>CM052706.1:80897693-81411641 GCA_028551405.1 Uromys caudimaculatus | reverse complement strand
CCTGGGAAATTCATATCACAACCCCTGTATGGAAAGAGGCCTGGCGTGTGAAACTTGTGTATAGGCAAATGAGGCAACGATTAGGGCTCCCAAGCTGGCCAATGGAAAGTATCAACTACCAAGCCCCGCCCCCTCTCTCAGAACTATAAGTAGAACACCTTGACCCAGCTCTCTCTCTCTCTCCCCTCCTTCTCCACCCGCCTGCCCGGGGAGCACTGCCCGCCATCTTGAACAAATAAAGCTAGAAACTACTTTGGCATCTGAGAACTTTGTCTAAGGGAGCTGTAACTCTTGGGGCACAGGACACGGCTGATCTCGGTCTGCTCCCTTCCTAGACCGGCAGCGCTCAGCAGCGCGCAGCGGCTTGGGCACCGAGTCTGCGGGACTCCATCGGCGCCAGGGGTGCTCGACCCCGGCATCTCACTCCAGCGGCGTCAGGCCCCGAGGCATTTGCGACAAAGAGGGCTGCAGCGGTGATCCTTGAAGCCCAGGGCGTACTCTGTGGACCCGACCCCTGGCGGTCCCTGGACCCGGAGACTCCACCCTCACTGCGCTTCCCCCAACGGGAGGGAGCGCGACACATGGTATCATCTCTGATGTCTTGTGGACTAATTGGACAAAGTCAAGCATGTGCTGTTTGGTGGCTAATTGTTCAGAAGGGGGATCATACCCTATGAGTCTCCTGACCTGGATTCAGCAGTCCCACAGAGGCTCACTCACTGCTGTTCCTGGGAGCAAGCCGAACCAAGAGGGTTGCCAACATCAGCAAGCAGAACTTTCTGCCCCCACATGGTGAGCGGCAGATGTTTTCCTCCTTAATTGCTGAATATTTGCAAAGAAGAATATCAAAGCACTTCCCCCACACAATTAAAGCCACTCAAACCACAGGCCTTGGGAAGAAAGATGAGAGTTGCCATTTCCAGTTTCTTCCTGGTGAATGTGTTTCCCTTCCCTGAGTTTATTTGGTCACACATTTATTTGAGTCACCTTCTGAGCCTATTTTCTGGCCTGAGACATTTCTTTCTCGAGGAAAATTGGATAGCCATGAACCTATTTACCAAAAACATTCTTTTTTTCCTTCCATTCTTCCTTTCTTCTTTTCTTCCTTCTTTTCTTCCTTCCCTTCTTTCTTCTTTCTTTCTTTCTTTCTTTCTTTCTTTCTTTCTTTCTTTCTTTCTTTCTTTCTTTCTTTCTTTCTTTACTTCTTTACTTCTAATATCTATCTATCCTAGCTAGCTATCAGCTATCTGTCACCTGTCTATCATTCATTCTCTGTATATTTAGTTTCAGTGACCTAATACAAAATAACACGCTAGATGCAATGCAAGACATAAGTAGAACTTCATGTACTGGACCTATTATACCTAAATGAGAGGAATAACACAAGTACCCTTTGGGATGTGCTCGGAGACAATGAGGAAGATTTGGTAGGCTAACCTAAAAAGAGGAGAAAAGTAGTATAAGAAAGCAATTGTCAAGAAATTAAAAGTCCTATTTAAGATCTAGCCTAGTAAATAGTATCGAAGGCATCAAATGAGTAATTATATGTCATCTATGCCTGAATTATGTGAACAGATAAATAAACGGATCTTGGATTATTTGCATGACTGATAAAACAGCAATAACCCTATTTATATTTTATGGGAAATTTGCACCATCTAAAAGGGCTTGGAAGAATTAACTTGCTGGCAGAACAATGTGCAAAATGAAATTAGAATTTCAAACACACCACATACAGAAACTATAATTGTCCTGTGAAAAGAAAAAAACAGTTGATGCATCAATGATTGTTCCTCCTTAGACAAGTCCACTCTGCTGTCTGGCTACCCAGCTGGCAGACAGTCCTCTTTACCCATCTACATTTGGCAAAAAAATGAACTCTGGCTCATTTTAAATCTCTAAGTTTATTTTGGAAGCATAGATACACACCCATTTGGATGTAATGAGATATGTTCTGAATGATAAATATCGGTTGTTTTATATATGCAGAGCTTCCATTTAATAACTGTTTAACAAAAAATTATTTGGCTATTGTTAAAGCTTAATAAATGTTTTAAATAATAAATAGTCTTGAATTTATGGCTAGTTATTAGCTGTCTTACATGTTGTTATCTGCTAACATAACTCTAGATTTAATATGGAATTTATCATTGTTGATTTCCACAGTTGTTGCTTAGGCATAGCTCTGCATTTTATTTCTCTGAAGTCTCAAAGTTCATTGCTAATATTAGCAATGGCTTGTCTCTTTCAGATGCTCAAATGACCTCCACCCAAACACAATTGCAACACTGGGCTTCTTCAAGGATTACCTAATCACATGCAGACTCTACTTCCTGGAATCTGCCCTGGTGTTGTTCTCTCTTTAGATAGATAGATAGATAGATAGATAGATAGATAGATAGATAGATAGATAGATAGAGATAGAGATATATCTGTGTGTGTGTGTATGTGTGTGTGTGTGTGTGTGTGTGTGTGTGTGTGTGTGTGTGTGTGTGTTTAGCAAAGCTTTGACTGATTTCCATTTCAGTGATTCTGTAGAACATACTGAATCCTGTGAGTCTTGGAGGTATCTGTTGAGAAGGCTTCTTACATGTCACTCATCCTACATGTGAGCCAGTATCCTCAGTCCTTCCATAAGCATGAGGAGATTGTTCATTTTATGAGCAAGACCCTGAGGCATCACAGCACAGCATGGGCTTACAGTACTTGTGTTCCTTGGTGCTACTTCCTGCCCAGTTATTGGAGTATTTTTTTCCCCACTTGAACCTTCAGAGCAGATCTTGGCTCCTTTAAGAACCTCCAGTGAAAATTCAATAATTGTCTCTGTGGAAAGTACGAGTTCCCCTTAGTGCAGCGTGATAAATCATGGATAATAATAGCTCTTTCCAAAATAATCTTTAGGCAGAAGCGAAAACCAACGGAGAAGGTTGTTCTGAGTCAAAATGAGGACCTGGATCTGTCTCTTATCAAGTTGTGGCAATGTAAGTAAGCACTGAGCCGCTCCTCTGTCACTGCTGTTGACATCATACATTATTATTACGACTCAGCTATCATTCCCTGAATGTCTATATTCCCAACTCTTGCCATCTATTCCTTACCAAGCCTTCATTCAACAAACCAACTGCCAACTGTTTGCATTTAACTCTTAGTCTGCTGACCAGATCACAGGCCCAAGCTCTGCCACTGTCACCACCAGAAGTCAGAACCATAGCTGAGAGAAATGCCTTGAAGCAGCCTCTTGAAACAGCATGAGTAGAGCAGATGCAAGTGTCTAAATCACCCTCATTTTCTCTCCATGGCTGCAGGAATTACTAGAGATGAGATTTTTTTTTTCCCCAGGCATAATCCTCATAGTATTTGTTTTGTCATTTTCACAATGTAAAAACAAATTGAACTTTTTATGTCTAGATATGAGGAACCTCAGAACAACCACTCTTTTACCCATATCTCATCATCTTCTACTGGCTGGAACTGTGATTTAACCACCAGAGATGTGGAAATCTTTCCAGGAAAGTATATCAATAGCATAACGTATTATCCTGGTACTATTTCTGATTCTCAGTAAAGACCATAGCACTCTCTGGAGGACCTGCTTCCCGCCCTTGAGTTACCTGAATCTTGTACATTTCTGTCTACAAAACTCTGCCTGTTCTCCTGGGGATAACTTCCTATAATGGAACAAGTCATGTCCCAGTGTGAAGCATGCCAATCTGGAAACTAGGTTTCTAAGACCCACAAGCCATTGTCTCACCCACAAGTCTATGCTTTGCTTCTTTTTGACTTATGGAGCAGACCAAAATCATAATTTTATTTTAAAAGATCATAAGGCAGATTGTTTCAATTCCTCCTGTAGAGTATAATTATTCCTAATTCCACAATTATTTTGCAAAGTGACAGCACCGTGATTAAGATCTCTCGCTTTTAGCAAATTTTCTTATCACCAAACTCTATAAAAATTTAACTTCCTCCAAAAATTATGACGTTGCTGGGGAGTTTTTATTGGACAGTTTGGGGGACTTGAAAATTCTTTGTCTTCCATACTCTAGCATGTATATAATTATAATTAATTGCTTCTATGCATATTTCCCTTTTCTCTGGGAGAAAAGAAATGGTTTTGGGGAAAATAAGAACAGTGGGGAAAGCAGGAAAAGGCCCTTTTCTTTGTTAATTGCACAGAGCTCCTGCAAGTCTAGTGTAAAGTCAGCATTTAAATCAGGCATCTTTTCAAAGCCCAGCTCTGAACAGCTGGAATGTGTCATGAGACACAGGCCAAGGTACAAAGCCATGACATGGCATGGTTTCAAAACCAGCAATCCATCACATAGATATAGACACACACACACACACACACACACACACACACACACACACAAACTGCTCATTGAACTATCTTATGGGCTGCTATTACAATCTATGCTTTCCAAGCAAGACTTGGGAAAACAAAAAAACAAAAAACGAAAAAAAAACTGCTCTTGACCTTCTCTCAGTCATAAGTCATGAGTCATGTCTGCAACCTTCAACATCAGAAAAAACAAGTACTCCCAACAGTTAGCCAGTGTATCTCCTGAGAATTCCATCATTGTTTGTACATACTTAGCAGTTGAAAAATCAAGCCACAAGGCTCGAGCCTCATTTTACTGTAAGCCTCTGATTGCAGATGAGAGAAATAGTTCAGAGCACAAGACTGTATCCAAAGATCATGTGCCTATTGGAAGAACAGATTGGCCTGGTCATTAGGCTTCTTCTAAGCATCGCAAACAAATGAGCTCCTGTTAGAGACAATTGTTGCAGGTTAAAAAAGAGACCCATCCTTGCTTAGCCAATCACAAAGGAAGGCTTACAGAAAAACAAGTACCATGCATTTGATGGAGATGATCAAGATGAATAATTCCTCATACTTGGGTCTCTTAATTATCTGAGATTCAACACACTCTGCTTGACCCTTTCTTCATTATTTCTGACCCTTGCATCCTGACTTTGGACAATGACGTCTGAAGCTAAAAGCTGGATGAAGGGCCAAGAACATAGCCACAACTATTTCTGAGAGGAAGTGCTAGTGATTTCCTAAAACTCCAACAAGTTGTGGATCTGGAGATCACTCGCCACGTCTCAATGTGGGAGAGAAGAACTTAAATCACTTCCCCTTAAAGACCTGTAAAAATCACGTTTAAACATGTCATGGGCATTGAATGTCAACTATCAAAGTGTGCCCACGTAAAGCTTAAGTAAGTCCAGGGTCAATGTGCCAAGAGAAGCATTGACAAGCTAATATTTCACTGGTGAGTATAGATAAAATCCCTACTATGTGCCTCAAGTTCTTTTCCATAAAATATCACGGGAAAGAGAGATTTGGCCATTTTTCTTGAGTATTAAAGACTTTTAGTACAAGATATAACACACTATACAATCATACGTAAGGAAATGAGGGAAGAATAAGACCTCAAGCCATGGTCCTCACCAGAGTTGGGGCATAGGCTAGAATTGTTGTTAAGCTCTTTGTGCTCCTGGCCCCAAACCAGCCTTAGTAGGAAACAACTGTGATTGTCCTTTCAATGCTACAAATAAACCGCTGGAGGTATGTGACAGCTCTCTAGGACTCCGTTGTGACTTCTATTTGAGCAGGAAGACTTCCCGAATGCTTTTTCTGAAATATCTTCTTAAGATTTGATCTCCCTGAGAGTCCGCAAGCCCAAATCTCACAAGGACAAACATATGTCCTAGGAATGGTTGGTGACCCGTTAGAGAGGCAGGTTGCACCCATGACGTTTTGGAGTGGGCAGATGGTGGCCTGTGGTAGGAAGGGCACCCATCTTCTCCAGAAATTGATTGCCAGGGTTCTTCCATTAATGGGCCGGAGGATCAAACCAAGATGCAAAGGTGGAGTGCATGACTCCCCGCTGCCCTCGGCCTTTCACCTCAGGGTTTCGGAGAGGAGCCCCAATGGCCCAGCTGGGCGGGGAGAGGCGTTCTCCCCTGTCTCTCTGTCAAAAAATAAAATAATAATAATAATAATGGTAATGATAGAAAGCCCATTACGGCCGAAGGGTGAAAATAACATTTCCATTCTAAAGCCCATATGAGACATCAAGACATATTCCCATAGAAAATGATGAACCCGCACATTGGAAAGTGCAAAGACTACTTAATCAAAGCCTTTAAGAAGATCAAACCTAATCATAAGATGTTTAAAATATATATATATAAAAGCAGATAAGAAGAGCTGTTGGCTGCATGACCAGAATCTAAAACTCAGGAAAGTGCCTTTTAGATTCTTCCACAGCAAAAGAAATGTGTCATTTTTTTCATCCTTAGCAATTCAATTTATTCACTACAGTGGGTTCGAGATAGAATTTAAACAGCATGGTTAGTCAAACAGCCTGGAGGACCAGGGTGTCCCGGCCAGTACTGCATTCTTCAGAGAATTTGTTATTGACCATCTCTGATTTCTTATTTTGATTTATTTTATATGGGGTGCTTATAAGAGAGAGACTAGAGAAATTCCACAATATATGAGTAAATACCATATTTTAAAAAGTCTGAGAAAGATATGGCAGCCATTCTGATGGCCCATCCAAAACTGTAGGTTTACTTCTTTATTGTGTTTTTTTCCTCTCTTTTTAGTATTTATTTATTTACTTATCTGTGTGTGTTTGTGTACTTGTGTACATGTACACACACAAGCAAGCCAGAGCACAAGGGCAGACCCTTCAGGAATCTATTCTGTCCTTCTACTTTGGGGATCTTGAGAATCAAACTCAGCTCATCAGCCTTAGTAGCAATATTTTTTTTAACTCTCTGAGACATCCTACAAACCGGTTTCTTCATTATTTTGACCAAGCAAGGAAAAGCCTCATAGGATGGTCACATAGACAGTGGGAATCAAAGGAAGCCCTTTAGTCAAGTCAGGATGGAAACAACCCATAAGGGAAGAGCAAGGACTTAGGTAGACCAAGGTTTTGGTGCCAAGAGTTCAGGCATTTTTTTTCTGGCATTAATGTGTCAGATTCATCAAATCCTCTGTACAAATTTGTCTGCACTGTAGGAAATACACAATTGGAATGTATTAACACCAATAGATACAACCAAGGACTTACTATACACCACACCTGAGCTAGGTGTTTTCATAAGTTATATCCAGTTCTATGGCAGACATTACGTCACCTCACATTGCCAAATTTGTTTGAAAGCTCAAATAATTCAATCTGTGCCAGAAAGTTAAGAAAAACAAGAACCCCTGTCAGGAAAACAAAATTTCTTTCAATTACTGAGCAGTTCTCAGTACATTCAAAAGAAAATTCTAGAAATTTTACAGAGAAATAGCTGTGTTTTTGTGTGCCTGTTTGTATTTCATATGGACATTTCGTAGGTGTTTACATTCATAGGCCCTTGGCAATCTTCCCATGGTATCCCTTAGTGTGTGTGTGTGTGTGTGTGTATGTGTGTGTGCGCATACACACACATACACACACACAAAGTACCATCTACAAATATCACTGACTGTCAAGTGTTCACACATTCCCACTGAGGACACTACTAAGAAAAGGGACAGGGACTCCGTACAATGGTCCCAGAAGCTCCTCTGTTTCTACTTGGCATCCTCTGTGTCTCAGTACACTTTTATAATGTCTTCTTTCTCCAACATGTTACCAGAAGACTTCTTCCTAGGCCCCACTGATGAAGGACTGCTGTTGTTACTAAGAAATCCCTGAGATCATTTTTTGGGCCTCTTATACACCACTAGGAATGGCTCCATGTACAGTGGGATGGATGGGCAAATGCATAAAGTGCAATGAAACATATGTAAAGAATATATATTATCCACATGCATAGAATCTCCATTAACAGAACTAATAACCGTATCCTAAATTGCAAAGCTGTGGTAAGGGAAAGAGCAAAACAAACAAATGACAGTTCCACGAAGTTATTTAAAGAAATTTTCCTAACGAGAAAAGACGAAATAAGCACTCACACAATGGGAAAATACTCATCAAGCGGCAGTGAATTGTGCCGTCTATAGAACATAGATTTTGATGTGTTCACAATTTGACTGAGGAAAAAATCAATAACCCATTGTTAAACAAAGAGAAAAATATTAAAGCAAACAACAGAAGACCTCTTATAAAATGTGCTGCCATGTTTCAAATGCCACCTAACCTTTTCTGTCATCTCTGAAAGGAAGAGGCTGCTCTGTAGCATGAAGCAAAGAACCCAGAACGAACAGTGAGCCCAGCCAGCCCAGCCCAGGCCAGTAGACACGCTGGGAATGCTTCAGGAAGGCGGAAGAGTTCCAGGGCCTCTGCTTATAAAGCTTGTCACCTTCAAAGAAGGCAATGAGAACAGGCAGTGCGGAGCCATTGGTGGGGAGT
The DNA here is from genome assembly GCA_028551405.1 of Uromys caudimaculatus. Classification (NCBI taxonomy): domain Eukaryota; kingdom Metazoa; phylum Chordata; class Mammalia; order Rodentia; family Muridae; genus Uromys; species Uromys caudimaculatus. The sequence continues at coordinate 81,403,275 of CM052706.1, read as the reverse complement.
AAGGGTGCTAACATGGTCCTGCATTCTGGGAAAGGCAGGGTTCCTCCCGCTGCCTGAGACCCTGGGAGGAGGTAGACTGGAGCAACACAGCAATAGCTATTCTCAGTCTCAAGAAACACATGTTTTTATGATGAAACATCCAAGAACTCACAGTGCATTCAAACTTTCAAGAACTCTGGCTACTTTAGTGAAGGCAGAAGTCAATTTTAATCTTCCCTTATCATATATACATAACCAAAGATACTCAGAGATTAAAGATTCAAATCCTACAGGAAGCAGTTAGCACACCGGAGACCAGGGTAGAAAAAGAGTTCTGGATTTCAGGGTATTCAGACACGGTGGTCATCTCAGTGCTTCTTGTTGCTCTTATACCTTGGCAATGAGGTCTAGTTTGGGGAGAGAAGGTGATCCAGGTTTTGTGGGTAGCCTTGTTAATTAAATCTATTGACACTCATGACTTAATTTAATCCCTCGAGCAAGCCCTCAGGGTAGACAGCATCACTACTATTTACTTTATCAAGCCAAAATGTCCAATAAAGGATTTGATTTAAAGGCAGATGGCCTAATCTAAGTCCCAGTCTCTTTCCACGAAATCATGCTCTGGAGTCTAGAACAAAGGTCTTCAAACAGAAGTAACACAAGAAAGGTATGCAAGATGCCTTGCAGAAAACACTCAGGAAGCAGATGTCTAGGAAGTACAGATTTGATCCCAAAGGACTTGGAACAGACTTCAGTGACTTCAGCAATGTCCTGATGGCCTATTGGGTCAGTAACTTGGCTCAGGACCTGTTTTGTTTGTTTGGTTGGTTGGTTTGGTTTTGTGTTTCTTCAGGAAAACAGTGAAGCAGGATACTTTTCTGTCCACTTATAGCATCCTCACTAGCACTCTCCTTCTGTTGGTCCTTCTCCTTACTGTTTGCTAGAGATTCAGTCCCACAGAGGTCTGCATCTGTCTTCGCTGATCTTTAATTTTGCTGCATGCTTGCTCTTTGTTGTGCTCACCTCTGACTCTGGCTCTTGTTTTCATTATTCTCATTATTGGCTCTTTTGCTCTCTCTAATATCTTCCTCTTCTTGCTCTGATTTCCTGTCTATGTTCCTCTCCAGAGGTAGGAAGAGAACAAAAGATTGAAAAATGGGAACCGCCCTTTGCATCTCTCTGAATGATTCATTGCCTGGGTTTTTTTTTTCATTACATTCTTTCAATGAGCTTCACAAGATCTATGGTAACTAGGTACCCCATTTGTGTCAAATTCTTTTGATATGTTGGCACTGCCTAAATAAGCATCTTAATTCTCTCCTGCAGTTTACAAATCTAGTGGTTGGGTTTTTAGATGAAGGAAGGAGAAGAAAGAGAGAACAGGTCCGCAGTAAGGGAAGACACACAGAGAACAAGCATTCATCTACTCCCTAATCTTTTTTCAAACATCTGTATTCTTTGGGAAGAAGAAGATGTAGATACCAATTTGGTGTTCTGTATACACATAATCACACAAGCACACACACACACACACACACACACACACACACACGCACACAGGGTTGCATAGATGGAAAGTCATATTCATCAGAACTTTAGTGATTAGAAACAAAAACCCAGAGATGTTAAGATCATAAAAGCAACCTATGATCAACCTAGGCCTGGGTCCTGCGATCCTGACACCTGTTCTGCTGTGTTCTTTCGACTGAGCCATCAAAAGATGGAGCTGTGAATCTTCGTAACTCCCACTTCTCTAGCCATTTTCTGGTTCTATTGTCTGTGAACTTGTCTGAAGTCTTCTTAAAGCTATTTCTGTCTTTCTGTGTCATGCTCCCAAGCAGAGTCTGAAACCACTGGGACGGAGGTAAATGGGACCACGGCAGGTTTATTTTAGTGCTCTCTCAGATCTCTGACCTCTTTCCTGCAGAGGGAGTCAGAGACCTTATGGCTTAGGAGACAGATCTTGAGATGAAGTGGTCTCTGGGCAAGGTGTTTATTTGAATTTCCCAAAAAATGAATTATCATTCCTTCTAGAGGAAAAGGTTGGCAGCAGACATCAATATTAAAGCTACTCCAGTCCCACTCTGGTCAGGGACACCTGTCTAGCTATCACATCAAAGTTCTTAGCAAGCTTCCAGTTGAGACAAGACAATGCGGTTATTTCAGCCAGGGGCTCCACCTGCTTCAGTCTTCTTATTAGACCCTGGCAGACCTAAGCCAAACTGCCCAAACAAGGTCTGAAATACTGTGCAATCAGCCAGCGGAAACTGGTCAATTCCTTGTACACGTCCAGATCTTGAGATTCAAGACACGGCCCCCAAGGGTCCTGACTCAGGCAATCAGGGCAAGTTCAGGCTTTGTTCTGGGAGTGATTTTCTCTGCCTTGGCCAGCTGTTCAGACGAGAGAGATTGTCAAATTTCTTTTGAAAATCAAAAGTTGGGAAAGGTCTTCTTTTTAATGATCCTGGCCCCCTCCTGCTAATTTCTCAGCAACAGTGGGTTTTTCATCTCACCTCAGGCTCAGTATAAAAGAGCCTGGCTCTGGTGGAGAAACAGACAGGAGGAACCGATAATCACAATCTCGGGCCCCAGTGCAGGATTCTTCCTACTTAAACTACAAGATACTAGGTGCTGGAGGGATTTGCATAATTAAAGGAGCCAACCAATGCAAAAACTGGGGTGATTGTAGATCAGAAAGGCCCTCTAAGGTGTGAAGAGGGGAAAGCAGAGAAGGCGAGCAACACTGCCATAAAAAGAAAGTAAGGGTTGGAACCATCGGTAAATGAACTAACCTGTTCCTTTTCTTCATAAGGAAATTATCATTTCAACTTTGCTCTGTCTTCTATGTGACCACTTAGAGGAAGGAAGGCTCTCAATCTGCATTTAAATGGAATGATTTCAGGAAGCATAGGGTAGGGCACGGGCTTTTCAACATCCCTCCCCAGCCCCTTAGGGAGAAGGCCTTAGACGCATTAAAATTGACAGCTGCTCTCTGTAAATGCAAAGGGCTACACTCTCCTATTTTCTGTGGCCCTGGTAGGCCATGGGCTTCTGTGATTTGGTTTGGGGGATGGAGAACATCCCCCTACTCAAAGGAAAGGATCGTACGTTACTGTCTGGGTTTCTACTATTCAATTTAATAAAACACTTTTCTATGTCATTCTGCTTTGCTTTTTAAATACAGATGTCCCAGGAACAGAGGCACGGATGGAAGCTGCTGCTGTTCATTTGCATCTAGATGTGACTTGAGGCTCCAGGAAGAAAATGGCATCCCTTGACCTAATATCTCAAATACTGCAGCCGCCAAGCATGCACTGTGCTAGTTTTAGGGCCAGCTCTGTTGAGCAAGGGAATTAGCAAGGGGGAAACATTGGAAATGTAAATAAAGTATCAAAAAAGAAAAAAAAAAAGAAAAAAAAAAGAAAAAGGCTCATGTGAAACTAGGAGGGAAGGAATGAGCACAGAAATCATCTGCTGTCTAAATTTGTCCTGCTTTCCCCCTAGAGCCCCCACCCCGCTTTATACTTTTTCCTTGATGAAAGAATGTTTGCTATTGTAGTCACTGTCTTATGGCTGAAGCAATACTTATGCTCTGGTACATACATGAAATAATCTTGCTGATGGGGACATTATCAAGTAACAATAAATGAACTTTGAGTAGAAAAAAAAAAAAAAAAAAAAGATGTTCACAGGCCCTAGCCATTAAGGGTACTTGCTGCTTGTCCAGAGGACCCGAGTTTCATTCCCATTGCCCATTGCAGGTGGCTCTTGACTGCCTGTTAACTTCAGACCCAGGGTATCTGACACCCTTTTCTGGACCTCATAGATGCCCCATTCGCATGAACATAACCACACAAAGATAAACATAACCACGTAGATACAAGAGGAAGTAAATCTTTTCAAAAATGTTCACATCTGGTGGCTTCCTCACTCAAGAAAAGAGAAGCAGACTTGAGTTGCCATGGACAGAGGGAGGCCCTGAGAGTCACAGGCATGAGAGGGTATGGAGAAAAATGGGAGGAGCTTGAAAAAGAAGCCCAGGGGCTCTGAAAATACACTTTCATGACAGTTTTATGATTTCCCATTTTTTGTCTCCGGCAGGTCCTGCAGTCTGATAGATGGTACCCGCTTGATTTCTGGGGATAGACAGTATCTCTGTGCTTAGCCTTACTGTCATCAAAAAAGAGCAAGGAGCAGGGGAAGGAGGCATTAACCTACACCAGGATGTGTTTCCTTCTAACCAGCTGCTCTGCTGCTAAAAGCAGAATTGAGTCAAGTGGGCTCCTCTTATTAAGAGCTTCACTGCATGTTACTTAGTCAGCATGAGAAGTAAAGAGGAATATTCATTTTCATTAACACTAGCTCTGTTTCTGTCATGCCCTCGGGTTGGTCAAGGGGCAGAGGTCTCTGTTCAAGGCTAGTTGATGAAGCTCCCAGCTTGGTTTATCCTGATAATTACCTTGGGATTTGGCATGTAGCTAGCTGCATTACCTGGATAGCTATGTAAACTCCTCTGACGTCAGCTGGATGCAGCAAGGTGAAGGGTAAGTGGGAGAGAGGGGACTATGAGCAGAGTGAGTCCGTGAGAAAGGACCCTGAGTAGCATCCACCCTGGCTTCCAGAGAGATGAAGGACTCTCACAGAGAGAACTGGGCTGATGTTTCTCCCACTGTGGACCATTCACCAGAGTAAATGATAGCCTTCAACAAGACAGGTTCCTTGCATTTGTCCCATAGGAAAGGTCTTTATTTTGATCTTTGAAGGCACCAATTCTAAGCACTAGCTTTGCTATACAGGTCTCAGAAACGTCTGTGTTGTTAGAGAGTTTCCCACATGGGAAATTCTGTCTGTCAGGAGAGTCTTGGTGATGAGTTCATTTGGGATAGTCCAAAAAGGTAGTCATCCATGCCCTGAGCTACTGGTAAGATCTTGCAAGAAATGACCATTTTACAGTGGAATTTGAGAGGCGTTGATGATGCTCAGGAGTTAGGAGGATCATCTGCCTGTGAAACAAGATAGAAAGACTGGAAAGTATAGGTACAGGGCAAAAGGAAGGGCTCCTTATTACCACCCCTCGTTGAAGCCCATTGGTTGAAACCAACTGAGAAGCAGGGAATGCAATACAATTAACATTTGCTGTGAAGGTTCTTATCATAGAAAATATATTCCTTTCTTATATGGACATTTAATGTTCGCATAGCAATAAATTAGGCATAAGAACTGGATGTATATGATTTTTGTTAGAGTCCAAGTCCTTCATCCAGATATTTTGTGGCTTACAAACAAGACTGATACAGTCTAGGGGCCTTGATTGGGTTCATTTTCTCTACCAGTTAAAGACCTGAAAGACAGGAAGATTTTGAGCATGACGGGTAGCAACGGAGAAATCCCGAACAGCACAGACAGGAGCAGACAGAAACAGCAGTTGAAGGAAGGTGTTTACTAGGGGAGAGGAAACACACATATGTAGTAGACAGACAGAGAAAAAGGTCCTCTCAAAGCAGATGGAGAGATCGGGAATGCAAAATATTCAATCATTCCTCGAGGGCTAAGGTTTAAGTCTCCCAAGAGTTTTCCTCTCTTAATTTAAGGGTTAGTCAATTTGAAGAAAGCTAGAATGGTTGATGGATCCAACAACCTGTGTAACCTGTCCTGATCAGGCCTTGTTGAGAGCGACCATAAGCAAGTGGGGTTTCTGTCCTTTGCTTTCAGTGGCCAGTCCTTTGAAGTCTCAGTTCAAGGGGTGAGGAAGAAGCCAGGCATCTTGGAAGTTCACCACTTCCATTAGCTACCCACACCTCCTCTCCCTATCTGTCTGCCTACCAGAGAAGCTGTCCAACTCCTACTCTCTCAAAGACTATTAAGGTTGTTTACAGGGGAGACACCCTATCTCCCTTCATCCCCTGAATCCAGAGTTTTGTTCACCAACTGGGATCCTATCAGGTCCCTCTCAGGAGCCTGATCTCATTTAGGTTCCTTAGCAACCCTTTAAAGATAACAACCTCAAAACCCACCAAAACCCTATACCTGGCTACTGTAAAGACAGGGGAGTGAGAGGTTTTTGAGAAGCCCACACCCATGTTCCTAGGTGCATCTTACTTTTCTCCTAAGTGCTTCCTTCTTTTAACCCTTGTGCTTAGAAATTCACACTAAAATGTCCATAAGAAACCCCTACTCCAATACACACTGGTTTGCCCTAAAACCCTATCAAAGCCCCAAATCTGGTTTTACGTGTGATTAGGTCCCTAAAAGGGAACTCTTCAAGCTGCCAGTGACATTGGCAAGCTCCATCTCCATCTCTGTCACCACTGACACAAGCAGGCAAGGAAGAACCACAATTTGATCATTTTGTATTTTGTGGATTATTTTTTAATTTTATCACGTAGACAAGTCAGATCCCAAGAGCCCTGGGGGACAAAAGGTACCAGAGCCTTGGGCTCCTTGACCTTCCTACAATTATCTATGAAAACCTTGTTACTCAATTTAGGACTGGAGGGTCAAAGGGGAATCTAGGATTTGATAACCTGTGTAGTAACTACCATTCACATCTGGGTAGGGGGAAGCAGATGAGATCCTCTTCAAGTGTCTGCTATCGCTGTTCTGTGTCTTTCTCACTCTCAGAGGGCCAAGACAAGTTCAGGTTCTGTCAGAAGCATGTGCTGAGTAGGAAAGAAAAGGCATTATGGAACAAGCCCTAAGGGAAATGGAACGTCTGAGACTGTTTTCCTCCAAGAACCAAACGTTTTCACAGGTACTTCTCCCATGTATTATCCACACCTTGAGACTGATATAGAAAGTTCCTCCCCATGGATCAGTGGCCCAACTCACTGAGATGACTCCTATATTCACTCAGCCATTTGTCCTGGGCTCACCTCATGGGTAGACTGATGTGGCCATATAGGGGGTTAAAGGAAGACTTGCCTTCTGGAAGCTTGTCATTTCACAAGGGCATGACATTGCTCTGCTGATCCTGAAGCCAATATTTATAAAGCAAACTCCTGGAGTACCTGTTTCCTGTTAATACATCCTAACACAGAACAAACCCACGAGGTGGGGACTGAGTGGCCCAAGGTCGCAAGGCTTGCCAAAGCTAAGATTTGCAGCTGGCTTTCTGCCTGCAGAATTAGAGTTCTGAGTTCCCAGCCACCTTCTGAATGCAGGCAGATAAGCAGCTGTGGGTGGAAGGTAGAATCCAGGTGTCAGAAATCGCAGTAGGTGAAAAAGGGAGCTGTCTCTCCTGCTGCCACCATCACTGCCAGGTGACTCAAGAGCTGCTTTCCCATGTTCCACTAAAAGTCCTGGCAGCTTTGCTGATCCGGCTTATACACATAGACAAAAGACCTTCTGTTGGATTGGCCCCTAGGACCAAAACAAGGACACATTTTCCATCTCTGGCTTCTCAGATACAATGTCTGGGATCTCTGCCTCTCAGAGTTCTGATAAAAGTTTAAATCGGCAAGGCCTCTAAGGGTGATATAGTGAAGGGGTCCAGCCTCAATCCTGGATGCCCAGTATACAGAAAGAGAAACAGGCTCAAGAACCAGAGGTAAGGTAGAGACTCCAGTCCTAGTTCCGAACTTCCTAACTCCACACTGTTCAGCAGCTGGAAATCCCTGGATAAGTGTGAAGTCTTTCTTCAGAAAGAGAAGTGATTGGCTCTAAGCCAATGTAATGTCTATGAGGTCAAACTGAACCTAAAGAGTTATATATTGATTGTGGGCCTGCGAGATTCTTCACATCTGTCAACTTTATTGTTCCCGTGCCTGACATTTGCTAAACATTCTGAAAATGTCCATTTAGAAGAAACCTCTTCACTGGTTAGCTCTCTGTGTTATGCTACCCAGCAGCTTTTCTTGAACATACCTTGCAAAACTGGAGCTCTCTAAAGAATGGGTTGTACTGTCTTTGCACTCCTCTCATAGGGCTGTGTCTCATCTCTGGGAACACCAGGACAGAATTCCTCCCTATGTTCTGGTTCTCAACTCGGCTGTCCTCATCCTTAGACAGAAGATGCAGCCAGGAGCAGTCTGTATTGAGAGTAGCAGATCTGCCTGTGTGGGCTATATGCAGCCCATAGTTGCAGATTTAACGTAGACTGCCTGCAGCCCATAGATGTTTTGACTGGGGACTCAGAGCCATTTGGGTTTTGAGTCTGGAAGATGCATTACTGGGGTTACCTCTTTAGTAGATGGGTTCTGTGTACAGTAATAGGAGCATGAAAGAGAATGCTACAGTGGTGATAACATCTCCGGCAGAGTGATAATTTACAGGCCTGGAGTCTAGGGCCTGATTCAGCACCAGCTCTGTGCTTTATTGTACCCTGTGAAACTTGATCATCCCCAATGGGGCTTTGCTAGGGAATGAGGAACCTTCAGGCCCTGGATAGGTTAGGATTAAATTGCTGACTCCAGCAAATGAGAAGTAATGAACCGGGCTGATCTCCCATTTCCAGACCGTAAAGTTCTCACTAGCAAGGGAGGCTTGAGTGAGCCAAGGAGTTGGATAATGTTCTTGGCTACCAATACCTGTTGGACACTTTAGGGCAAGTCCTCTTACCTCCAGGACTCTGACATTCAAAGGGCAGATCCTAGAGTCTTGCTGGGGCTCTTTTGCTTTCTGATTTGGCACAGTGGGAGGGCAGGAGTGAAGAGAAGAGCTGGGGGTTCAGGAATCTTACCCAGGCATCTTGTGAGCTCTTGTACAGGTGGCAAGTCACTCAAGGTTGGCTCCATGCTGTGTCACGTTCCTTAGGAACATCTCTATCTCCCTTCAGTTAACCCTTGGGGAGAGATTACCCAATGTTTGTTTCCACTCAGGGCTAGGGTGAAGATGGCTGCTCTCTTTAGGGCACATAAATTCTCTTCTTCAAGTATCTCCATCTGAAATACAAATAAAACTAAGGCCAATGCCTCATCAGGCAACACATTAGTCTGGCTTAATAACAATCAACTGAGATTTTAAAAATGAGGCTTAGCATCGGTAGTAATTATATTATCTATCATTTATTGAATAATTATTATGAACTAGGCACTATGCTAAGCTAGGGCTCCATCTTCTCTCTCTCTCTCTCTCTCTCTCTCTCTCTCTCTCTCTCTCTCTCTCTCTCTCTGAAAGAAAATTCCTTGTTTCTTTTTGAATCTCATAGAGCAGGGAGACTGGTATTCTGTGTATCACTCCAGGAGGCTCAGCTGTACCTGGGATCACACCACAGATTAAAGAAGTGTTGAGAGGCAAAGCCAGATGTCTAGGCCACCTTCTCACTTGGTACAGGTGCTCAGGGTTTCAACAGAAGTCTGGGAAAGGGAACACAAGAGTGAGGAGTTTATATTGTTGGCCAGTTGTCCTTAGACCTGACTCTATCCTAGATTCAGATAAAGTCCTCAGCTTTGTGGAATCTCAACTGACTTACTTGTTACTGATTGTCATTCCTGTGAGGGCCAAGCCTCATGAGTCTCTCCTTCCTCTTATCCTCGGAATCCTTTCAGAGTTGCCTCCTCTTGGAAGCCTCCCTGGGCTTTCTCTTTACATCTGTTTAACCTCTGAAAGGCCTCCTTACCTGTGGGCAGATAGGCATGATAAAAAGCTTTAACATCACATGTGTAAACAAATGTTAAATAAACAATGGTGTGTGTGTGTGTGTGTGTGTGTGTGTGTGTGTGTGTGTGTGTGTGTGTGTGTGTGTGTGTGTGTTACAACAGATGCATGGAGAGGCCAGAAGTTAACATCTGATGTCTTACTAAGTCACTCACTATTTTATTTTTGAGACAGGGTTTTTCACTGAACCTAGAGATTACCAATTTGGTTTGCTGGCCCAAAATCCTGGTGTCTACCCCTCCCCAGAGCTGGCATTACAAGTGCGCACTGTCATGTCTGCCTCTTACATATGTGCTGGTTAAGCTTAGGAACTCATGCTTGGTCAGCAATCACTTTACCGTCTTGGCCGTCTCTCTAGCCCTAAACACAGCATTATTAGTTACAGACTACAGAGTCTACCTTAGCCCCACAGAAATTACATTTCCCTCATTTTTCCCAGCCTCAGTCCTGGCATCTACCATTCCACCCTCTGCTTCTGTGAGTTCAATTATTTTAGGTTCCTCACGCGTTGACCTGGATGGCCTACAGACTGTTCAGAGAACTGATGACACATTATTTCTATGTATATGTATGTGAAGGTGTCTCCAGAGACATTAACATTGGAACCATGCCAGAGTTATAGTTGGCATATAAAATATCTCCATAAAAGACTTGTGTGTTCAAAGTTTGGTCCCCATTTGGTCCCTCTAATGCCTAGTTCTCCACCCACTCCCAGCATCACGCCAGACAGGTTTTCCCATCTAGAAGGGGCAGATGTTCTTTCTCTCCTCCAGGTGAATATTAACATGCTCCTCCGCCTTCCAACACCAATTGGTAGAGACATCCACCCACCAACCATCTCCTCGTGGATTCTGCAAGGAATGCTGACTAGACTTCCCAAGACCCACCACCTCTCTCCTCTCTCTGCATACAAATACACAAACACACACACACACACACACACACACACACACACACACACAGAGGCACATACATACACATATATATGTACATGCATACATGTCTTAGGCCCTGCGATGAAGACCATCTGTCGCCCTCAGCAGGTGCTCTGGGTCGCCATGGGCTAATGGAACATCGCCTCTTCTTGGGTGTCTTCCTCCTGTGCACTGGCTTTTGACAGCTAAGCAGATATTTTTCAAAGCACTTTGTTTTTCACTGAACAAAGGAAAAAAAAATGTTCCTGTCATTGTTCACTGTGTTGCTCCTTCCTCCTATTAGCTCTGCTGAGATGCACCCAAAGAAAAGAAAATACAATTGCATACAATTAGCAATGGAAATTATTAATAGGAGCAAGAGATTCAATCCATTCTACAAGTAATTCTGCAGTGATTTTAGTAATTGATAGTAATTAAACACTAATTAATTCATTTCCCAAGTAATGTATTTACTTTATTTATGGGTATTCACTTTAATTACACTTGTTTGCATTCCTTGGGTTAAGTAATACAAATTTGCTCTATTTTCTGAAAATGTTTGTTTGGGCTTCTTTAAGCCATTTCTTGAGAACCTGTGGGAACAAAGACTAATTGCTTTCCATTGCGGTGGGGCACATTGATTTCTCTCTTTGGAATGCAATGCTAATGGAAGGTAAGGTTCTGCTGCCTCCCCAGCATGGCGCTTGGCTCCTCACCCCTAGCTTTCTGTTGATGGGTCTGGCAAATGGTTTTTCTGGGTTCCTGTTGAAAAAGCAACCTGACCCTTGGACTGGGAATAAGGAATCTCTGTGTCTTAACTAGGAATGTGTACTGGGACCCTGGGGAGACATTTCAGGCTTTTTCTGTTCTTTGGACTGCTTCAGTTAGACTTCTTAATATGGAAGAGAAATGCAAAGGCCACCTACTCTAACCCTCATGGAAACTCACTTGTCTCAGCCACCATTGGCCGTGTAGCCAGTCTCACACAAGGCCTGAAGGACCCTATCTTCTGGATGCAACCTCTAAGGAACTCATTCTTTTGTGGAGCCTAAATTGTTCCCTTTGAAAAGATCTTTCTCCTTGACCGCGCCTTGTTCACACTGCTCTGTGAATAGTGCCACAGAGTCTAGGGGTCCTTTCCTGTCCACAGATCAGCCTGTTTGACACTTCAAAATTCACAAAATGCAACCAAACACCCACTACATTTAACCATTCGCAGGAAGTTCTTTTAATAACTCTTCATCGTATTTTTGAAGTATGATCTGTTTTAATCTCTTCTAAAAGAGGTGGATGGCCTTGATCTGTCTCTCAGTCAGGACTCTGTACTTCTACTAATGAGTTAATTAACTTGGATTGAACACATAACAATAACAACTCACTTTGAACTGTTGGCCCCTGCCGGAAGTAACATGCAGTATGCTGGATGCTCCTAGAGTTTTGTTATACATTACAGGTAAGTCAAAAATAGGAAAGAGACTCAAAGTCATGTAGGGTGTTTAGAAATCCCAAGGAGGCCTGAAGAAGGCATCAGACCCCCTGGAATGTGGATTACAGGTGGTTGTGAACCACATATGCTGGAGTCCCAACTCTGTTCCCCTGCCACAGAAGCAAGGGTTCTTAATAACTGAGCTACGTAGCCAGCTCCACTTCATCCTTTCTCAATCTTAAAATATTTCATTGTCAAGTAAAGATTGAATATATTCAAGGGATACAAGATTATGGTTTGATATGTGCATACCTTTTGTAATGATTTCGAAATCAAACTAATTAGCACATTCATTACTGCTCATCAATCGCTACATCAACTCTCTGGACCTTCCCGCATCATAACCAACTGTGCATGTCTTTTGCCTAGCATCTCTATGTCTACTATGCTCCAGCCACTAAAACTACCATCTGTTCTCTGCTTCTGTAAGTGTTGTTTTCTTATTTTATGTATGTGAATGTTTTACATGTTTGTATATCTATGAACCACTTGAGTGCCTGAAAACAGTATCGGATTTCCTGGAACTGGAGCTATAGGTGGTTGCAAGACAGTATATGCTGGCTGGCGATCAAACCCAGGTCCTCCGGAAGGACAGCAAGTGCTCTTAACCACAGAGCTATTTCTCTAAGCCCCTAAAAGTTTGATTTTTTAAAAAAGATTCCATGTAAATGGATATATATGAATCTCCTGTTTCCTATGACAGCTGTAGCAGTTTCTAACCCCACCCACAGTATTTAAGGATCCCTTTTCCCCACGTTCTCACAAGCTCTTCTTACCTCTTGTCTTCTTGATCAAGCCACTCCCACAAGGACAAGGTGATATCCCATAGAGATGTCGACTTGCAGATCCCTGGTGGTAAGTGCTATTGAGCACTGTTCTACGTAAACCATGTTTGACTCCAAACTACCCAGGAGCAAACTGGCCAGGGGTCAACAATAGATACATACATGCAAAATTTGGATAAAAATAAGCATTCATTCGATAAGTTTTCTTGATGTTGTCCCTGATGTTTCTGTCTTTCCAGTTTCAAGTCCTCGCCTTTATCCTGGGAAAATTAGACCATGGTAAGATAGCAATGATTTGAGCAAGAAAGACAGAAAAGGAAGAAGCAACTGTACTTTGAGAGTCCGCAGACTAACCTCTGTGAGAAGTCGGTGACAACGGTATAAACTCATATAAACGCATATAAGCTCTGTCCCTGGACCTGAGGGGCTTCCACATAGTACCAAGCCAGGAGTGTCACTTTTTTTCCCACTCTGGAATGGAGGGAGGCCTAGCAAGTCTAGAACGAAAACAGAACTAAAAGTTGAGTCTTTGCAGCAAGCTCCTGGTTCCTTTGCTGGTCCTTGTAACCTCAAGCATCCTGAACCTGAGTCTAGAGCCTCCCCAGAGAAAAACAGAAACACAGGAAATGTGAGATCATGGGCACCCGCCCATAACTTTCCAGAAGGGCACATTCCAATCAGACCTCACCTTTGGGACCTCTGGACACAGAAGCTGGTGCCAGACCAGATTTCTGGCGCTTCACCTTTCAAAGGAAAGCAGGAAGTGGTGGAAATAACCACAGCCTAAAAACATTGTAGGATTGGAGTGAAGAAGACAGAAAACCCGTGTTGGAAAATAGGGTGGCTCAAAGTCATGAAGGAAATCCATGCCACTCCTAGAGAATCAGACTCCTGTAGAAGACAGCCGATACACAAAAGAGAAGGCTAGCTACAATGGCTGCCACTCCCTCCCCTGGTTAATGGGGTCTGGTGTCTCCTGGGAAGATCACCCTAGACTTCCAACTCTCCTGTTGTAGGTTTTTCCTTACTTAGAAACTCCTGCTGTCCCAACAAACCACCCCTGCCTGGCTGTATTTTGAAACTGCAAAATAAAGGATTCCCAACTATGCAGACTATTGCAGTAACACCGACGTGTCTGCATCTTAATGAAAATCATGTCCACGTGTCTGTGTGTACACGCCATCTAGAGATGACAGGCGTGTGTGGCTTGCTGTCATCTGCATGCAGCTCAGCATTTGCATCTGCTCATCAGCTCGGGATCCAGAAAAGGAGCATTTGATAGAAGAATCCTATTACTAGTCCGCGGGCTGTGAAATACTGTACCTGTGCCATACCTTGTAAATAAAAGCCTGTTTTCATTCTCTATATGTACATTCCCCACCCACTCGCTGCCACAAGGGAAATCAGCTGAGATTTCCTGAAAAAGCCACAGGGAAGGGGCAGAACCCAGGATTCTTAGAATGTGGTTTTTCTATGAACTGTATTAAGATTGGAGACCAGAAGCTTTAACGTGTTTTGTAATTAAAGATGGAAAGAAGAAAGACAAGGAGGGAAACCAGCAGGCAGTGACTCCTGCAGATGCAGAGGAGTGTGACCCCAATAAGTCATGCTAACTGAACAATAATATTGAGGAGGAGTAAAGTACACATGACCACAGGTAAACCAGATTGTCTTCTCCTTGTCCCATACCCTGTAGTATTTGAACAATCGCCATTTGGACTGACTGGAATCAGATCCACCATTTGGATACTGACTGGAGTCAAACCCTTGGAATGATTCCACTTGAGGATCTGGCTCTAAGAGAATAATGTTAACTAAGCTTTAAGAAAATGAGACTGTGAAGTGAGGTCCCAGTTGGAGGAGTTGGAGAAGGGACTGAAGGAGCTGAGGGAGTCTGCAGCCCCATGGAGGGAGCAACAGTGTCAACTGGCCTGACCTCCCCCCACCCCCCAGGTTCTCCTGGAGGCTGGACTACCAACCAAAAAATACACATCGAGGGACCCATTGTTCGGACCACATATGTGGCAGAGGAGGGCCTTGTTGGCCATCAGGGGGAGGAGAGGCCCTGTTAGAGGCCCCAGTAAAGGGGAATGTCAAGGTGGGAATACAGGAGTGGGTGGGCAGGTGGGTGGGAGGTGGAATTCCCTCATAGAGGTGGGGGAGGGGGAGGGGATAGGGGGTTTCCAAAGAGGAGACCTAGAAAAGGGGGAAACATTGGAAATGTAAATAAAGTATCAAAAAAGAAAAAGAAAAAAGAAAATGAGACTGTGAAAGAGAAGTGAACCCAGGTAGCTGTAATGAAAGCAGAGTGTGGGGTATTATTGGGAATTAAGCTCATGAATACATGTGTTGCTAAATGATGAGCCTCTGACTGGGTTCCAGGGAGATCCTTTCCGCATTCGATGTGAGTTAAGTATTTCATTTACTGTAGATGCGGAGACGCCAGACCTAGAAAAAAATGGATGGTGTGAATGTTCATGACTGAAAAGGAACAACTGAAATTATTATTTGCGTGGCATTGCCACCATTTGGTCTATTGAGCAAGCCAAAACTTCCGACCAGCTTTCTGACCAAATTAAATTTCGTAAGTAAGAGCCTAATTACTGAAAGACTCTCATTACCATGAGTGAGAACTGGGGCAAGCACATGACCCAGTAATTTCCCAGCCAGTGAAAGACCACAGCCCTGCAGAGAAGCAAACAGCTGAGAGTAAGAGGTTCATCTTCCAACCTAAGGGCTCTATAACTCAGTGTTAAAACTGAGAAAATATTTAGTTCAGTATATATCTGTTCTGATGCATGATGATTCTGCTTCTTACTGTCTCTCTATAAATGTCTTTGTTGAATCTTCTTCATCTCTACTGCATCTACCATCCCTATTCCTCCAAACCCCAAGGTGAGAATCAAGTGTTTGTGTGTGCACATGCTTGCATGCCTGTATCCATAGGAGAATACCACTCTGCCGCACAGCCAGCTCGCTGTACTTGGTCCGGCTGATCCCTCACTAGCAGTCTAGATCTGTATGCTTTTTCAATCTAAATGATATATGCATGCACTGACAATACACATGTGTCTCTTTGTTGCTCTTTCTTTCCTCTCTCTTTCTGAACATAGTTCTCATCTTACCAGCTCATTAGTCTTTTCTCTGTATGCTCCCCCATGATGCATTCACTTAGAAGATGTCAACTACCTCTCTCGATATATAGTCATCAAGTTTAACTTCAGCCACGTGATCATTCCTAAGGCCTACTTACAAATACCCAATGTCTTGCTGAACTGCTCTACCTACATGTTCTTGCCAGTATCGTCAACTTGGTATAGCCCAAAGTTAGGGGACTCAGGTACCATCCCCAACATCAGAAATAAACAAAACTGGATACATCCTAAGCCTCCATCACTATTTTCCCCATATTCCATTAAATAAATGAATTTTCCAGCATATCACCCTCCCTGTCTGCTATGCCACTTCTATGGCCTGTCCCGGCATCTTCATCTTCCTCCCCCCGCCCAGTGGTAGATATATTGTGAATGTAATCATGCTGGCTTTGTGACATTTTCTCTATCTACTCCGACCACCACCTAAATTCAGGCCCTGATTGTGTTAACTAACTATCAGTTATTATGACAAAATACCTGAGAGGAGAAACTTTTAAAAAAGAGAGGTTTACTTAGGCTCATAGTTTCAGAAAAGCCATGTGTACACTTATACATTCAGCGTAGAAGCCAACCTATTCATTTATAATGTGCTCACAGCAAGACCTGTGTGTTTCTGATTGCACACTCACGTGCACCCACGCTGAAAAAGAGAGGAAAATGAACTCTTTGACCACATGGTCAGTGACTTCCTCTCCTTCTCTTAGTACTGCAAAGCCTACCTGCCTGTTGTTGTTCTGAAAATACCAAGCCACAGGAAAGGGCCTACTGTGGCCGAAAGAAATCCATGTATAGTAGATAGATCTGAAAGCCAGGACCATGGCCAACAGAGGCCACTGGTGAGGATAAGAAACCCACCCAAGAATATGCTCAGGGTGAAGAGAATGAAACTGAAGACAAACCAAAAATCAAAAATGCTTCACACACACACACACACACACACACACACACACACACACACACACACACCATCATTATCATCATCATCTTCTTCACAGATACACAGTAATCAACATTGACATGGCTGACATGTAGAGTTCTCTCTTTCTCTCTCTCTCTCTCTCTCTCTCTCTCTCTCTCTCTCTCTCTCTCTCTCTGTGTGTGTGTGTGTGTGTGTGTGTGTGTGTGTGTGTGTGTGTGTGTGTGTGTGTGTGTGCCACACATCTGGGGCCAGGAGGAATATGAGAGTGAATGTATGAATGAATTCAGGGCGCCCTGACAAATTCCCCCAGGGATAAAATCCAAAGCGTCTGCTTCTCAGAGATAAACAGAAAGCTTTGCTCCTTGGAGGCATGGCCAGTGGCTGAGCACCACGCTAATCTCCTCTGCACCAGGTCCCAGGCACCACAGCAAATGTGTATCAAAAAATATTTTTTTTTGTAATGGAGGCAAAGAAGAGAGATTCTTTCTCACTAAAGGCAGTAATGTGAATTCAAATGTTCTTTGCCGTCTGGATGAAAGCAACCAAAATTGATGTTGTTTCAAAGCGGGTGTAAGAGAACTAGCAGAGGAATAGATTAATTTGGCGGTGCAGATGAAGCCCACTCCCTGGGTAACTAGGTGGGGCCGGGCCAGCTGCCAGCGAGCCTGAAATGCCACACACTTCCCCTGTGCTATGGGCCTGCCTCCAGGAGTGCTTTCCCATCCAGTGTTCATTTGATCTTCCAAGCACTGCAGTGAGTTACTGCAGAAAAAAACCTATTCTTTCACATCCACGGAAGAAGTTAACTGGGGCCCAAGAGATCCCCAGAGAGGTATCCATTTCTGTTCTGCCAAAACCAGGGCTCTGGGCCAGTGTTCCCCGGCTACGGACAAACATTACCTGGAGAGTGTACTGGAAGTCAGTCTCCATCCTCAAGTGTGGGTAGGCCCGAGCATTAGAGTTGGTTCCCAGATAAGCACAATGGTAGCAGGTTTAGGATCACTCAGCTTCAGAATCCCTGTCTATTGGTACTGAGTTTGTAGGACCTGTCCAAAATGTCCAGTAACAAACTCTTTGACAGGACACAGTTTAAACCACTAAGCTAAATAACAGATGCCACCAGAGGGTCCCGCAAGGGTGGAGTAGTTTTCAGCCCCCCAGACATATGAGGAGCCAGAGAAAATGCCACCCAATGGTTGACTCAGTGATCTTGACAAGGTTACTACCCCTCCCCAGGCTTCAGATGCTACATCTATGCAAAACTCAAACATCCAATGTCTGCGAAATAGTCATTTCCCCAGATAAAGATGCCCAGAGAAGACTTTCCGTTTGAGTTTGTTTGGCTCTGGTAAAGACATGTCTCTAGAACAAAAACCCAGTAATCCTCCTAGCAAAAAGGTATGATTTGTGACATCCCTCCCTGATTGTAGTTTCCTTCAAAATCTCAAGTCAAAGGGCCCCAGGAAGTAGAAGAACCTGTAAACCTGCTTGTATTGAAAGCATGGGGGCTTGAATTTGAACCCTAGAGCCCACATAAAAAATCCAGGCATAGTGACTTGTGCTTATGAAGTAAGCTCTGGATAGGACCTGGGTAGGATCCTATCCTGCTTATTAAGTTCCAGGACAGTGAGAGACCCTGTCTCAAAACAAATATGACCAGTACCTGAGATTTCATGAGAGAGAGAGAGAGAGAGAGAGAGAGAGAGAGAGAATCTCAACATACTTCATCCCAACCTTTACCCTCTCCTAGGTTAATAGTTCAGGCAAGTGTCATTCTTCTGCTTTGGATGTGGGGGTGCCTAAGGAAAAAGAGCCTTCCACTCAGCATCCTAGAACAGGGTAAAGACTAGATCCCAGGTGTCCTGGCCTCTGACCCCACACTTCAGTACTAGAGTGAAGTGTAAAGGCCTGTCCCCTGGTCCTTTCTCATTAACCAAGCATGCCACCTTCATTCCATCATCTGAAGCATGTTCCTTTGGTATTGTGTATCTTTTCTAGCTTCAAAACTGCCTTTCAGCAACTGTACACGTCCATGAGATATGCATTTAACACCTTTGAACTCAAATTATCTCTTAACACTGAAGAAATTTATAGGAAACAGACTCTAACACAAAGAAAGTGCAACTGGAATGTGGTGGTGGTGGGGAGACACCAGAGGTCAGAGAAAATCCCCAAAGCAATTAATCCTAAAAGATGACCATTGACTGCTACTAGTTTGCCAAAGCCAAGCCTGTTCCTGTTTTCTCCAACACCCTTGGACCTGCTCTGAGTTCTTGTCCTGACCTTGAAACTCCAATGTCCTCCAAAGGCCACTCAACTACACTCTCTCTACTTGACAATTATTGCTAAGGCTGCAGGACCGCCATGAGGCTATCTCAAAGGAAGCCAATTCAAGCCAGAAGGACTCAGCTAACGACTTCCAGAGCCCTGAATACTGAGCAGGATCCCCTCCTACAGCTTGTCCTCAGTGGGTTCCAGGACTCCAGTACCCTGATCTCTACTCTAAAGCCTGTACCTCGGTCCCCAAGCCAGCACTAACTGCTCCTCAAAGATTACAAATCTCCAGGAAAAATTAAACCCTCACCAAACAACCTTTAATTTTATCCACTTGCTTTAATGAAGGTTCCGGTGTTAATGACCTCAGAGGCTTTTGTCTGACAGTTCTCCTGCTAACTACACCCTGAGCTGCACCCCCACACTGCAGCATGGAATCTTGAGTGTTGTCTCTAATCTTATTTTCTATTTCTGGGCTATATTGCATTAGCTCCTTTTTATTTCTCCTGGCATGTTTGACAGTGAGTTCAGGCTAGTGAGAATCATCTCTTTGTGCTGGCAAATGGGAACTACATTGGTTGTTTTAGAATAATGACTTATAGTTAAAATTACCCCCAGGATGTCATAATTACATGGGCTCAGCTTTCTTCTCTGACTAGGTAGAGAGGCAGTGCTCAGGTGGTCTGTAGGAAGTTGCTTAGAGTGGAGGACACAGGGGCGATGTGGAGGCTGCGTCCTCCAGAAAAGCAAGAAGTTCCTTGCCTTCCTTGATGCTTCCCCATCGGGCAGATGTGTGCATATGCTCTCCCCTCTCCCCAGAGGGCACTAGCCTAGCCAAGTGTGGGGTGATTTTCCCCGAGTCCTGCTCCCTGGGATTCATCAGCATCTGATATTCACAGACGAAGCTTGCCTTTGACCTCACTCGTTAAACAAAAGATCTCTGCTAAAAGGCAAACATGATTTGGAAGGACTCCGTCATTACCACAAACAACAGGAGCTGGATTAATTTGTGGGTGTTCTGTTAGATTTGTTTTACATCGACTTTTAGCAATTGAATCTCCGTAGCAGTGGGTACATGGTACTGTACTGGGATTCTGCCCTCTTGGCCTCCATCCCAACACCCCCTGTGTGTACTTCTCATGAAGAAAGGTGCCATACTCTGCCCGGACACCATCTCTATTCTCAACTTCCCAAAGGGAACCCAGAGCCTGAGACTAGAGAAGGTTGAAGATGCTTATTCCTACCAAGGCTGAAGGGCAAGGGCAAGATCAGGCAGAAGACGAGGTCACTGGTCAAAGGGGGAAGGGGATGGTGGCCAGAGAAGGACAAAATAGGCTAGGGAATGCGTTCGCACTATAAAGGTTCATCACACCAAGAGCTATAGGATCAGAGAATGTAAACCAGCCTAGGGAATCTCAGCCCTGTCACCACCACCTGTGCTCCTTGGGAATACTTAACTTCCTGATGGACTCAATTTCTCCATTTCTCAAAATGGGAAACAACACAGGGTCTAACTTCAAATTTCTGCAAAATCTAAATGTAAGATCGGCTACTCAGAACACTGGAGCTCACCTTCAAAAGGCATAGGTGGTTAACATACTATTTTCAGGGGGTTTGTATGGAACTCTTCCCTTCCATCCCCAACTGATACTGCCATGTTCTTTTCCTTCGGAAGGGTCTAAAATACCACATTCATCCCTGGGGAAGAAGATCAGGGGAAGGGATGGAGCTGAATTGATTGGATCCCAAGAGACCACAGTGAAGTGTGATGGGTAAGCCTGGGAGGGTCCCCAGTCCGTACTACTTGTCAAGAAGTTGAACAGGAGACCAGCTAATGCCTGGAAGACAGGCCAGGTATGAGGGAAAGATGAGTTTTAAAACGCATACCTTCCAATCTGTGTAATTACTGCTGCTGGCCACAGCACAAGAGAGAAGGCATCTTGCAGACCATCTTCTCTTTGTTTTTCTCTCCATCAGAGAGACCTAACACTTCCCCAAGGTTTTTAAAACAAAATTACATTTTTCTTGAAGCAGGGCAGACTCAGCCTTCAGGGATGAGCCTCCCAGGACTGCAATTGAGGCTGGAGCGGAAGCAAGGATGCAGTGGGCCCTCTCTGCAAATGACACTAATTAAGATGGGGATTGCTGGTAAAACAAATCTACTCCAACTCTATTGTTCAAACCTTGAATGTTCCCCCTGAGGCTCTCCGTATTCACATGTGGGCTTCAGAAGACTGCGGCAGCTGTCTGTGGAGAGAAGCACCTTGCATGATCCACATCCCAGATCTGTCTCCTCAGCTGATCTGCCACCTCAGAGCCTGACTCAGGTTCCACCTGGCTTCAGGAGTGCAATCAGCACCCAAGAGGAAGGCAGTGAGGCCAATGTGATCACATACAAAGACCTAGAGGCAAAAGGGCTATGCAGGCTAGCTTTACCTTCTAGGAGTTAAGACTTCCTACCCTCCTGTCTTTGCCTGCTGTACTAAAATACTTTTTATGCACCTGACAAGCTTGGAATGAAGAAAGAACTACTGGCCAAGGTGCTAAAGAACCTTCAAACCCCAGACCCCACGCAGATAAATTACTATGCTGGACACAGGAGGAGAAAGTTTGCCTAGCAACACTAGGAGGTCAACAAGAGCCTTGGTAGAATTGGGGAGCCTCTCCATTTGACCAGGATGTCAGGTTCACAGTGAATTTCTCCAGGAATAATGGATGGACAAGCATGTTACTAGAGAAGGCTCCTGAGCCAGTTGCTTATTTTTTGAATATTTTAGTTGACACATGAAAATTTTATCTGCTTATGGGACATGGGATGATGACTCCAGATGTGTGTACATTGTTTTATGTATCCATCACAGTAAGCCTCTTTCCTCAAGCATTTATCATTTCTTTGCAATAGAAACATCCAAAATTCTTTTTCATAGCTCTTTTGAAGTATGCAACACAGTGTCACTATCTGTTGTCACCCTGGTCTTACCACAGCTGAATTCCCCCATGACAATAGCCCAACTCCTAATCCTTCTCCATCCCTCTCTCCCGGCTTCTTCACCTGACCTCTGACAGTCCCTTATTTCTGCTTCTAGATGTCTATTTTTTTATACCCCAAATGTGAATGAGGAAATATAGTGTTTGACTTTCTATACCTGGCTTACTTTAGGATACATAATGACCCTGAGGCTGGTATCCTGTGAGGGTCCTCTTAAGGCCTCTGTCTCTGTGATGCCACCTTGAATACCCCGGTACACAGAGAGTTCTGCCTCCCTCTTCATGGTTGCCAGGGAAATCTCTCTGGTTCATCAATGAACCAACAGCTGTCCTTTGCATGCACATAGATAGAAGCCTTGTCTCTTGTAAAGTAAAATCTTTGGGGCTCTTTGCTGTGTACCGAGCATTTCTTTGTGTGTGCATGGCTTTGCAGCCTCTAGCCTGGAGCCTGAGACAGTCTCTAGGCTACAACTCAGTTTTTGCCAGCTGCTTGAGCTGCTCTCCCTTGTTGTCTCAGGTTCTGGGTACCTGAAGATGCTTGGCATTTTTATTTCTCAGGATTGTTTCCCCTCTGACTCGCTTCCTATAGACACTATCTTTTTCGCAATATCAGTTTGCAGTTCATGGGGGTGCCCGAGTTCTTTATGGTTCTGAAGTAAGTTCAATGTTACTCTGATAAAAGACAAAGGTGGGGGGGGCAAAGCCTTTTTAGGGTTGGCAGCTGGTGTTCGCATTCTGATTTTGCTTCTTTCCAACTGTCTGATTCAGGGCAGGTAATTGCTGCCCTGATCTTCAGTTTAAGCATTTGTTAGCCAGATGCGGAACATCTGTTGAATAGATCTTGGTGAAGGCACACTAAGTGCTGTGCTTAGCTGTTGACACACATTAAGAGCTTGGCAGATGATAGCATGGAGCTGAGGCAAGGCTTGCATGTGTGAGTCGCAAGGCACCCACGGAGAGAAGTACAGCCAGCTCTGGTGAAACTGTTTAAGTCATTGTGTCTTAAATGGAAGGAATTTTAGAAATTTCCCCCTCAGATCCCCAAATCAAGCGGGATTGAACGGTAGCTAGGTCAGCTCTAAACCTGAGGTCCCAGAAGCCTCCCTAACATGAACTCTCACCCCTTCTGTCTTTTCGAAAGCCTGATCTTACCCTGATACATACCTCTCTGGAAACGTCCTTTGGGACCACGCTTCCTCCTATGTTCCTGCTCTAGGCTGGGACCCCCTCATGCAAGAGAACACTGTCTGCCTCCTTGGGATCTGAAAACTGCGCAGTACCACTCTCTCGAGATAGTAATTTCTTTGCTGTTGTTCTGCTGAATACATTTTTAAAGAAGACTCTCTTGGCCGCTGCTGCCTCGCTTTTCTTTGTGGTTAGATGCAATGACTAGAATCTTGCACGTCCTTACAAGTCAATTTTCCTTTAATGATGATTTTACTTGCTCTGAAGCTTATCAGAAGGAGGGTTCACGCACCCGGGGTCTCGGCTTGCCGCTTTCAGTGGGCCGAGACAGCTGTTCTATAGGCAGTTGCACCTGTTTTGAATGTCATCAATGTAGTGCTAATATGCAAAGCGATTCCTGAGGCAGGAAACCGGAACCAACGGTGAAAGAAACCGCATTCTGGATTATAAATCACTTTCCATCCACCCAGGCACTTTCTTTGGGATTCAACAGAGGAAGTTCTACAGGCAAAGAGATCCTGAAGAACCTCTGTTCTTGTGTGGAGCAGAGAAGGGGATCCAAAAGGACACACTGTTACATCTGGGTAAGGAATTAGATGAAGCTGAAGTGGCAGAGAGGGAATATGCCCTAAGAAGGGGGAAGCAAAGAGGGCATATATTAGACAAGAGTGTCAAGAAAATGTGCCTTTGCTTCTACAGCCATGGCCAACAGCATTTCCAAAGGTCTTAGTGGAAAGTTCTGGAAGGGCTCCTACAGGGCTTATCTGAAGCTAATTCTAAAATCCTTACCTTCTATTTCAAAGCATTGTGGGCTTTTCTTATTTTTCAGAGCTAAGGGTAGGCCCCTTGAACTTGAATATTGTGCCCTGGGCCAAGCTGTAAACCCAGTCCCAAAGCTTGTTTCTGTGGCTCTCCACTAGTGCACTCCCTTTAGCAAAACATGTAGAGCAAACTCTTAGG
Source organism: Uromys caudimaculatus (assembly GCA_028551405.1). Taxonomy (NCBI): domain Eukaryota; kingdom Metazoa; phylum Chordata; class Mammalia; order Rodentia; family Muridae; genus Uromys; species Uromys caudimaculatus. The sequence goes on along the minus strand of CM052706.1, from coordinate 81,379,036 downwards.
ACCAAGGAAGGAATGGTGAGCACAGGCCTGGTTGTCAAGCTGGGTTTCTTGGCATCTACAATCTAGAGAGAAGGCTGCCTCAACTACTGCACTTATAAAATGGATCCAAGCTGTTTGATGAGGTACCAGCCCTTCAGGTTTCTCCCAAAGGAGAGCCCTGCTATTTGTTAAGACTGAGCTCACTTCCTCTGGTTTCACACAAGTTTTAGTGTAAAACACACAAGATTTACTACCAAACAATGACCAGCGACATAGCTCTGAAGGCAAGCCCTTGGTGTCACTAAAACTGCATGCTCTCCTCTATCTAAGATAGGCTCAGGCTAGACCAAGGTAGAGAGCTTTCATTTATTTGGCTGTGCTGGCATCTAAGAATTTTCTGGAAAGGTGGTAGAGAATATTGGGTTTGGGGTGACAGAGGACAGCAAGAGATCAAACAAGAAGAGAGAGGAAGGCAATCTTTGGATATGGGATTGCTCTATAAGAGCAGTGGCTCTCAACCTTCCTAAAGCTGTGACTCTTTAATACAGTTTCTCATGCTGTGGTGTCCCCCAATCATAAAATTATTTCATTGCTATTTCATAATTTTGCTATTGTTATAAATCATAATGTAAATATCTGTGTTTTCTGGTGGTTTTAGGTGACCCCTAAGTGAAAGGGAGTCATTTGACTCCCCCAAAGGTTCATGACCCACAGGTTTCGAACCACCTTCTGTATAGCAAGGGTAAACAATTCAGGTTGCTGCAAGCTATACGATCCTGTGATAGACAGAGCTAGACATCTGCTAAGTGTGAAACTCCTGTCAACATTCCACCCACAGTGATCTTATTGTAGCCCTACAAAGCTAAATACAGGTTAGGAGACAGAGACTTGCAGGGAGGGGCTGGGGAGATACCTCAGTGACTGATATATTAGCTGTGTGAGGATGAGGGCCTAAGTGCTGATCTCCATGTGAAAATCCAAGCACAAGAGCACAAACCTGAAATCCCAGTGCTGGGGAGGTAGAGACAGAAGGACTTGCTGCGGCTTGGTGAATCTGTGAGAGAATTTGTCACAAAACAGTAAGTTGGAGAGTGATGGAGCAAGTCATGTGACACTGACCTCTGACCTCTACACTTACATAAATGCATTTTCGTGCACACTCCCAAACACACACACACACACACACACACACACACACACACACACACACACACACATACACACACACACACATTCAGGGCGTGCATGCACACATGTGTTTTGAGTGTGTGTGTGTGTGTGTGTGTGTGTGTGTGTGTGTGTGTGTGCCAAAAGCTAAATGAAAGCATGCATACTTAAGTGGTGCATCACAAACTTAAGATATTGGTGCCCTAAATGCTAGAGGAGTTGAAGGCAAGCAAACTTATTATAGTGTGGGATAAAGAGAAAAGGAACATTGCCCTGGAATGTGACTAATGGGAAAGGAAGCAGAAAGAATCTAGAAAAATGAATGACAGAATTGAGTGCAGTAACAAGAATAAACATCACAGCTTCACAGAGTGGGAAGAACAGGAATGGGGGCAGGCAGCCTCAGGATACACACAGACACCTTGAAAAGAGCAGAATAACCTTCAGCAGATGATCAGAGCTGTGATGGTGTCACCTTGGAACTTGAAAATTAGATCTCTGGATCCCCCTGCCCTTTGTGGGTGTGTGCTATAGTAGATGGACAGGGAACAAAACCCACTCAGAGGCTAACTACCTCTAGCTGTGGGTCTGTTGTGTTGTGGCAAATATTTATTTAAATCAACACTAGAGGGGGTTGGTTGCTAGTGTGTAAACTCAAAGGTGTCTGGGGATAGGGAAGTCCCAGTGCTGTGTGTTCCACAGGTGACTCATGCCTGTGTTTGGTGACAGCTATGTTTCTTCTGTCCTGAGGATGGCCATTAGAATCAACCTGAAAGTCTGGATGTGTGAAGATTCCCTGTCCTCATCCCACGCATCCTGGTTTCAAAGTACAATAGCATAGGAGTCCCTCTGGATTTGCCAGAGAAAGAATATGGTTATTTACTTATTGGCTTTATTAAAAATGCACCCATTACCTGAATGCCTCTAGGCAACAGCACAAAAATATACTTTTGAAAAGATGAGAATTCAATTAGGCAGATATGCATATGCACCTTTCGCAAGTAGGCCAGCAGAGAAGTCCCCTCAGAATGGATGGGAGCCCAAACAAAAGATGTCCTGGCCCACATGTCAGAGCATCAGGCTCTCCTAAGCCAAGATGAGAGGGGCTGGGGAATATGAACAGCAACCACCTGGTTCTGTTCTGTCCTGTTCTGCTCCAGTCCAGCCCAGAGTTCTAACATGGCTCTCAGATTGGGCATTGAATCTATGATGATTCTAAGAAACAGGGCTGGGCCTCAGGTAGCAGAGACAGAAACATCCAAGTAGGGACTTCTGAGACACTTTTAATTAGCTGTCGGGTGTGCTATTTTGACTTCGTGCTTAGCTACAATCTGCAACGGTTTTATGAGTCGGCTGAGCCTGTTTCCTGAAGAAATCTTATGAGACAGGCAGTGATTTTTCTAAAACTCAAATCTCATGATGTCACTCCCTACTAAGAATATCCATCACTCTCTATTGCTTTAGAATCCAGAGCCCCTAACCCCCTTGTGAAGTCTTGAGGTCAGTCTTGGCTATTCCTCCTCATTCCCCTCCCCTCACCCCTGATTAGTTCAACAGTCTGAAGGTCCTCAAACAATGGTGACCTAATCCTAGTTTTTCAAAGATGTCTTATGTCTGGGTATCTGGAGTACCATTTAGCATAAGGCCTGTTGCCACTGGGAAGCTACTGTAGATCACTAAGTCACAGAGACCTCTCGTCCCAGTAGACTTCTCTGCTCTGCCATTCAGAGACAAGTGAGACTTTCCAAATTCTTAAGAGCCCAACCACACTCAAATCACAACCCTGTGCTGACATGTCTGTCTCTTTGGCCAGATGTATGCACTCAAAACAGAGCCCTGGAACAAAAAGGCCAGAGCAAAGTCAGAAGACAGCCTTCTCAAGATCCATCTCTTCACACCATGGGCTCTTTCTTCTCTTCCATAAAATGGAGCTTGTAATCAGATCTGTCTTGTTCATTTTTTTTTTTTTTTTTTAAGATTTAAGGGTACAGTAAGATCGTAGATGGAAACATCCCAGCTCAGTGTCTCATGCCAGGCCCCTGACCATTGTTGATTGAACTAAGGGAAAGTGACATAACAGATTTACTTGACATTTTACAAGGAAAAGCCTAAGATCAGAAACAAAGTCACTTGCTCAGGGCTACCCCATAGGTAAGAAAATGGATAGCCCCACGATCCTCTAACCTTCAGTGCCTTCAGGGGTTCTGGAGATGAGGGGACTCACTCTCGGGCTGGTCTCTGTTCAGGTTACCCAGGGCAAAGTGACTTTCTTTACAGAAAAATCAGACTTCTGGGTCGTCCTTCTGGCTTTTTCTACCTTGATCACCTATGGAAGGGATTCCCAGATAAAGTCAACTGATAGAGACAGTTTTTGTTTGGGAAGCAAAATGGTATGCTGAAATAAGTAACAGACAGGAAGTTATTACAGCATGGTAACAAGGTGCTGTTCAGCCAGTTTTCTGATTCTCTTTCCCTGGTTTACAGCTTTAGGAATCAATCATCTTGCTATCCTAGCTATCTCTAAACCTCTGTGCCACCTGTGAAATCAAACAACCATCACACCCTAGAGCAAATGTGGTCATGAGTTGCCAGCTCTTTAGGAGCACACAGCTTTCCTTCTTGGCCTGCACTTTCATGGGATCTGGGTACATGGCTGCAGTACCACTGGGTGAGGTTAGGGTGCTGAGATCAGCTGTAGAGAGAAAACACTCAGGCCAAACAAAGTTGGTCCAAGCCTCCTCAGGCTCCCTTTCACTCTTGGGAAGAGGGAGGCAGTCCTAGATACAAAGCCTGTGCTTTCTCAATACCCTGATCAGATGTCAGCCTCCCTGCTCACCAGCCCTAGAGAGGCACTTGTCCTAGTGTAGCAAGCCCAGCATAGAACAGAGACTCTCCATCAGAGAAACAGACTTTAGCTGCCAGCTAATGACGCTACTAAGAGACCGTTCTCCAGCGGGGATAGCAGCTGTGCTTGCATTAACTGTCTAGGGTAACCTGCCTTCCTCTGAGGCTCCAGTGCACACTCAGCCCCAAAGCTCAGCTCTGAGAAGGCTTCGCTTTCAAGGAAAGAAGGGATGTTTACCACAGATCATGCTACTGGGAAACTGAGACTTGCTTGGCTTGGCTGCAGCTGTGGGCATGACTGCCATAAACTCCTGAGCAGATTGGTAAATAACCCTCCCCGCTTAGCACACAGCAAGAATCAGAAAACAACCATAACAATGCCATCTCCACCACAGTCTACCCTGTAGGAAAGAAAGCCCCAGGGGCCACCGCATCCCAACCTGGGGTCCAATAATGCTCAGTGGACTTTTCTCCATCATCCTTACTATCCATGAACTGGAGCACCTAACTTGAGAGCTTGCTGTGGAGAGTAAATGGATCAATAATCAGTATCTGATGCCCAGTAAGCTGTGCGCATGCTTCAGCTGCTAGTTTCATCCCATCAACCTAATGAGCATGTGTGGGGTATGAACCTGTTTGGGACACCTACCCAATGCCTGGAACTACCAGGTCACCAACCACCCGAGTGGCTCAAAACCTGCTTCCTTCTTGCCCTGGAGGAGTTTCATCTTTTGGGGCAGAATCCTCAAGTGTCTGGGGACCTTCTCCATAGCACAGAAAATTGCCCTGAGTCGGTGCAGACAGCTATCTCTCAAATCCCCACTTTCCAACATGCAAAGTCAGAATTTCAGTGGCTACTTCTGCCTGAAAAGGGGAGGTGGTGGGTCCTCCCTGCAACCTCTGAGGTTCTTGGTGTCAAAGCTGGGCCCTAAGACGGAGAGTCTTTCTCTTTGTATTTAGGCCCTATTATGTCCCCTGAGAAGCTGTTTCTAGCCAGGCCCATTTGCTCACACAGACATTCCAGTCCAAGTCAAACCAGCCTTTCATCAACGTTATCCCTGTCTGTCATAAAAACAATACTGAGAACGTGATCCCATCACCTCCCTCACTCTCCCCACATTGGCACCCCACAAGCCCTTGCTTCCAAGTGGACAATAAGGGTCTGTCTCCCTCTGCCTTCCTCTGACATCCTTTCATCAGATTCAACAGCATCCATTCTGCATCCTCCAGGGAAAGACTCCATAGTGGAGGTGCAGCATGGCCTCAGCAAAGTCCAGGTTCTTCCAGGGAACGGATTCTAATCACTCGTCATTCAGCAGATATTGAGTACATAGTGTTTGCCAGGCACCAGGGGTAAAAAGAATAATAGGAAGCATCTCTTCATCCAACGAGCTCGTGATCCTGCGGGGAGACAAATGTAGATAGCTTACAGTACAGTTGGATGAACCTGATAATAGAAATTTGCAGCCGGTGGCTCCTCACTGTGGGTAATTTGTTTAAAATGTTATTCCACTGCTGACAACCTTTTCATCCTCAACAATTGCCACTCCATCTTCTCATCTATTCTCCAGCCACTCCCTGGTTTTTCCAAGATGATCAGTGCCTTCACCTCCTGTGTCCTTCCTCTTGTTCCTTGGTCTATTACGAACTCCTATTCATCCCTTAAAACCCTTCCATGAATTCCTAATCTCCATTACGTTTTCTGGTTTTCATATCTCTACTTTTACACATACTGTCCTATACTTGAGAGTATATTTCTTACCGCAGTGTGGTGGTGCACATCTTTAATCCCAGCACTCAGGAGGCAAAGGCAGGGCTATCTCTATGAGTTCCAGGCCAGCCTTGTCTACACCATGAGTTCATGCTAGCCAAAGCTACATAGTGAGGCCTTCTCTCAAACAAATAAACAAATGTGAATTTATTTTTTTAATGGTTTGATACAGTGCCTATTTAACCTTAAACATTCATTGAATTAAACTGTGTATAAGATACACTAGCAAAAATGGGGTGGTGTACACCTGTCATCCTAATATTGGAGATATGGAAGTAGGAGGATGGAAAGCTGCAGACCAGTTTAGACCATACAGGAATAATCTGGTGGTGCCAATGGTGATGGTGGTGGTGGTGGTGGTGGTGGTGCTGCTGCTGCTGCTGCTGCTGGTGGTGGCACTGATACTGATGCTGCTGCTGGTGCTGCTGCTGCTGGTGGTGGTGGAGGTAGAGGTGATTTTTTAAAAAGGGCTGTAGGCTGTAGAGATAGCTCCTCCATTAAGAGGGCATATTGCATTTATAGGGGACCCAATTTCAGTTTCAGGTGTCCATGTCTGGGGGCACATAACTCCAGGTGCAGGGGAATCTGATGCTTTCTTCTGGCCTAAGAGGTCATTGCTCAGACATGCACAAACCCATACAAAGACACACATAACTACTCATCTATTAAAAACAATGAGTTCATGAAATTTGCAGGCAAATGGATGGACCTTGAAAAAATATCATCCTGAGCGAGGTAACTCAATCACAAAAGAACGAACACGATATGTACTCACTGATAAGTGGATATTAGCCCAAAAGTTCAGAATACCCAAGATTCAATTCACAGCAACCATCGGCCTGAGCGTAGGGTCCCAAATGGAGGAGTTGGAGATGGGACTGAAGGAGCTGAGGGAGTTTGCAGCCCCATGGAGGGAGCAACAGTGTCAACTGACCTGACCCCCCAGAGCTCTCGGAGACTGGATCACCAACCAAAGAATACACATGGAAGGACCCATGGTGCTGGCCACATATGTGGCAGAAGAGGGCCTTGTTGGCCATCAGTGGGAGGAGAGGCCCTTGGACCTGGGGGTGTTAGATGCCCCAGTATAGGGGAATGCCAGGGAGGGAAGAGGGGAGTGGGTGGGTGGGTGGGGAGTACCCCCATAGAGGCAGGGGGAGGGTGTATGGGATAGGGGGTTTCCAAAAGGGAGACCTGGAAAGGGAAAAAATTTGAAATGTAAATAAAGTATCAAAAAAAAAAGAGAAACAAAAAAATGAAATAAAATAAAACAAAACCCAAACTCCTTTTAAAAACTATGAGAAAGAAAACGTAGTATTATGACCAACAAGCACTGTTTTGATCATTTCTGTGGAGCGGTAGCTGTGCAAAGTGCTCTACATCTGTTTCTCAGGTTTTCATTTAAACAACATTAAGAACATGAAGTGTCACGGATAACTTGTCTAGTAAGTGACACCTGTCCCAAGATTTCATTCCGTGAATTAATACTTTCCCTAGACTCTATGGATGTCTATCTGCCTGCCTCTTTAAACACACACACACACACACACACACACACACACACACACGCACACACACACACACACACACACACACACACACACACACGCACGCACACCATCACAGACCCCCACTGACTATTTCTAGCCCTTGGTAATCTGCTGTAGAAGCTCTTTTATGAATCATCACAGTACCCCCTATGTCCACAAAAGCTTCTCAGTCTAGCGTGGCTGTTGATATGCTGTGTCTTTTCCTAGGCTGTAAATTCCTCCAAATCAAGGATGTCTCACCCATGTTTTCCTTTGTTCCAAGTCACTGTCATGGCACCTAGAGAACAGTAAGTGTTCGATGAATATATATGGTAACTGAAGGAAGGAAATAAAGAAAGGAGGAAGGGATGGGGAAAGAGAGAGGAGGAAAGAGAGATAGAGACAGGGGTGGGGTGGGGGGGATGCTAGAAGGAAGGGAAGAGAGAAGAAACGCAGAGAAGAAAGATATTAAGTGTCCTGGGCCAGGTAGGTTATTTAGATAGTCAATATTCCGCATAAAACGTAAATGCTCTTCAGCCAGGCAAAAGAAATGCAGCTAGGTCAGGAAGTCTTAGCCCTTCACCTGCTGTGTGTCAAGCACCCTTGCTTCCTGGCCTGCTGTTGAATGCTTGGATACATGGCTGTCTGCAGCCAATCACATTGGCCTCCTGTGCTCTGTTTTATCAGCTTCAGACAGGACCCACAGAAACTATGGAGACACTGATTTGATCATATCTCTCATCTCAGTTTTCTGCCATGTACCCTATCAGGGACGTGGGCTCTGTCCTCTCTGAATTAGTGCCTATAAAACAGGCGACAGCAGCTCCATCTTCATGCATCCTACAACTCAATTCCTTGTATCCTGAGTCTATGTGGCCAAGCCAACAAAACTCTACCTTAGGACCAAGGAAAAGGAAAGGCCAAATCCCAGAAATTGAATTGGCCATGACTTTGGCCTGAAAATTGGAGCAAATGGGGTTGGGGAGAGAAATGCAGAGAAAGTAAACAGAAAATGTGTCTGCATCTTTTGCTGAATTGAATTTAATAATCATTTTATCTATGGTGAAAACCCTTTCTAGAAAAAAGGTCTCCAGAGGTGTAAGAAGCTAGCTAGAGTGTGAAACCTAGCAACCTGTACTCCCTCCTGATCGTAATTTGCTACCTGACTAAAAGATCCCATGGCAGGAGCGAGTGGCCATGTGACAAAACTCATCCTTCTTCTGAAACTCGAAAGAAGTGATGGGTAGTGCTCAGTTGTCCCAGCAGCAGGCCTTGGGAAACCCTGTATCTCTGGCCCTGTGTCCCCTCTGACAGACACAGTGTGGTGGGTAGATCACTCTCTTACTTTCCAGCTTCTCTATAAGATCATTACCTACGTCATTCCACTCATCAAAGGGCCCCACTGCCTCCTAGCTGGGATACTTGCTAAACCTGAAGTGCAGGTCACCACAGCCTAAGAGGAAACTCTGCCCCCTCTCCTTTGGTGAAAAGAGCCAGCACAACTCCCACCCACAGCTCACTGGTCCCTTCTCCTCTCACCCTGTGACTCCTGTCACACCTGTGGCCGGAAGGCCCCAGGAGAGTATCTGCCTGTCATTGCATACTTTGATGCTCTAAGTGTTCCTACCCACTAGGGCTTCTTAGCCAGCAGGGAAGCGACTAGAACCTGTAATTTCTCATCGCACGGTTAGCAGGTGACAGGCTCCCATAGCATGGCTTCCATATGGCGTCACCCCTTCTGTTGAGCACAATTTTAGGGCAAGATTCATACCGCTTTTCTCTGTGCTCAAAATAGACGCTCAAAATTGGGATAGAATTTACATAAGTTGGCTGGAGAGACTGTGTTCAATTAAAAAGCTTTTGTTGCCAAGGGATTTTTTTTAGTTGATACATATGCTCCTTTATTGCAGTCCTCCAAGGAGGAATGATATTCTCTCTCTCTCTCTCTCTCTCTCTCTCTCTCTCTCTCTCTCTCTCTCTCTCTCTCTCCTTATCTACCTGCCCTGCAAGTTGAGTCAGCAGCCAGGAAGCCTCTTCCTCCCACAAAAATAACAAGGCCCCATGCTATGAGAACTAGAAGCTAAGGTGCCCTCTTGCCTAGCCTCGAAAGGCAAGCTCTGCAGTTTCTCATGAAGAGTCTGTCCTGAGCCCAGCCCTGAAGAAGACGACGGACCGTCCCACTCTGCAATCACCGTGAATTCAATGCAATGTGTTTCTAGTTGTCCAGATGCAGAAGCATGCATACAAAAGCTACAAAATGTGTTGGGGGAAAATATTTGGGAAACAGAAAAATATAAAGGAAGGGAAAATTCATCAGAAATTTTACCGCTCCCAGAACTTTTAACGTTTCTGAGTGTTTCTTCCCAGCCTTTACTAAAGCTATGCATATTCACACAAATTTGGGATGGCAGCATATAAACGCTTCCCATCCTGGCATTTCTGTTTAACATATCATAACTCCCTGAGCTTTTTTTCTATATCAAGTACATTGCGGGAACATCGTTTTAAATGACTGTACTATAAGGTATCTAACCCATACTCTACTTGAGACAGTCATTTGTTATTTTAGAATTTGTTGCTCTTTTTAGATAGATGTTGCTGCAGTTAACATTCTTGACTCTTCAACACGTCTCCGTGACTTCTTTAGGATAATTTTGCATGGGTTGTGAGTTGAGGTGCGTATTCCATAGACAAGCTGCCCTGAGATCTTCACAAGCTTTGGGGATGACTTATCTTATGATTAATGCATGCACTTTTTTTGTACAATGCCTGTTTAGCATCAGAAATGAAATCAGCGTTAAAGAACATAATTTGGTGGTGGAGTATTTTCCCAAGAAAAGTTAAACAACCCTGGCTTGGGCATCTGCTGTTGGTGCCTGCTTAGCATCCACCCGCCCTCTCTTCTTTGTGTGAGTCTACACCTGTTCCCTCACCCTGGTTTAAGTAGAGGCTCACAACCTTTCAACGAAGGAGTAGCCAATCAGAGTCATGACAAAGGCTAGGCCTTGTATTTGTGTCAGCATTTCTAGGAAAGGGAATTCTCTTTCCTTTGAATGTCTGAGCAGGTGGGGCATAAACCTAGGGATGCTGAACACTTCCATCCTCCATTGCAAAAGGCAACCTCAGAATTGGAATCAAGGTTGTGTGAAAGCAGACCTGAGAGACTAGGATGGATGCGTTCCTTGCACCATTTCCCTACTCTGATCTGCTCAGACTTGAGGCTAACAAAAATATACCACTCCCCCTTGGGTTTGTTGTTGTCTGACCTGAAGAGTCCAGTGACAGAAAGTCACTTCAAGGCTCAGAGCCCGAACACAGGACTGCAAAACCTGTGTCCTCCACAAGCAAGTATCCAAGTTTGAATAGACAAGCTAAACAGTTGTCTACTACAACCTGCCAGTAAATTCTGTGCTGAAATCTCTAAGTCCTGACTTCGAGACACTTAGATCGCAGAAGGGAAAGGAGAAAGAACACACAACGCTGTGAGACACAGCATGGGAGCTAAGAACTAATAGAATGGGCCCTTCTGCCTTTCTGAAAAGGAATGGGACTCGCTTTACTAGGGAGGACTTAACTTGAACTTAACTCCTCAGTGGAGTTAGAGGTTGAAGAATATCTTGCTAGCCACACAGCCTGAGCCAAAGGTCAGAAGCTGAGAGCAATTGGGCAGGTCAGGGTGAGTGCAGAGAGTCCCATGAAAAGTGTCAACAAGACTAACAGAGGAGAAGCCAACTGTAACCTGCAGAGCTATAATTATGTGGTTGCTTGCTGTCCTGAATCACATCTCACAGAGCTGTGATTCATTTCGCCTCCTGAAGTAAAAGCTTCCTGAGGTTGGGCTCAATCCCCGTACTTCAAGCTTTCAGCATTTTACCCTGTCTTCTTTGGAGGTTTCCAAATAATTTAATTGACCAATCTCACCTCGAGGCTAATTGCAGTGTTGGACTGAACAGGATCTAGGAGACACCAGGAAAGAACTTCCTCACCTGGCCTTGGCATCTTAACTTTGGAAACAGGAGAGTCAAGCAAGCCACACCAATAGTTTGAAACCACTAAATGGCTCCCCAGCTCTCATCATTGGCTGCCTTTTGTTTTCCCATGCAAGACTGGACAAGGTACTTTATTTATAAATGTGTACCTGTTACCAAATTTTCAGTCCCTTGAACTAGCTACTACTGTTTGACCCAGCCTTCTCCTGACCTTATGAGATGTCCCTAATGCAAGTAATACAAAATCTGAGTGCAAAGCTGGTGTCTCTGGGTAGGATTCTCTGGCCCAGCGTTCCCCAGTCCTTATCAACAGAACCATCTAGTAAATACACAAACTACTGGGTCGTTCTCCCAGAAAACCTGATTTAGGAGATTTGGAGCCTGCCCCAGAAATCAGTATTAAAGCAAACACCTGAAGTTACCATTTGAGTCAACAGTTATCCTGGCTGGAGAGTGTTAATTACCCACAATCATAAGCAGCCATTCCCCATAAGGAACAATAACTCCATCAAGCAGAAAGACCCCCGTCAAGGGAATTGAATATCTTAGACATGAATACTTGCCAGCTGGGTGACTTTGAACAAATTATATAACCTCCTTGAAGTCATACTTCTGCCTTGGTGAAATAAGGAAGACATTGCCTGCCTCTTTCCCTCTGAGGAATCCAATTAGACGATGCGTGTAAAAGAGTATCCTCTACTGGAGGAAGGTTCAGTGTGCCATCTTGGCTGCAAGCAAAAGCCATGCGATAAGGTGCTCAGTGGAGGGGATCGGCCTTGTGACACTTGCCAGCAATTTGTAAATATTAGCACCTCCATTATGACATGCTTCTCCTGCCTTGTGCCAATATACCAAAGCTGGAGGGTCACCCTAAAAAACAGCAATTAGCATTTATCGAGTGCTTACTCTACACGATTCAGGATTAATTATTCAGACCCATTAATTTAATCCTCATAACAACTCTCTGGACTCAGTATTATTTGTATTGCCATTTTGTGGTAGGGGAGAGATACAGGAAAAGCATGATTAAATTAACCCAATCAAGATGTAAAGGTTTGGTTAAATAACCAAAACTGGGTCTCACAGTTAGCTTTGTACCTCAAAGTTTGTCAGCAGACCACAAGACTCCCCATGGTTATTAGAAGTCCCTATAGTAATAATAGGCCATCGAAGGCCTCGGGTTGTTTATTTCTTTACCTTGGAAAAATGCAAATGCTAACAGCTTCCTATTGGCCATTTCATTGTGGGTTTTGCCTTCCATGGACTTCTGCCTTATTCTGTATACCTCTTCATAGTTACTATAGAAATTAGAGCCAGGAGCAATATTAGCATACATTTCATCTCTGAGGCCTCAAGCTAAAAGTTCCCAATGAACAGCACAATTTTTACCAGTTCCTGTATTTTAGACTAAGCACTGCTGCCTTCAGAAAAGGCACACACTAGGTACCTTGTTCAAGTCCACACCTCACTATTACATATCTGTGTTACCTTCCCAGTCCCAAAAGGGCTTGCTTTGTAAATCCAATATCACCCTTTCTAAGAGTAAACACAGCCCAGACCAGTGAAGTGGTTCCCCCTCCCCCCAAGTCCAAAGCAAATGAACAGCAGAGCCCACTCAGATCCCACACAGTAGGGTGACACTGAAGTCAGTGCTCTTTGAAACCACCATAAGGGGCGCCACAGCAACCCCAAAAACATTATGAGAAAGAGAGTGTGAAGAGAGCCTGGGCCGGGGAGTCTTCTCCAGGCAGACCTTTTTCTGTTCAAAGATGTGCCCGGCACCCAGCAGTGGCCCTGCTCATAGCCAACACATCACCATTGCTCGTCACAGCCCCTGAAAAATATGAGTACATGAGAGAGGCCAGACTGTAAGTGCAATTGTGGTGTTTTAATGGGAGGCAGCCCAGAAGAATGCCAAAGACAGCTGCTTTCTCTTAGGCCTGGGAAGGAAGAGAGGGGGAGAAGAGACACACAAAAACCGTGCCTCCTGGTCTGCACTCAGGTTGCTGCCTCGGAGTGCCTCGGAGCTCTGAAGAACTTTTAATAGAAATCTGCAGAATGAAATGGGCTACAGCTGTTTGCCTTGATAAATATATTTTATGCTACATGCCTCAGCCGCCATCTGTTTGCTGATACGAGCACTTCTTCGTGGCAACTAAGGAGAAGTCATCAAAAGGCATGGCAGGAGAGAGCTTAGGAGCAGGTAGAGGGACTGTGGAGGGCAGGGCCTTGGATTGTGTGCAGGCTGAAAGGGGCCAGCCAGAGGACAAAGAAGAAGGGGGCGGGCACAGAACAGGGAGGCTTACTGCACAAGTCAGATAACCTGCCTGCCTAGGGAACGCTGCACACCCCTCTTGATGTTTTGTTGCTGTTGTTGTTGTTTTGTGTTTTTGTATATTTGGCCATCCACTCCCCTTCCGGATTTCTCTGGCCCCTATATTTTAAGACAAAGTAAGGATCCAGATTACATCGATATCCGTACCCCAGCCTGCACTGTCCAGCAAGCATGCCTCCGGACCTAAGTAGAAGAAGATGCCCACTTACTTCAGTCCAGGCTGCTTCCCTACACTGGTCACAATATTTGCTAGCTCACCGTCAACTCCTTTGATGTGGCCTTAGTGCTCAATGAACACAGAGATGCTCTGTGGCTGGTAGCCCTGGAGGTAATGGGACTTAGCCTTGAGCAGAAGCAATTATCTTCGGAACTTCGAAGTTGCTGAACAATGTGGCCATGTAACTTCCCAACCTTATCAGTGTAGAGAAGTGGTCCTCACTTGCTTAAGGTAGATATAGCTGGGGAAGAAATATCCACTGTCGAGGAGTGGATGCCAGATAGGAACTTGAATTAGAAATTTGGTCCTTGCTGTGGTAGTTTTGAGAAGTAGTAGACTCCTTAAGAGGTGGGGTCTGCTTGGAGACAAGCAGGTTGATGGGGGCGACCCTTTCCAAAGAGACTGACAGAGATCTCATAAAATCAAAGTTTCTGTGATGGTCAATCATTAAAAACAATTAAAGAAAAGTGGATGTGGCCACAAATTCCCATGATTTCCTGTATTTTACCCACTCCTACCACAACACCAGCCATGCTGTGATGGCTCCAGAAGACCCTCACCATCACTAAGCACACACCAGCATCATGCTCTTGGCTCTAGACCTGTGAACTAAGCCATTTTGCTTCAGAAAGTATCTAACCACTGGCATTGTATTATTAGAACAATAGAAAATAGAATAGTCCCTCATTCCAAGAAGCTACAATACTTTTGTGAATGGAAACATTTTCCTGGATCGTAGACCATCATACCAAGGAAATACTGTGTGTGCCACAGAAGAAGCCAGACTCCTCTGGGAGTGGCTCGGGTACTCAAAGATTTCTGCTGATTCCAGAGTCTGTGTGAATTAATCTTGCTACTTTCCCCAGGGAAAAATGTGAGAAGCTTGTGTGACTCACCATTGTCCTGAATGGATTCTATTTTCTGGCATCCCATGGGCATAGCCCGATCCTTTTGCCTTCTACCTGCATCTCTCCTGCCATGTCACTTTGAGAACGCATCCTGCCTGGAAATGCATAAAGCAGGACAGATCCCAGAAAGCACTGCACAGGAGCAGAAGAACATACAAAGCATCCTTTCTGCACCTACCTGAGCTGCTGCATCCAGGGGCAGGGAGGCAGCAGCTGTGGCTGGCCCTCTTGGCAACACAAGGGCTGCCTGTATCCCAGCACCTCCTTCTACATCCTAATGGAACTGTGAGTCTCCACAATGGCTGGGTGAGCAGAGTTGTGATGAGGGGAGTCAGAAAGAAGCATGCCTTCCCAATACTCTTGGCAATGACAAGAAAATGGACACCATGAACACAGCAAAGCCTAAGAACAGCTGTGGGGCTGAAAAGACCCCATGCTTCAAAGAACTAATGAGTCAGAAGCAAACTGACCAAGCACCTGCTGCTCAGTGCCACCTCCTTCTAAGGATGCCAATTGGGTGACGGCTGGTGCCATGCTTTGAGATGCTCTGACAGAAGGCACTGAATCACTGTGTACTGAGGATTGTCCAAGAAACCAAGTGCTTTGGAGGAGCATCAGAACTGCTGGCTGCCACTCAGAGCAGAGCATGCGCCGGCTCCACTGGAGCCCCAGCCCTGGTATTAAATAAGTGTTTCCATGGCACTTGATGTTTTACAATTATTCTTCCTAGCACAAGTATCCCAGAAGAAGTGGCAAGATAAACGCAAATGCTCCTGCTTTCCCTTCTGATTGCTATCGTTTGAGGTAGGGACCGTGGGTCCCCACACACCTTGAGAGCCTAGAGTCTCTCTATATTGAAAGGTCCACACTCCCCCTTTCTGCCACTCTCCCATCCACATTTCCAGGCCCATTCAACAACAAACTCCATCTGTTCATCCACTTATTCACTCAGCAAACACGTGTTGAGCACTGACTGTGTGCATTACTTTTGGCACCAAGATATAGCAGAGACTAAAACGGAAACAAAGATCTCCCTCCTTGTGGGACTGGAGAGAGGCAAGGAGTTAGATAAGCAGACAAATATTTAATGCTATAAATAAAAGCGGAGCTGCATGACTGGCAGAGAGTACATAGTGGATTTGATCAGAGATCTAGAAGACAGAGGATCTTACCTGAACAGGAGCCTGAGTGGAATGAACTGTCATGTTGGCCATGCAAAGGCCCTGAGGTGGGATCATAGTGCAAGTCCAAGTGGGACCAGGAACCAGGGAGGGAGAGTGTTGCTATGGCAACATGTAATCAGAAGGCAGACTAGTCCCTCATCCTGAGCACCTGCAATAGACATGTGTCAGGAGGTTCTTTTGACCTTGTCCAGCGGCTGCTCTGTAGTGTCCCCATAAGACACGCTTGTGGGTTTTTCTCCCAAGCCCTTGAAGGCTCTCAGATTTTCTTCCAGATCCGTGTGGCTCCTGAGCCCATGGTCTTCCACTCATCCTCATGTTCTAGCATCCTAGTTGATCTCCATCGCTCCCTTGAAGCCAAGTGTGTGGCTGAACCTTCCCTCATCCACACTATGGTCTGGTAAACCACACATGTCTTCAGAAGTTCTTGCTTTATTTTTAGTTGGTGGCCCAGCGGTCAGGTCAGTCTTACTCGGTGATCTGTCTGTGAGGAAGACATCTACTCCACACTCAGTAATCTAGTCGTTTAGCATTTTCTAATTCTCTCTCTCTCTCTCTCTCTCTCTCTCTCTCTCTCTCTCTCTCTCTCTCTGTGTGTGTGTGTGTGTGTGTGTGTGTGTGTGTGTGTGTGTGTGTGTGTGTGTGTGTGTGTGCATACAAGCATGCATATATATGCAAGTGCACATGGAGGCTGGCCTCTTCTATTGTTCTTCAAGAGCCATCTACCTGGTTTTGAGAAAGAGTTTCTCACTGAGACCCAGAGCTCACCGATTTGTCTAGACCTGCTGATCACTGAGCCTCAGGGATCTTCCTGTCTCCACCTCCCCAAAGCTAAAATTAGCCTGTGCTACCATGCACAGCTTTTCATATCAGTGCTGGAGACTGAACTCAAGTCCATGTGCTTGTGAAGCAGGCCATTTGCCAACTGGCCATCTTCCTATCTTTCTAAAAGAGTCGTAATCTATCCCATGCTAGACATTGGCTTGGAAGCTGGGGTAGACTAAGAGATCAAGTCTCTGGGCAGAGAGGTTGTGATGTGGAGAGTAAACAGCACACAAAAGCACAAAGTACCATGAAAGCACCGACAAAACAATGATTGACTCTTGATGGAGAGGATGGGATGGCTTTCCAGTGGGTGCTGACATTGCCAGTAGGCACTGAGGTATATGTAGGAGTTTATTAAAGACAAAATGGAGAAGACAGAAGGCGAATGCTTCTCACCTTGGAAGAATTTTATCACCACAAGACACTGGGCAATGTTCAGAGATGCTCTAGTTGATGTGAGCATGGGAAAGAAAGTGCTGGCTTCCAGTAGACAAAGATCAAAGGTGGCATTCAACATCTTAGAAGGTACAGAATACACACTATGTACAAAGGCATCACATTGGGCCTGGCAGATCCAGAGAGCCCTGTAAGTGCTGGTGTGGAACAGATATAGAGGACATGAAGGCGAAAGGGGCAGAAGAGGCTGTGGACTCCAGAAGCCAGGAAGGTTGTTCTCAGATGCAGAGCCAATTAAAGGGATGCTCAGGTAGGCAGAAATAACAGCTGGCAATTGCTAAGCCTCTGCTCTGCTCAGAGCTGTCGATTTATTTAACTTCCAGAGAGAGGGAGGGAGGGATGGAAGGAGGGAAGGAGGAAGAGAGAGGGAGGGATAGAGGGAAGGAGGAAGGGAGAGAGGGAGGGAAGGAGGGGAGTATTGTTTCTGCTTTACATATCAGAAAACAAGGAATCAAATTGCAGAAGAGGAAGAAAGGCCTTCTGTCTGCTGTGTGTCTGCTCAAGGTCAGTCAGAGAATCATCAACAAAGGATTTTGATTCAAGTCAGGATCTGTCTGACCCCTTGGGCAGACAGACAACCTCTGGGTGTGGCCTCAGGTGGGGCTGTGAATATACACTGTATACACTGTCCACCACAGAAAGTTCCCTACTGACAGTGGCACAGTGATCTGAACACAGCAAGGGTCCAGGGTGGAGGAAGTAGATGCTGGTGACGCACAAAGCTACCCTAAAATCAGGTGGCACTATTTCTGTGTTTCCACTGCCTGGCAGGTTCTGTGTCTCAGAACACGAAGATTTCCATGTCCAGGAGGCATGAACAGCTATTGATCTTCCCTCCCCTCCTCCCCCTTCCCCTCCTTCTCTTCCCTCCCCCTCCTCCCCCTCCCCCTCGTCCCCTTCCCTTCCCTCCTCTCCCCAGCTCTCCCCTTCTGTTTTCAACCCTTCTCTTTCCTAGTTCCCTTCCCCTCTTCCCTTTCTTCCCTCTTCTCTTCCCTTCCTTTTCTACTGCTCTCCCTTTCCACCCTCCCTTCTCCAATTTCCTTCTTTCATTCTTTGTCTTTTCCTTTACCTTTTGGTAAGCCTTGCAAAGTAGGATACACTCACTAAAACTGACTCCTTTGCCCTAGCCCATCTTCGGACTGCTTCCCATCTGCCTTTGTAGGCCTGTGACTGAATTCTGGCAATAAACATTGAAGAAAGCAGCATTCATTTCAATGGGCTCTGCCCAGGACAAGCTATCCCATGTCCTTCCTGCTCCATTATCTCATCCTCTGCCTGCCAGATAACTCTGTGCAGGGATTCTACTCATTGGAGGCCCAGGACAGGGGGCATACAGGCTACTAGGTCCCTGTAAGGTAGCATCGAACTTATTCCATCTGCACTGGGTAGAGGGTGTAAATGACCAAGTCTTATGTGGTTCAACTATGGAGGTTTCCAAGTTGACTTGGAACAGCAGAGGGACTTGCCTGGTGACCTAATGTGGGAAGCAAAGAGAAGGCATATATGTCCCTGAGACTTAAAGGCCACTGCACACACAATAGGGTCAAGAACATGCCTTTTTCAAAGAAATTCTAAATAAATAGATTGCCCTGGTCTGCTCTATGACCTGTTGTCTCCACTGTGCAATTCTGAGTTCTGATACTAGCCACCTAAGGTACAGAAACACACACACACATAAACACACATACATAAACACACACACACAAAGACACACACACACACACACACACACACACAGACATACACACGGACAGACAGAGAGAGAGCAGGGGGCATAGGGAGAAAGGGCCTATCAATGGCTTTCCAATGGCTTTCCTAGCAGCCAGGCCTAATGACTTCTCGTGACTCACTTGCAAGAAAGCCTTACCAAGCTATGTTGTCTGACTTGGTGTCTTTCTACCAAGATAAAAATCATGTTTGTCAGTAGAGAAGGTGAGTGAATGCTGAGTGGGAAAACAGAATCTATTAAAGGGAGAGAAGGTGTAGTTGTGACTGAGTAGAAGAGCTCAGATTTATGATGCACAGGCACGGTGTGTGTGTGTGTGTGTGTGTGTGTGTGTGTGTGTGTGTGTGTGTGTGTGTGTGTGTGTGTGTGTGTGTGTATGGTTTGTTTCTGACTTCCAGGGTCCATGGCAGGAGTGCTTAGTGTAGCTCTACCCAGGGAGGAGGGCTAGAGGTCAGAGCCCAGCCAACTTCCTCAACGAAAGTGAAGACCTACCTAAGAAGCAAGATCCTCACTCGCTCCTTTTGTTCAAACACACACACACACACACACACACACACACACACACACACACACACACACACGGTCACCCTATTTCCCAGAGGCCCTCATGCCTCTAAAGCCAAGTATCTTCTGCCTCTCTATACTGCTTCTAATGCAGCCTCCATGGCAAGAAAACAACCCTTAGCAGCCTTGGGGTTCCAGGCTCCTGAGAAGGAGCTGTACGTATGCCCTGAGCACCTGCTGCTTCTCCCTTCTTCAGTTAACACCATAAAACACAGATCTCCTTCCCTCAGACTCAGCCAGTTAGCATGTGGCTCTCTCTGCCTCTCCTGCTTGGCATTGCTAAATGCCGTTCCCCGTGGCACTCAGTGCAGGCCAGCAGGGAGAAAATAACACAGAATTAACCTTGAACATAGGTGTGGGGGTGAAGAAAAACAACTTTACCAAGACTAGAATAATAAAGGACCAGTAATCACCCCCTTAATGTTATCTCTCTGGGGAGCTGTGTGGGGAAAAAGGGGGCTGGATTTTTGCCTTTGATAACAGGACTTAGTGCCTGGATTAATCTCCCTTCTTTCCACCCGCATGTCCAGGCAGTGCTGGCAAACATGCCAGCTAAGAAACAGAAATCAGCAGCCCTATTATCTGTTCCCCCAGGTATAGGAGGACAGCCTAGTTGAACAGTGCCGCAGTCATGAGCCAAAACTAGTTCCAGGAGCCTGAACGCTTGGCACCCAAATGTTGGAATTTCAAGGATAGACTACATGGTTCTACATAATTCAGCAGTTTATAGCAGGTCAGACTGCCTTCCTTTGCCCTCTCCAGTTTCTACTTCAATGAGTCTGATTTTCAAAACCATCTTGTTTAGCCATCACAGGGACTCTGAGGAAGTCTGGGTGCTCAGATAGTAATGTACTTAGATGGCCCTCAGAGGGGTGTTAGTTGCTGATGCACTTGTCTGGGGTGGGTCTAGCGTGTAAATTCTATCCCAAAGGCGATGTCAATGCTGCTGTGGGTCATACTTTGGTTAGTATTCACAGCAGGTGAACTTTTATTGAGTTAAACAGCCTGGAGATATATCTGTTAAAGCAGGGCTAAGAAGACATTTAGGGTCTTGGGTGGAAGACCCTGTGCCTTTCAGAATTGCTGATCTCTATACCACAAAAGGTCATGAGTCTAAACCTTACAAGAACCTTTAAAGTCAGACACCCTGATTAATGAGACAGTCATGCAACACCAGATAGGAGAATGGACTCATTTTCCAAGAGGTACATGAACTATACACAGTGAGGGACTCTTAACTCTATGGTCAACTTGTCATGACTTTGTCCTCCAAGTGGCCTCTCAGAAAGAAGGGCCAAAGAATCATAAGCTTCCGCCCTCTCCTATGTCACCAAAAGACTGGCAGAAACATCACAACGAATTTGGAAAAAGGAAGGTGGGGTCCCAGGTGCCCTTTCCTTTTATGAGGGCTTCACAAGGATTCCCAGACAATGCTGGAGTAACTGCCTAACCAGTTTTGCACTCTACAAGGGAATGTTACTGCTTTCAGATAGGCATCAGACATCACCAGGCGAGATCTCTCAATCCTGGAGAAGCCTTCTCCAAAGACAATGGGCGTGGTCACTGCATCCACAATTCTCTACCCATGGCTAATCTGTTTCCTCCTCTCCCAGTCTCTTAACCAGCTCCTCTGTCTTAGAGTCACCACTTCTCTTCGTCTTGTCCTCATTTCACCCTTTGTATTCGACACACCCCATTGCCTTCCCAATTACTACTGTGGAAATTCACTCTTTCCGGTGTCTATTTCTGACTCTAGAAGGAGCAGGCCATCATCAGCCACTTCAGGTGAGACTCTTCTCTTGTACTCTCCCACATGAGCCCATCCAACCCACAGTGCTGATGGCAATCTATGTTCTGACAGCCCCCAAATCTGTACCATCAATGGTCCAGGTTCCAATATCCGAAGACTCCTCAAATCCCAGGTGTTCTGAACAATGCTGATTGTTGGTCAGAAAGAAGAAAGCAGGCAGAGGGAGGAGAGAAGGAAAGATTGCTTTTGAGTCCCGTGAAGCTCATGAGATGACACAGGTATCCACTAAGGAGCTCCAGCCAGACACCTTGGAGCAGTCCCAGTATCTCCTCTCTCTCCCATCATCTCCCAGATCAGTTTTTAAGTCCTAAAAGTTCTTCAGTGTAAATTTATGTGGAACAAAGAACTCGTTTCCGAGGACTGTTGCCTTTTCATACAGCCTCCTTTCATAGTGTAGGCACATTTACATATTCTTCTTTTTAGTAATCAAGGTAAGTTTTTATATAAAAATAAGATTTTATTAAAATTGAATTTATTCCCATTTATTTAAAATTCAATTAGCACTAGATTTCATTTTGTAATTTTCCAACAAAACTTGTTTTTGTTGACCCGATTTTCCCCACTTCTCTTCTAAGCCCCTAGACCCTCCTTGAACCTCCGCCTTACTGACATCCTTCTCACTTTCATGTCATTTGTGTCCTGGTGCCCGCCCTGTTGTCTTCGGCACCTCATTTTTCATTCTCCTTGCCCCTTTCTGGTTTCATAACCTGTTCCCACACTCACCCCCATCCACATATATACAAATAAGCACTGGAAGCTGGGATCCGCACAAGAGAAGTTTTGTGTTTCTTCATCTGGGTTCTGACCTTCTAATGCCATCTATTTTTGCAAATTTAATGTTTGTTTCTTTTTTATTAATGATTTCTTTGTTTTTATAGGTGTGTTAACATGTTCGTCCGTTGCACTGAATACACCACAGCTCCTCCTCCTTTACATTAACTTCCCCCTAGCTACTTCTCAGTCTTCCTTGATCTCCTCCAGAATGCTACTGCTTGTTGCCAAGTAAGGGCCACGAGAAAGCAATAAAGGAATGACTAGGTCTGCCTGGACAGGCATTTAGCATGTTGGGAGTTTTAACCAGTGCCATATTAGCCTTGGCATTCACGTCATTTAGGCAACACTAATATTTTCCCCAGGAGAGTGACAATTCTAATTACTCTTAGAAAGAACTGCCTCCATGACTCAGCAGTCAACAGCAAACCCCACCCACTAATGGTGGGTTTTGTTTTGTTTTTTTTCTCTCTAGGGGTAAGGTCCCTACAGGTGGAAGTTTACCACATAAATCCCATCTGACTTATTTCTGGTCATTTGGGAAGACAGGAGCCATAAAAGATTGGTGAGAAAGGCTTAATGAGCCCACATGCTGGTGGTTCAACAGGATTGTTTTTCTGCTTTCTCTTTGCCTCTTCTCCATCTGCCTTGGAACACTTCTTATGAAGTCGTTCTAGTCCATACAATGAGCTTGTTTCCACAGTACCTTAACCTAAATATCAAAACACTTTACAGGAACCAGGAAGCAAGGCATGCAGTCGACATGACTGTGTAAGCACTCAAATATGAGATTTCCAACTATGACTTCTAAATCTACCACTTGCCCATGACAAGAACGTGTTTAGCATCTCCAAGTCACGATGCTGTCCATCATAACTATCATATTCCAATTGGAGATAATATCTGAATTTTATGAACTCCAGATCATATTAGAACTATAAAGGTTATCACAGTTGATGATAGTCATGTTACAAATAGATTTTTGAAATTGGTTGCAATGAACTCAAATTATGAAACCTAGTTACTGAAAAGCAAGAAGCGGAGAGGAGGGAAAAGACCCTAAGCTGAGTGTGATGGAGGAGAGGGGCCAGATCTCAGAGGATAAGAATGGCAAGTAACAGTGTGAGAAAATAAACAGTCTTAACTCATGTGGACTTTAGAGGGCACCCTAGGAAGTTTGGATAGTTTCTGAAGATCATTGGAACAGGTAAAATGCTTTAAATCAGAAGAGGATCATGGCAAAGTTTTGCATTTAAGGACATCATTTTAATGCAGTATGGGGATTAGACCCAAGACAAGTGAAACCAGAAAGAGACACACTGGCTTAAAACTGGCTGTAGGAATCCAGGTTGAAGTGATTGTAGCCATCTTCGGCGTGACCACTGTCTGGCCATTCAGATGTCCCCAGTAAGCATTCCAAACCCTATCAAGTTAACAAAATCAACAAATAGTCAGCTGAACACTTAGTGCTGGATTAGAGCCCAGGTTGTGTCTTGACATGTGCTCTATGTGACAGGAGTTTCTGAGGAAGCCAAGGTTCATTCTGAAGGCTACGGAACAGCTCCATCTGGCTTAACATAGAAGTGACTTCCTCCTGCCTCAGTAAGAAGGGCCGTCTTGCCTTGTTACCATTCATGAGACATTTTCATCTGTCCTTGCATCCATTATATATCACACTGCATCCTTGGGTTTCTCTGCCTATCTTTGATATCCTGGTACCTTCAGTATTTCTTGGCTGATTCTTATACACTGGGATTTTCCAACATTGAAAATGATCCAAGTGAGAAAGGGGCAGTGGCCAGGGCTGGGATGGTAGCGGTAGGGATGAAATGCTGTGGCTAGAAGCAAGGATTAAGTGGGCATTGAATGCATGGCTTCTCATCTCATCTGAGAAACTGTTATCCAAAGTACTACCTCCAGGAAGGTGAACCACATCAGCAGATGGCATAGAATTCTGACCAAAAGATCTCTGTTTGATTCACAGCAGTGGAATTTATCCATTAATTATGATGAGCTTCATAGATTGGGTAAGCCACTTAACCTCTCCAAAACCTCACTTTCCTCATCAATAAGACAGAGAGAATAATCACCTGCTTTATGGAGAAATTGGAAGCTCAAGTCAAATACAACCCACAGAATGTTTGTGCATAGTCAAGTACTGCATAACTATAGAACAACGGTACCATTCTTCAGAGAGCTAGTCACATCACACACGGAAGAAATAGACAAAGGGACAGCCATTCAACCTTTCCTCCAGACTCCTGCCTTGAGGCTTCGTAGGCCTACCTTGATTTGTAACCAGCTAGGGCTTTCTTTCCATGCTTCCTTAAATTTGATAAAGCCTTTCGTCGTGAGAAAACTTCACACGAATCTTATTAGACACAGCAAAGACTCAAATCAGCACAAAGCTTACATATAAAAGCTTTAGCCAAAAATAGGGATTTCTCTGGAGTCTCTATATGTGCTTAAATGGCGCGGAGAGCTAAATTGTGAAATTACAAATGAGATGGGGAATGGCATATTTGATTATACAGAGTCATCTGCAATGCCTCATAACACGTGAGAAATCTGAGAGGCTGTTTTTCTGGCAGCGAGCCCTGGCAGGGTCTGCAGAAGGACCCAGGGAGTTCTAACAGGACCTTCATGCCTGCAGCCTGAGTCTCACTTTCTCCCCTGATTCTAACAGCTCACAGAGACATTCAACTTGATTTACGTGAAAAGAAATGAAAAGATCAGCGCTGTTTCACAGGCAACGAGATAGTGTTATGTAGCAATGAGAAAGCACCATCTCTGTTCTTAGTTTTCCAAGGGCCTAGGGTCACCACATACAATCCAGTGTTGACAGGGACTGAATTACCTACTGAAAATGAGCCCCCTAGACATGCTGGGAATACATCTTGGAACCACCACTTCCTAGCCTTGAGGACTTAACCTTCCCTCTGCTGTAAAGCAGAGTCGGTGTCACCTACTGAAATGACACAGGTGGATAGCCAGCACCTTCACCCCACAACCATTTCAGTTAGCCAGGTGCCTTGTGTTTTGTAGGTGGCACTGCACCTAAAGATGTGGTGGAAAGATGCTTGGTGATCCTTGGCCTCCCAAGAGCCCCAGATGGAGTCTGAGTTCTTGGTACCATGTCCCAAGACATACCTGAGACAGAATCACCTTCATAACCCATGAGTTCTACTTCGTCACTCAAACTAAAGCCAAGAGCAAATGCAGTAGCTGTCCTCTCTTCATCTGACTCCCACTGGAGCATCCAAAGTCTTCTGACTCTTAACTGATCCTGACTTCTCACCAGAGCTTCCTTCCGCTGTGGCACTCCCCCAGAGGTGTTGACATGGCTTCAGGCAGGTGTGTGGGAGGCATGGAGCACAGAGCAGATTGGGGGCTGTGTCAGGAAGTCCCTGGTCCAGATGTAAAAGCAGAAGGGAAGCTTGTCTCTGTGTTTCATCTTCCAGCTCTGAGAAATTCCAGAAGAGGGGCAGGGAACTCCACATCAGGGCTATGTCTTACTTCTCCCCCTAACCAGGCCACTGAGGTTATATCCCCAGAGGTCAACGTCACGGTATATTTAAAGCCTAGAGGTCCACAGCAGCCCTTACTACAAGAATTTATAACCTGCATATAGAGAGCCCAGACAAATCCATCACAGTGGACAAAACACAATAAATCAGTGTGTGCGTGTGTGTGTGTGTGTGTGTGTGTGTGTGTGTGTGTGTGTGTGTGTGTGTCCGTGCGCGCGCAAAGGTGCACAGAACATGCTGAAAAGAGAAGATAAGAAGGCAGGTCATTAATGTATTTTAACTAACTTGTAATTTGTTCCTTAACCACTGTTAAGTGGGTGGGGGTGGGCAACACATAAAGAAAATATTCCCTCTACATGCACCCTCTTCCTGTTTCCCTCATCCCATAAACTCTTCCTAAGAAGACTGTGCAGTATTTGCTAAAATATGGTCCATTCTCTCTCCTCCTTCCCCCCCCCCCGGTCTGTCTCTCTCACACACACATGCACACATACACACAAACACACGCACACATGCACACACACAGCTTAGTAACCACTTTCAGTCTGTGTTTCTCAACCCTTTTCTTGGTGCTTTTAGTAGGAATATAATAAATAGTTCAGGAAACCTCAGTTACAAGATCCCTTTGATAATCAGCTCAGAATTGTTTTAAGACCTGCCTAACCTCTTACCTAACTCCTTTAGTGGACAGACGCTAAAAGCAGATCAAGGCAGCGTACTGTACAGAACTTCCTAGAAGACTCAAGAAAATAAAAATGTGTTCGCCCTGCACCTACATCCAACCACGAAGCCCTGCTGACTTGCCATGCTGAATTTACCTGTGACGTGCCAAGATCTCTCTCTCTCTCTCTCTCTCTCTCTCTCTCTCTCTCTCTCTCTCTCTCTCTCTCTTCCCCTTGCTTGTCTTCACCCCTTTCTCCCAGACCTCCAACTGGTCATCCAGGTGCCATGTCCTCCAGAACTCTGAGTCACCCCACAGCATGGCTAAGTGTCCCTCAACTATGTCCTCAAGGACTCTGTCTGTACATTTTCATAGCACTTTTACTGTGTGGTATTGAAAACCATGTGTTTGGGGATCTACCTCAGACATCAAATTGAGAACAGGACTTTGTCACCTTTAACTGCCTAGCTCCTGTCTGCCACTCATAAGGTGCTCAAGAGCTACTGCTGGTAGTTAGTTCCAAGCGTGTCTACCTATCTCACTGGGCTGGAGGTGGGTAGACGGGCTCATGGTCAGGTCATAGCTTGAATACTCTAGTGTCTGACACAGCCCTTGGCACTCTGTTATAAACGGGGGGAAATGAATGAATTTGTACATGAATAAGCCTTTAGTTTTCCTCCACATTTGTGAAGGTGTTTTCCAATTCTAAAATAATTCTAGTTTTAATTTTTATTGTCTGCTCTGTGTGTGCACACAGACAATAAGAACTAGTTCATTTGGCTGGGGGAATACGGCATTCCTATAGAACAGATGGAAAGAGCTTTAAAAGACAAGAGAAGATTTCACCTGGACCCAAAGCATGGCCATGTGTTAGTCAGGGTTTCTATCACTGTGATAAAACACACTAACTAAATTCAACTTGGGGAATAGTATGTGTGTTTCATCTTATAGATTGTAGTCCATTATCTAAGAAAGTTACGGCAGGAACTCAGGGCAGGCACCTGGATGCAGGATGTGATGCAGAAGCCATAGAAGAATGCTGCTCACTGGCTTGCTCCTTT
Source organism: Uromys caudimaculatus (assembly GCA_028551405.1). Lineage (NCBI taxonomy): Eukaryota > Metazoa > Chordata > Mammalia > Rodentia > Muridae > Uromys > Uromys caudimaculatus. The sequence continues at coordinate 81,351,715 of CM052706.1, read as the reverse complement.
TGGCTTACTTGACCTGTTTTCTTTTGGCACCCAGAACTCCCAATCCAGGGATAGCTATGCCTACAGTGATCCTGGCCATTCCACATCAATCATCAATGAAGAAAATGCAGCACAGAGTTGCCCAAAGAGCGACCTGAAGAAGTGTTCTCTCAATTGGAGTTCCCCCTTCTACAATATCTCTAGCTCATGTCAAGTTGACATAAAATTAGCCAGAAAGCTTTAATTCGGGGACACTGGTAGAAAGGGAGGGACACTCCAGAAGGAAGGGACAGTGGCAGGAAAGGGTGGCCACTCTGGCCCTGGAACTTGTTTTCTGGGTCTGATCTACATAGAAAGTAGACAAATGGTCTTTTCTCTGCATCCACTTCTGATTTTCAGAGCAAGCCTTTCACCTGACCAGTAAATAGAATTTGTCCACTCTCTCCTCATGTGGAATACTTCAGAGCTGAACATACTGAGATGGAAGTCAGCATGTCAGTGGGTGGAAAGTGTTTGCCCAGGACTAAGTGTTTTCCAGGACTCAAGACTTTCAACCACTCCAGGGCAGGCCTCACGTTCAGGAGTGGTTGACCAATGTATAATGGACTCTATAGGTGTATGTGTGTGTGTGTGTGTGTGTGTGTGTGTGTGTGTGTGTGTGTGTGTGTGTGTTTGGTTACAGTTTGGTGTTTTATCTTTTAGAGGAAGGTAATTTATTTTGTTTTCTTGGTTTTAGGGGCTCTGTTGTTATATTGTTTGTTTATTTGTTTTTTGAAAGAGAACTTGAAGTTAGTGAGTAGGAATGGAAAAGAGATCTGGAAGGTCTTGGGGAGGGGAAGAATATTGTCAAAATGCATTTTAATTTAAAAACAGTTTTAAGTAATAAAAAAGAAAAAATAAGTAATAAAGCTGCTTTCTGCTTGTAAATGAAATAATAATAATAACTCTAATTTCAGCACTGTTTTAATAGTGTCTGGTGCTGTTCTGGCTGTTGAGACTACCCTATTACATCACCTTTAGATGCAGAGATGCAAGTGTTCAGTCTGTAAGCACAAAGGCTCAGCAGCCTGAGCATGGATGCTTTCAGACATGCTCTTAGATTCAATGATAAGCAGGCTCCATGAGCACCTCTACTGGTTTAGAAGAACAGTCCAGAGGTGACAGGGTGTGGCAAGCCCTCTGTGCTGATCTTGTAGGCCCTGGCACCATTAGGCCATTAGGCTTCCAGAAACTCTACCTCTGCTCTGCTGAGATTTAAGAGGAAGAATCTCAACTTGGATTTAGGATAAAGAAATAACTTATAGATGAACTGATTTCAAAATCTTATGTTTTCCCCGAGTTTTTACTTTAATAAAATTAAACCCATAAAAAAGCTAAAAATGCAATGGAGTGGAGACTTGCATGCCTCTCTCTCATCCTGCCGACTAACATGCTGCCCTGTGTGTATGAGATTTCCCCCTCCACCAAACCACTTACAAATGCATCGTGGATATCTCGACACGTCACCCCTGAAATATTGAGGATTTTTTTTTCTAAGGAGATCATTATCCCACATAAGCACAGTGGTTTTTGTATTCTCAAGCTTCTTAGCTCCCATGATACTAACACAATAATATTATCTAATGTATTGTTCATATGCAAATTTCCCCAAGTGCATTAATAATGTTCTTTGTAGCATTGTTTGATCCAGGGTCCAATAAAAAAATCATCTACTGCAAGCAATTGTCATTCTCATTAGTCTCTTTAATCTAAAACACTCTCTCCACTAGGTTTTCCAGTTGTTCCTCTGCTTGAGTTCTACTTTTCTTTATTTTGAAGAGATTAATTTTTATTATTGGTAATTATGTGTCTCTGCACATGGATATGTCCATATTTGTGTATGTGTCCTCGAGGCCAAATGTATAGGAACTCCCCAGAGCTGGAGTTGGAAGCAGTATGGGACACCCGCTGTGGGGGCTGGGAACTGAACTTGGGTCCTTTGGAAGGGCAGTATGTGCTCTTAATGGGCTGAGTCATTTCTCTAACTCCTTAATTACCTTCCTAATTAGGAATGATTTATTGTATACAGCACTGGATTGCATAAGAGCACCTTCATATAATCAAACGATGCATCATTTAGTTTCTTTTTGCTCCTTCATGGAGTTAATAGTTCTGAATTTAGGGCTAGCTTTATTATAGAATGTCCAGAAACTAAACTTACGAATCTATTTCTTTGTTAAGGGACTTCACCTTCTTACTTCTTGTGTAAGTACTGCCTCAGTGGCCTCCTCCAGACCAGCATATCACAAAGTTCCAAGTATCTTTTTGCTTCCATATTGGTATAGCTCTTCAGTAATCTACAGGGAGAGACAGTGGGATTATCCCTCCCTATGTGCTTTCTCCCGGTTGTGTTAGCATCTACTAATGATATTTACCTGAATCAGTGATGGCAAATGATGATTTTTCTAATGATATTATATTTTTCTATATGTAGAAAATGGCATTCTATAAAGAGTACAATCTTACACACATACACTGTTTTGTTAACATTTTTTCATCTTGAAATGACAGACTCGCCAAACATTGCAGAACTAACAGAGGAAAGCATTCACAAAACCTCGTTTCTACAGAGAACAATATTGAACCAGAATACTGACACAGGCATAATGGGATTAACAGGGCTATAGACCTGACTTGAATCACACGTTTACATTTCTAGTATCTCCTGAACTCTCGCCTCTTTTGTTGTATTATAATGTGCCGCCCTCACTATTCTTTTTGCTACTCACATTATTTCAAATTTAGCCAGGAGGAACCCCCTCAAGCCAGCTCCTGACTTCTTTTAATAAGCTGTTCAAGATGCCTTTACGGGCACTTTTCCTTATACCATGACTCACTAAGGATGCACAGTTAGAATACCGCAGTCGAAAGTTTTTGAAATTCCTTATTTTCTATAGCTTTGTGCTGTAAATTTAATACAAGTTTGCCTTCTTTGGTTTCATCTTGTGTGCAGCCTTAAGTTCTGTTTTGCATTCGTCCCCTGATTTGATTTAATTTTACTTTAGCATGCATAAGACCGTCATGTGATTTATAAGTCAAAATTAGATTAAAAGGTCTACTCAGAGAAGTCTCACTACCACCCGTATCCCTGGTATCCTACTCCTCCACACTTCCAGTAGGCAAGCGTTCCAAATAGCTTCTGAGTCATGCATTCCACCTTTGTAGCTGTGTGTATAAAAATAAGCAAATAAGTACCCGTCAGGAGGCATGTTTCCTTATTTCTTCCACAAAAAATATAACATGCTACCTGTATTCTTTCACACCTCGCTGTTTGCCCTTAATAACACTTGCTAGAAATCATTGCATATCAATTCACAGAGAGCTTCCTCATTCATTTTTACACTATGTGTCTGCTGTTGTGAGAATGTACCAAAACTTATTCAGCAAATCTATTATAGAGGGAATTTAAGATGATGCCAATGCTTTGTTGCAGCAAATAATGTCTCAATTTTTTTTTTTAAGAAAGAAAATCATAAGTAGTTCATGTCTGTGCAGTCCAATCTCAGGGTGAATCCCATCAAGGAAAATTGCGAGATTCCCCGGAGACATGCATAATTTTGCTAGATATTTTCCTCCGTGGAGACTGGTCATTCTATTTACCACTGATTTATAGGGGCGCCTATTTCTCTGCAACCCCGAGAAAGCTGAATTTTGCCAACCCAACAGGTGAAAAGGATGTCTAAAGTACAGTTTTAGTTCACATTGCCTGAGCAATAACTTGTGTGTTGTTTCAGGCCTATTTGCATGTTTTTTTCTGTGAAATGCCTAATTGTTTCTTTGGCTCATGTTTCTTTCCAGTTTGAATGATTTAATGCAGTGATTCTTTACTAACTGCATGTATTAAGAAGTTAGCAGCCTTTGTAGGTATCCTACATGTTTCAAGTTTGTCCCTTGTGTTTTGAGTTTATGGGTCTTTTCACCATGTTTTCAAAAGAGCTGGGTTCTTACTAGTTTAGAAGAATTGGGGAGTATGGGGAGTTGGGAGGGGAAATGAGGGTGCAGATATGATTGGAATACATCATATACAAGTATGAAATTCTCAGAGAATAATTTAGAAAGTAAAAAACAACAAAGCAAAAGAAAAATCATGCTCTAGCTTCTCTCCTATTAAATCTGAATCTTGTTTCTGTCTACTAGGTGTTTGTGGATTTTTTGGTTTTTGTTTCTTTTTGTATGTGTGTTTATATTTCATTTAAATCTCTGCTCTTTAGCATTATTTTGGAACTAGGGTATGCCATATTTTTAGCCTTTTTCCTATGTGTGTCCGGGTATCTCTGTCCTAGACCTTCTTAAATTGGGAAGCACTGTAGCATTCTACACCTAATGAGCTCTTCGGTCAATACTGGGCATGTCAAAACAGAACCCCACACTCACAGAATTTTCTTTCTTTACATGTAATATGAACTGCCAATTGTGAGAACATTTCCATTGTGGGGAAAGGGGACCAGAAGTCAGAAATTCAGAATTTCTAAGCTTGTATGCTTTGCTTAATTTTGGTTTTATTTCGCTTCGAGCCAACATCACGTAGTCCAAGCTAGCCTTGAATCCATTTTGCAACTGAGGCTAACAATGATCCCCCTGTTTCTACCTCTGAAGTCCTGATATTATAACTATGTGCCACCACTCCCAACATTTTTTGCTTAATATTTTTAAACAATACATGCTAACAACAGGGACCTCAAAAGAAAAATTATACAATGAAAAGTAAATCCATTGTCTATATCAGAGTACAGTCTCTCTGGAAGCAACCATGTTCCATCCGGAAGGCTCGACAAGTACAGGTATTTGCCACCCAGCAAATGATAGGAGTTTGACCCCTGAACCCAATATGGTGGAAAGAGAAGACCAACAGCTTCAAGTTGTTCTGTAACACAGGCATTGTGTTATACCTATGCGCCCCTACATAATACAAAACGAATAAATGAAAAATAAAAACAATTGCTGTGTTGGCTTCATAGATATCTATTCATAGGTAACAGTATGATTCTATGCAGATGGAGGTGGGGGACAAAGAATGGGAGGAGCTAAAAACAAAAGAGAAGGAATACTAAACATTAATTCATCTCTGTGGAGAGACTGACAGGGCACATGTACCCATTATCACAGTTTATCATCTCATGGTGGTCCAGGTTTTCTATGTGCATCATATTGTATACATGACAGGCTGACAGTCAGAGGGGGCAAAGCTACTTTTCTGAAGATGTCAGCCAGAATATGGGCCTGAGTCTGCTCTCCTCTCTATACTACAAGGTGGACATTCAGAAAGTAGAAGCTCATCTTATACAAAAACCCTTTTGGAACCTAAGAAACACATTCAGAGGGGAAACAATTTTCCAAAACTCACTTGACAGCAGAAACAAAGGTGTATGGAAGCCCTGAATAAGAAGTTAATATATCCTGTGGTGTTCACATGCTTTTCTGACAGGATGCCATGATGGTGAGTGTGGTTTGTGCATCGGGGGGAACTTGCCCATCCCCAAACTCTTACAGTGGTTTTCCTAAGCAGTACTAGTAGAAGAAAAATAATCAAAAGAGCCAGATTGTGTCAAGAAATGTTAACAGCTATGACTCAAAGACGCATGGGGGGCAGATCTGGTGACTCAGAAGGGTCCGTTCCTTAGTCACTTAGCAGTTTCTACTGCACACTAGCCTTAGAAAAAGAAGGATTTGCAAAGCGGAGGGGGGAGGTAAAAATAAAGGACAGCAACAGAAGGATTTTGCTTCGCAACAGCAGCTCTCCTGGCAGCATGCAAGGAAAATATAGAGGGGAAAGCATTGTTATGCTATTCCAGAGAGAGGGCTTTTGAATAGGGAAGTAGATGGGTGTCAATTTCTGTGTATTAAAACATTCAAAACACAGCTCCCTTCTAACAGAAGTTCTCTTATTGTAGTGGTAATGTGTTTTTCCCCCTCTCATCTTCACATATCACAGCCTGGAGAGGTGCACATGTTAAAAGTAGGAGAGTGCAGCTCCCCTGGAAATGTCACGTGCTATTTTGCAGGGGGTCAGGGATGCTGCTTTAGATCTGATGATGTCCTTGAATGACTCCATTTCCTGAAACCCTGCAGTGTGGGATTGGGATGGACCCTTTGATGGATGCTTTAAAGGAAACCGTGGAAATCCAGTGATTCCTATCGCACCCCTTTCCACTATTGCCCAGTTTCCATAGCTCAAAGGAATTTGGAGGTTCCGGAATTTGAGATTTCCTGTTTAAGCTTGACTTGAGTGTGTTCTTTCTACTCTGGTCACCAACTGCATCTGCATGTATTTTGCAGTATTTTGCAGCCTTGCAAGCATTCCTATCCTTATCCAGATTCCCATTCATACAAGGTTGCTCATCTGTAGCCCGGTGATCACTTGTGCGTGGACACCTATCTTTGCATCGGTGTGGGTCCTCGTATGGATTCTCATCCTGGTATTAATGCTCACCTTCACAGGCATGGCAATTCTTTTAAGAATGTCCATCTTTGTGTGGATATCTACCCTTGCATGGATGCTCATCTTTGCATGAATGCACAGCACTGCATAGCTGCCCACATTTGCATGGATAGCCATCCTTAAATGTATGCCATCCTGTATAAATGTCCATCTTTGTGTGGGTCTCAGTGTGAATAAATACTTTCACAGGTGCCTACCTTTGCATGAATGCCCAACTTTGCCTGGATGCCATCTTTGCATGGATGTCCAGCCTGCCATATATGACCATCCTTATGTGAATTCAATCTTTACACGTATATTTTTGTGTGGATATCACTTTTGCATATATGCCCATTTTCTCATGGATGCCCAACTTTGCATGAATGTCTGTTTCTACGGATGCCCAGCCTTGAGTTGATGCCCAGCCTTCACAGATGTCTTTTCATGGTTTCCCATTTTTATTTACATGTCCAGTCAGCATAAATGCACATCTTTATGTGACTGTCACCTTAACATAAAAAGTCCATTTTTACAGACGCCCGTCTTGTGGAGATCCGTTTTGGAAGCTTGCCCAACTTTCCATGTAGGTCTATCCTTGCATGCATGACTACCTTTTCATAGGCACCAACCTGGTATGCATGCTCGTGTCTGTATGGATCCATCATTGTGTACATCCCTCTTTGTGTGGATATGAGGCCATCATATAGTTCCTGAAAGAAAATCTTTACCCCAATATCTAACTTCTGACTTCTAAGCTGCTTCCATTAATCCCTTTTCTCCATCTTTTACATTATTTGCTCTAACTGTGACTTTAAGAGTCGAGCCAAAGAAATAAATCATCCCTCCTCAGACTTTGTCCTCTCTGGAGTGAAAAATATCCCTCTGTTTTTCCCTTGCTCTCTTATTTAAATATCCAACTAAAAGTCCGTGATTCAATTGTTTACATTTATTATTTATTTGTTTATATGTGTGTGTTTATGTGTCTGTGAACTTGTGTGTGAGTGTAAAAGAGAGAGAGAAAGACAGAGACAGAAACAGAGAGCAGGTCAGAGGACAATTTGTGGGAATCTGTTCTTCCTCATCCCATCATATACACTCCAGGGATCAAAGTCAAGTCACCAGATTTGGTGTCGAGTGCCTTTACTTAGTGAGACATCTTGCTGGCTCCATAAATGTCCATGATTTATAGTAACTATCCCTTGAATTTTCCAAGTGTTGAAATGGCTGCGTTTTCATTCCATAGCATCTGTCTATGAATCCATCAACCAGCCGATTTAGAAGATACCTTGCTATGTGCGAGACATAGCTAATAGCGGAATAAGTGACATTTGCACAATATATCCCAATCATGAAGGCATTTCTCTAGGATGGTTGTTATGAGCAGAAAGGGATGAAATGCTTACTAGCCCAATTGCAGGTTTAAAAACGGGCTCAGAAAGTCCGATGTCTGCTAAGAAGAGGCAAGGCAACAAATTCGAATAGCATTTGCTTAAAAGTTTAAGTGCTATGTAGTTACCGAAGAGCTCTATACGTGTTCACACACGTATCATCTCCCCCCGCCCGCCCCCCCCCTATAATTGTAATTATGTGTAAGCATGTTTTTCTCTGTTTTTTTTTTTTTTTTCCTGAAGTGTTTGTTCTATCTTCCCTTTAATCGATAATGTCCCTGTGGAGTGGAGCCCAGAGTGGCTCTGCGGGCTTGAGCGAAAGGGATGAGGAAAGTTAAGTTGAGCACAGACCATGCAGGCAAAGCTGGAGCAGGGCTTCAACATGTACTGGCCCGACTCTGTCTAAGACAAGAGCAGGAGGCGGTGGGGGCTGAGGCAGGTCCACTCTGCGGTTCTTTCAACATTTTCTAAGTACCAGCAGGTTTGGAGTTTGCATCCAGTCAACACAGCACTGACTGGATCAGCTCCAGCTCTGTGCTCTCCTATCCAGGCACACCCCCTCCCCTTGACACAGAAGCCAGTGCCTATGAAAAGCCCCCATAGTGGGTTTATAATTATCATCAGACTGCAAACCCATTTCTCAAGGATCCTTCCCCATTGCTAGAGAGCTGGATTAATCAGCACAGCTCACAGTGGTTTTGCATCTCTTAATTTACTACCAAACACTCCTTCTCTCCTGAGAGGACATGTTTTGTTACGTGTAATTAGACCATGTACGCAATCCTATGTGGGCCTTGTTATTTTTGCACAGGAGGATTACGGAGCTGTCTCCAGGTGGGGAACGGTGACATGCTGAAGGAACAAAGGTATGCTGTGTGTTCATTTGCAAATCTCCACCAGCCTGGTGCAAGCTCAGTTGGAGAAGATATTAGGGCTGGAGGCACACACGTGGGCTCAGCTCCTGTGCCTAATTGTCTGGGGCCTGGAGGTTCAGAAGATAATGGCTGAAACATATGCTCTCTACGGCTTCTAAGGTTTTGTGTCTCCTGAGAGCAAGGCCGGCAGCAGCTACCACAGAGTGGAATGGCTTGACTGTAACTTCACTGCCTTTCCTTCCTAGAACACACAGTCTCTATATGGGACTGGCTCTCAATTCAAAGAAGCCTAGGGTGGATGGATTTTGGAAAATGAGCATCCTGGAGGGCCTGGAGCCCTCCCTGATCCTGGGGCTTTCCGTGTGAGTGTCTGAACCCCATCCTAACAGCCAGCATCATCAGAGATGAAACTCTTGAAATGCTTGACTGTACCAGAAATAAAATGAAAACACAGTACTGAAGCATCTTCTCCCTGTTTCAAATGCTCTTCACCAGCAGTCTCAGAATGTCTCTCACAACTCAGACAACTCGAGAAAAAGCTTTTTAAACTTAGAATCAGTTGGTGAAATGGACACAACTCTTACATTTTTCCTGACATTCCCAAAGAAGGTAGCGGTGAGAATTCCCAGGGAAGCATTGGTTTCATGGAGGCCCATGGCAGGCTGCCTAGCCAGGAGGAGAGAGAGATACTTGACACTAACCACCAGGCCTCAGTCAGGAGGCACTAGGTGTAGACTGTGTTCTGGGTCAGAGATTCCAGGCTTCTGCTTATCACCTACTGTTGTGTGACCTTGGGCAAGTCACTTAGCTCTCTGAGTATCCATCCTCTCATCCATCTGAGGATGGTTATAGTGAACCTGCATCTGGCTACCCTCCTGGGGCCTTCGTGAGGAGCAAATGGGATAATGGGAGTGAAAGAGCTGTGTAAACTGTATTCCAATGTACAAAGGACAGTCCTTGTGATTAATAGTAATGGCTCTTCCTGCTGATAATAGCTTCAACCTGGGAGTTGGGTGGAGTTGCTTTTCTCTGGTGCCACAACCCCTTGTGAAGAACCAGCACCGAGGAGCTGCCAGCCTGTGCCCTGTCACTCACCAGGGACATCTCAGGAGACAGCAGTTGAAGGTGCTAGAGGAGAGGTGCCACGACATGCTGTCCCTCAGGTTTGACACAGCGTAATTGTTTTGACATATGATGGAATTTGTCCTCTCACGGGTCAGGAAAAAAAGCCCAATACTGATGCTTTTCATCTAATTTCAATTACAGTCATTAAAACCCTTACTCCTGAGTCAAACCTTTCCAAAAAGCCATCAACGACAGCCCATTACAGATGAGTTATTTATAGCGGTGCATGTTAATTTTCCAGTACCACAGACCAATGATTCATGGCTTGGCATTAGGGAGCGACATCATTCATGGGCTGAGTGATCTCTGACATAACAAGCATCACTCTGTATCTCTGAGAGGACAATTCAAGGCCTCAGAGGCCAGATCCCAGCTACAGCTGCAATGGAGCAGCTGGGCCTGGTCCATCCCAGCCAAGAAATGCTACCCTGACTGGAGAAGAAGGTGCTACTTGCTTTGGGATTGTCTAGAGACATGCAGAGCATTTCTAAGACAGTGTTTGGCATGGGCCTGAGGTTCAACTCCTCTTCTCATATTTATAGCTCTGAGTGTGGGCAGCTAGTTGACCTCATAGTACTTGCCTCTCCTGCTCGATAACTATGAGGGGATGTCTGATATTCACCTGGACTTGATGGGGAAAAAAGCCTCTGGAGCCATAGAGAGCCCAGCATCCTTTTATCCAAACTGCTTCAACCTCAAGTTCATAAGTGCCACTTTGACCGATCAATATTGGGCTTCTTGATTCTTGGTCTATTTGTAGCTGAAATTTTCCCCCTTGATTAAAAATTCACCAGGAGGCAGCCTGATGTGACATTTATGAGTTCCTGGAAGTCCATAAATGTTGAATGTTAGAAATTAGCACCAAGTTGTTTAGATGATAAAAAAGCAATAAGCAAGCAAGCAAGAGGACTAATATTCAACACTCCAGTGTTTTTATTGCCTACCTATGTGAGCTGATGGCCAAGTGGAAGTAAAACGTCATGCCAAGCCTTCTACTGAGCTTCACCATCATACGAATCCCAACTTCCTCCCTCAATTAGGCCCAGTGAAACTGTCTGGCCATCCTACTTCCTTCCAACTTTACAGCACTTTGTCAGTTGGCAGCTTGCTCCAGGTGCTCCTCTATTTTAATTCTGGCCATGATAGCATACAGCAATAGCTCTGCCAAAGCAGGAGCCATAGGTCATTAGTATAAAAACATGTATGACCTTGTTATTTTGGAGTTCACAACGATTGGTTCACATTATACCCATGGATATTTGTTCTTAAAATAGTCCCCACTCGCATTCTAGTCCTTTTCTAAGCGTCCCATTTATATTCTAGCGTTTTTCTTGGACATGTTTACAATGATCTCCCTGACCACTGACCATGGTTCTAGGAGCTTGACACACTTGTAGGCTTTGTCTAGTCTGAGCTGAGGCCAGTGACGAGACAGAGAAAATTAAATGACTAAATCTCCAATCAGCCAGCCTGATGGCTGCTGCCTCTCATCTGCTAATGTCCACAGAGAGGGCAGTTTCTATGAGGGATGTCAACGCTGCTGGGTTGCTGATGGATTTTACAGAGCACGGTAAAACGTTCTTTATGACACTTATATGGGAAAACCAAAAACTCTGTTATTCTAGTTTGCCCAGATGAAAGGAAGTGTAAGAAGAGAAGAGAACCAAAGCCAAGCTCTGGGCGTTAACTCAAAGCTCTGCTGTCTGCTATTTGTGACCTCTTTCTATACCGAAGTCATCTTCTGTGAAAGGGCATTAATGAGAATGCCTTCTTCACAAGAATGTGATGAGACAGTAGTAAACGAGCCATTCTTTGAGGGCATCACTAGCCCCCAGTAAATATGTATGAAGATTTATTAGGTATAGGATTAAGATTTTCTTTTACTTTAAGAGCATCTATGAATCCATCCTGTCCACTGAACATATGGATGCTGTGGAAGTAAAGAAAACTAGCAAGACATTATATCATCCTTTAAGGACAGTTTCGAGAAGGGGCTAGAATTCAGATAATGGAGAAATTCATGCTGGTACCTGCTGTAGGCAGGCCTCCTGGGAACAAATGCACAGGAGATACAGAGAAGGGAGGGACTGGGAAAGTCGCAAGGGGAAGCATGTTAGAGGATTCATGATGGGGTTCAGCAGAAGGCTCCCTGAAGGAGCCGAGAGCGCAACTGTTCCCTTCTGCTCACCAGTCTCACCAAGTCCCCTCCACTTACACCGTCACCCTACTTCCCCTTTACCTGCCTTTCTTCCTCTTTCTTAGCCCTTCCTCCACTTGCAAATTGCACCCTTTCCCCTCAATTGATTTTCTCTTGTTTTATCTTTGTTGGCCTCTCCAAAGCAACTTAAAAGTGTTTCAGAAATAAATCAAACAATGTGGGAGAATGCAATGGGGAAAGCAGTCTTCCTCTCCTATCTCCCACTTTTTAGAACTACAGACTGTGTGATGGTTATAAAACATGGCCGTGCGAACAAATGCACAGGAGATACAGAGGGGCGGAGGTCTGGAAAACTCACATGGGGAAGCATGTTAGAGGATGCAAAGTGGATAACTGGAATTGAATCGGTAGTTCTTGACACCTCTCTGCAAATGGTGGGGTTTGTAGTCTTCCCCGTGAATCTCAGTAAGCCTCTATGTCGTCCCATGTAGCAATGTCGAAAGAATGCTATAACTTCCAAGGATAAGTCATAAGAAGCCATGACACAGCTATCTTATTTACTCAGAACTCTTTCTGGGATCCCCAATTCAATAGTCAAGAAAGTCAGCTTCCCTAACACGTTTTTTTCTGGAAAAGGCACGTTGTGGAATTCTGAAGTCAGTTGTCCAGCTTTATCTAGTGCTTCTGTAACATTGCACTGTACATCACAATCTCCTTCCCACTCTTTTAATGATGGATATTATAGACACTTCTAGTTCTGGCATTTTAAACAATACAATGATACCCATTCTTTTCCTTTGATGTGCTGCATGTGGACTTCTGCAAGATAAACTGCTAGAAGTAAAACTATGGAGCCAAAGCACGGGTAGTTTTTAAATGTTGCCAAGTGTTGCAAATATGCTCTACCAGTTTATGCTTCTGGTGGTCCATAAGAGTAAAGACTTCCCTCCAACTTCACCAACACTGAGTGTTATCAACCTTTTTAATATTCACCATTCTGACATTATCTCTTCCGTTGGTGTGATAAGTGCCACTGTACAGAATAAAAGCAAATTAGCCTAAACACAACAACCCCACTCCAAATTCAAAGCAAAAGTACATGTGGAAATGAGAAGGGGTTGGTGAGTACAGCAAAGGGTAGAGATGACACAAAAGGCCAAGCTATTAAAAGCACAGGTGTTTGAGAGCTCATGGAACATAAAGATGAGCCACAGCACAAAACAGACTTGCCAAGCAAATGTGTCAAGACATAATGAAATTCAGCTTAATGACATTCTGAGAATGCCTGGTGTTATCTGAAGTCCAGAATAACTCAGTTGGAAGAAGATGGTTGGGTACATAAGGAATGGGGGAGAGAAAGAAGGAAGGAGGGGAAAAGGATGTTTCTGAGACAGAGCAAAGTAAACAAACATTGTCTAAAACAGAGAAGATAAATGTGTAACACAGGTGCACTGAAGACTGATAAATACAGATGCTGGACTCCACCACCGCACCAAGGGTTTCAGGAAGCTAAAACCGGGCTAAAGCTGGGAATTGCTGCTTTTCCATCATGCCCCGGGTGATAGAGTTCCACATGTTAAAGATCTTTGTCATAGCAACAGCAGCAGCAACATCTGGGAGCTTGCTGGAAATGCAAAAACACTAGCCTACCTCAGGCTTAATGGCTCCTAATCTACATCTAACAAGATCCCTGGTGACCTGTGTGTACTTTTTAAGTTTGCGAAGTACTGCCTGCTAGTCCTGCAGGTGGCTGCTAAGGAGTCGGAGTGGGGCTCTGAAGTAGAGAACTTCAGAAACGCCCTCAGGTCTAGTCTCAAGCATATTCACTGATGACCTTTGTGATAATAGCAAACCCCTCTGCTTTATGTGGCTTCACCTTCTTCGATTAAAAATAATAATAATAATAATAATAATAATAATAATAATAATAATAATAATGAAACACTGCGTAAAGGGAAATTGCTGCCTTTAGTTGTGTACTCTTGGATGAGCCCACGGGGCGCCAATGGGCCAAACACATGGTCGTGATTAACCTTGATAGGTCACAGAACAAAATGAATAGACATGAAGCCGAGAGAGAGATTTATGAAGAAGGTGGTCAGGGGTAGTAGAAAGATGGTAGGTGAGATAAGTCAGGACACATGGCACACACATGTGAAATTACATTATTATTTTTTGCTATTACAATTTTTTAAAGACAGAACTAAGTTTGTTTGTTGGTTTGCTTGTTTGTTTGTTCGCTTGCTTGTATTTTAGCCAAAGTCTCCCTAGGTAGCCTAATCATGTCTGGAACTTACTATATAGTCCAGGCAGGCCTCCAACTTCTAACATCTTCTTGACTTAGCGTTGAGTGCTAGGATTATAGGCTGGCACCACCACATTATATAAGCTTGTTCTGAGATAAAAGAGTCTTGATATGCACCCTGGGCTAGCCTTCTATTCTGTTCATAGCCCTGTGCTGCCAGATTCTACTCAAGTAATTGTTTCTCATTCCTCCCTTTTTTTTTTTTTTTCTTGTAAATCTAACTTGGTAATGTACACATTGTTATAGGCTGAATTAGAACCATTCACATCTGTAGTTTGTCATCCTAACTCCCCGTATCTCAGAATGTGACTACATATTTAGATAATGCACATGAATTCAATGATGGGTAGTCCTGACCGCATGCTACTGCTGTTTTACCAGAATGGGAGATTAGGGGGTCAGTAAGATGGCACAGCAGGAAAAGGCTTCTACCACCAATCCTGACAACCTGTGTTAAAGCCCTGGGACCCTCAGAAGTTGTCCTCTGACTTTCACTTGCATTCTATAGCATGCCCCCACACATACGTAGATACAAAAAAAATTGAATAAATAATAAAATATAATGTAAATTAAAAAAGAAAGGACAGGTTAGGACCCTGGTTATTTCCACCATGCAAGGAAAATGTCCTGTGAGGACATGGTGACACAGCAGCCATCTATAAGTCAAAGAGAGAAGCCACAGAAGAGGCCAAACCTAGCATCTTCATTTTAGACTTTTAAGTCCCAGAATTGTGAGAAAATTAATTCCTTTCTTTAGGTGGACCAGTCTGCGGTGTTCATCAAGACAGCCTGAGCTGACTCATGCATGCGTGCTGAGCTTTAGAACTAAATCCAGATTAAATGCTAAATGCAGAAATTTCACGTTTTATTACAGAACACCCCATCATCAGACCAACCTGCTACTGTGGACAGCTTCTCCTATAAGCAGACTTCCCTCACTGCCATGGTGCAGGACCTCCAGGCAATACCCATAAATGGTGGACATTGAATCCCCTGTTCCACGTTCAAGTGCTCAGAAGTTCTTGTCACTCAACACACACCCCATCTTCCCCTCTCTGAGCACCACCCCATCTGTCCATTCCCATCTTTCTGCTCTCTCAGAATCTGGCTTTAAAATTTGACCTCTGATCCTACCCCCCAGTTGCCTCTTTTACCAAGCTAGCCAATCGCATTTCTGTTCCCTGGCCCCAATTGCTTCAGCCCTCTCCACCAGAGAACAGACAGACATTTATTAGGTTTTTATTTGATTTGTTTTTCCTATCATCTGTGCTAGGGAACCCTCACAGTGCAAATCCAAGAAGGGTACGGGAGGCATGGCCCTTGGACTGCAGATGCCTGCTGAGTCTCTACGACTCCTAGTGTGAAGAAATCAAGATCTGAGAATCCCTTGGGTAATTGCAGAGACCCAGTCATCAAAACAGAAACTCAAGGGCAATTACTGTTTTAAAAGTCCTAAAAGTGGAAATACATGTTTTTACAAGCAATAGGATTTAGACATTGGGATATTATTTTAGTAGAGATGTGAAGCAATCAAGATACCACCATATCAACAGAGGTTTAGATTTTCTTTGATCTATGAGAATACCTTTATTCACATCAAGATGGTCTAAGGCAGTAGTCTTCAATATCCCTAATGCTGTGACCCTTTAATACACTTCCTCATGTTGTGGTGACCCCCAATAATAAAATTATTCCATTGCTACTTCATAACTGTAATTTTGCTACTGTTGGGAATCATCATGGAAATATGTGATATGCATTCCTTGTGAGGTCACAATCCACAGGTTGGGAACCACTGGTCTAAGGCCATGCTTCTTGGCTTTACATTCGTATTCATGATAATCAGGGTCTTTATAACAGGCAGGTCCTGAATCAGTGGGTCTGAAGCAGAGCCTGATAATGTTCATTCTCAGAAAAGTTCCTAGTGGATACCCAATACACTATTTTGAATGACAAAGATTCAACACCATAATACTGAACACATGGATTTTAAAGATTCATTGGTAACCAAAGTTTGAATATTAACCACCACTATCATCCTGACTGGGTACAAGAATCACCTTCCACCCACATATCTCTGAGTTTGTCTGCGAAGACATTTCCAGAGCAGTTTAGTTGAAGAGGGAAGAGCCACTTGGGTCTGGCACAGTACCTTAAACTAAGGTATCAGATCAAATAAAAAGGAAATGACTAGAAAGTAAGCTAGACATCAGCACTCATGCCTCTCTGCTTCCCGACTGTGGGTGTGGCCATCAGCATCATGCTCCTAGCTGCTTTAGTTAGAGCCACTGGCACCCCAGGAGGGCCTGTATCCCATGCAACCATGAGACAACATAAACCTTCCTTCCTTCCAGAAGTTGCTTTTGTCAGATATTTTGTTACAGCAATGAGAAAAAGTAACTAGTACACAGGTATTTGTTTTGACCAGGTTGTAGGCCACCACCCTCTGTGCTGGGAAGAATTTAAGAGACTAATTCTGATTACATTGACTCAAAATTGACTATCATTTGATCTTTCTGAAGGTGGGTGCCTCTAGGCAAAGACCTTCAATATGCTGATTATTATAATAATAGTCCAGCTTCCTTCCTTGCACCAACATAAATAAAGGGAAACAGATAAATAAGATATCTGCCTGCAGAAATCTTAGAGCATAACGCCTTTCTCTATATCCATTGAGATGTACTGGAAAACTGAATAGAAAAGCTCAAGAGGTTGCCGCTGTCTCCTGGGGGGTGCATGGAGGACACTGCTGTCACCTGTGGCACCCATCAGGACAGCCATTATGGCAGGACTTTCATTTCACTACATTTCAGAGAAAAGCTACAAAGCAGTGCTCGCCAACATTATCTGTGCACTAAAGCCACCTGGAGAGCTTAAAAAAAATCATTGATGTCTAGCCCACAAAATATTGTGATTTAATCAGTCTGGGTTGTGTCCTGGGCTTTGTAAAGACAACCCTGGAGGTGATTCTAGTGTGCAAACAAGTCTGAGAATAACTGTTACAGTATATTGATTAAGTGAAAGGAATGAGATAGGAGAAAACCAGTGTTCTGAAGGGCTCAAGAGAGCTGCCTCTCAATTGATTGTTAATTTAGTTATTTATTCATGCGTGCATGCAACAAATAATTACTGAGGACATATTTTGCACCACTGCTATGTTGAATCCTTTAGGATTTAAAGAAAAAGAAAACATAGCCCCTGTCTGATGGCTTTTGAGTCTAGCAGAGGTGATACAGAGAAATAGACAAGCAGAGCAGAGCCCTCCGTGACAGAGTCACACACAGTCATGCAGTGCTTGATGACAAACATATACTGAAGAATGTGTTTGTGCCTTGATTTTGTCATTGTGTGTACATCACAGAGTGCACTTACACAAACAAAGGGGATACTACAATGTCACTAGTAGTGGAACAATCTTACAAGATTCTGGTTGTATATATGGTCCGTAGTTGACCAGAATGTCCTCACACAGCATGTGACCATCATTCTCTAAGAGTGTTATGGAGTACATGTAGGATTCACACAGAGCCACATGACTCCTGGGCAATCATGTCTCTCAGACTGTGGGAATCAGGCAGGCAGCAATGCTGGCAAGAAGAGAACACTGCATGCACGCAAGCTGCTCTTCCTTTTCCTCCTCCAACAAACATTGAGAGGATCCAGCCTCCATCACTGAGATAGCCACTGAGTGGCTTACAAATGAAGTGGCACAAATCAATAGCTCAGGTCTCCTACTCCTTTCTGAATTTTTGAATTTGCTTAATAAGAGTAGATGTTGCTTATCTTTACCCGATTGTCATCCACCCTCTCCCTCTGGGCATCTGAATTGGAATTTCCTCAAGGAAATAATTCCACTTTGGGTCATGTCATCTGGGAGACTCTCCTTGGCCATCTTTGGAATACCATATCTTTCTGACTCTCTTTTGGCTATGGGGATTAAATCCAGGTTCATGGATAGGCATGAGATGACTGGCTACCATCCTAACTGACAAACAGAGGCTAAGGATGAAGCTATCCTGAAGAAGAGTGACAGGAAGCTGAGACTACCTAACTTCTGACCTCACTGGACAAAGCTATGTATATTCTCTGTGCTATGCAACCAAAGAAATCCTCTTTGTATTCTAATCAATTTAAGGTTCCCTGCTTCCTCCCCTGTTCTTTTGCAACCAAAAGAGTCCTGACTATGATACTTAAGATGGATTTATCTTGGCTCTTTTCTTTGTGATTAAAATTAATAAATAAATCCATTAATATTTACCATCCACTGCTCAGCTGTTTTGTAAAAATACATTAAAAACACATCCCGTGCTAATATGTCTTCAGGGGTATAAATGGAATTCTGTAAAGTAAGGCGGAGTCAGAGCTCAAGATGCTCTGCAGGCAAGGATTTAAATGATGCACTACCTAGTTAGCAGCTGCCAGCCATAGGCTCAAAGAGCAGATGGAAAGAAATGTTCCAGGTTGTTCAACTTGCCTTCTAGCAAGTTCTGGAGAAAACTTGTAGGTCTGAAGAGACGGGTTGTGGCTTTTGACTTTCTGGGTAATATTGCTGCAGTGGGCATCATAGATGGCATAGGAGGCAAGGAATGTTTCCGAAGTTGTAAGGTGAGCTGAAGATAGGTAGGTAAGCTAAGCCTATCTCTTCACAGAGTATGATTGGTCTTCCTTCTCAGAGACTTTTAAAATGTCTTCTTGTTTCCAGGTTCCCTAGTATTTTGTCCAAATTCTTGTCATACCTAGCCTCAAGGAATGCAATGACTTCTTAACTACCCCTGATATCTCAGTCCATAGCATTTCTACCTCCAGTCACTGGCCAAGCAAAGTACAGACCTGTTACAAAAACCCAGCAAGTGTTCCATGGACAGACATGATTACCTCCATCCCTAAGTCAGTCCTGAAGGTGACCTGAAAAGGAAGGTTCTAGAAATCTAGGACAAGATGAAAATTAGGTTATGATGGCACAGAGAGTAGCTCAGAATTTGTGATGAATTTTTCCATGTGTGATCTACTCCAAAAGATTGTTTGATTTAATATGTAAGGCTTCCCACATTTATCTCTTACATTAGAGGTAATATATTGTAACTAATATCTAAAAGCCAAGAATTTATAAAGTGTGTAGGTTTGAGCTGAAATCTCCATTAAAAATTTCAAAAATGCACACCTACTTACATCCAAACACCTTGTCATTTACTCTGGGAAGAAAAGAGGGAGTCTAATTATCTGCCATAATTAAAAATGTAAAAGAGTAAATGTAAATTATTTTTAAAAGTGAGAGAGAAACATTGCCTCAATACTAAATATACAAAGCTAAGATTAACTCCCAGAGACTGCACGCTGAATCCAAAGGGTCAATGTGAGCCAAGAAAAGGACCAAAGCCTCATTTCTATTCTGCCTGATTCAGGTGACTGTCTTCCTGAGCAGACACTTCAAACAATGCTATCCAGGCACAGACCCTCCATATTTCTTCTGTCTCTGTGCTTAGCCTTGTTGAACAAGTCCTACTGGCTCTGGGCTGTGTTCCTTCCTAGCAACAGAGCTATGGCATCACTGGAAATTGGCTGCAGTCTAAGAAAAGGAGAGGCAACAAGGCGGGGTGGGGGATGGAGATTGCCTTCTAAATTAGCAAGGGTTTTCGCTGCTGGTGTTTTTAAATTCAAAGCTGGTTTTTAATGGTCCACGAGCTCTATTTCGCCACTCACTGACACTCAGTGGAAAAAGTCGAGCATTTAAGGGCAGTTCTTTCCCATTTCACCTCTTGTTTAGCATTGCAATTTCCTTGTTAACATAACAAGATTAGCTGCGGTGAGCGTGTAGCCTTCTCCATGCCAAGACCACCAGAATGATCATAAGCACAATAAATAGGTTAAAAAAAAATCTCTAGCAATCAAGAGACAAATGTAACAACCTGGAATTTCTGGATTTTCCAGCAATCTAATTACAATAGCAGTGAAAGGACATGTACCTAATTAAACTGCCAATCACAGCAAAATGATATGCACCCTATTTATACAAATATTTACTCCCTGGCTGGAACCAGACGTTTTGGCAGAGAAAGAAGCAGCTGGCTATTAAAAAGGAAGTAGGTCACATGTCTCTCCGCACAAGTAAACCAACTTTGCCTTACCTGGAAGCTAAAATGAATCTTACTCCTTTTTCTCCTTTTAAAAAAAATCCTCTCAGGGTAAAATATACACAATAAGTATGTGGTTCAGTTTCTCCAAATGGAATGTACCCATTTACCCTACACCCCATCTCTTACTGTTCCCTGTAAGCTGTCCTCCTCCCAACAAAGGTGTAAACTCTCCTAGCTTCTATCAGTATAGCTTGAGCTTGCCTGGGGTTTTCCTCCATAGACTAGAAGCCAGCAGAAGGTATTGTTCAGGTGTCTGCCTTCTTTCACCCAACAGCCAACAGCAGGATTAACCTTGCCAGCTTCCCTTTACCCTACCAATTCTCTCCATTCTCTGGAGCATCTCAACTCAAGCACAAAGCTTCTGACTTGCAGAAATGGAATGTGTGAATGTGAAATGTTCCTTGTGCTTCTCCTTGACCTCTGAATGCACAGGTGCTTACCCCCAGCTCCTGGTGATAGTACTCACCGATACTACTTCTTATTTTAAATGCACCTGTTCTCCAGCCTCTGGAAACATGGTGGTGTCAGGGTACCTATATTTCTTGATGCTTTTGAACTTACTGGGGCAGTCAGACTATATAGGATCAGTGATTTGTGTCTAAGAATGGCCCTGTCTCTTCTGAACAGGGATATGACATTTTGGATGTCAATTTTCCAGAATTCTCTTTTCCTACTGCTTGCTTCATCAGATTGGGTCTCTGAGTAAGAAAAGTGGGACCAGAGTTTCAGGCAACACATGTGGACACACAGCATAAATAGGAAACAAATTCTGAAGGTATAAGCCGATAATACCTAGAGGTGGACCATACTGCTTGAATTAAATAGCTAAGTCCACTGCAGCTATCACAATAATGACATTTAGTTTAGAGACAGTAATCTATATTTTGATAATACCCAAATTCTGCTTCCTGCCTATCCTTAAGCTTCTACTATATACAACAAATCCATTTGCTAAAATAATTAACCTATGGGCTTGGGAGGTAGCTCAGTTGATAGAATATTGGATTAGCATCCACAAAGCCCTGGGTTTAGTCCAGATCCCTGTATGAAACTAGGTGTGGTGACTCGTGCCTATAACCCTGAGAACTCAGAAGGAGGGGACCAGAGAATCAGAAATTCAAGGTTATTCTTCATCCGAGGCTATGTCCAGTCTGGGCTGAGTAAGAACTTGTCTCACGAGAAATGGCTAAATAAGTAAATGAAAAGTATATATCACAAACTGGGCAATTTGGAATCCTAAACTTCTTCCACTTTCTTCCAATTTGGACCGTCTTCAGCCATCCACATCTCAGTTAATCCCCGCGCTTGATGTTCCTCCTGCTCGGGCTCAAAGCACAGGGCTCTGTTTTCTCTTCCGTAGCCCATCTTCACATCTATCACCCAGCCATGTGTGCTGGCTTACTTTCAAAACACAGGCAGACTGGGACCCACCTCACTACCCACCCTGGTCATCTAACTCTAGACAGTGTGGTTCACAATGACTCCTCTTACCCTGCCCTCACATACTCAAGTGTCAATATGCCTCCCTGGTTCCCTAGACTCCTTTTCTTTCATCTCCAGTACCTCTTTATTCTGAGTCCATGAGGAAAATCAGGGCTACCTGTGGTTTTTTCTACTTTTATTCCTGCTTCACGAGATTATGTATAACAACGGTGGTACTAGGGATGGTTCTGGAAGGTCCATGGCTGAGTATTTCTGTTTTAACAGTTATGACTCTACTTTAATATGTATTAGAGAAACTATAACTACCACATAACACCTAACAGATGTCACAGCTTAGATGAAGTCAAACAAATTAGTTTAAGTCAAACTAAAGTAAAATGCTCAATAAACGATGCCATAGTATCTGAGGCATGGAGAAATGGAAGTGCTAGGCAAAAGGCATGTAAGAGACACAGGATGGACTTTCAAATAAGAAGTGAAGTCAATTATCTTAGTTCTAATGGCCCATGAAAGTCCACGTGGGTGGCCCATCCTGCCCTTAATATCAGTTAACTAACCTCTAAACCCGGTTCCCACGTGATTCAACAAGAACTTACTAGAGTAGACTGAGTCCAACAACTCTCTGTCCATTTTGACTCACACCTCTCTTTTGTCCTTTTCACTCATTAAAGTTTTTAAGCCTGAAATGTCTCTACTTTTACTCTTTCCCTTTTAATCTCATTAACACCACTCCAAGCATACCCAGATCAACGTCATGACCTGCCAACCATTCTCCTGACTCCATCTCAACACAACTGCATCTTGCTGGTGCTCCCAAAACACCATTTCCATCACTAGCTTCGACTGAACACAATGTTCACGATCTCTAACCCCAGGCCCATAGTAACAGGCTTTTACTGAGTGTTGTTATGCTAAAAAATGTAGGACTTTCTTATTTATGCCTTATGACAACAGAACGAGGCAAATGAGGAACTAGAGTTGAGGAGTCAAACGATTTGCCAAGAACTGTAACTGTGAGAAGCAGGATTCTGAATGAGTGGCCACAAGTCAACAATTGTCCACTTAAATTGCCCTCCTCTCTGTTGACTATTGACAAGCTTGTGTTCTTCTCATCACAGACTATCTCCTGTGTCCTATTTTCTAATCCCCCTTTCTTCATTCAAGTGACTCTTATTTCTGTATCTTGGGATCTTTATCAAAATCCACTGGGTCCTGAAGTTCTAACTCTCACCCACAGAGACATCACTATCTGATATGATATCCAGATTGTCCTTGTATTTCAGGACCTAAGCTAGAGTCACCACTGGAGAAAATAGATACATTGTCTTTATGTCTAAATTGTATTTGTCCTAGGTCTGAACTGCCCAGCTGTAGTCTTGAAGGCAGCTTAACACTGGCAAAATAGCTAGAAAGAAAAAAGCTGGTGGACTCTGTCTTACAGAAGGCCCTTTCACCTCTGAGTCAAGAACAGTTTGGAGTCATATAAAGTACCATAGTTTAAGACATTGCTCTTCAACTTCTGAAGGTGAATGGGGTCTTTTTGCATTTATTTGTTTGTTTATGAATTTGTGATTTATTTATTGGTATGTGCTTGGTAGGCATTTGGTCACTATAATAAACAGGCTAACTTCCAATTGTACCAATACTTCAGGAACTAGGGGCCAAGATGAGGACTGACTGCCCATTGGAGCATTTGATTGACTATGGAACTTTTGGCTCACTGATTCTTTTGGTTTTCCTCAATTAGACAACTCATTCCTCAAGTCATTATCTACAGAAAAAAAGAGAAAGACAATTGGTAAATATGCTTTATACTGTCTCCTCTGACCATTCATGTAGTAAGAATTAAGAGGAAACTTGAACATGATTTTGTCCTTTCTTTTCAGGCATGAGAAAAACAGGATGCTGGTTGATGAAATGATCCACCCAGGATCATATAATTCATAACTGACTGATAAAGAATTAGGACCCAGAACTTCAAGTATCAAGGCCACTAGACATTTGACCTTTCTGAGGTTCAGATTTCTTAATCTGTCTAGGAGGGTAATAACAAGGTTAGCACCCACTCCAACAAAATAAGACAAAACTCATAATGTCAAGCCCATCAAAACAGTAAGACAGCATCTGCACATAGTAGGTGCTTACTGGGTGTTTACTTAGTCATCATCAGCTAAGCCCCAGAAAGCACTTAGAAAAGAACTGTGTTGGGCAGATGATTGACATGTAGAACATCATACAAAATTTCCAAAAGTCTGAAGCAAGCTGGAAAGTCGAGTGGGGGAGGGGCAGCAGCAGGAAGGGGAGGGTGTTGGGTGGCATGGGAGTCTCGGGTGCACTACAGGGAAAAGGGGTATGTAAGCAGTGTGACTCACAAAAAACACTAATTATATGTTTTATTCCTCTGCTCCCCGTAAAACAAGCACACCACTTTTGGCAATACGGAGCTCTTTGACCCAAGAAAATAATTGCTCAAGTTTCACATTAATTGCTTTTAAAGGTTCATTTTAAATTTGAAGTTTGGGGTCTACTTTTTAAGACGCTAAATGAGTGTTAAAGCCAAATCATAGTAAGTCTTGTGGTGACTTCTATCCTCTAGCAAGGAGGTGGGGGGCGGCGCTTCCAGCCTTTCTACACCTTTGGAAGTTAAGATCTCAGACTCCCTACTGACTCTCTGTTTAGCTCAGTATGTTCATGGTGCCTGATCCCAGCTAGTATATCACACTCCAGCCACCCCTCCACCTGCTGAGACTCTCAGGAAGGCAGTTTTATGAGTGGCTCTTCCTGCCCACCTGCTGGAATCTGGCTGTGGATACTAAATGGTCAGTGCAGTGTCCCAGGAACATGCTTGAAGATCTTTCTTTACATGTATTAGGCAGAGATGAAAATATAGAAATGGTTTAACACATACCCTTGTGCTGCCTGGACTTAGTACATTAAGTGACTTTTTTTTCCTATCTATTTTGGAAAATAATTAAATAACATTCCTAATGTAATTGAGGGGCTGGAGAGTTGGCCTGAGGATGTGAGTTGAACACTCATGTAAGAAGCCAGTACTGGGAAGCAGAGACAAAAGGATCCCCGGGGCTCACTGGCTAGCCAGTGTAGAAAAGTAGTGAACTCCAGGGTCAGTGACAGACTCAGTCTCACACAATACAATAAAGAGCAACAGAGGAAGGTGCCTGATATCCACACACAGGGATGAGTGAAGAGAGAGAGAGAGAGAGAGAGAGAGAGAGAGAGAGAGAGAGAGAGAGAGAGAGAGAGAAAGAGAGAGAGAGAGAATGTAATTGAGCCCCCCTTATACTGTCTACTCCTCACTTTATCCCAAAGTCAGTCACCGCCTTAAAGTCTTCTCAGGTGGCTATAACAAATCACCACAAACTGGATGGCGTGAAACAATGAGCTCCTCACCTGGAAGACAGAGGGAACCAGCATGATTAGCTTCTAGAAAAGGGCTCTTTCCCTGGCTCACAGCCAGCCAGCTGCTTTTCCAGCTGCCTTTCCCCTGCTTCACACAACCTTGAAAAAACATTATGTATGTCTATATTATACATTTTTTACTATTTATGAATTCAAAAAATATGTAATAGTAATTTTGTCTTAGATCTTATACAAGTTATATCTACATATGTGTTTTCAAATCTGCCCTTCTCTCTTAGTATCATGATCTTGAGATGTATTTATATTGATGCATTTAAGTCAAATTCATTTGATCTCATTGCTAATGAGTAATTCTTTATATGAGAGAAATACATTTGCTCCATTAATTTACTGATGGACTTTTAGCTTTTATCTAATTTTTTTTGTGTGTGTGATCAGCAATAGGACTGCAGTGAACATCCCTGATCATCCTTGATTGGATACACATGCAGTATTTTCTTAGACTGCCCACCAGAAAGTTAGTTCCTGATATCTGTGTATAAACGCTGAACTTTAGTAGAAACCGATGAGTTGTTGTTCTCTGTACCAGTGCATGATCTCACCCCCAGCCTGTCAGGCTTCCTTGCAAGGCTTAGCACTTGATATCCCAAGACTTTTAAATGTTGCTTTTAATTGGAAAGTAATGCAAATGACCTTTCTTTGTTTTTAACATGCATTTTCTTTTTTACCAACAAATTTTCACATTTAAAAATAATGTCTTGGCTGTTTGGATCCTTCTAGATTTCCTGTCCCTCTCCAATTGCTCTTTTCTCGTTTTGTCCTTAAAATGCATTTGTAGAAAAATGTTCCTAAAATCTGGAAACAAATCTTTGGTTGAGTGTGAGATACTGATTTCATTGCTTCTGAACTCTCGGATTCTATTGGATAAGCTCCAGCACGAGAGTATCCAGGGACAAAGCCTTCTGTTCCAAGTTTCCAGGCTCAGTCTGGATGGAGCAGACACAGGCTTCTATAGCAATATAGAGACAGGACTGGAACTTAGGCTCCGGAGCTCTGAGTTCTAGTGTCAGAGTGAACTCTGATTGGCTGAGTGTTTTTGCAGACTTCTCATTTTTCTCATCCATAAAAAAGCAGAGAATTCAAAACAGCCTTAAGGGCTTTCTTTTGAAAAGAATTCAAGTTGCATAAAATCATCATACAAAATGTTACACCAACACTAGCTGTGAGTAGCAGTTACCCCAGATACAAGTTTATTCCATTAGCCTACTCAGATGGCTATAACAAAATACCTTAAACTAGATGATATTAAACAAGAGAAATCCGCATAGCCGTGGAAGTCAGATATAAGAGTACCAGCATGAGTAGTTTCTGGAAGAGGGCTCTCTTCCTTGCTAACAGCCATCCAGCTGCCTTCTCCTTGTGTGTTAACATACCCTCTTACTATCCTCAAGGAGAGAAGGAAAGAAATAGGGAGGGGACTCTCTGGAGTCCTTTTGTCTCTAAGTCCCACTCTTGTGGCCACATATAACCTTTATCACGTTTTACAACCACTATCTCAAATACAGTCACTTTTGGCAATAAGACCCCAACACAGCCATTTGGGAGGACATGATCTAGTCAACAGCAGCTGGGGTAGACTGATGCCTGTCATTTATTTTCAAACATATTTAAGCTCCTTAATTTTCCATTGGTGCCATTATTTCTGACTCATTCCGTTCAAAAATATTATTGTTATCAAACCAAGGTTTGATCATCGCTGTGGCTGTCACTCATAAGAGACAAATCCTGATTGTCTGCGATTATCCTTGACAGTACCAGCTTAAATCTAATTATGCGAAGAAACTAGATGAGCTCTGCCCAATATCTGCCCATCACAGAGATGTGATGATAGAAACTGTCTATAAAATGGACTCTACCTACCCAGTACAATCCTCATTAATCAGATGTGGCCACTGAGCACTAGTGGCAAGCATTACTGAGTGTTACGAATTTTATTTAATTGTAATTAATTTAAATGTAAGACGCTATATGTGGTTAGAAGTTCCTGCCTCTGAAATGTGGGTTAGACTCAACCCTGAAGTGGCTGTTCCAACAGACAGTCTCTCCCCTCTTACTTCAGAGTCTTTACTCACAGAATCTATGCAAGATGGTAGCTGGTGCCTCCCTCTCATACAGTGAGATAGACATGACAATAAAGGAAAAAGAAAAGATGTCTGGAGCTGACATGGGGATTCCAAGCACATGTAATGAAGTAGCAGATGTTTTGGAAGTCAGAGAATAGAGTTATTAAGAAATAGTAGCAAGGAGGGAAGCCCAGAGCTGCAAGAAATGACCCTGTCCTACTTAGCTTCAGCTTGACACACCTGTAGTCACCTGGGAAGGGGAGAACCTCAACTAAAGAGCTGCCTACACCAGGCTGCTCTGTGAGCATGCCGGTAGGCTAGTATCTTAACTGATGATGTGCGCTGGTGCCTTTCCCAGATAGCAGACCTCAGATGTATAAGAAAGCGAGCAGAGCATAGGTCAGTGAACAAGCCAGAGAGTAGGAAAGTCTATGTAGTGTCCTTCCGTGATATCTATTTAACTCCTGCTTGAGTTCCTGCCCTGACTTCCCTTAATAAAGGATTGTGAACCAGAAATGGAAGTGAAATAAACCCTTTCCTGTCCATGTTGGTTTTGATCAGAGTGTTCTATCAGAGCAGCAGAAAAGCAAACTGCAAGAGGCCCTAAAGAAAACACAACCCTGACCTGTGCCTCAAAGGTCAAGCATTTGGAAAATATCAAGATTTTGCCTTTCCTATTTCTTTCACTTTCAGGAAATCTGTGAAATATTGCTTACGTATAGAGGGCTTCCGGCTTAGAATGAAGAGACCCCTCTGCAACCACTATAAGGTAAAACTCAGCAGGCTTGAAATGAGAAGAGAAAAAAGCAGCCACTTGTTACTTCAGAAGGTTTCAGCTTTTAAAATGATTTTCCCTGGGTCTAAACAGCAGCAACTCATAGTGGGAGATCACGAGGGTCAAAGCATTCAGTCACTGCTTGGGCCACACTAGTCCTCCCCTCCCCCAGGCTCGCCATTTTGCCCTTCTATCTTATAAGGATAGTCAAGGAACATGGAGAAATGCAAACTACCAGAGCTTCTGAAGCAATGTTCAAATGAGGAAGCACCTCGGGCTCCTTGATAAGGCTACGTATTCATAGAAGCCATGATTCCAAGTTATCGGTCAAAATAGAGGAGAAGGGTCTCAATCTCCTCTGGAAATCTGGGTTTCAAAAATACTAGCTTTTTTGATAAGATATACAGAATCTTTTCTTCATTATACAGAATATTTAATAGCAGAGGTAACAGTAAACACTAAAATAATTCCTTAGCTAATCTTATTGAAAACCTCACACAAAAATATTAAGACATATGAACATTCTAAGCAGTTATGTTATGTTATGTTATGTTATGTTATGTTTCAACTATCTTCCTAGTGAGTTTTCTTTGTAGAGGAGTTTCAACTTTTCTACAGTGTACATTTCTTTATATGATGACAAAGCTAAATATTATAAAATTATGACATCATTATATATTCTGCTTACATTTGGCAAAACAGTTCAATTTCATTTCGAAATTTTTTTCCTCTTATTTTTAATGACATTTTATGAAAATGGCAGCTTTCTGAGAGCTGGTTGTGTAAAGAGAATAATAAGGGCTTAATTTTTATTCTTAGTTGACAAATGAAATTACATATACTTATGATATATTGCAAGATGCTTTGAAATACATACATCTGTAGTGAGGCTGACTTAAGCCAATTAACATATGCATTACATCACATGTTTATCAGTTTTCTGTGGTGAAGCACTTAAAGTCAATTCTCTTGGCACACAATGTATTGTCATTAACTACAGTCACAGGGTGTTCAGAATCTTGAGAGCTACTTCTCTATACTCTGAGCCTCAATTTTCTCCCACTGTCTTTACTTCTTATCTCACCCCTGCCACTCACACTCCCAAATCTTACTTACTGTGCTCGTGATAGAGCGAATGCTTTTGTGTGTCTGACAATATAGGAGTCAAATTATACAAAACTGTCTATTGTGGTCAGATCAATAGGCCAAAGCCACACTTACTTTTCAGCTCCTAAAACAGCTTCCTATTGTCCCTTTCCTGATGGCCTTTAACATCTGTGCCAACAGCCATCGAGCCAGGAGTTTACAGAGAATGAACAAGGGCAACTGGACACATCTTCACACAACTCATTTGTCTTGGACATTGGAGATCCCTCTCCAGAGACTCCATTTCCCAAGAGGCCACTGGAACAACTCCTATTCCCCTTCCCTCTACAGACACTTGTGTCTAGAACCCCAAGACCCCTGAGAATCCTGTTTGCTGCATCTTACAGATCACTGAAGCTTACAAAACACTATTAGGATTCAGACATACTGCAGTGACATCATCTGGGCACACACCACAGAGGCACGAAGGCCATAATGTCCAAGTGAGTTTTGCGAAGTCTTGTTCTAATCCTATTATTCATTTAACAGATCCAATCCAATGGTTATCCTTCCCTACACATCCTGACATCCAGTTAAACAGCAGGAAGAAACACAGTTTACAGGATGGTTGGCAACTGGCCATGTGCTTTCCTGAGAATGGGTTGCAGTGGCCGTCACATCATAGCCTGACTTCCTTCAGGAAACCCCTTAACCTCTCACAGTCTGTTCCTCTGCCATGCCACAGAGATCATAAGAGAAACCATCCAGGCCTTGTATTGGTAGTGAAATATTTAATAGAGGTAGTGAATATTGGATCCTTAGAAGGGCCACCTGCAGGCTCAGGTATTTGCTGAATTTGATTCCTTGTCTCTGTTAAAACTTGCAGCAAGGCGTGAGCTAAAACTGTTTTCTCACTCCCCCCCCCCATCTTCTCACCTAGTCCCAAGAACAACAAATCATAGCAGGCCTAACACTATCCATGGTGACATTTGGGCATGTCTTGCACCTACAAATTTGAAAGAAAAGAAAGTGTCACTTGGCCAGCAGCACAGAAAGACCAGAGCAGAGCTCAGCACAGCCTGGGCACCTTCTACCTGTCTCTTTCCCCAGAAGAGTTCTTCTGATTGCTTTTCAGAGTTGCCTACAGAAGATGGGCCCCACAGAGAGTCTGCCCCCGTAGGACCCGTTTCCTTGCGTGCTATCCAAGGATTCTAATCTTTTCTTGAACTCCAAGGTGTCCTCTTTTCTGCACTAAGCTGCAGATCCACAGGCATTTCCAGATTTTGGCATATAGCCCTCAGCAATCTTGTAGCAACAAGCAGAGACAGCTGGAGAAGACAAGAGTCACCAGGTCTTACTTTTAAAATCATGTCACTGTGGAGGTAAGCAGCTGGACTGTTGTATCTTTGGAGGATGCAGTGCTTGTCCCTCTCTAGCTCCCATCCTCACAGGTGACCCACCAATGACATACTTGTGAATTCTTTCTGATCATTTCAAAGACTGTGCAGAGCCCACCCATGAAAATGCTAAAAATCCTGCCTGTGCTGAGCAGAACTGCATCCCCCTACTGGTGGGAAACAGGAAGAGACCCTGAGAGGGAGCGCTGCAGGAGAAGGCTGGCTTCAAGGACACCTGCTCCATCACCAACAGCAAAAGAGAAGCAGACAAAGAAATATCCTTCCACAACCAGAGACAGGATGCTCCAGGATAGGATTTGTTCCAAATCACCTTTGCATGTGGCTGTTTTAGAGAAAAATTCTTTCCCTAAAGGATTAAGTTTAAAACATTTGGGAAGTGGGGACATCAAGGCCCCCAAATAAGCACAGATTAGAAAACTAACCAATTATATCATTCTTTCAGACTCTTTGTAGTTGGTGAAAAATGGGAAGAAAATGTGTTTTTATAGATGTCTGGCCCCAAAGCATCACCCTGTGTGCGTTTTCCCAATGGTTACATACCTACAGCCTACAGACAAGGCCATTCCTGATCCCAGAGAAGCAAGGAGCAGAAGCAGTTATTTTTCCCAGCACATATGTTGATATGCAGAAAAGAGGGCAGCTCTACTCTCGGCAAGCTGTCCTATTGAAGCCCTGCTTCCTGTCAATCTTCCTTTTCCCCCACGAAGCTTTAATTTTTTGCCACAGCGCTTTCTACATTTGAGTTTCCTGCAAACCTCAGGAAATAGACTGAAATTAATATCGTCAGATGCTTCTGAAAGTGCTGGCTTGGCGGCATTGCAGAACGCTTTCCGATGCCATTTTGGGATTAAAATATACCACTTCTGCCCCATTGTTTGTAAGAGAAGTCTGGGGGAAGGATTGGGTATGAGATTGAAGTGCCGTTAAATGTAGGTTAAAAAAAAAACAATTCAAAATGGAGAGCTGACCTTTCAGAATGCGTGAAATCAGCAGGTAAGCAACCAGGAGAGCAAGCCAGGCAAAGAGGGCCTCCATGGCGCTCCATCAGTGTGGGGAACTGAGGCAGAGAAGCCTCATTCTTGTTCTTAATATATGCATGTAAAGCTTTGGGTAAGACTAGAGCCTAAAGGTCTGACTCCAGAGAGAAACCCAGTGTATCAAAAGAAAGGAAGAGGCAGAGAGAATTTATTAGACTACACATTCAGAATCATTAATATGCATCAAGGCAGCATTCAAATCTTAGCTTTTCTCACATCTCAAAGTTCCTGAGGACCCCCAGGTCAAGGGTTAGGCTGGCTTATTCTCTAGAGTTCCAGCTCTAATTTTCCCTGCCTAACTTCAGCATTGTGAGCAGTTCACTAGCCTTCAGACAATAGTCTCTCTGGAGAGAGAGACAGAGACAGAGACAGAGTCAGAGACACAGAGACAGAGACAGAAACAGAGACATAGAAGCAGACAAAGAGACAGACACACAGAGAGAGACACAGAGGCAGACAGAGAGACAGAGAGACACACAGAGAGACAGAGAGAGGGGGAGGGAGAGAGAGAGAGGGAGGACACTTGTCTCACTTCTCCTTCATGCAAGAGCACAGCAGTGATAAACTTGTAACAACGATATAAACATGCCTTGGGTTCTTGAGGGGAGATATGTGACAAGAACCAAAGTTATTTTTATTATTGTTGCCTGCTGCATCTCTGACTTCCCCAGAGTGTGAGATAAGGGCACACAGTATTCTGCATCTTAGAAGAAAAAAAATCTGCTCTAACTTTTTGTAATATCGAAGAATAATCAGTCTTTTGACATTCTTTGTGTTTTATTCACCTTTGAGTCAGTCAGCTACAACTTCTCTGTACAGCACGGCTTCCATCCAATTGAGCTGAGAGACCCATTGATTTCACAAGCAGCTCTGTTTCCTACATCCACACTCCTCTGGTTCACCCCGCTGTTTTCTGCCTCTCCCTGCAGAATAACTGTGTGGCTGGATGACTGGCTGGTTTGTTCTATACTGCCACTTTGGAATCAGGCCCTGCCACCATTGGTCAAGTCAAGCCTGTGGAGTTGGATGGTCGTTCTGAGACCTTCTACAAAAACCATGTCTTCAGTGTGACGATGCGAAGTGAGACCCTGGATCCACCTGACCAGCAAGGACGAGAGCTAGATTTGGAGTAGGCACATCCTCCAGTGCCAACCCTAGACTATTCAGTCTGAGGTGGATCCACATTAGAGGTAAAGTTCACTCATCTCAGGCCTGCTCTGTCACTCCCCAGGCTCCAGTGACTCCAACGTCTGCACCAAAAACTTCACAGTTCATTTTTTGGACTGGTTTTTGCAACTCATTTTCACAAAAAAGTAACTATGGGTTTTATTTTCTCAGGAAATAAAAAATCAGAAAGAAGATACTGCAAGACAGAAGCCACTGCTTCAGGAAGACATCAAAGACCCTACTTCTTCCTCAGTCCCCTCCTGCTCTCCCAAGGACACAAGATGCCTGATCTTCATTCCAGATGGAGACAAGAGCCAGAGGCACAGGGTGGGGCAGCTGAGTCCCTGTATTGGCCATACAATTACTTTTCCAGAAACCTGCCTAGTGGGTATCTATCTACCTGTGACAGTTAAGTCACCTGAAGTTTGTGTAGCTGTAAGCATAATCTGAGGAAGCTCATGGTTTTTATTTAAAAAAAAAAGAAAGAAAGAAAGACAGGAAGAAAGAAAGAAAGAAAGAAAGAAAGAAAGAAAGAAAGAAAGAAAGAAAGAAAGAAAGAAAGAAAGAAAGAAAGAAAGAAAAGAAAGGAAGAACAATGCACCATTCTGAAAAGAAAGTGAGGACTTTGCGAGTGTGTTGTTCAGATTTCTGTTACTGTACAATTCTTGACACTCTCCACTTTCAAAGATACAAAGACTGTTTAGCTCACACTTCTGATGGTTGCAGTCTGTAATCAGCTGTCCTCATTGTTTAGGGCTTGGAATAATGTGGCCCCAAATGGCAGGAGAACATGGCAGAGCAAAACCATTTGCTTCATGAGTTAGAAAGAAAAGAGGAAAAGACCAAAAGTTCTCATAATGGTCTTCAAGGACACTGCCTCGACAACCAAAAAGACCTTTCACAATACACCCATCCCTAAGATTTTTCAACACATGGGCCTTTAGAGTACACTTCCCCAAACAAGTGCAATAAGGTCAAAGGGAAAAAAAATATTGAACCGTCTGACTCGGTCCCATATACCTGTGAACTGTGCTCAGTACCCTGTGGTCCAACCTCAAGTGAATTTTGAGTCCTATTCTCACAACGCCCAGCCACCTCCACACTCTACCTACTTGTACATCTCCGCCTTTCAGCTATCACCCCCCCCCCCATGATCACTGCCCTCTGTTTCTGAAATTTTGGTCTGTTTTCTTTAATGTTCACAATCAGAATTAGCTTCCAACTTCGCTATTCTCCCGGCACATGTGGCATTGGCTTCTGTTGGATCACTAATCCCAACCCAGTTTGAATTATAATCGCCCGCCATGCCTGACTCATTCGGAGCAATAAGCTTCAGGAAATGAGACAAGGATTGCACTGTGTCTGTCGCTATATCCAGGAAACAAAGTTCAAAACTCTGCATGCCAAAGTAAATGCTTAAGTGCTTGTAATTGCAAGCATCCCTTTCTGCTTTGCTTATATGGCTGATAATGTATCAAAATGCACATCCTCCTGTGTGTCCGTAAAAAGGCTGACATTCCCCATCTCCTTGGAATAGCCTAGCTTCATCCCTAGGGGCAAGGGCCTTGTGCCTGGAACCCTCTTCAGTCTATGCTATCTACAAAGGATCTGGGCTCTGGAGATTCCGTGACAGGTAGCTTACTCTATATTTTCAGGCTCCTGTGATATGGGGTAAAACAGACAGCACTTCTTCGCTCTTTTTATTTTATTCCTGAGCCATACTTTTCTGCCTTGACCAGTCTTAGTCTCTAGTCTAAATCTCCATTAAAAATGACTTTTATCCTGCCCCCCAGCCATCACCTCCTCACTGTCGTCACTTTCCTTTGTCTCAGTGCTGACTCCATGGAACTCAGCTTCAGTCTTCTTTTCTTTCTGTCTTCTACTTGGATTTAGGAGATTAAGAGACACCAGAAGAGATAGAAGTACTGGGAAGAAAGGCAACTGTCTCCTCCATGTTCCCTTCTCTGGAACAATAGTTCCTGCAGATGGTCACCCACCAATGGACATATTTTTTAATGGCTCAATAACTCTGGTCCCTCCCTTTTCCATTTCAGGGCAACGCGAGTAATGACAACTGACCATTGACTCTGCACCTCTCATAGTGTTCATAACACCCACCACTGATCCACTTAGCTCTACACAGACCCTCTAAACCAGTGATTCTTAACCTTCCCGTTAGTACAATTACTCATGTTGTAGTAAATATTTTTTTTGCTACTTCATAACTCTAATTCTTTCTTATACTGTTATGAATCATAATGTAAATATCTGTATTTTCCAGTGGTCTTAGATGACCCCTATAACAGAGTAGGTTAGCCCCCAAAAAGGTTTCGACCCACTCGTAGAGAACCACTACTCTAAAGAATCATCTTATGAAACATCATTTAGAGTCCCATCTGGGTGCACCTTACTTTTATTAGTTATTTATTTGCATTATATGTGTACATGTATATATATATATATACATGAGTGTATGTTTATATATCGCATGTATGCATGAGCCCACAGAGGTCAGAATGTGGTATCATTTCCCCTGGAAGTGTATTACAGGCAGTTGTGAGCTGTCAGGTGGGTGCTGGGTACTCAACCTCTGTAGTCTGCAAGAGCAGTTAGGTTTCTTAACAGCTGAACCATCTTCCCTCCAGGCCCCAGGTACCAAATGCACCTTATCTTATGCCAGGAGTAGTCCTGACTTCTCTGCCAAGGTCACTACACAGAATAAACATTGTTTCTTCCTCATGCAAAGGCTCTTAGCATTTTTCAGCTATTTACCAAGTGTATTCTCTCTGATAGTTTCCTTAGAAACCCTGGTGGCATTTCCCCTGTGTTCTCCAGGACTTAGTAAATCTTCACCAAAGACCTAGAAGTTCTGTTTGTTTCTCCAACTACACTAAAATAAATTTTAAACCACATTTATGTGTGTATGAATATCTCTCTCTCCCTACCCCCTGTCTCTCTGTACGTGTGTGCACGCACACACACGCATATACCACAGTATGAAGAGATCTGAGGACAACTTTGGGGAGTTGGCTTTCTCCTTCTACCAGGAGAGTCCTAGGAATCAAATTTGGTCATCAGACTTTGCAGCCAAGTGCCTCTACCCACTGACCTATCTCCCCAGCCTCTGCATCAAGATATTTTTGTATTTTGCACATTCAAGAATCAGTCTCCTTTACTGATATAAAATCAATGTTTCTGGAAAGTTGATTGCTTATGTTTGGGGAGATAAGAAAGGGAGAAGATTTCAGGGCCCCATGGATCAAATCCTCTGGTTAATTGAGTCTAAAACCAAATAAATTAGAATGCTTCCCAAGACTCAGCCCTCTCCACAGAGGATAAGTGTGAGTGTAGAAAGCAGATGAGCTTGGGGAAAACTCCAGAGAAGTTTTTTTTCATCTCTCTCCTTCTGGATGGCCGAGAAATCACTACATAAGTCTCCAGTCACTACATAAGAGAGATACCTGAAATTCACTACATGCCTGTACATGGTGGAGGCTTTTCCTTCCCTCCCCAGACTCCCTCCCCCTAGGCCACCTCCACCTTTCTTCCCACATCTCCTTCCCCTTCCGGGTTCCCTGCCCTACCTGCCTTCCTCTCTTTTTTTCCTCCTCAGTATAGGGGCAGTGCTGGGAAGAGCATCACTAAAGCACTTGGACATCCTTTGCACATAGAGAACAATCAACCAATCTGAGTTTGCCAGTCAACACTTTGAGGTCAGGACTGTCTGATTCCCCAGGGCTAGCCAATTATTGTTTTTCTAAAAGTTTCAAAAAATAATTTCAGCCCAGTTTCTATTCCCTATATTTGGACTAGACTTTAAAACCTAGAGATCCATTGTAGCTCATATTATCTCCTGTACCTTTACCCTGCTCCGCCCCGCCCCCCTCCCTGACCTGACCAGCAATTACTGCTTCATTGGGAACCTGGATCAGATATGGATGGAAGAAAGTAGTCTTCCCTGGGAAAGCGGAGCACAAAAGGAAATGAATGCTTCAATTTCTGTTTCCTCCAGGCATATTAGAGCAGAATATCATTGGAAAAATCTATGAGATGTATTGTTAAATTCAAGGAAGATGTAATTGCAAAATAATACATATTGTATGTGACGCCCTTTATGCGCGTGTGCATAGGCAGTTATTTTTATATGTGTACAAAAGTGCCCAGCAAAGGA
This sequence comes from Uromys caudimaculatus, assembly GCA_028551405.1. Taxonomy (NCBI): domain Eukaryota; kingdom Metazoa; phylum Chordata; class Mammalia; order Rodentia; family Muridae; genus Uromys; species Uromys caudimaculatus. The sequence goes on along the minus strand of CM052706.1, from coordinate 81,314,693 downwards.
CTAGAAATGTTCATAACAAATTGTTAGTGTGGTTTTCTCTGCAGTTGGATGTAGGAAGAGGGTGAGTTGTATTTAAAAAAAAAAAAAAACAAACAAAAAAAAACAGATATTCTCATTGCAATCAATATGCCCCCATAATATTTGATTCCTAAGAAGTGAAAATATTTTTTACTACATTTTGCTTGTATAAATATTATGTGGATTCTATCACTGGTAGTAAATTCCTCAACATTTTTTTAGAACTTTTCTTCCCCGTATACTCTACAAAGGGCAAAAAACCCAATGATTCAAAAGAGAAAGCTTAAAAAATTAAAAATCTCTTCTCTTGAAATACAGTCCCTGTCATTTCGGGGTGTCATTGTGCTTCCTGATCATGATTTAAAATAGATGGCAATGAATCATCTTCCACAGCAAGTTTGACTCAGGCAAGTAAAAACGCTTCAAAGGAAATCAAAATTAGGAATTAATCTCCGCTGTTACGTGATGCCTCCCCCACTCTCCTCCATCACCATGCTCTGGGAGAGTGAGAAGGCAAAGGGTACGGGGTCTCTGACTCATGTGGGACAAGCTCTGGCTTGCAACCTGTCCTTTCCTGCTTCAAAGGCCCAGCTGAGGCCAGCTGGGAAGCAGCTAAGTACTTGCTTTCCAGAGTACCCGCCTCCCTCCTCTCCCGGGACCCTTTTTGACTTCCTGCTGAAGTTTATATTGCCCCCCCTTTACCTCTCCCAGACTGCAACAGATCTCTAAGGACACTTGTGTACCGTTTAAATGTCTGTATTGCCAATGGCCACACATAGTGCCTGATGCGAAGTTGGTACTCAGGTGGCTCCATAAATATTTATAGCAAGAACATTTGAATGAAGGCATAAATTGCAGCCAAATCAAATAATGCCTTGGTTTTTATAGCTTTATACTGGATTGGAAGGTACTTCAGGACAGCAGCCTGTACATCTTGTTTTTTTTTTTTTTTTTCTTTCTTTCTTTCTTTCTTTGTTTCTTATTTATTTATTTGGGTGACAGGATCTTACAAAGCCAAGGATGACCTCAAACTTGCTATGTAGCAGAGGATGACCTTGGACTTCTCATCCTTCTGCCTCCACCTCCCAAGTGTTAGAATTACAGGCACACATTATCTTCATGCCCCAGTTATAAGATATAAACAAGTTGTCTACCAACTACAAGCCTTCTGTATCTCCTGTAATGAATTCAAAAAGGAAGCCCATCTCAGACATCTATTGAGTGTAGTTTCCCTATTTTGAGCAGCTGATTAAAAATCTTCACACACACACACACACACTCATTGATCTTAATTTATTTATTAGTCTGCTGACAAGCAGGATGGATTCTTTCATCTTTTATTGTAGATAATTCTAATAAAATATACAAAGGTAAGAGGTTTGGTGATGGAGAATGGCCATTTTTCTCCTGAACATTCCAGGCTATTCCCTCAAGGAGCTTTCTGGACTTTTAAGAGTCCAGTCTTTTCTTGCCATGAACTCTTCTACCACTTCAGGGAGCATCCAAAGCTCACTAAGAGTCTGTGGCAAGGCCATCTCTGAATCTCAGGTAGTTAGAACAGTAAGTGGCACTTCTTAATTAGATGGTAATAGCATAATTAGTTGAAGGTACCTTATAATTACATCCCTCCCTGCCCCAAGCTTCTTTAGCAACTTCAAATGGAATCTGTAGTTCTGGTCCCCTTCCTGTCCTCTGCCAACTCAATGCCACTGGCCAATATTAAGCACTCATCACAGGTGGTTTTAGCTTATCAAGGTTGGAGCCTCCAGTGGATTCTTCCTCAAAAGCTAAAATCTCTCAGGTGACTTTTGCTACCATGTGCTGGATTCTACTTCAAACTATTTTACCCAGATGGGTGAACATCAGATCTTTAGAAAGGAAGCTGAGAAATCACTGCACAGCCATTTAAGCTTCATTAGAGTCTCTTGAATATTTATTTGAAAGAGACTCCTTGACTTTAGCAGACCACTCCAAAGATTCCTCTCACTGACACGAGCAATTTCTCCTTTATTTTTCAAATTCGAGTTCCCTGGAAAAGATCATTCCTTCTGGTCCAGCCTTAAAAGAAAGGAAAAATCCCCACCCATTCCCACCCCAGAAAGATTCTTTGTATTTTTCCTGCCTCTTGAGGTGTAATGAACCTCCAAAACCAACAACCTCTGAGCAAGCATCAAATCCATATATAAAAGCAGAAAGCAAAAGCAGTTGGCTCTGGTGGGAGAGTATAGGAGCCTTCAATCAATAGCATACATCCCCACTTTGAAAAAATGGCTTGTCGGAATGAACATCCCTTCTTAAGAAAGGCAGGGGAGCCATTAGTGAAAGCAAAAAACTCAGTTTTACATCTCCTTCGAAAGATGGATTCACTGCCGTCCTCCCAGTCCAGGTGGGTGAGTTAGTTTAGAGTGGAATTTGTCTGCCCTCACTGAAAACTCCAGTTAGGCAATGAATTATTCCGAGTAAATTAAGTGTATCGATCCCCTCCCCTTTCTGACACTTTGCAGATATTGCTATCAAATCATGCTCCATGCAAGTGTCAGTTTTTTCTACAGACATCTGAAGATGGGATCAAATATTCACTTGAGTTTCTCAGCATCTAATAAGAACTCCCAGGCATAGCAGAACTTGGGGAAAGCAGACAACACAGCCCAGTGATGAGGTGACTACTGGGGACACAGCACCTGTGGTGGATGAAAACACAGAGGTAGGTTGACACCTCTTCATCAAATAGCAAATAGTCAAGGTTAGGGTTTGTGACTCAAGATCAGCCGATTTTCATACAAGCAAGCATATCGAGTCAAAGACCAGGTAAAGGAGTTATATTGTGACTATATCCCAGTTCTGGCAAAACAACTGAGTTACATTCCACAATGCTCTCACTGACTGCCCTGATTCAGTCTCTTCCAAGCCAAAGGTTTACATCATTCCAACAAGACCCTAAACAGGATCTGATTCTTTTGTGTGCCTGCATTCCTGTCCTCAGTATAGACCAAGTGTCTGTGTTTTCTCCCCACCCAAAAGAAGTCCAACTGAAATTCTAATCTCCAGTTGGATGGTAGTAGGATGCAGGACCTTACCCATAGGTAGGAATTAGGTCATTAATGTGGAGCTCTCCTGAATGGGACTAAGGAGAAGATGACAATTGTAAAGCCAGAAAACAAGATCTCACCAGACACCAGCTATATAAGCATTTTGATTGGACATGGACAAAGTACCAGCCTTCTGAACCATGAAAAATATATTTCTGTTGTCTATCTAATGCACTGTTTATCTATGGTATTCTATAATGGCACCCCAAACTGTTTGAAATATCCTCTATAATAACAAGATATCCATTTCTAGTTAATCAATTCATAATCCTCAACAGTAAAAGAATCTTTTTTGCCTTACTTAATTTGAGTTGGCTTTTTTGACCAAAAACTATCATATTAAAACTGTTGAGTATATTCTAAGACTGGATAAAGGATAAAGGGTGTAGAGATTCTGATCCCAGACCTAACAAATATAACAGTAAAGTAGTGTTTATCTATATTAAAAATCCTGACTGCATGAGAATATATTTGTAGGTGGAAGCATATATCTGAGTTGAATTTGCTTAAAAATATTCTAATAGGATGGAGGGAAGCAAGGAAGATAGGTAGAACATGTTTAGATCAGCTTCATTACTAAGGTGCTGGGTGATGGTACACAGGAATGCTCATAACAATAGTTCTCCAATGCATCAAAATTATCTGAAAGGATTGTTAAAACACAGCATCAGGGATTCTGATTCTGGCAAGTTAGGGGAGGACTTCGGGATTCACATTGCAAGAACAGTTAGTTAGTTAGGTGGTTGTTGTTGTTGTTGTTGTTGTTGTTGTTTCTGACCCTGTGACAAACACCTGAGAGCAATAACCAAAGGCAGAAAAGGGTTGTTAGGGCTTCCAGTTTCAGGGCTTTAGCCCTTGTTGGCCATCTCCATGGTTTCTGAGCTGTGGTGCAGCAAAGCAAAACAGCATGGCGGAAGGACATTAGCAGAGCAGAGCTGCTTTCTCATAACAGCAGAAATTGATGGAGGAGGGGCCAGGACAAGGCATGCCCTTTCTAGGCATGCCTCCAGTGACTGACTTCCTTGAGCAAAGGTTTGCCTGTTAAAACTCTCTTCCAAATAGTACCACAAACTGGGAACTAGGATAAGGAAGCCTAAGCCTGGGGAAGGAGCATCCCATATTCAAAGCATAACACAAAGGATGCAGATGCTGTAGCCCAAGGACCTCATATTGGGATTCACTGTATTATATTTACCCTCTATTTTTATGTGATCAAAAAAAAATCAAAATCAAGTGGAGCTGTACTGAGTTGGCACCAAAAACACATGAGGCAGGAGGAATTGTCTCTGCTACTGCTGACTTCCAATCTCAGTCAGTCAGCAGCTAAGAAGATGAAGAAGAGACACAGACTCCAGGAAAACACTGAACCATCAACTCTATCCAAATTGGTTCTAGTGTGGGGAAAATTAATGTTGGTTTTCCTCATTTACTTTGAACCTGTGTCTGCATAATTGTTATAGAGTGTGACAGCTTCTGGTTCGGGAATGTGTAGTTAAACAATATGAATAACCAGAGATTCTAACTCTTTTTATGTGACTGTTCCAGTTAGGTGGAGATTTAAAAAGACCGATGGCATCACCTTCCCACATTTGCCTGAGACTCAGGTTGGGTTCAAAATAGCCAGAAATATATCTCTCCAACCTTCAAGTACATCTGCTTAGAGTTGACAAACGTGGACTTTTCTCCAGTTGGGTCTAAAGCCATTGGGTGATGAACAAAGAGAATCCCAAAGCACAGGTATCCAAAGGACACTGGGAGTTCTAACTGAATTTCATTTCTTTTTATACTATCTAGCAAACAATTACCATATGCCAGACACTGGGTTTTATATACCTTGGGATATGCAAATATCAGTCAAAAGAAATGGTCCTACGCCTTGAAGATCTCACATCTAGTTTTGGAAATAAATAAACACTATTACAATATAACAGTTGTATAACAAGAGATTGTAAGAACACTAAAGAAACCTAGGTGAAGAAGATACTCATAGCATGCAAGTAACAGTAGAGAAACTAAGCAGGCTATATTTATGTATTTAGGTTTATGTGCATTTGTATGTGTGTGTGTGTGTGTGTGTGTGTAATAACAATAAAAAACAAGTCATGAATTTGAATAAAAAAGAGCAAATAGGCATATATGGGATGTTTAGAGGGAAGAAAAGAAAAGGAAAGTGATTATATTATAATCACAAAATATAAAAGATAATTCCTACAAAGAAGCTGTTCATGTTTGACCAAGTGGGAGAAGCAGAGAAGCAACCACCCCAAGTGACACTGCTGTGCTTTGGGTGAATGTCTTCCCAATGGCCCATGGGGTAAAAGGTTTGATCCATAGCACATGGTGCTAATGAGAGGTGTGGAACCTTTGAATGGTGGGTCACCGAGTGTCATACATGGAAATATGCTTTTATGAGGGATCCTGGTCTCTCTTTTTTTCTCTTCATTTCCTGGCTCATGAGGCGAGTATTTTTTTTTTTTTGTCCCCACACATGCTTCAGCCGTGATGTGCTGCTCACCGCTGGTCCAAAACAATGAAGCCTTTGATTACAGAGCAGAGTCTCCGAAAGTGAGCCAGAACAATCCCTTTCTCTTTGTAAGTTGATTTTCTCGGTGTTTAATTACAATAACAGAAGGCTGATTTGCACAGCATTCCACCTGATTCAAGGAACATCTGCCATTTGTTATAGGGGGACAGAATAAAGGGAGGGAGAGAAAGAAAGCATAGCAGGGAGAAGAAGCAGTACAGTTAACTGTACAGTCTGGACACGCTGAGTGGAATCGGTGAGATATTTGGTATGATGAAAGTTCAGGTTGCAAAGGAGAATGATGAGGCCAGAAAGGCATGCTGGCTGGACCTGCACTTCACAGAGCAACAGAAACATGTGTGCTCAGTTTTAAGGACTTGATGGACTGAATTACGTCCCCTCAAATATTTATGATAAATATCGCTGTGTTTGGAGATAAAACCTTTGGGTATCATTAAAGATAAATTAGGCTTAAGGTACAGGTAACAAAACAGTAGGATTGGTGACCACATAAGAAGAAAGGAGAATGTACCAAATCCAATGAAAGGCCAAGCAAGTACATAACAAGAAAATGGCTGCTACAGTGCAGGAAAGAGACTTTTACCAGAACCTGGCCATGTTGGCACCTTGAAAGTAGACTTCCAGTTCTTCAAAACTGTAGGGGAAGAGCTTTCTTTCTTTTTTTCTTAAGTCATCAGTCAGCAAGATACTGTTACAGCTTCATAAGCAGACCAAGATGGCTACTTTATTTTTTTAAGCATGAGAAAATATTACAGAAATGAATTTCAATCAGACATGTGGTAGAATAGCAGGTTAAACAGAGGAGGGGGCCATATTTGTCTGGGGACTACCCCACAAAGAGAGGACTATGGATTCAGGTAGACATGAAAGAAGTTGAGCCAAGGGTTAAGGAGTTTGGTGCTTTGTAATAGGAGGTTCATTGCTAGTGCAAAAACAATAAAGTGATGCATGTGTGCCTGCGTGTGTGCATACATGCATGAGTGCATATATAATTGTGCGTATATGTGTGTTTAAAGTTTTATATTAACATAAGCACATGAAATTTTGCACATCATAATTTTTATAATATGTATGTGGAAGATTATTATTTTATGTGAATATGGGAAAGAAGAGGAAGAAAGTGAGTATATATATACATATGAAAAGAGAAAGAGACTTGTTATAGCCAGAAAGCTCATGGAGACTTCTTGTGTACGCACACATTCAGGCATGCACGCAGCTCTTCCTTTAGTTGCATGAAAGTTAACTAATTTATAACATAGGCTTAGGTGCAAGGGGGCATGTAGATAAAGAGAAAATGAATAAATACAGTCTAATTTCTCTGACTTTGGATACCAAAAATTAGTCATATAACAGAAATTTCATTTTGTCTTCCAATATTTTCTACATAATTAGCCTATTCATAAACACAAAAAGAGCACATGGCATATTCCAAAATGACACCAGGACCTGTTCTAATCTCTGAATAAGAATGCTGAGGCTTACCCCCACTGCTCTCCCTGGAGCTTGGATGCAGGTCTTGGCCTGTGTATGCAGCTAGCAGTGAGACAAAGCACGGTGCACCACCACCTCCTTTGTAACACTCTGCCTGTCTTTTAGGCCTTTGCTGAGAGAGATAATGCCTCTCCCATGTGAACTGAATACCCAGTGCCCTGAATGCACGAGTGTGTCAAGGCTAAACAGGTCTATTGTTCTTAAACAGTGCTGCCAGAGAATCATATTCTTGTGCAGAATGATGCTGAAGAGATAAAAATATCTTTCATTTCTATAGTGCCATGCATCTTAAAGTGGGTTCCACATTTCACAGACTATATATAGGCTCAATTCATTACCCAGGCCCATAAAATACAGCCAGAGCGTGGCAGGCACATGCCAGATGTTTGACAATGACCTAATAACAGAGTGAGGATGAAGTTAAATTGGATTTAGAAAACAGGAGGCAAGATGTGGGCCACTAGGTAAAGCTTTGTTATCCATTCAACAGTGCGTTTGGTGTTTCTTGCCTACCAGAACGAGAGCAGAGGCACAAGCAAGCTCGAGTGATGCTCTTCCTACACTTGTCAAGCAGCCAGGGTATCAGACAAAAAATGTTTTGCAGTAAAATGTGATTCATGTCAGGATCAAGTACACAGTGCTATGGTCGTCACAGACACTAAAGAAATTCTTTTCCCATCAAGCACGCTGCCATCATCACTCTCGTGTTAATAAAGGGTTTGCATTTAACATAATGCTAGCATTTCTGTTGAAGAAAGTCTATTCTGGAATCCAGAACCCAGATTGCATGTGAGCATGGGGAGGGGGGAAATAAGGAGACAAGAGGAGCACACAAGCAAGTGGCCAATCCAGAGTAGAATGAATTTGAAGCTGGTTAGAGAAAGTTGGAACCCATGACATCAGAGGGGCCCCAAGAGATTTTATGGCTGCAGCTGATTTCCTAGGGATGGACCCCTGAAAATAAACTACCCTAACACTGGTGGCATTGGAGACACTACTGCAGATCTCTCCATGCTGAGAACTGTGGCCTGTCAAAATCAGAAGGGTTTAGGTTTGAGGAGGATCTCAAAGATCTGTGGGTTCAGACTAGTCATTTTTTAAATGAAGAAGACATAGCCATGTTCATTAAATATGTATAGCAGTTAGCAGTGTCCAGGACAGGGGCCAGTCCAGAGACTGACCTAATCTTGGGTGAATCAGGGAGGCAGATACCTGGGCTTTAGCGAATACTCTTAAAAAGTTGACCACCTGGTTCTTTCCGGCCATTTCCACTACAACAGAGAGACCAACCACAGTGAACAGGGGTTAAGGTCTTATAATCCAGCTACACCTATGTGAGCAAGAAATGTAGCTCAGAGAAATGAAAAAGAAATAGGCTGGAAGATTGTCCCTGCCCGGGTCAGATGGCTGCTACCCAGAGAGGGCCTTCGCAAACCATTTGGTTTCTAGAAGTGTATGTAGTTTCCAGCCCTTATTAACTTCACTAGGCATGGAGAGTCAGCTTACTCTGAGCTCCCAGTAGGGACCCCTTCAAAATGTGTTAAATCTCTGGGCAAGAAGATTTCAACCAGAACAGGCGTAATGTGTAAAAATCCGAAGAATGTGGTTTATAATGTATGTACTGCAAAGACGTCGTAAGTTGGGAATTCGGTGACTGACTGGTAAAGAAGCCATTCCTTCTCCTTAGGGGTCCTATGGGTGCACATGAGTACATCTAGACAGTGTGTGGTGGGGGTGGGGAGCCAGCAGAGAGTACCAGCAAAGGCTCTGGGCTACAAGATGCCCTGTCCTGACTACTTTTAACTCTCCAGTTCCCTGTCCTACCTCAGGCAAATCAGCCTGATCCCATCTAAAAGGGATGATCTCTGATAGATGACCTTCAGGGCAATTTCTTTCTTATTAAAAAGCCAGTAAGGTGTTTTATGGTTTGTCGTGGGTGTATACCTCTCCCCGAGTAAAGGACAAATTTTGCAAGAAGAGGAAATCAAATACTCTTTCTATACGCCCCAAAAACCCCAAATGAGAATTTGCCGAAAACCCGGGCAATAAATGCTATTGATAGTGGACGGAGAGCCACGATGGTCATTGAAAAGTGGCCACTGGGACCGGAATAAGCCTGTCTCTAGGGTCGGTCTGAAGGCCAGTCTGTTCAAGGCAGAACAATAGTACTCTCCTTTTATTTCAGCGTGGCTTGGCGGGAAACAGAGGACATGCTCGCTGCCAGAGAGCAGGACTTGGAAGCTATCCGATAGGGCTTGGTCCTTCTGCAACTTCTTGGCCAGCATGTAGCAGAACTACGTGCGATTCTCTGTGGGCACCTAGCTGCGCGTAGCTCTTTGAGAGATCTCCCTGCTTATCCCGCAGGAAACTAAGCAGAGGTGAGAGTAGGGGTGGGGTTCAAAGGACAGAGCGCTTGTTGCTAAAGGCCTGGCAGGTCCGGGGGTGCCTGATGAAGTCCCCCTTTCAGGCGATAAGCCTGAAAAAGAAAGACTGGAGAGGGTGCCACCTGCTGGTGAGGGACCCAGCCTTGCACAGTGGACTCCAAGGAGACCTGGAGTCTGCCTGTGTTGAAAGCTGAATTTAGGCGGCTTCCCAAGTTGCTGGCTTTCTGCTATCTCTTGATAGCTACTATTCCCATAGGCTTTGTGCTCTGAGACCCCGTCCTCTGCGTATCTCCCAATAGACGGTGAGGCTGCCTGCAAGGATGGTGCTCGCTCTCCTTGCCCCTCTTGGACGCGCACTACAGGTCTAAGGACTCTCCAAGCGTCTCCATCAGGTGGAGCCGTCCTCTCCTCGCCTGCCTCCCTCCTCCCTCGCAGCGAACTGCGAGCAGGCCATCCTACAGCGCCGGGAGGTTAACCGAGCCCCCGGAGGAGGTGAGGCCGCCAGCCTGCGCGGGCGGAGATGGCGAGGCCGCCGTCAGGGCCGGCGCCAGAGCCCGGCAGCCTGTGGGTCCTGCAGGTATCGCTCGCCTTCTCTCTGCCCCACGTGGTAGCCGCGGAAGATTGCCGTTGGTTTTCCGGCACTCAGGATTTAAACGCCTCCTGGTCCTTTTAGAAGCAGTCAGCTCATTACTTAATCCAAGCCTTTTCTCTTTCTGCGGGAGACCGGAGGCTGAGGGAGGGAGTGAATGGGGTCCGGGGTGGGGGGAAACACACCCAGCTGGCTAGAAAAGGGGAGGGTCCGCAACCAGAGTAGGGGGTCAGGAGGCGATCTTGGAGACTAGATCCAAAGCAAAAGGTGGTCCTCCCAACCTTGGACTCCTACTCCTGTCTTCCCAAGAGTGAGCTTGCCTTCCCAGTATGGTGCGCGAACACTGCTATGTGTTTCTGATGACCAGCCGTGTATTGCACACTTCACTGGCCTCATGACCCTGTTTTTGTAATATTTCCCCCAGAGGGGCTGAATTAAACCTGGGCCGCGGGCCATTTAGAAGCTTGCAATGAAAATTAACCAACAGCTGAGAGGATAAATCGTTAGTTAAAATATCAAATGCTGCCTGGGCAGGTACATTCCTTCTACCTCTTAGCAGGTTCGTTCTCTGCATGGTTTGGCCTTTGAAGTGGGACTCAGACCTTTCATCTCCCCTGGCCCTGAATATTTAGTGAAAAAACTACTGCTGATGTACAGCACTATACATACCAGCTTCTCGCCCTTCATATATTATATCACATATGCTACTTGGGATTATTATCCATCTTTTGCGTGTTTCTGATTACCTCTTGTGTTTTATTGCCTTATCTCTTATGCCAAGCTAATGAACCAAGGCTACGCTAATATTGCTTCTGCGCCTTGCAAATTTGGCTGATGGGGTTGCCTCTGTCATTTAACATCTTACACACACACACACACACACACACACACACACACCAGCTTTCTTATAGATTTCCCCTTGATATGTTTAACAGCCTCAAGAGATGCAGCTAAACAAACTACTACATTAAGAATGGAAAAGTCAACAAAGCATGCAGCTACTAATTTATAGATCTTTGATGTCACTGCCAGGTGTCTGCTTCTACCAGTACACACTTATGCACGTGTCCCTGCTACTTGGTTGTTCATAAATTCTAAGATACTTTTTTTTAACATCCACGTGGAAACTCAGAGTTGGAATGTGCCTTGCAGTCAGCACAGCCTCCATATCTGTCATACTGATGGGAGGGTAAGAGATCCCTAAAAGGACTCCCCAAGGTCCAAAGACTGCAGAAAGTAATGATTGATTTTATAATTGAATGTTGAGTGACACACATTGAGAGAGCATCTTTCATTTTCCCCGTCTCTCCCTTCAGCCCTCCTTCACCCACTCTATATAACACTGCATATTTTTATGTGTTGCTTTGTAAGATACTTAGAGTTTGTGTCTTGTGTGCACTCAACTTCCACTTTGGATCACAAGCTCCTGGAGGCATGGCCAATTTTACTTCCCCCCATGGCATGGCTAAATGTGGATCAAGTAAATAGACCTAGATAAATTCATGTTGGTATCCTGGAGGAAATGGGGTTTGATTTGAGTGTGGATCTCACAACAGGTAAAAGACTTGCAGGTTCTTAAGAAATTGTTGGCTATGACCTTGGCCTCTCCTTGGCAATCAGACTCACAGCACCTTTTGGAGAAAAGGCATCCTTAGAGTGATGGAGTGCTCCTTAGAGGAGAGAGGCTCAAATGCAGAGACAGACTGCTGCCCGTCCTTGTTAGGAGAGACACAGACTGGGATAATAATAATAAATAGGTATGTGTCACAAACCTGCCTGCGTTCGCTCTTACTCCTGCATTTTGTTTTCTAGGCGCAGTGCAAGCAAACTAAGATCCAAACACCCAGGGCTTATCAACTCCAACCTCCTCCTTTCACCCCCCCCCACCCACATACACATACGCACAAACTACCAGCAGCAGCAGCACCGTCACCACAACACACACACACACACACACACACACACACACACACACACCAGGAAAGTCCCCCAAATGTAAAGCTGCTTGTGCTTATCTCTTCAACTCCCTAGCCTTGGCTACACACATTGGCCAAGTCCTTGCTGGGGAAAGATGCACCCCCTCCTGGCCTCTCCCTACTCCCTTTTAGCCCCGTTGCCAGTCCCTAGTGCAACAGCCAGCCAGGCACATTTTGATGCCTGTGCACGAGTCTAATCATCGGTAAGTTCACTCCCGTTTAACAACATTACATTGTGTGAACAAAAAGTCACAGCTCTGCTCGGTGCTCACTATGCGTTCTGGTCAATAATGGTAATAAAAGCAGAATATCCGCCTGTTTAGGGAAAAGAAAGAAAGCACGGCCTTTCTGCAGCCTTCTCGTTTTTGCAAAGCGTTCCCCTTTCCAAGTGTTTCCTCTTTAATTATGACCTGTTTCCCCTCCCTCTTCCCCCTCCCCCAGCCCCAGCTTCTGTGAAAGGAGCCCTTCTGTCACTCGTCACTCGCTTGTTCGCTAGCCCGCTCGCTAGCTCGTTCGCTCGCGGTGGGAGGAGCCCGCCAGAGGAAGCCGTGTGCCTGGGATGCCAAGAGCCAGAGAATGGATCTGCTCCGAGTGGGGACATTGCTGAGGATCCCGGCTTCCCGAGGCGGCTGAAAACAAGCATTTGGTTTCGGCTGCCTGCAGATACCCGGAGACACAACGAGACCTAAGAGGACCGGAGGAGGGACAGACCGACTGACAGATAGATGGTCGGCGCGAACCCTGGAGGACCGGTGGCCGGAGGCTGAGCACTGCGAGCCCAGCCGCGGCGCTTGAAGAGAAACTAACTGCACGCCTAAGTTGCCCCGCCGGCTGCCCGTGCGCTGAGGAATGAGACCTTTCCAGCTGGATTTGCTCTTCCTCTGCTTCTTCCTCTTCAATCAAGGTAGGAACCCGGCGCGCCGGAGTTGGAGCAAAGTCGGCGGTGGCGGCGGCGGCGGAGGGCGCGGGAGGCTGAGGGCTGGGAGGTGGGCAGGCTCGGGAACTCGCACTGGCTGCGGGGTCTCGGTGCCGGCCCAGCGGCAGTAAGTAGCGTCGCTTCTTTGCGTTTGCAAATGCAACAAAATGGTACTGTAGGTTTCCCTTCGGAAGGAAGGGGCTGGGAGAACAGGGGAGGCTGCACTTTCTCGGCTCTCTTGTCCACGTCCAACTCCAACTCTCCGATGCATGTTAAGTTCTTTATGCACTCGGTATATTAATTAGGCAGTATCCCTGTGGCCAGGCCATTCGTAACTTCTGGGTGCCCGCTCGCCTTCATAGCCAGGTTGGAAAAGGGAGCCTGGCATAGGTGGAGATTTCGGCTTCAATGAGGTCTAACTTACCCGGGTGTGTTTAAAGCTATGTTCGAGGTCTGCACAGTTGCAGAAAGAGATGCGATTACGGAACGTACTGAGGCGGGTATTTAGTGACTGGGGGAGAAAAGCTTGTAAAGAGTTACACTGAATGCCACCCGTTTCCCTGAGCAAGGCTGAATTCTGAATCCTACCAAGCACTGGATTAGGTGTATGAAATGGAATTTCGCCCCTGGTGCTGATTGCTTCCTTTCTGCAGCCTAGCAGGTGGACTCTCCAGAAAGAACTTTGCTACCTCTGGGCTCCTTGCCACTGAGAGTCATGGGGTTGGTCATGGTGGAGGGAGAACTAAGCGCCTACTTAGCTAAAGGCATCAACAGTCACCTGTGGAATTGAGACTGAAAGGGACAAGTAAACCCGTTCCTTCCCACTCTTTTGGAATGCCAGGGCCACCTCTGCCATCTGAGGCGGCATGTGTGCCTGCCAGCACAGCTTTTGGAGGGATAGGACTCTCAGAAAAATCCACAACAGAGAACGTCCATCTGTTGATTAAATGAAGGGTAAAAGTTTTCGAGATAGCAGAACATCACTATGGGTGGCTGCCTTTGCAAGCAAACAGTGTGTGTCCCTTGCTTCTCTTGTCAGGAGAAGCCAAGTATAAGTAAAACCAGACTTCCTTCTTCCTTTCCCTGGTCCTTGTTGTCACTAGATTTCCTGCTTATCCATGCAGGTCAAACTTTGCAGTTATCACTCCTGATTAAACTCAAGGGACCCCTCCCCTTAGAAGTATGTGTAAAGCATGTCTATGCAGATTTATAATGAGCTCACACACACACACACACACACACACACACACACACACACACTCATATGGGTGTATGCGTCTCCCCGAGACCCCCTACAGCAACATGAGGACAGCCTTTGCGCAAAAACTTCACACTGGATGAATAAGAACCACCCCAGAATCCTGATGTAGAGGGAGACACGTTTGCTTCTATCACCAGTGGGATGTGTGCACACTTGTGTATGCCCACTCCACCAACATACACACACATATAATGACGCCCATTCTCCTTTGCCTCTTAACTAATTCACTTGGGAAGTTTCCAGTAGAATTTCTGAGAGAAGAAGGGAACCTTACAACACACACACATACTTGCATGGATCTCATGCAAGTTTTTGTGAGTCTTTTGTATTTTTAGAAGCTTGATCAGTACTCTCCCAGATTGGCATGAGCAGTTATAGGTGTCTAAGTGCTTCCCTGCCTGACTGAATCATTATAGAATGTATTTTCTACTGTGCTTGCTCCTTTCTCGGGACCAAGCTATTTCTTGACTGCCTCATATGAATCTTTAAATATTTACCTACCAAGGGCAAATGCTCTGTTCCATCCATTCTTAGCCCTGAGGGCAGTAGAAAGAAACCACAGCCCCATGCAATCGGTATTACCTCCTTATGCTTGGTGTTCTGAACTTGGGTTGCAATGTCCAACAGTGGATGTGGGGTCCATAGCATTCCAAAGCAGCATCAAAAGTCTAAGCTTCCTGCTCTGAACACTAGAAATGATGAGTGTAGGAGTACCACCATACAGTTAAGAGGGAATATGTTTGATTGGTTCATTGCGATGTGATAGCAAGATCTTTTGACTTGATTCCTGAAAAAAAAAAATATATATATATATATCCCATTTATCTACTTTTGTTTATGTGCCTGCTCTCATGAAGATGGATGCAAAGGTTGCAGAGTTAGTTGTCTCCTCCCACCGTGTAGTTACTGGGAATGACATTCAGCTCATCAGACTTGGTGGCAAGCACATTTACCCACTGAGCCATCTCTCTGGTCTTAATACGCATTAAAAATATGGGTGTTGTGCAGAGTTTTGTAAATTCTCCCAGAAGATTGTTTGTATGTGTGTGTGTGTGTGTATTCTAGTACCATATTGTACGTACTGTCATGCATTTGTCAAATCATTAGACAGAACAGATCTACCTTCAACAGGACATGGAAGGACTAGCCCATGGGATTCTAGAGGGAGAGGGCCCCCACTGTGATTTCCTAACCAAGGAGTGATGTTGCAACCACAATTTGCACTCCCTCTACACACACACCCACAGAACCACTTGCCTGGACCCTACCTCCTACACACTGAACACTCTGGATGCTTTCCCACAGAAATGTATAAAGGGTCAGGACAATTCTTCACTCAGAGAGAACAAGGAGCCATGGGTCTCAATAGGGCTGTACGTGGCATACTGATGGCATGGCCATCTGCTACCCAGCACTTCTCCCAGTGGGGACCTGTATGTCTTTTTGGAGTTCTCAGAATGTTGTTCTCATAATCTTTCTCCCAGGACCCAGAGCACCTCAATGTTGTGAAATTTTCATTAGCATGTGGGTAAATTCCTAAAGTACATCTCAATCCTCTTTGCCTTCCTGAATTTTTGACTGATTCACCTTTAGCTGGTTCTACAACCCTTGAGAGCGGGCAGAAGATAACATAGTCGATCTGAGTAACATCCTGCCTCTTCTAAAGTTTGGACTTCTGTAGACAGAGATCACCTATTTCTTTCTTTCGTAAGGTGGAAGTAGAAAGGCTAAGTAGCAGGGCTGTTCCTGCCCTGCTAGTGTCTCTGGATTTGGCTCCTGATAGGGGATGGAGAGCTGCCAGCATAGGCTCTCTTGCTGGGGATGCCTCTCCCCTCAGCTGTCAGGATGGCCAGGCTTTGTATGGAGAAGGATAATGTCACAGCACAATTTGCCTCCCGCAGAGAAACGGTATGTTCTGCCCCAGGGTGACGAAGAACCGATTCCCTTGTCATCCATAAACTTAGAACTTGCTACATTTTCCCCCTTTATTATTTCAGTTCACCACAGCCATTTCCTTCTCTGCCCTCTTTAATCTTCCAACCTCGTTCCGTCTACACTGTGCACGCACATCTTAGGTGACTTTGAAGGAATTGGGTCTCAGCAGGACTGAAGACTCCCTGCTTCTCTTGCATCTTCAGGGCTGAGACAGTCTGGGCAATGTTCAGTGGTACAGACATGGTGCCTTCTACTGCACAGGCTCTAGGAAGAGTGTTTGCTCCATGTACTGGCATTCCGCTTGACATTCCCAGAGGGTCCTGTCCTGTCCAGTCATGGGATGGTCACAGGATTCCAACTCTGCCCTATCTGGCATGTGTGTTTGCTTTGTCTATGCTCCTTGCTGTTCAGAACATTTGGAGTAAAAATAAACTCACATTTTACCTGAGAGTGGCAACCCCTATCTGAAGATCTGTCTGGGATCCACCTTCTTAATAGATGCTTTCCTTATGACCAGGACACATCAAAAGGAGAACCAGGTAGCCATTGGATGGCAGAGTTATTAGACAACCTGAATCTCCAAGGAAACAGAAGAGCATCGGACAGAGGGTGAACAGACTGGGTGAGGAGGGCTGGCCTGGTACAGGAGCCATAGGGGTGACAGGAAGCATGGAGGAGCCACTGCAAGAAGCTCAAATTTGCCAAGAACTCTCATGGGGAAAGGAGGGAAGAGGAAGAGCGAGGGTAAAGAGCACAAACATGTCAGACATGGTCCCCAAAATGAAGTGGAGAGAAAAGATATTCAGTTCAGAGGAGAATCAGAAAAATAAACTGCGAGTGAACAAATGTATGGGTATTTAACTCTCGAGGCACTCAACTTTAGGGGTACTTAAATCTAGGGGTACTTAACTCTAGGGGTACTTGTCCTTGCCTAGAATGAAAGATGAATGAGTGACGAGTATGAGCCTCCCTGCTGCTGGCACCCCAGTGGCACAGCATCTAGGGGAGGAAGAATCAGTTCTTTTATCTTGAAAGGTCAGAACACTACTGCCAAGAACATGGGACCACTTCTTTAATAAACCTTCTGGGTGGGGAAGTAGGGCCTGCCTGTCGGGGATGGGGGTGGCTCCAGTGGTTGCTGCCCAACAGGGAGCCCTCAGATCTTTTAAGGATGGAAAGGAACTCTCCAGGGGAACAGGGGTGTGTGTTGGGGGTCAGCATCTGAGCATGGCGCTGGGAGGATGCTGTTGGTACAGGAAGGGGGATCTGGCTCAGAGCATAGCAGCAGTGAGCTAGGCATTGTACCAAGGAACAGCCTTGCCTGGTGTGTGTGCCTCTGTTGGTGGAAGCCAGGACCAGCAGGAGATGGGGCGGAGCCATGGATTAGGCCTGAAGATGCAATTTTTCATTTTTGTTTAGCCCAGTAGGGGTGACTTAGGCAGTATTATATTGCAGACCCAAAAAAAGCACATGAATAATCCAGAGTGAATTCAAGAGATTTCAATAGCAAAATAATAACAATACTAATGATACCTTTGATTTGTAGAGTACTTTTCTTCCAAGGAGATAAAAAAGATAAACTGTTTTGGAAACAGGAACGAGAGAAATAAATTGCCTTTGATGGAGGAGTTGAGAGTAGGGCCAAGAATACTTGTTTTAAGGTCTTAATGGAGATGGGGATGGTGGGAGGAGTGAGATGGCAAGCACAGGATCTCAGCTGAAACCAGTTCTTATCACTGGAAGATGCTAAGATGCTCTGTAGGTGGAAAAACAATTCAGACATTGGTAAAATCGAGGTCAGTCAAGAGACAGGCCCCGAAGGTGACCTGTGCCTGTTCCTAAGCATGTTCTAATCCAACAGAAGAGGAGCTAGGTGAAATCACGAACATACCTTTACCCACGGTTGATTTGCCATGACGCCAACCCCCACTTCAGTGGTGGTTCTTGTGTTCCCAGTTTTTACTCAAAGCCAATGAATGCCCCAGAATTCTTAGATCCCCGGGGTTCAGCTGGGGCTGCTGTGCTGGGGGCTGTCCACTGCCTGGAGTTTAGTGAGCCATCAATGCTATTTCTAAGAGAAAGGGGAGCCTCGTACCAGCCAGTATCAGAACAGTGCGGGTTCTCACAGTTTCACCTGCATTGCAAATAGAAGAGGACTTTATTTCCAGTTCAAGGAATGAAGTGTGAGCCGACTTCACTGGCACATAGCACTATTCTATATGTCATTGGGTGGCATTTTCTTTTCCTGAGGGGAAATCAGAATTTACCCAGTTAGGTATGCACATCAAGTGAGACTATAGATACTTCTAGATCATTAAAATGCTTCTCTCCCAGGCACACAAGGGATGATGTGCTCTGCTTTCTACCAGAGTTTCAGTACTGAGCATGACAGAGCTTTAAGTTCACATACACACCCCTCCAAACCCACTCTGTGCTGCTGTAGAGTGGAAGGTCACAGGAAGGCTTCGAGGAGATACCAAAATGCACTTTGATCCACTTCCTGCTTTTCAGAGCTTAGCACCAAACACCATGCTTATCATCGCCCCCTTCTCCCCTCCCAGAGGTAAAGGATGAGTATTCTGTCGGTATACTTCCAGAAGTCGGTAAATGCCAATATTGGATAAGTGTTTCCTTTATATCATGGCAATTTAGCATAAGCTTCTAGGAAACAAATATCTCCTGTAAGCATACAGTGTTTCAGTGAGTACACAGTCGACACCACTATGAGGATTAAATAAATGTCAGCATTCTCTGGGTATACTTGGTAACAAGCTTAGGCCTTGGAACAGTGGCTGGTATGGGTGGATCTTGTGCCTTACATGGTTCTTTTGTTGGGGCCCATGTGGGTTCTACTGAGTGGGAGGTAAACAATCATCCAACTCCTTCCTGGGACTACCAGCTAAGACTGTGGTCACAAACACTTCCCACATACCCTGGGAAGTTTCTTTTGGCAACCTAGAAGTCTTTACATGCCCTCCTGTACCCTTCCACATGTGCACACAGACCTGCCCAAGTCTATGCCTCTACTGTCAAGATCAAGCAAATTTGCCCAATTCAAGGATTTAGATGGTTAAAACTAAAACTACAAGATTTTGAATGAGTCTGTCTTAGACACATCAAGCTGAATAGTCTAGGTGGTCTGCTCCTTTGAGGAAAAGCACTGATGGCTGTTTCAAGTTTAGATTCTTCTCAACTGACACTGATAATATGGGACTTAAAAATAAGAGGGCAAACACACATGGCTTGTACCCTTTCAAATGTCCATCAGGACTTCCATAGGGTCTGGTATCTCAGGGGTCAAAGAAGATTGCTCCTTATTTTATGAGCAAATAGTATTCTATGACAAGAAGCTCAGCTATTGACCATTCAGGTAGCACTTATTTTAAGCCTACTGTGTGGTAGGTGTGGAGTCAGAGACTGCTGTGGAAGTGATGAGGCCATATTTCTGGACAGGAAGGCAGCGCTTCTATGAAGCCTATAGAATGGTGCTCTACAACCAGCAGAGACAGCCTACGGTATCATAAAAGGATGTGCAGAAGAGATGCCGTGTGCACTTGCTCTTAAAAGATAAATAGGAGTGCTCTGGGTCAAGCATGGAGCAAGTACCCCAGGCTGTACCTGGGAGTATGCACACACAGGAAGACTGGAGAGAATGTGGCATTCTCAGGAGCAGAGCCTAGAATGGATGTGCTTGAAATGAGAGAGGAGCCTTGGGGAGGGCAAGCTGGCTGGCTCATGGTTGTGAATAACATGATACATCTTTTAAGGATGGATTGATAGGATGAAGTCAATATCTTAAAAAGATGGTTAGTAGCTTAGGGTGTGTCGCCCTCTCCATATCAGAGCTGCGGGGATTCACTTGTTATTCTTGGTATTCCCTGTACTTCCCTGAGGCTGAAACTTGTAGACTTGAGTGGAAGTACACTTTCCTCTTCCTAGCTCATCTTTCTTTATGGCTGGTATGTTCAGATATGGGAAAGTGGGCAACAGAATAGTAATGAGGAGCCTAGTTAACTCTTGGTCTGCCCTCCCAAGGGAAGGCAGATAAGGGGCGTTGAAGACCGCTCAAAGCACCAGAGGCATGGAATGTTGGTGACACCTGGAGCAGGGGTGTTTGGGGGGTATGAGGAATGGAAATTAACTCTTTCTGAAGACCCCTGAATGATACAGGGACAAAGGAAGCACAACACTGAGGAGAAACAATAAGTCAGAATGGAGGAAAAAGGCAAGCTGCCCAGGGGTATTTTGCTGGCAATGTCTTTCTTGTTCTCAAGAAGTAAACTGTAGGCTTTGGAGAAAGCAAGGTAACATCTTCTATGGCTCTATTCAGATCAGAAATGCTTCACAAGCCTCCCATGCCAAGGAACCTTTCGTTCAGGAGTAGAGAATATGTGTCATCAGATTTATCCATGTCTTCTGTGACCTATTCTCTTCAGGAACTCATAGCAGCTGGCAGGAAGTTCAATGGGGGGACAAAACCCCCAAATGCCCCACAAGAAGTATCCAGTGGCATTTCCAAAGCTGTAGATATCTGAATGTCTTGTCTGAGCAAGACTCTGTTGTGGGTGTTTTCAGAGAAGAACTCAGGTCATCAGGAAGCTGACTGGTAAGAAATGAGATGAGAGTGGTCCAGGATCCTATCTCTCAGCAACAACTGGGTTGTTTTGGATAGTTCTTCTAGTAGGTAGATCATGCCTTCTAGATCTCTTTTGTACCTAGCAAGTTCTTTTGGCCATTGTTGAAAATAATAGTCGTAATAATAGCTCTGTTTGCAGAATGGCAGCTATGATAATTAGCATCTATGCAAATCTTCATAAATACGGTGAAGAATTTGCACAAATAGCATCTCATTTTTATCAGAATAGCAATGGAGGCAGGTTGGATGCAGTCAGACCCCTAGAAAGGTGATGTCTGATCAAAGATCTTTTCAGTCTTGTTTTGTGTGGGTTGGTGCTTCTTGGAGAAGCTGGTAGCTTCTGGCTGCTTCAGATCATCAACATAAACTATCCGTGAGAATATCAGATACAGGGATGGAAGGAAAATCCTGTTCTCATCCCTACCCCACACACACCACCATCACCACACCTCTTGGAACTGTAGAAAGAATCCAGGGCCTCACTACAAAAATGCTCTCCTACTAAGCTATAGCTCTTGCATGCTCCTATAATTCATGGCAATCATCCGGATCCAAGCATAAAAAGAGGATTTGAAAGATGGAAGAGCTCAGCCCCAGAGTTGACCTTCAGAAGGTAGCCCCGTCTTGTAGTCCTTTTTCTTTATGATTCCAGACTCTTGCTGAGCTGGCCTGACACATTTCTGAAGTTTGCCTTCACCCCAAAGGCTCGAGGTTTCCAGGCCACTGGTCCCTAGGCCACGGGTCCCTGGGAAGTGGCAGTGCTGAAATGTAATCAAGAAATTGCTTGTGTAATTCCTTTGTTCTCATCCTCACTCCACTCCCATTTCCACCTTTAGATACCTGTAAATCAAGGAGGTGAGGGATTTGTTTTCATAATCAGTTGGTTAAAAGATCCTACCTTTTATCATGCTAGGGTCTAGCACACTGTTGGGTACCTAGAAACCTGTGAATAAATGCAAAGCTATCAGATGAAACATAAGGGCTATAGAAAAGGCTGAGGAAACCAGAAATGCGATGCCAGTACACATAAAGATGTTGAGGTACCCAAGCTAGAGTCCCAGGGATGCTCAGAGTTTATGTAAAGCTATTTCTCCAAGGAAGACCTCGGATCCTCACAAGTCACCAGGGATGCTGCCAAGAGAAACGTCCCCTGGCAAGCCACTCACTTCCTGGGCTTCAGCAAGGAACCATTGTGCCCTTCTGTTCTCCAGTGCATGTCAGTGCCCATTTCTGTCAGTCACCTGCAAATGTCACAGGTGACTTCACTCCGGTGGAGTGTGGCAGTCCACCTGTCACCCTTGGCAACGCTGGGAGCTATGACAGCTTCGGAGTCACACTGGGGCTTAGTTGACTTTCTGGGTAAGCAAGCAGTCAGGAGACAGAAAGTTAAGTATGCATCCAGGTGCTGTACAAGAAGACGCTCATCCTCTGCTGCCTAGCTGCCCTGGCGACTAAGGAGAAATAACCACTTAATCCCCAGTGACTCTGTTCCTTATATTGTGGGACATGCATTTTTCTATACTTCGGTTGTAAATGCTAGGGTCCACTCCATGTTTGCGTCGAACTGCAGCTCTTCAGGAAACTGGCTTCTGAAGCCATTTTCTTACACAGGGTGCTGAGCCTTTAAGAGAGTCAACTGCGGAGATGGGAGTTAGCAAAAATGTTTGGGGAATCAGACATACGCCGGAGATTGCAGTCCCGAAGTCAGCCTGATGGTGGCAGCAGCCGCGCTTGCAAAGCCAGGAGTGAGCCCAGAGTAAACTGCAGAGGGATGGATGTCCAGTGGTTTAAGGTACAGCAGGGCAGCCTGAAGCTGGACCCTCCCGCCACTCCACCCCACCCTGAAGGGGTGCGAATAAAGACGCAGCCACAGTTTTCCCTCCCAGGGAGAGGCTAGGATCTGTTTTTCAGAGCCCACCGGGTAGTGAAAGTAGAATGTTCAGAGGCTAGAGCTAGGTGGATTCAATTAATAATGATCAAAAGGCTTGGAAGAGCTGCACAAAGGAGGGGGGCGAGCAATCTCAGTTCCCCAGCATTTTTCTGCAGTGAGGGCTTCTCCTGGATGTATTGAATCTCAGTCCTCCCCCAGAGGGGGCTAGCCACAGAAGCTCTGCCTTCCCTGAGCTGGCATTAGTCCTGTACCCTCTACCCCTCTCCATGATGCCAACTGCTTCACAACCAATCAGTGTGGGTGCTCTGTTTCCATGCTGCACGGGACTGTCCTTATCCCTAGTGTCAGGAGCACGTTGTTGAGGTGAATTCTGTTTTCATCTCTTGGAAGAGATACTAAATTCGAATGGCACAGTTAGAGGAAACTCACCACCAATTGCATTTGTTTAATAGGGTGTCCTTCCAGGCAAGGTAAAAAAAAATGTCAATGCTAGGTGCTAGAAGCAGGTGTTCTATACTCTGCAGAACAGACGGTAGGGGAGTGTTGGTGGCCCCAAAACAATGGTTATTTCTGTTAATCTCCCATGTGCCAGCTTGTCCCTGGGAGTTATGGGACGTACCTGAGCCCCCACCCCACCCCCCGAGTTAGTTCATGCATCATCAGCTGAAGTTGAAATGGGATGAAGGAAGGATGGGACCATTATCGGGGGTATACCACAATCTTGCCTAGTCTGCATGACCCAAGTTGCTGGTAGAACTGGTCATGATGTTGCCCGAAGTCATTGGATGTCATTCTGTTGATTTTAGGTTGTTAGTGGAATTTTCTGTGAGATTCGCCTAAACCCAAACCACATTCCTCACCTGACTCACCATTTTAGCCCATTGCTGTTTTTACTGCAATGAGGTGAACTGCTACTCACACCTGCTCAATGCATTTATACAGCTGCTGTTTCCAGGGGATAGGAGGCACCAGAGAGAGAGAAGATGTTTAGTCTTCAGTGAACAGGGAGATAAAGTGGTGAATGGCATAGACAATCTAGGCACCTTATGTTAAAACAGAAAGGGTTTTGCATAAAAAAAATTTCAAAGTCTTAATCCAGAACACAGACCATTCTATTCCTAATATATAATTTTAGGACCTGATGAAAATATTAGGTACCCCTCCTAAGTTAAGATTTGCTGTAACAATAAGGCATGTGACCTTGGCCTTGCTGTCTTCCTGGTCCCTTAGTTTGGTCACCTACTATTCTTTTTGCAAGCAAGGTTTCTAGTAGTACTTTGAGATCTCACCCTGAAGGTGGACTGGGAAAGGGGGAGCAATAGAAACATCAGCCAGCCTTGGGATGCTGCTGTCTGGTAGTTTTATATCCCTGAAGCCCGAGACTACTGAATCAACTGGACCAGAAGTGGAAAGGTGTCCTTGAGGTACGGGATCAGGTCCTTTGTTGAGTCTTGCATACATTCTCTGACTTAGCCCCATAGCAACCGGGTGAAGCAGGGATGGCTAAACCCATTTGCTAATGAAAACAACCGAGGATCACACAACTGGCAAGTGATAGGATAGAAGACCCCGAGAGCCCTTTCTTCCAAGCTGTTGGGAAGAAAATCAGTCACGATGGTGCTTTGGCAGCTGTGTGAGTGTCTATGAGCCAAGCAGCCTAGCATGGCCTGGGATATTCCTCTGTAAGGTCTAAGGAATGGGACGAGCTAAGAACATAGAAGGGAACCTCTTCCCTGGCACAAAGGGCTGAGGACAAATGTGAGGAACGTTCCAAGTGGCTTGTTGTTGCTCTGTCCTTCCACCAGCCAGCTCCAGTTTAGAAAACTAAATGCTCATTTCTTAACAAGAATACATCACACCTAACTTCCTCCCCTCTAACTGCCCTTCAACAGATTTTTTTTTTTTTTAATTAAGCACTGTTTGGCTCAGGGAGAGGCTAGGCTCGTGTTTGTTGTACACTTTGAGAATGGCACTATTCTACACAAAAAGGCATTTTAGGACATCAAAACCCAACTCTCCTCTCTCTCTCTCTCTCCTCTCTCTCATCAAGTCTGGAATAGTAAAAATGCCAGGAGACTACATGGTTCAGAAATGATTAATAATGGTCGTTAAGAAGAAGTAAAAAAGAGTCTCGGAATGCAGGCAGGCCTGAATGTCGTTCAGCTTACGATTCTCCTCGCTTTGGCTTCAGCAGACAGCTTGCCTGGTGTTAGAAATCTCTTGGAAGGTGGCACATATCTGCCTAGGCCATGCTTAAAATCATAATATTGGCTTAAGATAGACACTTATGATAAACTATCGAAACAGGAAAGTTCCTTGAAAGTTTAAAAGCACCTTTAAGATAGAATCAGAAGAAGCACACATGGCAGATAGACGTTGGCATTGAAGACATTAAATTCTGATTTTTTTAGCCTGCAGCCTGAGCTCTTCCCTCGGCCACACAGATGATACCCATGCTGTGCTGCCAGCCAGTGGTTGCCTGGGCTCCAAACCCACACAAGTGCCTCCTTCCCAGGCCTGAGCTTCCCCAAACCAGGGCAGAAAAAGTCCATGCATTGTAGGCAAAAAATAACATTTAGAGTTAGCCAGAATCAAATATCATTCAGAAACCTTTACACCTCTTCTCTCCTGGTCTCCTGCTAAAATAATACAAAAACCTACATTTCTTTCCCTATCTCAGAAGATGTTCTAAGATCAATAACCAAATTCATGCCAAGGAAAATGTTTAAAAGTTTTCTACTATTATTTATTTAGGTTTTAGTTAGATTATCCTTCTCTCTCCTATCATTGATTTTTGAACTGATGTGAAATCAATTAGCTTTGCTCATTCACAGTTGCAGAGAAAAAGGGACCTGGAAGTGTGGTCCTATATCCCTCTATTTGTAGACACAAACTTAATGTGTGTGATTTTAGCTGGAAACTCTTTGATATGCTAGGGGAGTACTCCGACCTTCTTAGGGCCCCCAGCCTCTCTATCTCAGTGCTTTTCAACATGTAGGCTGCAGGTCAGCTGGTTCACCAGTAGCAGCATCCAGTGGGTAGAGGAAAGAGTTCTCAGGACTAAAACCTAAATCAGAGACTCTTGAATTTGGCCCAGTAAGCTTTACTCTAACAACCTCCCCTAACCTCTATGAGCACGCGCACGCGCGCGCGCACACACACACAATCACACAATCATACAATCACACACACACACACACACACACACACACACACACACACGCATGTGCACGCACAAAGCTGATCTGGATGAACTAGTAGATGCTTCTCCATGCTCTGAATCTGGCATCTGCGGCTCCTTCTCTCACTGGCTCTTGCGTGAACACTGCTGACACTGAGCCCACAGAGGTTTGAGAGATGCTTCTAACCAGAGGATTTAAGGTGACTCAAGGGAGCTACTGCTAATGGTTTTCATATTACATTACCCTCGGGTGATTTGTCGCTGGAGAGAATGGAACCAAGAATTACACTGAGTCCTGAGTCTAGGGAACCCAAACTCATAGTGAGATCAAGCACACAGGATCGGGGACATGGCACTTATGCCAGGCTGCCATTAGCATCACTGCCTTCCTTACAGCTTAGGAGAAATGAAGAGCCCTTCTTCTCAATATGCCTTTGAGCCCTGTCCCACCTCCACAGAACCAGGGAAGCTGTGTAGTGATCTATGCTGACAGGGAAGCATGCAGCTAAGCTCGGGCATAGATTTTCTTCACCTGCACTTTAGAATGTTTATTTTAAACTCAGCACTGTACACTAGAGATGCACAGGTCCATAAAGGGAGAGATTCTGCTTTGTATAGTGAAGAGATTCGGAATGTCTATCATAATGCACCATGAGAGTTCTCATTCTATATTTTAGAAAAAAATCTTCAAGGTCAATACCACCATAGACATTGATATTCATTTCATTGTGAGCTGGGATCTGCTAGCTGCTTACTGTCATTTTATTTTTCAATTCATAAAAAAAATAGATGTTCTCATCACTAGGCCTCTGGGCCTCTTTCTTCAATCCAAATCACTAAAGGGGAACCACATGTCTGAGCAGAATCTGGCCTCCACTAGGAGGGTAAGGGGAACAGTGGTGCTCAAAGGCACTCTTAGCCCATTTATATAGCAGTGTGGATTTTGACTGCCTCACAAAGACCTGGGTATTAAAGTCATAGTCTCCAGGGCATTGCTATAGGGAGGTAGTGGGACATTTAAGAACGGTGCAGCACAGGCTCTGGGGTCTTTGGGGACATGTCCTTGAGAGAGATCACAGGAAGATGGCCCCTCTCTGCTTTTTTACACTTCCTGGTGAGGAGGGGAATATCTGGGTCCTAGTGCCCATGCCCCATCATGGACGGAACCCCACCCCAAACCTGTAGGCTTTTCCTTTGATAAGTTGATTATCTCAGGTTTATGGCTGGCGGCAGACATGGGGAAAGAGAAGAGGCAGGTGGACAGAAGAAAAAGAGAGCGGGCACATGTGGGAGACAGTTTGGCCTTAAGACTATAGTGCTTTGTTTTGTTTTTTAAGTCACAATATTACTTCTCCTGATCCAGCTAGGGACCATGAGGCACTCCTTATACTTGAAGAAATTTGGAAGGGTCCATAGCCAAATGCATAGACATGGAGACAGACACCAAGGAGCTCTGGCTTTTGTACAGGGACATGATATTCCTTGGCTTTTGGAGGCAAAGCCATCCGGGATGAAGTCTTGGACTCCTAGGGTTTATTAACCTGGGATTACTTAACTCCCCTCCCCAACTACCCCCTACATTTCCAGTGTAGCCATTCAAGCTACTGAAGCTCTAATGCTACCGCTCCCCCCCCCCCCCCGAATGCTCCTCCGCCAGGGAGCTCTAGCTAACTCCTGCCCTAAGTACTCAGGTCCCCCCACCAGGATGGAAGTCTTCTACACCCCCTCTCTCCCTGTAAGCACAAGTAAGTGCCTTCTTCCCTCCTATACCCCACCTTGGAACTCTCTTGGGGATCTCAGCATATCTAAGTGGCTTATTTCTTGCCTGACTTTCCTTCCAGATCTCTCAGAAGGCCAGGCCAATCCTCTGGATTTTATTATTCTATACCTTTTTTTTTTTTTTTTGGACTAGGATGCACAGTAGGCATTCAGCCAATATTTCCTGGGCAGGAAATGAATCTCACATATCACACATCCATAGCTATGGATAACGCCTATCTCCTGTGTCATGTGTCACTTTACCAGTCCGTGGAAGTGCCTTGACTGAGACTCTGCTCTAAATTCACCACTGTTATTGCCTTGTGCGCCTGAGGTACCATGAGCACCAAGTGTTCCCTGGGGATGGCTGATAATAATTTAATTCCTTCTTGCATTCATACATTATATACAATCTCTAGAACACATTAACACTGATTGTGTCCTTTGTCCCTAAATTAACTTTCATTTTTACTTTAAAAGAGAAAGAAACTAAACCTAAGTTATTCTGTGGCCTCTATGAGGCCACACAAGGTAATTAGTGTGACAATTCCCTAGGGGCTTCAAATGGGAGCCCCCTGCATGGTTCCTCCAGTCCACTTCCTCCAGGTCTCCTCTCTGGGTCCCTACACATAGGATGGTATCCTTAAAGATGTTTGGGAAATAAGGAACCTGGAACATTTCCTCTGTGATCACATAGAGGTGGCGGGCTGAGTATCCACTGTGAGACAGAAAGGAAACTTGAAGCTGAGTTTCATCAAGATTCTTGCTAACGGTGTCCACCAAGGCACAAGGGTCTCTGCATATGGTAGGCTGTGGAGAACCACTCTTGACCATAACTGCATGTTGTAAATGAGACAAAATACAGAGAACACTGTAGTCCATTGCATAACCAATTAATACCAATACCAGCTAAGAAGCGCCAGGAAGTTCCTCTCAGAGCAGGCTTTCAGTGGGCATCCGGCCACGGCTCTGCTATACGGTTTCTGTGTGTGTCAGTCTGTCATACAGTTTCTATGTGTGTCAGTCTGTCAACTGGCAAAAAAACAAAACAAAACAAAACAAAAACAAAACAAAACAAAACAAACAAAAAAAAAAACTTCCTGAGGCTTTAAAGCTTCCAGGTCAAAACCTAATCGTGCAATCCTGGCCCTACATCAATGGCCAGGAGGACACTGGCTTCACCTAGTATAGGACCTCAGGCTTCATCTTTCTACGTAAATAGAATCAGGGCTCCAGTCTTGCCTGTCTCAATACTTTGGGCATGGTGATTTGGCATGCTGTGATGAAGGGCTATCAGCACAGGTGAGGGGTTTGGTACTCTCTGGTTCCATGTTTCCAGCTGTGTCAAGGTAGAGCTGAACTTCAGCATCAACCTGCCTCTTTTGAGGTTAGATCCTGTGGGGATTTCAGGGGAAGCCAGGCCTTCAGGGAAAGATGAGGTGGTGTGTCAAAGTCAACATCTTAATGATCTAAAGGCATCCATTGTCTATAAAGAATTAAATTATTTCCTGTGCTTCTGCAACAATACCAGTATCTCATGATCTCCAGGGGAAGTGACAAAAAGTTACTCACAATATTTGCTGAGATCCCTGCTTGAGAAAAGGAACCCCAGCTGAGAAAAGCTGTACAGCAATGGTTTTAATTCCTTTCGTTCCCTGCCTTAATAAGTTATTGAGAAGTTGCTGGTTTAAAATGAGACAGATGATTATCTTGCATTTCAGGAGGTGAGCAGTCTAGAAAGGGTTCCGTGGCACTAGAGTCTGGGTGTGGACAAGCCTTCTTCTCTCTGGGTGCTGCAGAGACAAAGTAAATCCAGTTCCCGGCCTTTTCCAGCACACTACCTGCATCCCTTGCCCCACAGCCCTTCCCCCATCATCCCAACTTCCAGCTTGGTTTCACATCTTCATCGCTTCTGCCTCCCACCCCTGTGCCTCTGCCTTATGAGGAACTTTAACGTTTATATCAGCCCCAACAAGTTTTATAATCATGGCCATCTTCTCCTCTAGAGCTTTAGGGTAATGATGTCCACCAAAATCTATTTGTCACACAAGGTAACCTATTCAGGGATTAGAGATGGGAATCGTTGGGGTCCATTCTTTGGTCTACTACCAAGACTAAAGACATGAGCTGAATGGGCTCTCCCACTCTGGATAAACATCCTGACCATGCGGGAACTCTGCCTCAGTATCCCTCTCTGTAAGTTAGAGAGAATGACATCCCTAATCTGCAATTTATATCTATAAATAAAGTAGTTGTAGATTATTAAATAAAGGTTGCTGAGTATAAAATGGTTATTATACTATGAATTGACATAAATTACGCCTGCATTATTCAATGGAGCCACTGCTATCATTGAGTTCCGTAGGGGAGAGATTAGGGGAACATCTATTAGATTCTGTAGTTAAATCGCACTAAATGGTTCTTAATAGCAATTGACTTTGCCTTCATTAGCATAGAGCAAGAGAACTCCCCTTTAAAACACCATATACCCGGGGCCTCCTCCTGTCTTTGGAGTAATTGAAATGAAATGGAGATCTAGTAGCAACAACAGTGGGAGAGAAAAGCGAAATGCTTACTGTAGTTTTCTGCATCTGATCTGCTGCAGTTAGGAAGACGGTTGTTGCCTGCACTTGGCTTTTTCTCCCCTGGCTTGTGCTTGAGTGTCTGGCTTTTGAATGAGTATCTGCTGAGAGGAAGTGGGGAACTTGGACAGGAAGGCTGAGAACTGGAGGACCCATTTGTTTGTCTGTCTTTACACTTGATGGAGCAGGACAGCGTATCAGGCATATTCTAGGTCCATCTTGCTCTTTGAATTCACTCAATGTCCTTTAAAGGGGTCATGAAGTTTGTTTCTCTTTTAGAAAGGTGAGAGTTTAGCTCTCCCCATCCAGGTGACCAACAGGTGCAACGAGACTCCTCAGGAGGTTTGGGACTATGAATCCCCTTCTCTGGGACCTTGTAGGTCAGTTCAGTGTGCCCTGCCAAGGGCCAGAGTGATCATCTCTGGCTAAAGCCAGATCCTAGACCTCCCAGAGTCTAAATATATTTAACCTCAACCTTCCAACTATACCGAAGAGCCAGAGAGAGAAACAATCAGTACCTCATGGCAATGTCTTTATATAGATTTATAAAGGGTTCATTCCTCAAAGAACCTGTGTCCAGAAAGGGTTATTTTGCCACTAAACTGTCCCAGGTGGGAGCATCAAGGCCAACTCCAGGCCTTGGGGCTTGGGGAATTAAAAGAGAGGGACAAACTCTGAAAATGATTATAATCCCATTATGCACATCTTCCCCTATTTATTTCTTCATATGGATGAATTTGTATATATTTGCATTTTGTTCTATCTGATAATATGCATAGAATTCAAATTGAAATAACTTGAATAGATTTGAATATTAATGAGGCGTTTAAAGGCTGCCATCCCTGGCAGAGTCCCCAACAAGGGAATGTGCCAGGCAGAAGCTCAGATCTGTCCTCCAGCATGCCACCAGAAGCCTGCAGGCACAGGCTGGGAGACACCCTGAGGACAGACTGCCTATGGGGTGGAGCTGGAGGGTGCCCCAGCTCCCCAGGCCTGGACTCTTGCTGCACTGAAGGGGCCATTGAGAAAAGGCCCTGGAGCCTGTGAGCCTTGAAGCCTTAGACATTCAGACACAGGTTAAACAACACTGTAAAAGGCAAGCTATTTTCCAAACATGCTTCACTGTTCTTCTTTCAGGGAGTCAGGTGGTAGGGGACAGGTTCTTTTCAGAGAGCCTTTCTTCAGTGCCCGTAAACGTGCTGGACCCTCTTGTATCTACAACTAGAACACACGTGACCTTTTTCTGTTGCCTTTCCACTATAAAGGCCATTAGA
The DNA here is from genome assembly GCA_028551405.1 of Uromys caudimaculatus. Lineage (NCBI taxonomy): Eukaryota > Metazoa > Chordata > Mammalia > Rodentia > Muridae > Uromys > Uromys caudimaculatus. Next base: position 81,283,164 of record CM052706.1, on the reverse strand, counting down.
CTGCATGCTCACAGTGGGTCTGAAGGCCATGGAGATCTTCTAGGAAGTCAGTCTATGTCTGTGCTCTTACACAACAACATGTCAACACCATTCATGGCCTGCTTTAGCCAAGGCTAGACCTTAAGAATAAAAGGAGAATAGCTTGGAAAAACTAAAGCCATCATTATGATTCAACAGGCTATTTTCTTCTTTCTTTGTTTTGTTTTATTTTTGTTGTTGTTGTTGTTGTTGTTGTTTTAAAATATGGGTAATGGGTCATTCCAAGATGTGAGCCTGTGGTATGAAGCTTCAAACATTAAAGTCAGCATCAAAAATTTTAGGCCAAATGTGTGTGTGTGTGTGTGTGTGTGTGTGTGTGTGTGTGTGTGTGTATCATTGTTTATAGTTAGGATTTCTATTGTGAGACATCATGTTCATGGTAGCTCTTATAAAGGAAACCATTTAATTGGGGGCTGGTTTACAGTTTCAGAGGTTTAGTCCATTATCCTTATGATGGAAAACATGGCGGCAGGCAGGCAGACATGGCGCTGGAGAAGGAGCTGAGAATTCCACATGTTGATCTGCAGGCAGCAAAAGGAGACTGTGAACCACACTAGGCATAGCTTGAGCATAGGAGACTTCAAAGCCTGCCTCAACAGAGACACACTTCCTCCAACAAGGGCATACCTACTCCAACAAAGCCACAGCTCCTAATAGTGCCATACTCTCTATGGGCTGATGGGGGGCCATTTTATTCAAACTACCACAACTAGGTAGCTATTTAAATAGTATTAATGGTAGATTAAAAAGAGTCAAATATGCTACATTCATTTCTAAAAATTATAACTTCTTGGCCACCCTTAAGTTATCCTTTTTTTTTTATCCAAATTGGCTCTTGTCTAGTTCCAAGTTCATTTTCCTAACACCACTCTGATAGCAAATTTTAAGAGTAACAACAAATATGCACCTCTAAACCATTCTATTTCCTGGTCTATGATGAGTCTTGTGTACATCTTGATGGCTTCATTGTAGTATTCCGAAAAGCAAACTCATGATTTCTTTCTGCCTTGTCCGAACTCTGTCAGAGGACATTACTGTATTCGTAATACTCAGCTCTTGGATTAGAGCCCCTTTCCTCTCTCTTACCCAGCCATTTCTCTATCATGACACCCATTTCTCTGGATCTTTTCATTTTTCTTCCATTGCCCAAGTAGGCTTCTCATCTTCTCAATTTGGAACAGCCTCTCATCCAGTCCCCCACGTTCCCTAAGTCACCTATGACCATGGTCATTCTTTACCACTTGTATCTTCCTAGAACACAAGTGAGAGTTGATCCTCTCTTAGGAAGTTCACTTACTACTTGTTGCTTTCCAGGCAAAGCCCCATGGAGGGAACTTCAGATCAAACCTTCATCCCACATGGGAGGTCCTCCACCTCTAGCACCACCTACTTCCAGCATCCCGACCTCCTTTCTTGCTCTTCAAATTCTATCCCCCCAAAAGAAAAACAAATAATAATTTCTTGTTCCCTGGATGGGCTATGTGCAGTCTTTGTTCATGCTATTCCTTCAGCCTAGAATAGATTTTCTTCATTATTTGTTGAAGTACTGCTCACACGTCAAGGCTCCACTTGGATGTCACTTCTTCCAGGAAGCTGCCTCCTGATTCCTGCTCAGTTATTTTGTTCTTTCTTCTCCCTGGACGTACTGTATCTATTCTCCTGCATCACAGGTTCAGTCCCATCCAGCTCAATGTTTCCTTGATGCCTCTCCAACTCAACTGAGAGCCCTATAAGGAGAGAAACTGTTTCAACATTTACTGTCTCATCCCATCATCTCTGACAGTGCTTAAGGCTGTTTGATGAATGAATAAACAAGGAGCAGAATGTTCCAGCATCGCATGCGGCTCCTCTGGTTCTCAGCAGTATCTCTTCTATGCAGCTTTTGCCCCCTGGATCAGTTACTCTTTGTCGTGATAAAATACCTGACTAAAGCAATTTAAGGAAGAAAGGGCTTAACTTGGTTCACGGTTCAAAGATACAGTCCCTGATGGCGGGGAAGTCATAGATAGCATCAGGATCTGCAGGCGGCTGGTCACATCATCTCTACATTCATAAGGAAGCCATGATGAGCACTGCTGCTCAATCCTCTAGTCCCTTGGTAATATTCACTTTAATATGGGAGTATTATGGAATGTCGACTAAAATTTAAGGTAGTTCTTCTCACCTTAACAAACCTAATCTAGAAAAATCTCTTGCAAACATACTCAGAGCTACGTTTCCGTGATGATTCTACATCCTGCCAAGCTGTCAATCAAGATTAACCATTCTACCCCCTGCAGCACCTGACTCCTTGAAAATCCACCACCCTCACTAAGCACCAGCCAGCCTCTCACACTTCCTTACTCTAGTGAGAATATCCTCAACTCCAGTTCGTAGTTGAGGAACTAGAATCTCATTGGGGTTCATTTATTTGCCCCACATGTAAATAATAGAGTAAAAATTAAGGGGTGAGGTTTCTGTCTCCAGTGGAGATCTCCCCAACCCCCAGGACTCTTCTGAGTCAGCCCAGCAACAGACAGACTCTCACCTTCCCCAGACTCTGAGTCAGGCTTCAGTGCTCCCAGAGAATGAATTTCCTGCGAATCAATCCTGGATGCAGTTATTATTTTATAGGGATGTTTTAAGTTGATAAGGAAGCTGTTATATGCTAATAGCTATTGTAATGTTGTTCTTAAGGCCTATTACTTGTGCTGGTTTGTATTTTAATGTGTGCAAAGGTGATTACAACTTTAATATGAATGTTAAACAGATTAGCTGATTTATATGTAAAATAAATAAATAAATGGAAACTCATACTCTCATTTCTATTCATTCCTTGCTCCCTTTCTTTCTTCCCACTCTGTCCAAAGGCTGATGTGGTCTGTGGGACATTGACAATGGGACAGAAGAAGAGTGTTTTCTGGGTGATAAATAATGGCTATAGACGGGTCTTTTGTAACTGGAAAATTCAGACTTTGTGTTCTTAATAGCTGCTTGTCTGAGAGTTTTTGCTTTCGATGGGATTTAAGGACTGCAGTTTTGTTTGAGCATTGTTCAGTCTGCCCACCCCAACACCATGAAATTGTGTTTCCCACTGCTGGTAATCTGTTGATTGCTTAGCATACTAGAGAGAGTTTACCAAACTTTCTGAAGCACAATCATAGCCCACTGTATCCAGCAGCACAGAACAAAGCCTAATAAGCAAGTGAGCAACTCGAGATAGACAGGCACTAAGAAATGATGTGTGGAGTCACTTTGGTGGGAGCAGACAGTAGGGTTGGTGGCAAGAACTCTTGAGGCAAAGCTCCAAGAATGAACTGAAGTTAGCTAAGAAAGTGGCCAAGGAGTGGGATGTGGGAGCATGGAAGGACCATGTGGAATATCATGCACTGGAGTCTGGAAGCAGGAGAGGATGCAGCCCATTGAAGAGGCAAGGAGGAGTTTGGTGTGTCCCTGCTAAGGAACCTGAAGGTCATTGGCAGCAGCAGGATTTAATACACTGTGCTTCCTGGGAAGTAATAATGTCCTGGATAGATGGGGAAGGAAGCCTTGCAAGATCACTGGCAGGCTTCTCTATAGAGGGTCATTGCTGCAAAGGACCAAGAGGAAGAAAAGGATAAATGTGAGTTGTCTGCAGAGATTACATAGGTAACGATAGAAGGATTTTAACTAACAGTGCTTTAAACGGAAGTTTGAAAAGGAAGGAGAAGAACCCGCCCACCTTACAGGAAAAGATATGACACACACCTAAGTAGAGGAAGAAGTATATGTGACCTTCCAAGAAAGCGAGCGTTAGAGAAGCCGATCAGAAGCAATCCTGAGCCGCATGATTTATTGCCTACCCCTGGTGAATAATAATAAATTAATATAGTATGAAAGTCTAATGCTGCAGAATGTCAGCTACAGTTACCTGGACCTGATGTCTGAGTTGGTAGGAGGCACTTCTCAGTGGACTACAGTGTTGGCAAAGATGTTTGTTCCTAGGCGCACTAGAGCAGCATAATCCCAGTACAGAAATGCCCCAGGGTGGGATGCATCATGGGAGAAGCTGAGTGAACACACGCACACGCAATGCACATGCGCACACACATGCACACGGGGATGGGGTGGAATTGAAGTGATGTTTCTCTCTGATTATGTCTTAGACTGGTTGTGATGCACTCTGTTAATCCAAACCATCAATTGGCCCCAGGAGCCAGTTACAGCAGGGAGGTCCTTGGCTCTTTGGATGTGGGCTGGAAGGCTCATCCTTGTTAACACAGAATTCCTGACATATTTTTTAATTGCCTGATAGGCAGCTTGACGGCTCAGAAAGTTGGGGGGAAAAAATCAATAAGAGACTCTGTTACTCTGGGCTTAAGTCTAACTCTTTTTCACTTTTCCAACAAATATTTATTGAACACCCAATATGTGCCAGGCATCGTGCCAACAAGGCATAACATAAACCTCTCCACAGACTTTGACAGGCATTTAATAGACACTTCAGAGATGTGTGCTGAAAGAATGTAGGGATAAATGAATAAATATACAGAGACCCTTAGAAAACACATAATAATCCTAGGAATTTGTAATTTTAAAAGGTGTGGGGTGTGGTAAGCTACCTGTCCTAGCTTTGGGACTATCGCTGAAGTCCACAGAAAAGGACAAAGCAGAAAAAAGAAGGTGACGTAAGGGGAAAATGCTTTAGCAACATGGCAAGTTAAAAAACTAAAACCTGTTTATAAATGATTCTGATGTAGAAGGTAAGAGTGCGGCCTCTGGAGAAACCAATATGGCCGCTCAGATCCCCAGGAGCTCAGGTGTGAAGGCTTAAAGCACAAAAGATGAAAGATGGGCACCTAGCAACAGATGAGGACAAAAGAGGAGTGGGTGCCTGTGACAATGGTGCTCAGTGACAGGAAGAACCAGAATGAGGTGAGGTTAGCAGAAGAAAGAAAAAAGGGAGAGGAGGATCATGGGAAGTGATGAAAGGGAACGTTTTAGGTTCCAAGAAAGAATTTTTAAAAAAAAGAAGGGAGCAGTCTTCCCTCAGTGAAAACCAGTTGTAGAGAGCACCTCATCATCTCCTTTGCTACTGTTTTGTTTTGTTTTGTTTTGTTGGTTTTGTTTTGTTTCGTTTGGGTTGGTTGGTTGGTTTTATTGTTTTGTTTCCTACCAATGCTTTACATAAGTGAGAATAAACTTGACACATTCACACATATTACACTTACACACACACACATGCACACACACACACATTCTGATAACAACAACAATAATTGATTTTTAACTTAAAAAAAGTTTTCAATTAAAACAACAAATCTGAGAACTAGACCTGATGAAATTAACTCCCAGGATCTTGAAACAATTTGAAGACATGATCTTAGAATTAATGGAATCTGAAAAAAATGCTGTGACATTTTCTTAGAAGTAAAAGTACCTAAAGCTGAGCACAGTCGCACACACCTTTAATCCCAGGACTTGGGAGGCAGAGGCAGGAGGATCCCTATGAGGTAGTGGCCAGCCTGGTCTACAAAGTGAGTTTCAGGATAGCTAGGGAGGTTACACAGAGAAACCCTGACTGGAAAACAAACAAACAGACAGACAGACAAAAGAAACTAAAGGACAGTTGAAAAGTACATAGCTCCAGAAGAGGGCTCTGTGAGAGAAGCCTTTGATGGTTTGTAACTACCCAGAAAGTTATCTGTGAGCCCTGGAAGCTACCCTAGACTCAGGAGGAATTAACATCATCTTATAAAGGGAAAAAAACCATAGCATTAGAATTTCATAATCTACCTCCTCTTTGTGATTTTATACTGCTCTCAAATTTGATGAGCACATCTTCTGTCAAGTGTATTTCAGAGTCCTAATGGAAGGTGGGGGGAGTTCTTCTGCTGAAATCTTAACAGCAGCCAACAGTGTGACATAGTTACATCCTGTTTGACTTCCTCTATAGCAGGTAGTGCATTCATACTGAAGATGATGCTCGCAGTCTGTGGTGCCCTCTGCTCGTGTGCTCACAGCTGGAGTAGCAGTGTTCCACTCTGAGGGTAACGTCTTGGAGGGTCAATTACAAATGAGGACAGCCTGGGAATTATATCACATGAGGAAACATGGAAGAACTGGGGATTCATTCAGCAGGGAAGACAAGACATAAGACCCCCAGACTTTGAGGAACCACTTAGGGTATTTATTTAAACTGAAGATTCCAGAGACTTCCATCCCTACAACTACGGAGGGCCTGAGTCAATAATTTCAGGAGGAACCAAGGACATTGTACTGGAAGAACTGTCCCAGGGATTCTCATAGTAATGGTGCAAGGACTGGGTACTTAGAAACACTTGTTTAGAAGAAAGCTAATCTAATCCTTGATTCTCCATGGGACTGAGAGGACATACTCCTTATCCACAAATCCTGAACTCAACCATTTGCTGTTCAAGGGTGGGAGCTCTGCATCTCACTTCTATATCCTTTAATTCCAAATATACTGTGTGTGTAGAACACAGTAGGTAGCCAGCAAAAGTCAGTCTGGTGAAAGGACAAGAAGGTCAGGGAAGGAAGCCAGCAGGAACAAAGACTTCTTAAAGATGCTGCAGGCCACCTTGTTAGGCAGCCAGTCTCCCATGCATGGCATCCATCTTCTTGAGGAGATTGGATAATAAGGTGGCAGAAATGGCGGAGAGGAGCTTGCTTTCTGGAAGAGAGGTTCAGGGAAGGTGACCTTCAGGACATGACACATTCTTAAAACTCAGCTGAAGACACGCAAATATATTGAAAAGTTCTTCGGCTGCAGCCCAGAGGTAATAGAGCCAAAGAGACATGGAAGACAAAGGATAATGAAGATGAGTGAGTGCTACGGAAAAGGACATGGGACAAATGTCAGAAAACAGAGAGATGATCATGTAGGAGGGAGCATGTCATAGAGAGCTGCCTAGGTTTTACTGAAGTGTGTGTCACATTGTCTGACATTTTATCTAGCCTCACGTATACATTAAGCACCCACCTTGCACAGCCAGGAAGCAGAGGATGACTTTCCTGCCCCCCAGAAGTTCATGAGTCTCATTCTTCTAGTTAGGAGAAGTGTGAGAGTACCACAGGGAGGGACATTATCTGTCACGAGTATCACTACGTTCCCAGTGCTTTGAATGTAGTCCAGTGCACAGTGAGACTCTCCATAAGTGTATGAGCTATCAAGGGAATGAAAGGGAGAAGTTAACATGAATTGATAGATAATCTTTGCTAGATACAACAGTACATACTTTGTATATTTGTTAATTTTAATTCTTCTAAACTCTGAAAAGGTATCAGTATTCTTATTTCCAGATGTTTAAACAAAAATGCTATTGAATCATTAGCCCAAAGTCATAAACACTCATAAATGGCAAAAGCCAAGATTTTTATTTTTTTAAACCACCATTATCTACCTCCTAAGTCCACACCGTTTCTACAACACACTAATGTCAATAGCTTCATTTCTAGACAGTTCTCTTATTTAAGATCAAGGGGTGAAATGACTTCCTCAAGGCTACCATGTCATAGTTTGTAATGGACTAGTGTCTAATTCATTAGGTCTGCGTTGAGCGGGGAGTTGAGCAGCAGCCTGTACCCTTCATCCTATCACAGTTGCTGACTGTGACCACCCAGTGACTCATCTCTGCTGACGCTTATACTCCAAGTATCCACAAGGAAGGTCATGTTCCCTGAATAACTCTGGATAACTCTATATAGCTCTGTATAACTGAATGATGGCACCTGAGGTTAGGTCAATGTTTACTTGGTCAGTTTGACCATGGCAGGGTGAGACAGATACTCTCAGTGATGCTGAAGCCCTCACAAGACCCCTCCACTGCAGAAATGAGCAAAGTTGTATGCCATAGGACACTCAGCCTGCTACTCAGAAGTCTATGACTAAGATGCAGATTGACCCCAGAATTCTATTCCTATCCTCCTTATTTATTCTTGTTCCAAATGTAGATCTGACAAATAAGAATAAGTTATAAGTTGTGTGCGCAATTGCTCGCCATTCTCTGGGTTGAGCAATGCCTTTAGTTAGACAAATACAATTCCCATTGACTTTGGCCAGTGCCCTGCTTCAGTGGAAGGACAAGTAGAATTTAAGGCTATCAACACAATCAGAGCAGAGTACTGCTCCTTCTTTTTCTGTCAGCTTTTATGAGGATGGTGGAGGAAAATGAAAAGGAGGCTGTATTCTTAAGTCCCTGTAGTTGTTTGTAGCTCTGCCACAGCATTGCTTGTGGTAAGGAGAGGATGAAATATACAACGGGAAGAAAAGGGGCGTGTGCATATGGTGTGAATACACTCAGGTGGGCGGGCACTATGTCAACCAGGGACCTTAATGGCAAGCAACAAAAGCTATCTGGCTAATATAAATGGAAATGAATATTGTGCAGACCACAGACGTCCCAAAAGAGCTGAGGACCAGGCTCTGGGGTGGTTTAGTGGTATGTCAAACAATTGTCAGGACAGTTTCTGCTAGCTGACTCAGGCATTGATTGGTCTTGTTTTAGCCACCAGTACTGCTAGTAGAGATACTCTAACCAGCTCCTCTCTCTTCTTAGCATTGCACACTGAATGTACATGACTGGGAAGCAGGGAAGATTAACAGGAAGTTTTCAGCTTCTGCATAGAATAAAAAGAAGCTTGCATCACACCAAGGCTAATAGACTGCAGGGTTTCTCCCAAGTATTAGAAGAATTACTACTGTTGAATAGTCAAGAGGAATAACGAATGTTCACCACTAGCATACCGGGAGGACTTAGTATCTATAAGGAACCTTGGTGTGGATAGAACCCTGTCTCCCCTGTGCCAGACTTTCTGCACAATCACCAGATCTAGGGAGGAGGTGCTTATTTTATTATACCTGGGGTATTTTTAAGTGAAAACCAAATGTGCCAAGGCATCATATCCACCAGCTCAGCTAGAGTTCTCAGCTTCCCAGATGAGAGAAGCCAGAGGAATTTCCACGTCACTTTTGTGCTGCTTCTGCAGCAGAGGCTGTGATCACAAGTTGGAGGAAGGAAAGGTAGTGGAATTATATCACCATTAATCTGTCTGTCTCCTGCTGATTGAGTCTCTGGCTTTTCTCTGACCTCACTGAGTTCAGTGTCTGGCCAAGCTGTCTGTAGCAGGTACTCAGCCCAAATTATCTGCTGCTGCAGGCATGTTTGGAAATTCCGGGCAATCGAAGCATTAGAATCTCTAAAAACAAAAGATAAGGGCTGGGGAGATACTTCAGGTGCCGAAGCATTTCCCCAGAACCTATGTAAAAATATCCAGGTGGGGTGGTGCATGTGTATAGTCTCAGTGCTGGAAAGGTGGACGCAGGTGGATTCGTGATGCTTTCTGTCTATCTAAACTGGTCAGCTTGGCAACTTCGAGGACACCGAGACTCTTTTTAAATATACACCCCAAAAGGTAGACAACATCTGAAGAATGACATCCACGATTGTCCTCTGGCCTACACACACGCACACACACACACACACACACACACACACACACACACACACACACCCTACATACATACGAACATACACATACTGCACACACAATTAATTAATTAAAGACACCGAGGATACTCATGGTGTACTTTGCTCAGCCTGTTTAGTCATGCTGATATGTGACAAATGCCTTCCCTTATGAGCAGAATTGCTCTGGTTTCTTTCTGAATAACTCCCTTCCTTATGGCAATGCGATCCTACTTTTATGTTACAAATCTCAGTGAGAGAAAGACTCTACAATGCCAAAGGTCAAATGACAGTCTGGGAAAAAAGGACCCCGAAGAGAACATAAAACCCTGCCCAGCTCCCATCAGTGTCTGCGTGTCTCGGTTTCATACCTAATTGTTATCACTTGAGAATTTTCAAGCAATTTGTAGTGATTGCAATCTTTCAGATAGGATCAGCATTCTGAGGGTACAGCTAGGAAAACTGGGGCACCGGAAGCTGCCCCAGCAAGCTCTCCTCGTTCAAGAACCAGACACGCATCTTAATGATTTTCCACGAATGCCTTAACCTTCAAAACATGGCACTTCTTAATGTTTATTCAGTTTCGATTGTGGAATTTATCTCACTAGAAATGTAAATAATCTTTTCCCATTCACAAATAGTCAAAAACCACCTAGGTAAAAATCTGCTTTTTAAAGGAAGATGGCAATCAGGAGCCGCTGAGGGAGACAAGTGCCTATGCTAGGTGTCGTAGGTAACAAAAGGAAAATTAAACGTGATGTGCAGTTAATGTGTCAAATCCCACATGCAGTGGGACCCTTGGGCAGCAGAGAGCTGACCTCACTGGACTGGAAGAGGTCTGAGGGACTACAGCAAGGACATCATGCATTTCTGACTACGGTTTCCTCAAACCATGGACATCTGGTGGCCAGTGGAGTGCTCCAAAGCCTCGATTGCAGAGTCCCTACAGCTCCTTGGTTGCCATTCTGGAACTCAGAAAACATTGTTTTTACAGAATCAGTGCTCCAATAAATAAGCTGGACCCCTTTGCCACTTCATGTACCAGGGATGTGGCCAGAATATTCTGTTTGTCATTTTACAAGTCAGAGAAAACAGTCCAGTCCCATTGTCAATGAACTTGGAGACAATCCAGTAACTGAATGGGCAAAGGAACAAAATCAAACTTTTCTGTAGTTTGATACCTAAGAAAATTCTCATTTATTTCGATGAGAAGATGTTTGTACTATTCAGGGACCTTTCTAGACTCTGTGGCATAGAGAGAGCTAACCATGTCTTTTGGGAAAGAAGGAAGGATAAAGATTTTTACTACTGGTTACTTCCTGCTTGACTGTGTTCCAGACCTATGGCTTGCTGATATAGTTGTATTCTGTAACCTCAGACTTCCCTGTGAATAATCATCAGTCCAATATGGAGAGCAGTAGAGAGCGAAAGTCAGGAACTTCCCCACAACCCTCAGTCACATTAAGAGGCATAAACAGGGTGAGAGCACAGGAAACAGAGTCTCTGGAGTTAACTTGTTAATGAATGCTGGAGATCTTGAAGAGGGAATTTTCCCAAGGGACTTAGGTGGTATCAGGAAGACTGCATTCCTCACTGACACCTGTAGGTGGCAGTGCCAACTTAGAGCAGCTTGGCTGTTCTGTGCCTGGTGCAGGGTGGGGGTGAGGTTAGGGTAAAAGACTAATTCTACCAAGCATTTTTTTTTTTCTTGTATTGTGTTATCTTAACCCAGGTAAAATCTCCTTATTGGCTTTTGTGGGGCTCCCTACCGTATTGGCTTTGCTGGAACTGCCTGCCTGTCAGTACACGCATCAGACCCAGCACCTTGTGATGGCTCCCAGTGTGATGGCTCCTAGTGTGGAGAAGGAAGGGTATGGAAAAGCAAACACTGGGAAGCCCTAAACTGCCTGCTACCTCTCTGCTACACCAGAACCCGGGAAGCATCCATCTCTTGCTCAGAAGTGCCCCAAAAGTGAGCTGTACAGGCCAGGCCAAGTGTCTCCCTGGTTAGGCTCCACGGATGGACCTGCTATTGACAATGGCTCAAGGAGCATCGTGACATCACCTTAGCTCAGGGAGGCATTATTAAAACTACTCACAGATCTTTCTTCCCTGGCTTCGTTGTCCTCCAACATGTCCCCGTGGGTGTTTTTTGTGTTGCTAGGAGTCCACTTGATTTGCACTGAACAAACGGGGCCGGGCGCTGTTCCCCTCCCACGCCTTAGCCCTGTCAGCACCCCTGTGACTCCTCCCTCTAGTCGCACCTACCCAGTTCTCCATGTTCCATTTGCCTTCCCCATTTCCTGTAGTTTTTCTCTCCTCCCTTGGAGTTCCTCTGCTGGTCTACATCTACCTCTTTGTTACCTGTGTTTGCCACAGCCACAGACCTGCCCAAACATTCTCCCTACACATTCTTTCACAGAAGAGCAACAGCCCTGAAACCTGCCTTATCATTCCAGGTAGCCACAGAAGACATTTGGTACATTTTATGGGGTAAGGAAGGGAATGAACAACTCCCAATTCCTCACCTCTTATCCCCCACACTTCCTTGTTGTTGTTTTCTTCACTGAAAGTGCCTGGGAGAGCCAGGTGGTGGTGGCACAGGTCTTTGATCCCAGCACTCTGAAGCAGAGGTAGGCAGATCTCTGTGAGTTCGAGGCTAACCTGGTCTACCCATTGACTTCCAGGGTTACATGGAGTAAGCGCGTCTCAAAAAAACTGCCAAAAACCAACCAAACAAAAAAAGTGCCTGGAGGCACCTGAGCACCTCCCATCTGTGATCTACTCAAGGCTAAAGCAGGGCTTCGGACTCTGAAGGGATTGACGGAAATATCTGAAAGGGTTTGTCAGATAAGGGATTAAACTCTGAGAGGTACAGTCTCTTTCCCAATACCACACAGCAAACATGATGTCAGGCTGGGGATGGGAACTTCCGTCTTCGGCCTCACTCCTACTTTCATAGTAACATTCCTACTGTGTGTGTGCGCGCGCGCGCGCGCACGCACACGCGCGCGCCCATGCCCGTCCTTGGTTTGTAGCCTCCTCTGAGAGCCCACTCCAGGAATACAAGACGTAAGGGGGGCAGTGTAATTGATGGGCTAAATAAACGTAGACTGCCATGCCTTCATCTGAGAGACGGCTTTCTTCGGGAGGGGCTTTACGAGTTTGATGGGGTGCTTGTAAACAGTCATGATTTGAATAGTTTCCCCAGCACACTGTTAACATTTATATGTGCCCCATTTCATCTGTAATCTGCTTTTACAAGGCGCTGGTGAGCCTTTGATGGAAGCAGCGAATGACCCAGGCGGCCTCCTCCCACATGTTCAAACTGGGAAGGAAATTTGGGAGAATCTAAGGTTCTCATCTCTGTAAACAACCCGAACCCATCGACTGAAATTGCCCATCACCATCCAGACCCATGAACTTCTCCTTCTTCTGCTCCTTCCCACTCTTTCCCTTTCGTGTTTGCAATTACCCTGCTCTGGTTATTACCCACATCTGGAGTATGGCAGCTGTCCTGTAATGTGCAAGCTGCGGTATGTAATTTGGAGAACTTGAATACAAATATCTGTTAATTAAAAAAAAATACAGAAGCGTGTTTGTCAGCTTGTAATTATGTAAAGAGGAGCACAAACTCCCAAACTAATTTGAAAAACGAAAATAACTTTACTAGCAGCTTTACAAAAGATTCCACAGCCCTAGACATGGCTACTAACTTTCTTCAGAGTGTGCCAAAGTCCTTTGCAGATGCCTGGGAAGTGTCTTTATGGGTGACTGGTTGGGTTAGTACCATAAGTAGGAAGACAGGACTTGGATGACAGGTTTGTGACCGTATTCTTTTATATACCTTCTTTTGATAAGAGTGGCATAGGACTTTCCCAGCCAAGCACTGTTGACATGGTTGGGTAACTGCCATGAAAAGTGGGGGCGAGGCGGCCTTTTTGGCCTCTTCCACTTTATGTCAGTAGTACCCCCTCCACCCTTAGTTGTGACACACAAAAATGCCTCATGGGGCTAAGTTGCCTCCAGATGAGAACCCCTGTCATCTTTATTTGCTGTAGAATATGCATGGGTATAAGTGGACATTTTCTCATCCTGAGTTTATAACCCTAGCTGGGTACTGGCTTTTCTCCGTGTTTATCTCCGCACCCCCACACGGATGTGACAAGTCCCAGGATGACATTTCACAGGGTTGCCATGAAGATCAAATAAGGTGTGGAAGATTTTCAAGCTCAGAAAAGGACATTTGGAAGGTAAGGGTTTATTATGGCTATTGTTGCAAAATGGCCCCTGAAGGGCAAGGCTGCCCTGGCTCCTGGAGAGTAGCCTGGCAACTTTGACCTTGGTAGCACAGCGCTCTCTAAGTCCCTGGAGAGGCAGTTAGATCTACCTTTGCACGTGGCCAAAGAGCACAGTGCAAAGGCATGCTGCAGAGGAAAAGCTAAGGGAGTGGAAATATTCTACAGACACAAAAGACAAGGCTGGATGAGGGGCTTATCCTTCCCTCAGGGGATGTAGGCTATGCAGGCTACTCTGCTACTATTAACTTATATAAAACCCTCGCTCACATTTAATAATTTTTTCTAGCCTTTTTACTGCATCAAAATTTCACATTGTATCCAAAACTACAAATTATTACTATTATTTATTTTTATTACTTATAAATTTAAAAAAAATAAGTTTAGGGGCTAGACAGATGGCTGATCAGTTAGAAGCCCTGGCTGCTCTTCAAGAGGGTCTGGATTTGGTTCCCAGCTCCACATGGCCGCTCATAGTCATCTGTAACTCCAGTTCCAGGAGATCTCCATGCCTTCTTCTGGCTTCTTTAGGTACCAGGCACACATGTGGAAACATATCTATAGGCAGGCAAGACACCTACATACATAAAAAAATAATACAATGAAATGATATTTTTATAAAAGATGTTAGCTGACTGGGAAGGCAGGTGAGAGAGAAGATAACTTTTTAATAATCTCCTAGCTCTAGAATCCTGGGGTTTCGAGCCAGATCCCATCCTTAGCTGATTAGATTTTGATGCTCAGCATTCATTCCTAATCATAGCTATAACTTTTTGAGGACTTTTCTCTTCTATCCAGAACATAAATTAATCACTTCCTGTTGGTTATCTCAATCTTCCCTACAGTTCTATAAAGTATATATGAATCCATTTTACTGAAGGGAAAGCTGGGGCACACATAGCTTATGTAACCCGATTCAGAGCAAACCAGACAGCATGTCAGCAAAGCAGAAAAAGAGAAGGATTTGAGGCTAGTCTCTAGACTCAGATGGTCCAGGGCCGTGGAGAGCAGCCCCACCTCACCAGTGTGTCTTACAGCCTTTGGATTGGTGTTTAGGAGAGACGGAGCTCACTTGTTAGGTGAACCTTGGGTCTGACCTCTGCTCCACAGTAACTCAGCCTCAAGTGTGAAGCCAAGAGGTTTATGACAGTTTGGGAGATTCCCACAGTGTAGACAATAAAAACAAAAGACAGGCAGGCGAAGCTGACGACTGAGTGTTGCACATACAATCAATACATCCAAGATAACAATTTCTGCAGAAGAGCGCCTCGCTTATTCAGGTCCTCAGGAGACTCACACCACTCTGACAGTCACAGAAATCCTGACTTGATAGATCTTTCATCTCCAGCCTACTTCCTAGCTTTTTTCATTTTATATTATTAAATATTAAATCCTGTAAATAGGTTCATTTGGTTGCACTATGCTGTCAGTTAGATTACCCTTGTCTAAGTACTTCAAGTGATGTTGGCTTCACTTGCTTCCCTGGGCAACCATGCAAGCTCCAAATCCTACTGTACCACGAAACAAGGTCCTACCAAAGTAGAGTGGGCCTGGACTCCTAAATCCCCTTTTCAGATCCTGCCACTGGCTCTGCAGTTTTGTCCCTCCAAGTCAAATTATTATGTTTGAAAGTGAACCGGATAGTCATGCTATTAAGTTTATCCCTTCCCTACATCAGATTTAAAGTCTACTGGAATAATTTTTAAAATTCTCAAATTCTGAAAGGTGAGCCCTATCCACTCAAGACTAGTGTGTGAATTTCACAAACTACACATCTCAGCTCCTCACTTGATACCCAGAATGCATCCAATTCTTCCTCCCTTTCCCCTATCATTTGTGGGTTCTCTGAAATTGCTCATTATTTTCTAATATTGAATATCCAGAGGGGGGAAAACATAATTAGACCATCATGATACATGGGGAAATAATGTATTCTGAAGTCAAAAGGAAATAAGATCACTGGGC
Source organism: Uromys caudimaculatus (assembly GCA_028551405.1). NCBI lineage: Eukaryota > Metazoa > Chordata > Mammalia > Rodentia > Muridae > Uromys > Uromys caudimaculatus. Next base: position 81,267,416 of record CM052706.1, on the reverse strand, counting down.
CCGCTGATGTTTTGATGGTCCAGGGCTCTGTCCTCTCCAATAGCAAAGATAACGGGAACTTGGGGAGACCAGAAGAAGGCGTAATTGCATGGACGAATCCAGTTGTGGGTGACTTTAGTGCTTTTATTTCAAAATGTTTCTAAGTCTCAGCACTCCAGGACCCCACAGTGAAAGACAAGGAATTCCTGAGGATTGGAATCCAGTATCCATTTTCAAAGAGAACAATGGACCGGGAACTGTTTCCTCCTGGTAACTTTGACCTAACCATCCATGTGCTGTCACTTAAGAGTTGAGTGCTAATATTCAAAAGTAAAATTCATGATTCGTGTACACTCAAATCATCTCCCTGAGTAATCAATACAGTTGACCAGCCCAAGTAGGTTTGTTGACAATGGGAAATAAATGAACTAAAGTATCTCAATCAAGTGGGTTCATCATTTTGCCAGGAAATTTAATCAAGACACTCTCCTGCAAGATCTTTGCTAGCTTCACTGAGAAACCACCCCAAAGCATCTTTATAACCTATGTTGTGCTTCCTCTGACCTGGGCAAAATTAATCACCTTTTCTCTACTCCTAGAATCCAGATGTTGAGTGGAGAGAGCAACACTTTTACACATCTGGCAGAGAGTGATACTTTTTAATGAAGGTTTGGAAAGGACTTTGAACATGAAATGCTTATATTAATATTGCTTCCCAATGCCCTAGACAATCTGACAAAATGGTATCTTAATCTATGTCACAGCTAACTTATTCTAGAAATGAGCCTACTGTATACAGACTTCAGTGTGGGGTCAGTGTGAAGATTTCTTTGCCTTGAGGCAAATATTGACCTCCTGAGTATCCATCAATATTTACCTTTTGAGTCAATAAATCTGTGTTGACCTTGATAAAAAGTCAACATTTCCACCAAATCTCAGGGTCTTCCTCATCTGTACAGCCTGAAACTGTGTCTGCCACTTAACTCCGTTCTAATAAATCCTTATTTACAGGAGTTATGACACAGCTGTTGGCAGGCCCTCAGGGGTGAAGCTGCAGAGTATATCCCTAAGCGTTGGTGTAAAACCGCTGAAGTAAGACTATCATAGCACTTCTAAGAAACTTTCTCTCCCTATGTTCTTATACTTTCCTCCCAGGAAGTGGCTTTCTTAGAGACTCTTTCTCCTCACCATAGCATAAAGCACGAAGTAGGCAAACTGCTGACAGAGCTGTCAAATTGGACAGAGTCAAGAAAGAGGTGCTGCCCAACTTTGTATCTGTAGAACTCAGACATTGAACCTTAATCTGGCCATACTGGGATCATCAGTATTGTTCCTCAGAGCTAGAGCACGAACGGTTCCAAACCACAAATGTCAAATGGTTCTGCTGGCTTCAAGGAAGAGTGTATCATGTGACAATTATTTGTTGATTGAATGGTTATTGAGAAACTACTCTCTGTCTGATTTTGAAGTACGTTATTTTCTTTTGTACAAATGAAATTCTTCTTTCTCTAGAATTCTATCTCAGTCCAGGATATTTGCTAGGAGTTGAGAAACTAAAAAGGCATAATCAGGCTCCTCATCCTGAGTGAATACCCTACATTAGGGAGGCACCATTAAGTGGCATCTTCATTTTTTCTATATCTCAACACATGTAAAATGTTATACATGGGCTACTTTCATATGCACAAGGGCAGGTTGGAAAACGCCCCGTGCAAGTCATTTCCAGCCATCTGCAACCATATTATAGGCAACACATCAATTGTGGCTACCAGAGGCCAGTCAGAGAAGTTGTACTGTTTGAAGACATAAGAAACTTGCACCCAATAGTAGGAAGTACCCATGTTGGGAGACATATAGGGAAGAAAAGGGACAAGGACAATTGGGAAATGCCAAATCAATAGCACAGCTGCTGCGTTCATCATGTTTTGTCTTTGGGGTTTGAATTTAATTGCTCTCCATATAGATTCTAGTAGAAAGAATGGTTCATCGCAAAACATTTTGCTCAGAAATGTTGCACAGATAAACAGATTTCTAGAATAAATGTATGTAAAACTCAAAACACTGTCCAGCATGCCTTTATGATAAATGAGACTTTTTATGCATTTCCCATTGATTTATCTGCTTTTAATGGGTCCATTTGCAAGCAGCAGTGCATTCAAACTCTCAAAGATGGTGTGTGTGTGTGTGTGTGTGTGTGTGTGTGTGTGTGTTTCTGTTGGGTGAAGGATGATAAAGAGAAGGCTAGCACTTTATTTCAGGAAACTGTTAGAAGGCTGACTCTCTCCAACAACTTCCTATTATTTTATCAGCACTATCAGCAATTCAAGCCATAAAAAACCCATTTTTCATTTGCTTAGATATTTCCAACAATTCGGGGGAAAAAAATCCACGGATAAGATGAAAAAGACGGGGCTGACTCTAAAGCGACACTGGAGTTGGGTCCACTCTGTCTGAACTTCTGCTTCATCGTCAGCTTTCTGTGCACATTTTGCAGGGCATTGTGGGCTGCAGGCTTCCCATCCGGCATCCAGCTCAGCAGTTCCAGCTCTGAACTGTTGGCAGCTGCCCGAAACTACCATTCCAATCAAATCCATCTTGATGACTTAGAGTAATGGAACTTCAGGAGTTTTGCTCTGTTCTGGTCCTTTGACCCAAAGCCTTGAGATCCCAGGCAATGCGTGATCTGACAGCGAAGAACTTAAACATACTCATGGGACTCCTTAGAAAGACTGGGCTTGCCTCAGTCCTTGGCTGGATTTCTGAAGACAACAAACAAACAAACAAACAAAACAGCAAAAATAGACAGACTGACAAGAACCTCTTCCAACAGTTCATCCCGGCCCACAGAGGGTTGTTAGATGTTAACTACCCTGCTTTTTACAGACTTGTTTGTTTCTATTTTCCTCATTTCAAATTTAGTCAAGGAGAATTTGCCTTTTATTTATTTCTAAAAAACAAAATAAAAACAAAAAAACAAACAAAAACAAAAACAAATTAACTTCTCTTTCTGTTTGTCTTCTGAGTCTGGCTAAGGTTTTCTTATAGGCTCTGCCTCCTTCCTGACACCACAGACTTCCAAGCAACGTCATTCATTCATCGATTCATTCCTTCAGAAATCAGCTGTTTATTAAGCATTTGTTATGTGCCAACCTCGCAGCCAAAAAGTCAGGGTTGGAAAATGACCCCTGGTCCTTCCTATGCAGAATTAATTAGAATCTGGCCTCAAAAGGCAGGTCTCTGCCAATCTGGGTGATAAACTCTTTTGGTACCAGGAAGTCAAGAATACCTTAAGGCTGTGAGAGTGGATATAGTAGGGTAGGTATAGATTTGAGAGAAGTCACAAGTGGTGGTGGTGGTAGTGGTGGTATTGGCGGTGGTGGCAATATCTGTCCTAGAATTCCAGAATTCTAGCAGGTTTAGCAATAACAGTAGGTATGGCCCAACACTGGTGCCTGGGTAGGAGGTGGGACATTCTCTTTTGGGCAGGGGACAAAAAAGCAGCTGGGTATTGATGATGTCATTGTCTTCTTCAGACAAGAAGAATGAGATTTCTGAGATACCCACCGGAGGGATAACAAGACAATGGTTGACTATGAGATAGAGCATCGTCTCTGGAGTGCTCTGGAACTAATGATGAAGTTTAGGATTTTGTGTAGTTAGAATAATTATTGGAAGGGTGGAGGGATGCCTTGGCTGTCTGATGAAAAGACTCACAGGAAGAAATAATGGTTGTTAGAGTCATGGTGGCCAATGACATTACTTCACACTGAGTGCAATGTGAAGAGAAGAGAAATATTTCAAGAGAAAGGCACAATAAAAGACAAAATGCTATTTAGAGGTATATTTATCAGGAGTGTTCAGATAAATGGAACCAGCTGTGTGTATGTGTCTCTGTCTCTGTGTGTATATGTCTCTGTCTCTGTCTCTCTGTCTCTGTCTCTGTCTCTCTCTCTCTCTCTCTCTGTCTGTGTCTGTGTCTGTGTCTGTGTGTCTGTGTGTCTGTGTGTAAGATAGCAAGGTTTATAATATAGATTGCAAGTATATCAATAGATGGGTAGATAAGTAGATGATAGACACACAGACAGACACACAGACAGATAGATAGATGATAAATAAAAGTTGGAGATTTATTTTAGTTTAAGGAATTGGCTTATAAGTGGTTGTAGAGGCGAAAATACGCAAACCCTGCATAGCTGGACACTAAAGTCAAGATAGCTGATGATGCAGCTCTCTTCTCCAAGCCTTCATTTGAACCCCCCCCCCCCCAAAGAGCTGATATTTAGTCAAGGAAAGCCTGGCTGAGGACAAGGGAGGACTGGGAGACTTGGCTGAGTCTTTTCCTCCCACTCAACCCTTTACCTGTTTGGATTTATCCACACTAGGAAGCTCTCCTTCACTCACACTGGGAAGCTCATCCACACTGGGAAGACGCTCTCCTTCAGTCTACTGATTTGAATGTCAATCTCATCCAGAAATAGCTTCACTGAGACACCAGTTAAAGTCTATCTAGATATCTGCGGCCCATTCAAGTCCACACATAAAAGTAAGCACCACGAGAGCCAGGCAGAGGATAAAGAAGATATGTAGAAGGCAGTTAAAAACAAATAAACGATAGAAGGTCTCACTCGCATGGATAACCATCTAAACTGTCTTAACCACCCTTTCCTAGAGAAGTTTTTTATATGTCTGTGTGCAGTTGTCTATGTGTTTTAACATGATGAATCAGAACAGCTGTGAGAGAGTCCCTATAGGAGGCTCTGTGGGTGTGTTCTCAGGTGAACCGTCTCAGACCCTCAAGTTTGATGCAAAAGCTAGGCAAGTCCACTTACAAACTGGGAGAGAGAGTAGACACACCTTTTCAGTAGGAATAGAGACAGATAAGTGCTGATTCTGGCCACACAGTCTCAGGATCCTGTCTGTGTGCCCTTGTTAAGTGCAGTCACTTATAAGGCCAGGGGAGAAGGATCTACTGAGCCCGGAGAGAGGAGGTGGGGTCGGACAGAAGAGATTCCTGCAGATGCTTGCCCACAGTCGGAGGGATAGTATCTCAGGGAGAGCCAGGCCACGGAACTCATTTAGGATATGGCTTCCTTTCCCTAGGAACATCCCCGCGCCCCCAGCTTTCTTTGCCTTGCATCAGTGTTCACAATCACACAATTATTCTTTCTTAGCCGTACTCCCAGATGTCTCTTGATTTCATTTTTTAACTTGTTATCGATTCTTTGGGAATTTCACATCACTTACCCCAATCCCACTCATCTCCGCATTCTTCCATATCCACCTTCCATCCTTGCAACCCCCCCTCCACAAAAAACCAAAAAACGAAACTATCTTGATGTGCAAGCTGCAGTGTGTCACAGTGCACCATACAGAACACCCTTTGCCCAAATATCTTTACTTGCAAATGTTCATTGCAACGAATCACTGGTCTGGTTCAAGGCTTCTAGCTTCCATTACACCGTCAATACTGGATCCTCCCTGGGACTATTCATGGATTTCCTGTTGTTGTCATGTGTCATGGAGATCCAGCAGCTTTGGCTCTGTAGGACAGGTCCCTTCACAAGATCCAGCAGTTCAGAGATGGGGTAGATGTTGTGGCGGGCCAACTCAAAGCCCTGGATCTGGGCCTGGGTGGTAGCTCTCCTGCTCCTGTGCTGCCAGGGCATTCTCTCTTACTTACCCAGTCAAGGGTCAGGACAAGCTCTCCTGCCCACTACAGCTGGCAAGGGTGTGGAAAATGGCTCTCCCAAGTTCATGCCACGAGGGTCAGCTTTCCTGCACTATCCAGTGAGAGTGAGGGGCAGGACCATCTCTGTGCAGCCCTAGGACATCAACATGGCCCCAGGCTGCATCTCAGACTAGGGACATCTGCATGCCCTTTGGTGGTAACATGGGCCATGAGTATAGCCACAGACCCCCACTGCTACAGGGTCACAGATCCAGACATGGCCCTCTGTGGCAGCAAGGGCTGGGACATCACCATGGTCTTAGGTGGCAGTCCAAGTCTCTCACCTCACACTGTTCTTCACACCCTCACATCTCCAGTTCTTCCTCTCTTCATAGTGCATAAACCCTCCTGCTTCTCTTTCTCTCCCATCTCTCCACCACAGGTTTGTTCATTGTAGTGATACCTGCCTATCTACTCTGTGGGAGACAGGCAGGCCTCTGGGTATCTTCTGCCCTTCCATGCAGGTTGGCAGGCCTCATTATTACTTTGTTTTTCTTTTTAATCCGAAACTGCAGCCACTAGAAGGAGTCAGCTAGCAATAACTGAGTGCCTGGCACCGTGTTCTCAACACACTGTTTCCTGCCAGCTGGCCTTTGAGACACACCAACAAAACCGCAATGCCAAACCACATGAGATCACAAAAAAACTGCCAGACTTGAGTAACAGTAAAAGGTCCCCAGTCTTCATTTGCATTATGCACTGCAAAGTCACTCACAAATGAACACTACTGCTGCTGAGTGGGAGAGCAGCCCCTGGGATACATGACACTGCCCACTGAACAAAGATGGAATCTGAAATTCTGCAAGATGTTTTTCTGGAAAGCAGTAATAGCTGAAACCAAACCCAGGTCCCCAAACATTGATCTAATGGTACCCAGTTCTTTACTAACATGCTCTCATGGACATAACTCAAGGTAGCTTGGCCTCAGAGCTCCTTCCTGTCCTGCCAAAAGTCAGTAGTGCTTAGCCAGAAGTCCCCTGCTCACACCAGAGCCAACTGGATTTTCTGCCTTTTAGAGACTTCCTTCATCCAAGAACTTATGAACCTGTCAATGGGTCAGGCATTCTTTGCAGTCTAAGCTCTTCTTTACGCTGGGGCATCACAAGCTGGCAGGGCTGGAGGCTCTATTCTCAAGTCTGCTAAGCATCAGATAGGCTCACTCTGAGTTCTCACCTTCCCTTGGCAACGTTTTATTAAAAATAAATAAACATTAATACTTGACGATCTCTGATTTGAAACCACAGGTGCAACCTCTGGACATTTCAATTTCCAATCTGTACAATAAGATAACGTCCTGAAGATGGGATGCAGTCATCAATTAACAATGTCCCTTAAAACCGATGGAGCTGCAGTCATGAACAGTGTTTACAACCCAAGCCATGGGTGATTCTAAGCAGCAGGACCAGAAGAAAGATGAGCTGCCCAGCTTCACAGTAAGCAGCTGAGGCTGGCAGTTGGAAGGTTAATGTCCACGAAGCACGAGGACCTTCAGTCTTCATGAGGCTGAACTGTGAATCCATTAGTCAGGGTTCCTTTGACATGTACCCTAACACAAAAGTTTCAACTAAGGCTCAGTAGGGACTTCCCACAGAAGGGTGATTCTGACTTGTTGTATGAAGATTTTGTGGGCTAGAAGAAGTGGTAGATGGTGCTCGCTTGGCATGCACAAAGCCCTAGGTTTAGCCCCTAGCACAACCAAGAAGCAGACACTGACATCTCGAGATACCGTCCATTCATATGTCAAGAGCAAACCTGAGAGGCAGGCACATGAGTACAAATTCTTACAGGGCTACATGCTGGTCCTGGGCCTGTTTTTCTGTCTCTCTGTCACCAAGAGGGTGACAACTAGAAGTGCCTGGCAGCAGTTGTAAAAAAGTGCTTGTAGATCCTTGGTGAGAGGTCATCGGGCCAGAACAATGCTTTGTGATTTCTTATTATATTTAATGGAAAGTTGAAGCACTTGGATATTTCCAAAGTGTAATTTGTTCTGATGGGTAGGCCGACAGTGGATGGGGCTGCTCCACCAGGGAAAAGGCAAAAAATAAATTAAACAAATTAATGACTGTGACGCATTCCAGGGGAAAGAAAATGCAGTGGATAATCCACCCCCACTCTGGTCCCGACCAAAAATCATCATTTTTATTGCAGTCACATTTCCTTGGGCTGCTGCTTCTTGTGAGTATTTTTAAAGAAAACTTCCCCTCCAGTCGTTTTCTTTAGCCCAATAAGCACAGTTGCTAATTTTCTCTCATTTGGAGATTTCCCCCCTGGAACCATATGCCATTAAAATGCTTAGACATGTGGAAATGGGCTGATGAAGATATGAGGAGACAGGGAGTTTCAGATGAGGAGAGGCTTTGTCAGACTGATGACTCTGACATCAGATTCCCTAACTGAAATAGAAAGATCCTGCCACCTATGCAAGGGGGAGCGAGGGAGGGAATTGTAGTCAATCTCTGGGATGGTCCAGCAGTCAGAGAGAGAGAGAGAGAGAGAGAGAGAGAGAGAGAGAGAGAGAGAGAGAGAGAGAGAGAGGAGAGAGAGAGATGGAGGGAGGGGGACCTCGTGTCCCCATGCACCGTTCCATACCTTGCTTTTAGCAAGTGCTTATGGATCGAGTGAGCAAATGAATGAGTGATGACAAGATGGACAAGTGACTAGAGCAGAATGTACAGAAGAGTAAGACGTGGGGGGTGGGGGTGGGGATGCTCACACACTGGTACTGAGCCCCTGAAAATAGAGGGCAAGGCTCGGTGTGCAGCAGCTGGGATTTGGCATGAATTTCTAGTGGCAGTATAGTCTCAGAAATCCTAGATCTTTTTCTTCATAAGGCATTTCCTGTTTGCATTTATTTGTGCAGCTACTCAGTTCAGACTTCCATAGTGATACTCCAAATAGTTAAGAACAATATTTCCGTATCTCCTACTAATCAGAACAGATATCATCTTATAGCCCCCAGCACTGATGCTCAGCACCATAGTGCAGAAGAGAAGACCTGATGGATCCTCTAAGGAGAGCAAAGCATTCTGGGAGTGCATATCACCTTTGTCTTTACCTCTTGTTAAAGCACCTAACTCAGGGTTATAGGTTAAATCAAGTTCCTTTCTTTACTCGCTGGGCAGAGCAGCGACTCAATACACTCATCCTTCCTTATCTTTGTGTTCTACGTCCAACTATGGCTCTTCTCATCCAATCATGGCTAGAAAATGTTTCCAAGGAAACAATTCTATCTGTAATGAATATGTATGGATGTTTTCCTCTTGGTCATTAGCCCATAAACAATATAAGGTAACGATTTCACTAGGATTTAGATTGTCTTGGGTATTATCAGTAGCCTAATCATGAGTCTAAATGTGTATGAGGGTGTTTGTAAGCTATAAATGAACACTCCCATGTCATATGGGATGGAAGCATTGTGGGAGTCCTAGAGCCAATCTTCCTTGGGTGCCTAAGAGCTGCTGATATGTAGACTGAGGAATGAATGGTGTTAAGAAGGAATGATTGGAAGTGACGTGAAAATAAATGTGTCAGGAATGTTATTGTACCCAGATATTATCCCACCCAAACTATGGGGTGACTTGCCTTCTCGCTGGGGACCAGATGAGTCTCTCCCAGGACTTCCCAGTACTGAAGAGGGAGGGCCAGTACAGACACTGAGTCCACAGGCATCCAGGGCACTTCCTCCAGAGCCTTCTCTGACTCTGCAAAGTCAATCTGTTAATGCGCTCCAGCCTCCTTCTCTTTGTTAGTGAGCCCAGTGTATTAATTAAAAACTGCAGGCAGCTCTAAGTATCTCCAGAACAAGGATTAAGCCAGCTTTCTGTCAATTGCTTTCAAAGCCATGGCTATTCGCTAGAGCAATGCTTTCTTTAGGGGTTAAAGCAACTTACTTTTCACTTTTCTATCTCCTCCATTACCACATCACCCTGCTGGCCCCTTCCCCTGATTTGTGCTTTAAGTCAACTGCAAAAGGAAGATTGTGTGCAAAAGACACAGGAGTCCCCTTCAGATAGTCATATATGTGCTCAAGCAGAGCCAATGCAAGAGAGGCCCAGACCCCGGTAATTTTACCAATCTCTCAGCCTCAGTTGCGCTAAACTATCACCCAGTGCTTAGGTGTGCCAATGACACAAGGAAAAAGGAGGCAGAGTTTTACCCTACAGAAACCATTTTTTGTTGTTGTTGTTCTTGTTTTCGCTTTGGTGACCTAAGAGTTGCTCCCTCTGTGATAGTAAGTGAGCACTCCAGGAGAGAAAGGTATGCCTTTGATGACAAAAGTGGACAGAACAAAGGTAGTCAGGGCGTCTACAGCAGTGGAGCCTGCCGTGGTCGACCCTCAATATACGATGGGTGTTAAGACAAACTCGCTGCCAGGTTCTACTAAACGGCCTTTAAGGGCTCTGCCTGGGCTGGAAGACAACACTGCCACTCAAGCCATGCTGTGCTTAAGGCTTCAGGCCTTGATCATGGACAAGCAGGGCTGTGCCCCTTATGTCTTCCCAGACTGTATATAAGCTGAAGGAGGACATGGGGCAGGAGGCGGCCATCTATAAAAGCAGGGCGTGATTAACCATCTCAGAGCCCCCAGACAATTTGTAATTTACAGATCTCTCATGTTATCAGCAATGAATATTAAGTAAATCAATAAATTCTCCATCGAAGTGATAAATAATCAACAATAATAGCACAAAATCAGTCTGAACTCAACTCTAATGTGACTATAAAATAAAAACGTCAAATCCAAACTAGGCTTTACTTATTTATTCATTTTTGAGGCCAAATGGGAACTGCCTTGAATTCCTCTCCAGTGGTGACTGTGGGCCATTGCTCACTCCATAGTCTTCCATGCTTACAGTGATGTCCACAGCACCCCACAGCACCCTCACCTGGAAGCCTGTGGAACTAAATAGATATGAGATATCCATGTCCAATGCCCTGTGTGCACACACATGTACACAAGCCCTCAATGTGGTAGGCGTGTGTCTTGTTGCTGTGCCACTCAGCGAAAACAGCTCCAGCAAAGAAGGCAAGGGAAGAGAAGAGATCTAAATCAGGATAGCATAAATAAGCCTGTGGCAGGCAGAGGAACCCAAACATCTAATAACACCAGGGGAAAGGACTGCAGAATTTATATAAAAACAGTATATCAGAAAAGCCATTTGCGAGACCTTGGGGAGGCAGGAATATCACACACACGCACACACACACACACACACACACACACAATCTCTTGTTTACTGCTATGTGGTTAAAATGTGTAAGGATTACTCTTTTGTGAAAAATTGGAGGTCAATTTGATTATTTGCTGGCACCAATCAGTCCTTTTTATCTCACCATTATTCTCTCTCTCTCTCTCTCTCTCTCTCTCTCTCTCTCTCTCTCTCTCACATGTGTGTATGTGTGTGCCTTATATCTGACCTGCACTTGTAATTGTCCATTAATAGTTTCACTGTGACCTGTTTACACTTGCATCTTCCATCTTCTTTTCTAGACTTTATTGCCAACATATTTCAGCCATAAACACAGGGTTGAGGAAACGACTCAGTCAGTAAAATGCTTTATGCTCCAGCCTGAGGGCTTAAGTTCGATTCTCAGCACTTATATTAAAGCTTGGGGTAATGACGGTGGCAGTGTATTTCTGTAGTCCCAGTTCTGGGGAAGCAGTGAAAGGGAGATCCCTGGAGCTTGCTAGGCAGGGAGTCTAGCTGAAACATTAAGCCTGAGATCCAGTAAGACACTCTCTCTCAATACATAAGGTAGAAACTGACTGAGAAAGACAGCATCCACAGCATACAGAGTTGCACACACAGAAATATACACACACTTATAAACACATACACATGCAGATGAAATAAGTCATAAAACCCTCTATTTTTAAATTCTCATATTTCCTTTACTTCCCCCGACCTCTGCCAGGATATATATGTAAACATGGACTTGTTCTAGCTATTATTTGCTCATGGTTGGCCTAGTTTGAAGCATAATTTCTACATTCCTTTCCCTTTCCTTGATCAACCGCTTCTTTCTTCTGGGTAAGCTCATTCTTCAAGACTGAGCAGTAGTATGGTAAGAATGTCCAGGGAACTTCAACTAGTCACCATGGCTCAATGCAGGAACCAGAAGATGTGTGACTAGGAGGTTTGCTTCTCCTACTGTTTGCATTGACTCCAGTGTCCCATCTGCCGATGACTGGGCAGCTGTTTCAGACAGAATGCCTGACCCTAGAGAGCAGTTAGTCATTCTGTAAGGAGGGGATACAAGCACAAGTTTCACACTGAGGCCTCAGCTTCACATCCTAGTGTCCCTCACCTAGTGACATCCTGTTCTGCTGTCCTGTTTCGTTCCTAAGTAGGCCTACATCCAACTTCCAGCAGCAGCTGGCTCCCTGTCTTCTGAGAGGGCTGTCACTCACACCTCTCAGTAAAACACCATTGTGCATCTACTGTGTACCCTTCAGTGAGCCGGATGCTACAGGCAATAAACTGGAAAATGTAAAACATGCTTTCTGCTCCTCTGCAGCTTATGTTCTCATTAGACAGAATTCAGAAATATGAAAATCCATGACTGAACACCCAGAGCATCCCTCTGGATGCCTACCTTTGTTTTCAGCCTCAGCTCTTTATGTTTTGACTGAAAGTAAAGGGCGTGTGGGACTCCTCTCCTCCAGGATGATCCTTACCATGGGTGTTTCATATCTGTGGTAGACAGCCAGCCAGCTGCTCCCAGAGAGATGCTAATATTTGGATCATGAATCTCTCTCAAATAGCCATGTGTTTAAGGGTCAGTCTCCAAGACAGTTTTGTTGGCATGCGGTAGTCTTTGAGCAGGATGTCTTAGGAAAGGGTCATTCATTGGAAGCAGACCTTTGGTAGGGATTATGTACCTCAGAGCTCATTCCCCAATCACTGTTTTGATTTCTGGGTGATGTGGTAGGCAGTCTTGCTCTGCTATACCTCCCTGCTATACCACCCAGCAACCCCCTCAGAGGCTTAAAAGCAGCATGTCCACCCAACCATAGACTAGAACTTCTAAAGCATGAACCAGTATAAACTTTTTCTCTTCATAAGTTGGTTATCACAGGCATTTTATTACAATGTTAGAAAACTAATATAGGACTAATGGAACTTTACCAATTTAATTTGGTTCAAAACTTGTGAATATTTCTCACTGTTACCAACACCAAGAAACCTTTTTTTTTTTTTTTCTGAACTAGGTATGCATCTCTGAATTTTCCTCTACTTGAGAAAATTCTCTGGCCTCCCGGGCCATGACTCTTTTCTCTAACTGGTCTAATATTGGCAGTTTCCCCTCTTTGGGGAAGGTCAATCTTTGTTCCTAGGGAGGCCTGACTTTCAATCTCTTTAGTCACATTTTAGGTAAAGAAGTCTGAGTTTTGAATACAAATGAGATTTGATAGAACATCCTAGCTGCTAGAATTCCTAAGAAAAGCTTTCAGACAAGACTCGTGGTTTCCCACCCAACCTTCATTCTGTGAGGTGAGACAGGAAGAGGGAGGGAGGGAGAGGGTTATGGTTTCCCAACCAACCTTTCTTCTATGAGGTGAGATGTTAAGGAAGAGGGAGGAAGAAAGGGAGGGAGGGAGGGAGAGAGGGAGGGAGAGGAGAGAGTGTGTGTGGCGTGGTGGCATGGAGCAGGACTGGTTGGTCAAAGTGTCCCCAGGTGTGCCTCACAGAAGGCTATACTTTCTATGTGTACGAGAAACATGAACATCTCTTGAAATACGCCAAGCATGAGTGAGTAAGGGCTTGAAGGCAGAAACAAGAATGAGTGATGAGAAGATCATAGTGAGGAGGCAAGCCTTGCCTGAGCTGGACTACTTATGAGTCATGAAATTGGGTGACTAAACAGGGCCAGATTCTAAAAGACCTTAACCACCAAACAATGTAAACAATGAAGATCAGTGTGGTCCTTAGGGACACTAGACACTTTGATTTTTTTAAAGCTGAGAAATAATCTAATGCTCACCATGAGAGTTGTGGCCAGATGCCTTACATTCTACTTGGGCCCATTGCCTGATCTATCTTGGACCCCAAACACGCTGGCATGCAGATTTTCTTGAATTCTTTATTTTGCTTTGAATGTACACAGTGGAGAACTCGATGTGAGCTTGGCTGGTTGCTCTAAAGGAAAGGGCTGTGTTGTGTATGCATCTGTTGATGCAACTGGTACCCAGACCATCTGTGGGTGGTTTCTGCCATTCTTAGCAACCTTCTTCTCTTGGAGAATGAAGGCTGCTACATTGAGTCACTTGGTGGCCACCGAATTTTATTTTCGGAATCTGTCCTACATACAGCAGGCTTCCCACTCACCATGCAGAAGAAAATGCCCTTTTAGAAGAGAATCCCTATTTGCCTAACAGCAGCACTCTGGCACAGCAATCTCTCTCTTTTGTCAGAGGCTGAATGGGGAGATGCTCAGCCTTTGATCTCTGCCTGCGAGAGCCCAGGGAAAACCTGAGCATCCTGGGGTGCTCCCAGTCTGACTTGCACTTATCTGTCACTCCATGGGAAGTGCATCGCCATTTCAGGGTTCCAGAGAATCAGAAAGCTAACATTTAAGAGCTGCAAGGAACATTATCCCCTCGACAGCAGTTCCCATAAAGGGTCACTCTGCAGAGTCTTGCTAGCTTCCTCTTTGGAAGACTCACCACCGCACAAAGAATTCTAATTCATGGTACCAAGGTAACTCATCGTGCCTGTGGAAACACTGAACTATGTATCTAGAGCTAACCAAAAATCACTATGGGTCCAGCTTATTCATGTCTAGGAACTTGTTTAAAGGAATAGATGAATGGATGAATGAATGAATGAATGAATGATGGATGGATGAATGAATGAATATGGATTGGTAAATGTAGAGTATTCCTCCATGTGTGAACTAGTAGAGGATTGTCTCATAGGTTGAAAACCTGTTGGTGAATGCTAAATGTCAATATAGAGAACAAAGAATAGCTAACAATTTTAGCCCTTGCTGTGTGCCAGGCACTTTCCTGAAAACCTTACACGTATTATTTCACAGATCCTTTACTTGGTCTTATGTGCTTGGTGGAGTATGTATGTGTGTGCTTGGAGCACTTGGGAGTGAGCACTTAGAGATTTTGATGAGCAGCTGGAGGTGCCTCCCTTCTGACACCTCTTCCAGGAGGGCTCCTGCATTTCTCTTCCCTCTGCCTCAATGATATTAAACTAATGTGTTGGCCCAGGCCAGTTACTTTCCCTCCCTATCCAGGCAAGGCAGACTGCCAGAGCAGGTGGGAGCTTTGGGGGCTTTGGGGAGAAGGAACAGAAGCACAGGGAGAGCCTGGAGGAAGAAAACTGAGTCCCACTGGTTTGTCAAAGGTATCTTTCATCAAATGCACTTTCCTGCTTAACTGTTTTCCGTGTCTTGGGAAACCCGAGTCCTCCAGAGCTATCTTCTCTCAGCCATAGAGCAGAGACAGCCCACCTCTTAGTGGCTGTACTGTGAGCCAGGATCTCTACACCGCTATCTGCATCCTACTTTTTTCTAACTTTCAGGCAGGCTAGTGCTCAACTTTCCCGGACCTTGTCTGTGACTGGGGCAGGACTGAGAACTCTGCAGTTCTCAGTGGCACTAATCTCTCTCCATAAAGGAGGATGGGTTCATATAGTAAGAGAGCTTTTACTTTGTTCTGATCTTCAAACTTGACCATTTTTTTACTGTCAAGTGTAATTTCAATAATATAGAATTGGTTTCTTATTAAATCATAGGAAAAAGATATCAAGCGTAGTAGGTATTGTACTTTAAGTTGATTACAAAAAAGCATTATTGAGGTTTAACCACTAGGAAGTGGATAGAAAATCAATTACACGGTAGTTAAGCATCCAATAATATGTGTTTTAATGAACAATTCATATTTAACACCTCTTATGAAATAATGAACTGAGTTGGAGTTTAGGAACAACCAAGCAGCACTTGGGATATCTGGGCTGACTCTCAAGGGACCCAGCGCCATGTTTGATCAAATAACATCTCAGAGCTTTGGAGCAGTATGGTATATGAGGACTGGTTCACTGCCCATGCCAGCTTTGTGCCTCAGGACTGACTACATAAATAGGCACACAGCTTCTCAGAGTTTCTCCACATAGACTAAGAAAAAACCGTGCAGAAGTCAGACTGGCCTGGCGAGTGACCAGGGTGGGACTCCTAGGTTGGGTGGTGCTGTGTTCTGAAACATTAGCATTACAGATGTCCTGGGTACATGAAAACAATACAATTCTTCTCTAATCCCACCCAGTCTGTAACAGCTGCTGAGACCCATCCTCTCTCTCTACCTGGAAGCTGTGTGGGCCAGCTGTGTGCACACATATAACTCAGCCCATTACAATCCAGGCTTCTCCTTTAAGACTACCCTGACAAATCAGATGTGATTTTAAGATCAGAAGGAGCTGGAGAGTTTCAGAACCTGTCAAGATATTCACATTGCCAGATTCATTGAGAACTGGTCTGGAATTCTCTGTCTCTGTTTCTAGTCGGGGCTTTAGAGCATGTGATAATAGGCATAAAGGAGTCTGCTGGTTTTATTGTTGTTGTGTGTGTTTGCAGTATATATGTATTCATGTAGTACGTGCTTGCATGTGTGTGTGCAGGTGCACAAACATGTGTGTTCTTGTGCTTGTGAAACCCAGAGGTTGACATTCAGTATTGTCCTCAAACAATCTCTACTTTATTTTTTGAGAAAGTTCTGCTGATTGGCTGGACCCGCTGGCCAGAGATCTCTAGAGACCTACGGATCTCCAACCCAGCCCCAGGACTAGCACTATGGACACATGCTGCCATGCAGACCTTTTTATTTGAATGCCAGAGATCCAAACTCAGCTCCTCGTGCTTAAACTGCAAGCACTTGACTCTGTGAACAATCTCCTAACCCCTACTAGTTCACAGTTTGTTCCTCTCAAGAGTCCTTGAGTTTAACCAATTCACAGATATTTGGCAGAGATATAGGAGAGGTGAAGGAGAGCACAAAAGTGGAAGACAAGAAGAAATAGCTGTGTTGAGATGACCATCAAAAATGAGAACCAGCAAGCACAGGGAATACAAAATACCCATTTCAAAGGGAAAGGGGCTCCATGGGGGAAGGTTGGCCACAAGTGGGAGAAGCTGAGTGGGAGAGGGACTTGAAGAGTGAATGAGCTATTGATTTAGAAACACGGGCTTTGGCTGGCATGAAAACCATGGATCTTGAAACCAAGCTGTGGTGTGTCTGAGAATTGGCAGATGGGATTAGTCTAGTGCCTGGCAGACTGCTTTCTGGTTCTTTTGACCATTTGCTAGCAATATGGCTAGGAGGTCATTTAACTGCTCTGTACCTGGAGGTTTGGTAACAAGTTGCTATATCCACTACTTAGCAACCCCCCTTATTCTAGTTAACAGGAAATATTGATTAACTGATATGTGTGTGTGTGAGATGGCATTCACCTTACATGGTCAAGTTGTGATGATGAATTGGAAAAACCTCATGTAGAACATTCCATGAATTGACTGATATATAATCAGTACAAAATTAATACCAGCAGTTATTATTATTACCTTTATTATTATAATATCCAGGCACCTAATTCCTGTAGCCATTTAATCTTATTATCTAAGTGATGTCCTTACTGTCAAAGATATTGAGATATATTTCAGGACCTCTTATCATATTGACATAAAACATGTTCTCAAGGTATGTCAAGTAAATTAATCAATTAATTCATAGAATTGTAGTAGAGAAAAAAATATTCATTGAGTATCTTGTATAGCTGTAGATTATGTGAACACAACCCATTAACCCTTCTATGACCATGTATAAATAAGGCTGAATGAAATCTTATTGATGAAGAAGCTGAGACCCAGAACAGTTAGGTACTTTGGACAAGATGATCCAGCCCTTGAATGCTAAACAGATTGGTTGCCCAGGTCTCAAAACTCCCAGTTTGGTGACATGTTGTTTCAACCAACTCTTCCCTTTCGGTGGACAAGGGTGGCTAGATAGTTTCAAAGCCTCAGTGTACCCACTCATTTTGCAGTTTCCGAGGTCTCCAGGCCATTTCATGGGAAGGAATTGCAGTTTGAGTTCTGACATCTATGCTTGAAGTTGTTATCATCATGGAGTTAAAATGTCTATTCTAGAATTCTGTGTTTCAACTTGGAAACCTCAATAGTTAGGGTTACAGTTTGTGACTATCTGAATTTCCCAGCAATCACCTTCGAAGGGGAGTAATTAATGGCATAGGTTGTAGAAGGGACTCATGGCAGTGGCAGACAGAACTCAGATGGGGGCCATATTGAAGACAATGGGGGCTCTGCTTAAATGGTGGATCCCTGCTGACTATGGTTCTGTAATAGGTTGGTCAAAGGGAATGGTGTTTCTGTAATAAGTTGGTGAAAAAGAAGTGTGTGTGTGTGTGTGTGTGTGTGTGTGTGTGTGTGTGTGTGTGTGTGTGTGTGTGTGTAACAGGACGGAATAACAGTGGGAAAGGGACAAAACAAAACTGTGGAGTAAAGAAGCCTGGAGATCTGCATCCTGCCCCATCAAGGTTTCCATTCAGCAACTTTTATTAGAAAGGGCTTGCTTGACTCATGGTGCATATTTGATAAATGGATAAATAAGCCAATGAAGGAATAACTAAAGGGACCTTAACAAGCCACAAGTGATGAATACAGGCATGCTGTTGCAGTTACTAATACCAACAAAGTGATAACAAAGCAATTCTTGACTCACCAACAGAGGCTTAGAATGCAGAGTGTATGCTCATCAACATGCTGATGTCACATCAAGATGGTGCCCCCTTGGGATGTTTCCCCATCTTTTTCATCCATCCCAACAAGACCTGAAGGCTTAAGCACAGAAACCTGTATGAAGGAGAGAAGTCTCTTGACTCTAAGAGGCAATTAGGGTAGAGGCAGGTTAGCAGCATCTCCTGAAGGCACCAGGGAAACCTGAGATCGGTTTGCTCACAGCCTAGAGGGACATCTTTAAAGATTTGCTAAATTGCAAGGGCAGATTAAAATGGTATTGAGCTGCTCCAGGCCATATTCTTCTAGGGGCCTTATGGAGACTGTGGGAGGGAGAATGACATCTTTGAAAGGCAGTGATATGGGGACTAGGAAGAGAGTGAGGGAATCTTCCAGACCATCCTCAGTCTGGTAGGTGGTGGTACATCCTACTCATCTATGACATCGGGAGCTCATTTGTGGTGACTGTTGCTGATAGGCAGTTGAGCATTCAAGCACAGATGCCAGGGCACCTAAGGAGAATAGTGATGGTTTCGCCATTGGAAGAATCACAGTAGACAGCAGAGGTTTGGGAATGGAGGTGGGGACAAGAATACAGGCTGAAAATCTATGCCCATGTCAAAGCAGTTTTGTCATTGCCAGAGCAAACCCAAATGGAAGCATAATGGAGAACTCAAGGCAGATAGAGTCTGTCAGTGAGATTTAATTTGTTTCAGAACTGAGAGAGTTGCGGGGGTCGTGGCTCTTGATTGGAGTGGACAGCAGAGAGGTAGACATATACGGCACAGGAGCGATTCATTCCAGATAGGACTCAAGTAAACCAATCCGATAAATCTCTTCATTAGGGTCTTGAATAAAAGGCAAGTGGAAAGAGGGCAGAGCACAGCCTGCAGATTAAATTTGGTCAGAGCCAATATCTGACAATCCCCCATGCTGTTATCCAAATGAAAGCTAATGCAACTATGAATTAGCAGCCCCAGGAGCCATGGAAGAGGGAATTCAATTCACTAAACTCAGCTCTAGCCTAGCCTGAGAGAGGAGCTGCGGGAGGCTGCTGTGACTCTCTCAGTAAGCAGGTATCGGGAAGTGTGCAGGTATTGGGAAGGAGCTACAGGATGCAGAGCCCTGTGTGGATCTCACTCACATCTCAGGGCTTGGGCTGCATGCCATGTTTGGAGTTCATAACTGGTATGGAAAAGCAGACCTTTAGTAGCTAAGGACCTGGGAAGCCCACAGAGTGTCAGTAGCCAAGAACCCATCCCTATCCTCTCACCTCTATCCATCCTTGAGGGTTGTTTTCTTCACAGTGAGCCTGGAATAAAGTTCCCAGCCTTGCTCCTGAAATCTCATTAAGACCCTACCTCTATGAATCAAGTAACAGGGAGTCTCAAACATTGCCACTAGCTGCTCCCTTACTTTGTTCTAATTTATTCAAATTGGATAGTATTGAAAATAAGGGGGCATGGGGAGCACATATGACCTTCCATCACTTGGGGAGATCATCCCTTAATGCTCTCCTTATAGCATATGCCTGCCCTTGACACTTGCATCTGTCATTCTGGGCCCAGTGACCTTGTAGTCCTGCCCTTTCCCCTGTTCTCCTGTCCAGATGACAAACTCCGTGATGGACTTGATATGAATGCATTACTAGCCATTTATCTCTGTCCCTGCTTACTTAATCTTGCCCTGAGCATGTCTGTCCTTCACTGCCACTCCATTGTATGAGGTAAGCATGCCTGAATGCTTCTCATAGGCAAAGTCAGCCATGTCTAAGCTATTCTCTTTCTACAGTGCAAAGGGGGGTATTATTGGATATTATTGGATATAAGGGTATCACGTTATAGGTAGATAGACAGAGGAGAGCTGTGATTCATTCCAGGAGCCACGCATCCTGAGCAGAGATGGTCCAATCTCCACCCCCAACAGAGTTTTAACTATAAGCTAGTTATCGAGAATGAATGAAGATGAATGTTTGACCATGGAAGCTACTCAAAGCCCAGAAGCATCAGAAAACAATTCTGAGAACCCACAGAGACTGGGCCACCAGACCAGTACTGGGTCCTCTGACTCCACTGAGAATATTCATCACTGAGATCTGTGCTAGCCTGAGCCCAGGAGCAGAGTCTGGTCCCGGAGACTTGTCCTGCAGTGGGTACCAGGTGGAAGCACCTGAGTAAGATCTTTCAATTCGACGCTCCATGGCTGTGTTGCCTCCTTAACATGACAAACTGCAGATGCTGCCTTCCTTTACTGCCTGCATGCTAATGAGCCAAGCCGTGTAGCCATGATAAGGAGTTGACAAACAACACAGCTTTGAGGTACTCAGAGAAAAAAGTGAAATTTCATAGAACATCCGCCTGACGGGAAACGTCATCTTCTACAAGCCATGGATCCAAAGGCGACTCTAAAGGAAAAGTGCTCAGAGAGTACCAGACAGGAGGTGCGGGGCAAAGGCCAAGGCATTCAGACCTCTGAGATCCCATTATACTCAAAGACTTCATTTCTTAAAACGGTACATGATACAGCCTTCTGCACAGTGACACCCCAGATGAATGCCATTCCATCTCACCTGAGTGACCTTCTCCAGCTCAGACAACAAATCAGGCCAGTAGGTAGAGTTTTCTCAGAAGGGAACCCCAGTTTTCTGAATCTGGGGTTAGGATGATGACCTGATTTTTTGCTACCAGGTTGCTGTGTTCATTTTGAGACATGCAGCGAGTGAGAATTAGGCCCTTGGGACAGAAGAAGTGGAGATGATGATGACGTCATGCTAAATGTGCCTGCTTATTTTGTACTAGGCATGATGCTAGAGGTACAGATGCATTTTTTACTTAATCCTTAGCTAGCATGTGCTTGAGAATGCTATTATTCCAATTTAAGAGAAAAATCAAGGCTGAGTAATGAATAAATTGATCACAGTTACAAAGCTCTTTAGTGACCCACAGTACAAACATATTACTCAATAGGAACACTTGAACTGGACGCCACAGGAACGTGCTACTTTCTAGAGTATTTGATCAAGAGGGAAGCCTAGGTATGACTTGATCAAATCTTTCTTAGCCGAGAAAACAGCAGTACTTCTTCAAGGCTATGCCACAGGGTTGTAAAGCTGGCATTAAAGTTTGGTTCTCCTGAACAGTAATCTTCAATTCTTTTCCCCTTGGCCTACTTACCGCCTCTTTGAATTTCACTTTGGAGTACTGGGCTATTTTAATTTTTGAGGACTTTGTTGATGGCTTCCAATAAATGAACTGTGTATTGGAAGTAGACTATCTAAAAGCTGGAAACTAATCAAGAAAGAAGTTGTGTGTCCACTGAATTATGATACCTATAAAAACAGAGATGGGTACCTGGGAAGCAGTCCTTTTGCTCTGGTATCATCTTCTGTAAGAGTTGGAAGTCTCTTGTTTTATTCCTGAGAGCTTTGCTGACCCATGCTTTTGCCTGAGTTCTAGGACAGAATGTCGGAGGGGAAATGATCCTTCTCTGATTTGCTCCCATTAGCCCATAGTCTGGACTAGAGTGATATCAATGCCACTGAATGCTCCATGCCAGGCAGGCTGGGTCTCATTCTGTAGTTCAGGCTGCTCCAGACTAGCCTTGAATTCCACTCTTTTCTCCCAATCCCTATCCCCAGTGCTGAGATTGCAAGCATAAGCTACCGCACCTGAACCTAGAGAAATAATTTAAATGCATACCGTTTAAAACTCTGCTTCCAGATTTTCTGACTCCATTTATACGATGTTTTAGTTGCTTCCCAGATGATTTTGATATTGGGCAGAATTACAGCCATTCCCAAAGTCTTTGATGCTATCAAGCGAAGAAGGAAGTAGCCTGACCAGTCAAGAAAAAACCCTTGTAGGGGGATCCATTTGCTTGCTTACTTTGCACCATTACCAAAGAATATTCTGAGGATGATTCCAGCACCAAGGGACAGAAAAGACTCACAAGATTCATTCTTTTCATGCAGTTGAAACATTCAGTAATTACAACTTCTTGTCATACATGAAGGCTCAATGGAGATAGAATCATGATCAGTGTTAGAGTTATTTAGATCAATTGATCCTGATAGCAAGAAGATCAGACTTCAATCAAGCTAGGTAGTTATTTGGATAAATGAGGCAGCTAACAGCAAGGCAAAGCCAGCCTCTCGGTAACACAGCCATATGTGAATTCACTAGAACACCTGGAGCTGAAGCAACAGGAGATGAAGGCACCAGAACCCAAACATTTATGACTGTAAAGGCGTCCTCTGGTGCATTTAGCACTAAGTAACTCAGTCCCTACCTTATGAGGGCAAAGAGGTTAGAGACAAACTAAGGTAGTGGCAGGTGGCAGGCTCTGAAAATAATCCATCCAAAGCCACAGGATTGGAGTGAATATGGCAAGTTTAGTACCAAGAGCATACCTTGGAATGTCACGTGAATGGTCACTTGCTTGGGGCATAGAAGACAACATTAAAAGTTCATATGGTCATAAGTACACATGCATGCTCACATACATACCCTATGTAGAAAATGAGCAAAGTTCCTTCTCTTGTCTATAAATTTAAATGAGGTCTGGATAGTGAAGGCCATTTGTAAGGTCTGCTGAGCTAATGGATTCATAATGACTTTTAAAGCTTCACTCGGGTAAGAAATACTGTTCATTTTTTAATTGCATATAATTATAATTTTTCATAATCTAGGATGGCATAGCAAAAGTAAATCTACTGGCTTAATTATAAATCTTTTTATTAGCTGTAACCCTGCTGAAATAAGAAGAAAAAGAAACAACTATTGTTTTTCTAATCTAAGAGAAAGGATTTAAACAGTGCATGCCCTCAGTGTTAAATGTGTTAGGTTGCTTTTGATAGGGGAATTCTACTTAGTCATAAATTCCACACTGTTCTGGAGGCAAGATGTAGATGTTGGGGACACTCTGATCTGCCAGAATTCGGGCTGTATCATGTCCTTGGAACCAGGCATTAGAGGACTTTTGGAGAAGCTAAGAGTTTGTCACCAGGAGGTTCATGATGGGAAAGTTTCAGGCTTCAAGGAGTTGGAGGTTGACAAATGCAGCAAAGGTGTCAGAAGTCAAAGAGGATGATGCCCCAGGAGCCTGACCAAATTTCCCATCTTCAGAGCTCTGCTTAATAATTTCTCACCCAGACCCTTCGATGACTTTATAGCTAGCTACTCACACTGCTCCTGTTGACCCTGGGGAGGGAAACTCACCTCTCAGGAGCACAGGATGTGGCTGTGAGCATTGTCTTCAGACTAATAAGACTTGCTGAAATCTCAGTCTCTTGTAAAGTAGAAGTGCTGAATCAATTGTGTAGAGAGACTGCACCATCTGGAAGGACGGTGGGGCAAATTTGAATCTGAACAGGGATGCTGAGGGGACAAAAGGGACAGAGACCTTGTAAAAGTACCAGGATGCCTCTCCAAGTAGAACACTACTTGTCTTATCACAAAGGAAGACATACCTAACAGCTAACAGAGGAGGCTGCCTCTTGAAGGGAGTGGAGCTTTCACTGTGATCAGGAAAGGCCCTTTCCTGGGAAACCTGGGAGAACAAGGTTGCTGCTGAGTGTACCAGGCAGACTGTGAAAGGTACAGAGAACTGTCTTCTTCTGAGCATTGAAACTCATGATCCTCTGAAAGGCTCTTCCATCAGTTTTGGATTCCCCAGTATAAGTGAATTCAGTCATTGTTGGGAGGGGCAGGGAACCCAGGAGGAAAAACCAATTAAGCTCTTAAAGGTTGAACAACTCATTTGGGTCCAATAGAGATGAATGATATTGCTGCCCATCTCAGAGAGAGAGGTGGCTTCTTGTGAAGAGACAGCACATTGTAATTAACATCTTTCACATCCCTTGGGATAGTTTTGTACCACTCTCCTATAAGTGTAACTGTAAGCCCAACTCACACAAATCCTGTGACAATGTAAGTGCAAACTACCAAGGCTGTCCTTAATCTCCCAGCACTGCCATCTAGTCTACAGCCTGGGCCTGGTATTAAGTACTTCCTTCTCACACTGAAGCCCCTGTCCCAGCAGCCACTGGTCTCTGATTTTTACCTGGAGTCTCTTTTTCTTCTCCTCTTGCTTGTTCTCTGTCCAAACTGCTGTCCTTGCACCTAATTCTGCTGAGAATTAGTGTTTGATTTCTTAACCTTATCTCCAGAAAGAAGCAGAATCTCCAGCTAATAATGCCCTACATCCTGTAGTCAGTGTGAGCTTTCTGGAACATACAGAGGTGAGTGTGTGTGTGTGCGTGTGTGCGTGCGTGTGTGCGTGCGTGTGTGCGTGTGTGTGTGTGTGTGTGTGTGTCTGTGTGTGTCTGTGTGTGTCTGTGTGTGTCTGTGTGTGTCTGTGTGTCTGTGTGTCTGTGTGTGTCTGTGTGTCTGTGTGAAAAGAGCAAAAGACACTTCCCTTCTTGGGCTTATAGGATGATAACTGCTGTAAACACAAATGCAAACATTCGAAGTTGGCTATCTAATCTGAATTGAAATGGGAGGATCCAGGTCTTGTCGCTGTTGCATGGTTTTAGCCTGTGGAGACATAGAGCAGCAAGTGACTCTATCCTAGGAAATATGTTTCATCCTTCAATTTCCTCATAGCAGTCAAGGCATATATAGTTTAGAATTCCAGTCCCTGTGACCTTCAGCAATAGACTTGACTTTTCTTGACCTCAATGTTTTCATCTAAAAAAAATGGATATGCAGAATGCTTAGCCTTAGACTTGTAAGAATTTGAGGATATAGGAAGGTCAAGTGCCTTACAGGATCAGAGGCCTAGCACTCCATGCTCAGTAGTTGGCTTTCACTGGTTTTGCTGTTATTTCTATTATTAGGCACAGAAACCTGGCTACCAGTGCCTGTTTTTCCTCTCCCTGGCAGCTTGACCTTGGTTGAGCTGTATAAATTTTCAGACTTAGTCTTTGCATCTATTAGATATGTGATTAATATTTTCTGTCTTACCAGTTACGTGTAGGTTTGGCAATAATGCACAGAAAGCCCAACCAAGATGGCTTCAACAAGCAGAGATCCATTTGTCTCACTTAGCACAGATTCCAGGGAGCTGCCACTTCAGTCAGCTTAGCAGTGCCTCAGCATCAGGACCACATCTCCTGGATGCTGTCAGGTTTTTCAGCCTGTCTTACGCATTGCTACTCCCTGATGTCCGATTATGTCTGTTCTTTGAAGGTTTATCCTTGTTCTAGGTGTAGAGAAAGAATCAGGGATAGTATGTTTGCATCTTTGTATGCATGTATGTATGTATGTATTATGTATGTGTATAAGATATATATATATATATATATATATATATATATATATATATGCACACATAGCACACACATACACACACAGACACACACACACACACATCTTCACAAACTTTCTCACACCCCACACTGAAAAATCTTCGCTCCCATCATCTTGACCAGGATACGATGACTGCAGAGGCTGTCAGCCAACACTGTCTGTCACTCTTACTGATAGAGTTGCTATGAAGACACATGAGCTAGTGTGAGTTAAAACGCTTTCTAAGTGCCTTACAAAAGTAAGTTGTTATCCTTATCCACACCCTGTACAAAGGAAAGGCCAGTCAAGTGGCAAGTGATAACTATATTGCCCGGGCCTTTTAACCCACACTGAGATAAATGGAAGGCATTTAGGAGGCGATGGTAGCTTTAGCACCAGCTGACAGGTCCTATCCTCTTGTAGGCTAAGCTGGAGGTTATCCTGTTTCATTCTGCTGGAGAGATGATGCTTGGCTTGAGCTTGGTTGCTTCAATTGGCTCTGCTTGATATAACCGTGAGGCTATATCCTAGATAAATACAGAGAATCTCTAGGAACAGCAGGAAGTATTCCTGAAAGACTCATTCACCAGTAATGGGATTATGTTAAGTTAATGATAGGTAGTCCTTAATGTGCGCCCTCCCCATCCATGTAGCCTTCTGACATCCTTAATAAGCATCTGCTATTTTTTAACAGCTTTATTGAGGTATAATTTATGTACCACGAAACTCGATGCTTAGTAAATGTACACCATTGTGTGACTATCACTGCAATCCAATTTTAGAACAATCTCATCTCCTCCAATGATCCTTCATGCCAATTTGAGGACAGCCCCCATTTCCAGGCTTTGCTGGGAATGACAGTTCTATTTCCTACCTCTGTTAGGGATATCTTTTCTGGGCACTTCATCCCAATGGAGTTGTCCAATATGTGGTCCTTTGCACGTGGTTTCCTTCACATGATATGATTTGAGGGTTTGTCCACGTTATAGCAGATAACAGTGGTCTGTTACGTTTGATTGCAGGCAAGTATCTGTTACAAAGATTCACCCCACTTTATTTATCCTTTACCAGTTGGAGAACATTTCGGCTTTTCCCTCTTTACTGCCATTATGCTGTTAACATTTACGTCCCTGTCTTGGTGGAGATGCACATTTTCATTGCTCATGTGTAGCTATCTAGGAGTAGAATTGCTAGATCCTATGACAACTTTATGCTTAACACTTTTAGGAACTGTGGAACTATTTTCATTCCTTCCACCAGCATTTCACATTCCTACCTGCAGTGCCCCAGCAGCAGTGATCATTCCTGTGACATCGCATCCTCACCAACAGCTCTTTGGGATCACAGACATTTTCCCGGGCACGATGTAGTAACTTGTGATGGTTTAAATCTTATTTCCTTGGTGACTAATGATGTTGAACATTTTTCCACGGGCTTATTCAGTTGGTATATTGTTAATGAGCCTTTCCGAGACTTTTGCCCATTGTAGAGTAGATTTGGGGGCTGGGGAGATGGCTTCATGGGTGCAGTTTTTTGCACAACCATGAGGGCTTGAGTTTGGATCCCCAGAACTTGCATAAAGCTAGAGGCAACAGCACACATCTGTAACCCCAAAACTTCTACAATGATATGGGAAGCAGAGATGGGAAGCTTATAGAGCCAGCCAGCCAGGCGATCTCAATGGTCAACAAGAGACTCTGTCTCAAGGTGAAAGGTGAAGAGAGATGCCCAAGGTTTTCCTTTGACCTTCGCACATGCACACACACGCACGCACACACACACACACACACACACACACACACACGCATCATAGATACCCATTTAATGAAGTACATTTAACTTTTTGGGACAGCTTTACATTCACAGCAAAATCCCCCATGTCTTTGCCCGACCTCCATGTGGTCAGAGCTCAGAGCCCACTGTTCGTGTTAAAATTAACTCATTCTTGCTGCTGTGTACATCCTGTGTGTGGAAAGGCACAGAAAGGACAGGTACCCACCATTTTAGTATCCTACAAAGCAGTGTCTCTGCCCTGAATCCTCTGTGTTCTGCCTATGCACCCTACCCTCCCACAACCCCCAGCAAACACTACTGTTTTTATGTCACCATAGATTTGCTTTCCCAGAATGTCATATAGTTGCAGTCATATACTACTCAACCTCTTTAGATTGGCTTCTTTCACTTACTAACACGTGCTTATGTTTCATGCATGTTGCTTGTATGGCCTGATAGATCTGCTTTTGGGGGTGGGTTGTTTTTGTTTTGGAGTGGGAGGGCATTGGCAATGAATAATGTTTCATTGTCTGGAAAAATGGTTCATTTTTCCATTCATCTACCCAAGGACATCTTAGTTGCTTCCAAGTTGTAGCAATTATGAGTAACATCAGTTTCAGCATCCATGTGCAGATTTTTGTGTACACATAGGTTTTCAGCTCAGTTGGGTAAATTCCAACAAGCACAATAGCTGCATCTTCTGTTATTGACGTCCAAGAGATGGCTCTCTGCTTCCTCACCATCAGTGAGGGAGAATCTCCACTCTTTTATATGTTACTGTGCACTGCTCGTGGTTTCTAGATGCTCATCATCTGGAAACTGTGTAGCTGTGTCTCCTGGATTATTTTGAAATTCCTTTTTGGCTTATGATGCTGAGATTTTTTTTTTTCTTATGCTTATCTGCCCTCTTCTGATTGTCTTTGGTGAAGTTTCCTCTAAGATAAGGCACTCAGCCTATTTGTCAATAGGCTCTTTGTGTGGTTGTTTCTGAGCCTTAGGAGTTCTTTGTCTATTTTGGATAGCAATCCTACATCAGACCCGATGTTGGTAAATATTTTCTCTCATGTTGTGACTTACCTTTTCATTCGCTTGACTTTTGCCCAGTTTTAAATTGGGTTGTCGGTTTTCTTATTATTGACTTTCAAGAGTACTTTATAAGCTCTGGACATGTTATTCATCAAGGATATAATTTACAAAATGATCTCTCAGAGTGCAGCTTGTCTTTTCATTTTCTTAATATAAGCCTTTTTAAGTGCAAATTATTTTAATCTGGATGACATAAAAATTCTTGATATGTTCTTTTATGGCTTGGGTTTCTAGTGAGAATTAAAAGTCCCAAGTACACAATGGTTTTTCTTTTGAATGTTTATAATGTTAGCAGTCCTACATCAGCCTTTTGCTAATATCAGTCTATTGTATAGTCTATGGATTTACTGTGAGACTAGATCTAAGTTCATAAATTCCCATGCAAATATCTAGATTTACCATTGGATGCTGAAAAGACTATACTTCTTCCCTTACGAGCCTCAGCACTTTCTTTAAAAATTAATTGATCATATATGCTATAAATACAAGAGTTTATTTCTGAGTAGTTGGTTCTGCCCCATTACCCTGTGTGTCTATGATGATGCCAGTGCCACGCCTTACAGATTAACATAGCTTTATAGCATGTTTTAAAACCAGTCAATATAAGTTTTTCAATCTTATCCTTTTTTAGTGTTTGTTTGTTTGGCTCTCCTTTGCATTATCATATGAATTTTAGGATTAGATTGTCAGCTTCTAAAAACCAATTATCTCAGGGACTAAGATTTTGATAGGACATGTATTTGATCCAAAAATAATTTAGGAAAAACTGCCTTCCTAGCATTTTTCAGTTTTCCTGAATCAGTGTTCTTTGTCTCACTTTTTATTTAGAATTACTTAATTTCTCTCAACAATGCCATTAGCAGGAAGAACTTAAATTTTTCACTTTTTTTGCTAGGTACATCTCTAGTCTTTTGTTATTTTAATGTTATTGTGAATGGGACTATTTTCTTAATTTCTCTTTGGGACCCCCTGCTTGTATATGAAATCAAAATTGTATTTTTGCATATTGTCTTATATTGCATAAATGTGCTGAACTTATTTATTAGTTCTAGTGATATTTTTGTAGATTCCTTAGGGTTTTTTTTCCTTTTTTCATATAGGATTGTCTACAAATAAAGACAATTTTTCTTCTATCTGCCTTCCGATCTGGTTGCTAGGCATCTCTTATTGAATTTGAGATGTTATAAGATACTCTGAAAGAGTGAAGGAAGGGTCCCCAGAGCAGATAATGTGATCACTCTAAGAAAGAAGGGCTTGCAAATTGTGGCTGGGATGGCCAGAGGGACCAGGAAGTCCCCACTGAGCTGCAATGAGTTTAAGGTCTCTGATTCATTTTCCAAAGAGCTATGAGCGAGGGACAGCAGGAAGAAGACATGCACAGACTTGAGGCAGGCACCTTGACAAGGACACAGGCAAGGCTGCTTCACTTTCAGAGCTGTTGAGCTGCCCTAATTTTAACTTTGCTCTGTGAAGAAATGGGGTATTCTCTCCCCCACTGATCTGGATGTTTTTCTCTTAAGCAGGGACAGTCTACCCACTCCTTGCCATGAAGATGGGGTCATAGTGACACAGAACAGCCTTGTGTATTTGTGTGAGTTCCTATGCCACCACAGCAGAAATTCTACACTTAACAAGTCTCCCACCCTCCAGTGAGACACCTCTTAAATAACCCCTCATTACTCAATATGCAGTGGTTGTTATGGCTATGTGTGCTGTTATCTGTTTATGTTGACTATTAATAAATTATTAGTCCATATCGTGTGGGTTTTAATAACTCCATAGGAAGAGAAGTGTGGCCAGGAGGTGAAATCTCAAGCAATTACAGATTCATAGTTTGAGTGTGTTGTTTTTCCCCCCTTCTAGTGCATAGAAGCCATTCACTTACAGAGAAATTAAATACGCAGGCCTTTGCCCTTACTTAGAATTCTGGCCATGCACAGGGAAGTAGCTCACAGCAGACATGCAGTCCTGGTGGGAGCAGTCTGCTGGGATATCAGTAGTAGAGACAGCCCCCCACGAGTCTGAAGCTTGTTAGGCTCCCTGCCTTGAGTCTCTGGCTTTTCCTTATGGAGTGAAAGCCTCTGTAAGGATGAGAAGGTTGCATGTAGTCTGTGCAGCTGAGCAAGGCTTTAAAATGCATCACTCTAAATCAGCCTTGAAATAGGGCCTCTCAAGTTGGCCTGCTTGACTGCTCCCAGATGAGACCCAGGAAGATGCCCTGCACCCCCGCATGCATGTCCTTGCTTGTTGGAGACAAACAGGCATGAGACCGTATAAGACTAGGATTGAAGTATCAACCTAGGTGGGGCCAGGGGCCTCCATCATCATGACCCTGGGAGGTCAGACAGAGGCAGAGGAGGCACCAGATCTCAGCTGCAACATAGAAATAGACTCAAATTATTTTAGTATCAGCCATGATTTTAAAAATCAATACCAAGCCTTTTGATACGGTCTTAAATCCTTTTATTTTCTTGCAGTCGGTAGAGGGATTGATAGATTTCCTTCTCCATGTAGCTATGGAAAGAAAGTATTGATCCTGTCTTTGGGATAGGAGCGCCTTGTGCATCCCTCGTATCCTGACTGAGAGGCAGCATGTTTCTGGGGCTTCCCGGGTCCTCTGCATCATTTGTTGACAGGTTTCTCTTGGCTTCAAGGGGCGGTTTCCACATTACCTACCTCATTGCTACCATGGAGAAACTGATGGTAATCTGTCCTAGGATGTCCAAAAGGTAAGTAGCTGCGAGTGTCTGACCACCTATCGCCCACATTGAGTTCTTAGACAACAGCATTGCTTAGTATCCTCCTCCTTACATTTGCTGCCAGAAACCATGCCCAGAGGTGAGCCACCTTCACTTTCTAGGATGGCAGTCCTAGAGGGATAGAGCAGGTGAATGATCAGAAGGAAGTGTTTAGGATTGTCCCAAAGTCCCCCAAATCTGTGTGCTTCTAGACAGCAGGGAAGTCCTTCTGTGTACCTCCTCTTTCATGTAACTGAATGCTTGTGAAGTGACTAACAAGAAAAGGAAGGGAGGAGGAAGGAGGAAGGAAAGGTGAGGGTAAAGGAGGGAGGAAAAAAATAAAAGAAAGGTCAGTAATGGATACCAGTCCATTCATTCACTCACACCTTCATAAATCCTGATAGGCAGGCATAACGATAGACAGGAATTGTGATAGAAAGACACTGTAGTAGGCAGACTCTATGCCAGGTGTCAGAGATATAGCAGTACCCAGAAGCAACCCTCTCCTTCCATGAGCTTGCTGCCAACCTAGGAGGCAGGCATTCACACAACTGTGTCACGTAGGCTGTATGGTGGGCCAAGCTCTGAGGGTTGCTGGAGCTCTTCTGCATAGGGAAGCAGAGATGGGCAGAGGGAATAAACCGTGCCGAGCTTGGAGATAAACATCCATGACATAGTATGACAATGTCAGGGTAGCGAGGGGACAAAGCAGAGGGTACTGGTTACAGTCAAGCCAAGACTCCATGTCTGCAGATCTTGAGTAGCACGATAGTCTGGGGCAAGATCTGGAGGCAGTTCTAAGAGGAAGGAGGGGCCCTTGATGCAGGGGTGGATAGTGTGACTTCTGGCTGCTCTAGTATGCAGTGTTCTAGTTGGGGTGGGGCGGGGGAGGACACAGGGAGAGGATAAGAGGTACCTTGCAGAGAAAGACAATAGGTGAGATGGACATGATGGGTAAGGGACAGAGAGAACCTAGTGGCCAGCATAAATCCACAGCCACCTTCTTAGTTAAGTAAGGTCTGAGGTCATGGAAGGGAAGGGCGGACGACTGGAGTCCAGAAAAACAGATTAGCCACAGAGGCAAATGTCAAGTTGGAGAATCTCTACAGGCAGGGAAGGGCTCTCACCACAGAACCTTAGTGGAACTAGAAAAAGTGATGAGGGCTTGCAGCAGATGCTACTGAAAGGCAACGGATAATGGGCATTGGGAGTTGTCTTAGGGACCATGCCCAGAGCAACCCCATTCCAACACACCGAGCACGGGGCTCCCTTGGCAAGGGAGAAACATGTGCATCTCAAACAATGGCGGAGGAGAGGGCTTTGTGAGCACAAAGAGACTCATTCATGAACTCACTAAGTTGTGCCTGTTGCCACAGTAACACGTCAAGGGTTTGGCAGATCTGGGAGGGAGGTTTTTGTTGTTTTTTTAAAAAAAAAAAAAAAAAAAAAACCCACACAACTAAAACAAAAACAAAACCCCCTGAGTTACAGTACTCAAAGCAAATTAGGTCACTGTTACGAGTTATTAATTTTAATGCATTAAGAAAAAGTGTGCAGGGGGAGTGAAGGACTTTTTTTTTTTTAACGCGGCAAATGGGGAACAGGAAAAAGTACAACAATAATTATGCTGAAAGCAAAGTGAAGTGTTCCATAAAACGAAAGAAATGAACAAATTGCACACCCCTCCCTCCTCTTCCCTCAAGTGTAGTTAGGGGTTGCTGAGGTGGGGGTGGGGTGGCTCCCTCACAGCCCTCAGCTTGCTTCTTTGTATGTGTCGCCTGCTGTTACTTAAGCCAGGCTGAAACTCCAGGATGAAAAGAAAGCGCGGAGGACCACTGTCTGGGCTGAGTTATGTTCAGTGTGGAATCACTCTTAGGCAAACGTGCAGCCTCGTGAGGAGAAACTGGATGCTGTGGACAGATTCTCCAGGAAGTAGGGACAACTCACAAAGACTCCAGGCATTTTGGTCTTTGGGCCTGGCTGACTTGGAGTGCCAACAGCTTCTGTAAATGCTCTTTCTCTGCCTGCAAAACTGGGTCATGTACCACTCTGGCTACCTTGGCTTTTGTTCAAGGCTTCCCTGGGGCGTGAAGACTCCTGCTAAGGAAGTCCAGACCTCCTCTCACCCCCCCACCCCATCCCGTCCAGTACTGCCTTTGCTGGCCTCTCACCTTCTGTCCTTTGGTCTAGTCCAGCCACGGTTCTTGATCTGTCATGGAGGCAGGAACTAAGGGCGCTGTTTCTGATTTCTGAGCAATCTTCCCAAGGCCCATCCCACATCAGGGCATTCCCCAGCCTATGGACAGCTCTCACCTCCCCCACCTCCCCACCCCCACCCCCATTACCTACAAGACAAATTGTGAAGCATTTCAAGATCAAGGAAATCAGATCCCTCCCAAAACCCTTGTGTCCTCTTTTCTGGTCATCCTTCACAAGCCTGTGATCCAGTCAAAGAAAGGCCTCTGCGTTCTTCAAGTCCGAACCTTTGTCCCTTGTTGCCTCTCTACTGGATCCATCCCACTTCTCTGCTGAGCAATTGTCTGTCCATCCTCAAGGTCACTGACATTTTTATGCAGAGTATGACACTCCCTTCTGTGGGCTCTGTTGAAAAACACCTTGACCACAGCAGTAGCTGTGTCAGTAGCTCATGCCTCATTGCACTCCTCAGCCGCTGAAACCCCTGAGAAGCTCCATCTTTGAACTTGTCTCGAGCCTGGGGAAGCACGGGGGCCACTGGACAAATAGTTGTCTTATTGCTTTCCTTGCCTAAATTCTCCACTTATCAATGGAAAAGGCCCCCAGACTTCACAAAAACCTATGTTAAACTACAGATCTCCATACAGCATCCCCTGCCATGTGACTTGGAGGTCAGAGTGCAAGAAGTCCAGCCTGGGCAGTCTTTTTGGAGGATGCTTTCTCCAAGGTCACACATCCCAAGAGCAGTTACTCTGAGATTTTGAGAACACATGAGAGTCCCAACTGAATAAAGTGTTTGGCTCATAGATGGATGTTGCTGGAAGCTCAGGAGATGCGTCAAGGGACTGGGGGGTGGGGGGAGAAGGATGTGGGTCTCTGGTTTGTTTTCCATTCTGTGGTTAGATGGCTTTAGTAAAGGTCATATCCACATTTCCTTGTACTCCCAAGGAGCATTGCTTAAAGCAGACCTTTTTTTATTTCTCATCTGTTAAAATGTATTACTTTTACGATAAACAGGGACAGGAAGTTGCAAGCCCAGCAGGATCCCTTAGAAGCCTGGCACATTTCAAATGTAGCCCTGCAAAATAGGAAGGAATGTGGGATTGAGTATGGGTAAATGGGCAGGGTGAGCACATATATGTGTATGTCCTTGGGACGTCATAAGACCAGCTAGTGTTTAGCGAGTCACCGTTTGTGCCAGTTATGTACCATGTGCGTGTGCATGTGTGTGTGTGTGTGTGTGTGTGTGTGTGTGTGCGCGCGCACGTTTCTGTGTATGCAGTACTTTCACGTGCAGTCTGTGTGTTACAAGCAGCTTTCACCACACTTTAGCTACTCTTAGTATTTTCCAGGCACTACAGGGAAGGGCAGATGTTTTCTCTAGCAGCTAATTTACTTGGGGCTCCATTTTAATTGATTCTATCTTTCAAGAGGCAAGGAACTTGTAATCTCAGCTCAATTGTCAATACTTTGCAGGCCTTTCCCTCCAGTCTTTAGCATGCAGATAGGGCAAGCAGGGAGCTGCTGTCACGGCTAAGGATGAAAAGGAAGAGCAACTCAGGATAATAATCCGCTTTTGATTTTTTCCCCCTTCCTTCCCTACACCCTCTCTCAAATCCACTAAAACGAGGGAAAATCCATAGCGATTAGAAGAACTTCTGACCAAGACATCTTTCTCCCTTTCCTTTCATTTCCTCCCAGCCCTCTTTAGTATTCAGAAGCTGCCCAAACAGCAGAGGTTTCCATGGGGCTCGGCTGTGCCTAGCATCCCAACCACAGAATGGGATACTTGCTGGAGAGTTTGATGGTCCTTTCAGGCTGATGCCAGGTAGGCTTTGTCAGTCTGACAACAAGGCACAGAGGATCACCATGATGTAGTCCAGGAGCTTCTACCAAGATAGGGAGAGTGTGAGAGTCCCCTGACTACCTCCGCTGAACAGAGGACCCTTTCTGTGGTCCGTCTGAGTGCTGCTGCACATCTCAGCAGGTTCAAGGAAGGAAAGAACAAAAAAGACTGGTATGGTGCCAAAGAGACACAGTGAGGGGAACTTGGGAACGTGTAGAGAAAAATGCTCTGGTGCTTCTGGTTCTCATCGTGCTTCACTGAAATGAAGGACTGCCTCAGTCACTGTTCCGTTGCTGTGAAGAGACACTATGACCATGGCAAGTCTTATAAGGGAAAGCATTTAATAGAGGCTTGCTTACCATTTCAGATGTGTAGTCCATTGTCACCATGGTGAGACGCTTGACCGTATGGTGCTGGAGAGGAAGCTATGAGTTCTACATCTACATCGGCAGGCAGCAGGAAGAGACTGACTCTGGGCTTGGTGTGGACTTTTGAAACTTCAAAGCCCACTCCTAGTGACACACTCCAAGGCCATACTTCCTAATCCTTTGAAATACTGCCACTCCTGGTGACCAGGCATTCTAATCTATGAGCCTGTGGGGGAACATTTCCATTCAAACCACCACAGGGGTATACTAAGTTAGGAGTGCTCAATGTCACCTTTCCAGTCAATTGCCTGGCTTTTCTTTGCCCATAGCTGTAGTCACACATTTGGATGCAGGGCAATATGTATCTCTGACCAGCAGTCTTCACTCCTGAAGAAGTGGGCCTAGCCTTTGTGTAACAGTCTAAACAGGGATTCCTCGGGCTGGTACACAAAAAACAAGGTTAAGATTGTATGAGGGACACTGGGGGAAGAGCATTTCTACACTTGACCAAGTCATTGTTGTGGTCTTCAATTCTATTCCATTGATCTACCTTCCTGTCACACAGAGAGAGAGAGAGAGAGAGACAGAGAGAGAGAGAGAGAGAGAGAGAGAGAGAGAGACAGAGAGAGAGAGACAGAGAAAGAGAGAGAGAGAGACTATATAGAAGTGACACTATTAAACAACCTCATCCTCAACAACAGAGAAGCCACTAGAGGAGTCACCAGAGGAATGAGGAAGTGTGGAGGGTGCCAGAGACCCAACCAAGATCAGCACACAGCAGACAGCTGATTATGTTAGGCGGCACAGGTGAACAACTACAGAGGCCAGGGTGAACAGGGGAGGGGGCGTCCTATTTGCTTAGAAATGCATGGATTTTAGTGAGGCGAACTTTTTATCTATAATTCTTCTTCCACATCACCCGGCATTCCTGCCTTCAGGTAAATCCTTCTCTGAGGCTGGTTTCTAGAAGGGAGTCAACAGACACAGAAGAGCAGTCCGTGGACGGTGTAAAGTCAAACACACCCTAATTGCAAATGGGCAGACACAATAATGACCAGAGCTAATGGGTATTTAGGCTTCCGGAGCGCATGGAAACTCTCTTTAGTTTAGATTCCAATCATTTTTTTCATTGAACAAATATTTCTTGAGCACGTCATGAAAGGCTTGCACTGTGACGTGTGTGCGAAGGAGGCTTTCTGAACCTTGGTATGAGGTGGAGAGTGCAAAGCTAATGTGTTTCAAAGACTGCGGTGCTCTCTCTGTAGTATAGGGAATGGCCAAAGGGAAGTGGAAAGTTGTTCTGGAAAACCAGGTGGATAGACTCTGCCAGGGGACAGATGGCAGTGGCTTTAACTAAGAAAGAGAAAAACTGAAGGAAAACCAAGTCAAGAGGTGTCTTGTCAAGTCAACCAAAGATATCTTTTTAGTGTCTTTCCACAACGCACCATGGCAGGTGTTACACAGAGAAAGAGGAACGACCTTTTGAAGTCAAATAAAAGGACTGTGGTGGTTGATTGAGTCCAGGGGATGAGGGGCAGGGGAATTCATGGGCTCTGCTTTATGCTTCAGTTGGAACAAGTGGGGAGATGAAAGAACTTCTCTTTATGATGGTCAAATGAGAGCAAGAAGGGTTGACAGGAAAAGAACGGGATTCCCCATTTCATACACCAAACAAGGATCAAATCCAGAGCTTTTACATATGGTGTCCAGTAAATATTTGGATATGTGGATTGTGACCCAAGGGAGAAACATCTGGGAGTAAGAAAAGAATCTAAGTCAAACCTGTAAAGGATACAGCAAAAATAGGTAAATAAAAAGGGATTCACAAGGCAACTGAGAAGAAGCCTCCAGAGGAGTAGGCAAATCAAGGGAGCATGCCCAGTCCAAGCGAAGAGACCAGTGTGTAGTGGGCAGGGGGCACAGACTCTAGGGATGGGTAAGCTGGCCACTATACTAGGACACAGAGCAAGAAGGTCACTAGCAACCTCATCTAGAGGTTAGACAGCCAAGGACACCAGAATGCTCTGGGTTGTGGGGAGAGAGGGATCTGGGAAATGAATACAAACTGTAAACAGTGCTTTTAGGAGTTTGAAGAGGAGAAAATATGAGTAGCCACAGAGGAACATGAACCAAAGCAAGACTTTTCTATTACTACTGCCCCTGCTGCTGCTGACCACCACCACCACCACCACCACCACCACCACCACCACCACCACCACCACCACCACCACTACAACCACCATTATCTAATCATATTAAGAAAATAAAAGGATAAAAATGATCTGAATAGTGCCATAAAGTAGAAGAAAGAGCTCTGTGGAGAGAACTGATGTCCTTTGGGTAGAACGCCATGATTGAATACAGGTGGCTTCATAAGAAGAGGGAGAGGCTGTAAGAGACACCACGCTTCCTATTTCTTGCAATATGATTCCGTTGCTGCCGTGGGCCTTTGCCAGCAGGAAAGCCAGATGCAGCTCTTTAATCTTGGATCAAAACCATGAGTGTGGGACAGTGTGGACGGGCTGAACATGAGTAGGGCACATGAAAAACAGAGCTCTGGTTATAAGGGGTCTCCATAGGAATGAAACAAGCAGGATACGTGGCTGTGAGTCCCAGATTGTATTAGGATGATTAGCTTGTTGGTTTGTAAGTGCAGAATAGTTATAAGGGTGGAGAAGTTTCAGGATGCAACTTTTGTGATCTGAGGCCCAGGGAAGCCAGCGGTGTAACTGTGGCTCAGATCTAGAAGAGCCAATAATGTGGGTAAGAGGCAACTGTGCACACTGCAGAGCGCAACGTCTGGAGACATTGTATGTACAAGGGCAGGGTAGGATGCCCCAGCTCTAGAGGGAAAGATTTGCTTTTCTTCTCTGTCATTTGCTCTCTGTGGGCTCACTAATTGGGTGATGCCCACCTAGGTTGAGGACAAACCTTCCCTATTCCCAAATCATCCTCAAAGACATCCCATTAGTGATGCTTTACCAACTATCTCAGCTCAGTCACACTGACATCTAAAACTGGCCATCGCAGGGCCAACAGAATGCTGGGATGATTCTGCCAAACACCTCCCAGAATTAGTAGAGCAGGTCATGAAGCAACTTGGACTTTGATGTGTGGTGCTGGGGAGGTTGCCTTGGTGTGTGTGTGGGGGGTGCCTCTGTGTGTAGGGGGGGGCTGCCTAATCTGATTTTAAGTCTCCAGGCTTATTAGGGGAAAAAAAGTCAATCAGGAGAGTGACCTTGGGAAGGGGTACCCCATTCCTAACCTAACCATTTACTGTATGCTTAACTCTAGGAAAGGAGTTTAACCTTTAGAATCTTTTCTCCAAACAAGAGGGAGGATGATAAGTGCTCTGTGGGGTTGGCCTGAAGATTAAATGATAGAATCAAATGTCAAAATTAAATGATGTCATTATAAACACATTTAGCAAAATGCCACACATGTAGAAATTGTTCGATACACGGCACCTAAACCAGTGATAGTCCTATTATGGCATAAGTCGGAAGTCAAACTAAAGTCTATCTTTTTTGTCCATGTTGTGCTAGCATGTACATCTTCTCCTTACCATGCCTCCTCCAGCTGCAGCTCCTACAGGTTTCTTTGAATACATCAACTCAGAAACTTGTCTGTATCTAGTCTGAAAGCCATGCATGGCCCTGCAGCCATGTCAGGGAAACGAGCTCTCTTCCAGACCACAAAGGCCTCAACTGGCTGTGTGTTCAAAAGACACTGCTGGCAGCACAAAATACGAGCACATCCTTGGCCACTGCAGCTTGTGTAACAAGAGAGCCCAGTTCCAGCACTGTGTTCTCTAACTGGAGAAGCAGGCTTGTCACTGATGTGTGGCAAGCCTTGGGTGGCAACTCCACATCAAGGACCTAGTTATCAGTTATTCTAATTGTTATTCCTCACCATGGCCAGCACCGACAAGCTTTAAAGGAGTTCCATCCTCTGGATCTAAAAACTTGCCCTTGGCTTATTGAGCCAACCATGCTCATTTAACAGAAGTGATTTTAATTACTCAACAGGAACTTCAGAAAAAGAGAAGTGAGGAGAATGTGTGGCTATGATCAGTCTTTAACCAAGGGTCCCGGCATTCTTCTATCTTAGAGCCATGGCCATTAATGAAGCCCCCACCTACCACAGGGTTCCTGCCCACTCCTAATAGCACAAGAGATCCACATTGAGAAATCAGGTCTAAGAGAGCAACCAAAAACCTTGAGTCTCTAAACAATGTATGCATTGACTACCTGGAACGTTCAAAAAGACCCTTTTCCTTTGACTTCTACCCCTCCTTCTCTTTGTGGTGGAAGAATATCTTACAAACTGGTCCTTCACTCCCTGTAATGTGCACAGAGTAGGAAGTCCTTGTACACACTGTGATCAGCTGGTGGTGGCTGCCTGGCATGCAATGCAGAAAAAGAATCTGCAAAGCTCCATCCATTTGCCTGCGAATTTCATGAAGTCATTGTTTTTAATAGCTGAGTAGTATTCTTGAAAATATCATCCTGAGTGAGGCAATTCAGTCACAAAAGAAGGAACACAGTCTGTACTCACTGATAAGTGGATATTAGCCCAAAAGTTCAAAATAACCAAGATTCAATTCACAGCAACTGTTGGACTGAGCGTGGGGTCCCAGATGGAGGAGTTGAAGAAGAAACTGAAAGAGCTGAAGAAGTTTGCAGCCCCCTGGATGGAGCAACAGTGTCAACTGGTCTCACCCCCTAGTGCTCCTGAAGACTGGACCACCAACCAAAGAATACACATGGAGGGACCCATGGTGCTGGCCACCTATGTGGCAGAGGGGGCCTTGTTGGCCATCAGGGGGAGGCCTTGGGCCTAAGGGTATTAGATGCCCCAGTATAGGGGAATGCCAAGGAGGGAAGACAGGAGTGGGTAGGTGGGTGGGTTGGGGAGCACCCTCATAGAGGCAGGGGGAGAGGGAGGGGATAAGGGGTTTCCAAAGGGGAGACCTGGAAAGGGGAAAACATTTGAAATGGAAATAAAGTATCAAAAAATAAAAATAAAAAGAATCTGCAAAGCAGTACTCAATTAATAATTTCTTCATTGGCATACAAATGAAGAATGGAATTTCCTCTGTATTTATCTGCAATCTTTATCTTATATTAAAAATAAACTCCCGGGAGGCATCGAAATTATCACTTTAGTTCTCTGTAAATGTACTTGACATATACCACAAGTCATTGGTGATGACGGTAAAGAATATTTATGCAAAAATAGAATAATTTAACCAGTTAACTGAAGTCTGATGGTGCTCTGTAAGCTCACTCATCACCAGGTCAGAGAATAAGAAACTTAGTTTGCAAAGGCTTCCTTACACTAAAACTCCTTGAATACTCTAAAGCACTGTTGTAAATATTAGACACCAAATTGTCAAAATAAATGAAAGGGGAAGTTTTGTGGTGTAGCAAATTCTTGTCTTCTGCTGTTAAATCATGTTTATTTGCTTACTTGTAATTCACTGGCTCTCCCCAGCATCCAGGATGCTACTGAGTCCAGCCAGACACAGGCAGAGGAGGGAACATCACGATGAGCAAGTGAATGACAAGCATTTCACTGGCGTTCCCAACATCCATCTCATTCACTCAAGTCTTGTGTCCTTCATCCACCGTGCCCAGCCTCTCTTCCCTCTGAGAGGCATGCATCATGATGTGCCAGACTCATAATTCTGAAAACGCACAAAACTAGTTTCTCAGGAAGCAATAAACAAGCCAAGGATGAGCATAGAGTCTTACGAAAACCCAGCTTGGAGAGATGAGTCACAGGATCTAAATTCTGCCCTGTCACCGTAGCTGTGTAACCACACATCAAGAGGAGTAGGAGTTGAGCGTTTATCAGATGTACTGCCAGGCACCTGTGCCAGGCACAGCTGGGATAGGAAAAGAAGCAAAATCCTCACTCAAATACCAAATTCCCTAGAATCTTTTCTTCAATGGTAAGGTCTATCCCAAGACCAGGAAATAAGTTTGGGGGCACAAATGGGTGCCTGTGGCCACGAGTAATTAACCACAACCATCACCAGAAACCTGGCAGAAGTTGGATTGCAGGAGGCCAATTGTCCCCAGTTCCCACCTCCCTTGAGGCCACACAGCGCTGGGCAGGAGGCCGAGTGTATGTAGAGGTGTGATACAGTTTGGAAAGACCTGGTTTATAGGTTTGTCATTATTCTTTTATTCTTTTTTTTTTTTATTCAGTCACCATTTTCAAGTGCACAATTCAGTGGCATTAATTACATAAACAGCCTTGTACAACCTCCACTACTTTCTGGTTCTAGAATAGTCTCAGCATCCCAAACAGAACTTCTGTTCCCACTAAATACTAACTTTGCGGTGGCTCTAGGTAAGCCCTAGTTTCTTTTCTGTTTTTATAAATTTGAATGTTCTATAGCTGTTACACTGCATGGATGTGGATTCATAGATTTGTCCTGATTTGAGTTCACATAATTATTTTCGTGGTCCATCCTTATGAAGTGTATGTCAGAACTTCATTTCCTCTTTTGTCACTGGATGGGATCTAGTGCACTCCATAGGAAGACCACACTTGCTACAAGAGAAGTAGGCTGGGAGTCCTGCCTCCCTTTGATTATTGGCTCACAGCTGGAACATCAAATGTAAGGAGAAGCTGGGTCTCTAGGTCAGGCATATCTTTAAACCTTCGGTTTCTTTATAGAGGTGTAAAAAAAAAAAATGGGAAAATTGGACCAGCTCACTTCTAATGTCCCCAGCAGCTTGAAAATTTAAGCCTAACTCATCCAACTCTAAACAGGAAAGTTCTAGGTGATGCTCATTCTCAGTTGAAATATCCTTAATTCATAGAGGGTTTGCTTGTCATCATCATCATCCCTCCTCCTTCTCTTCCTCCTTCTCCTCCTCTTCTCTTCCCCCTCTCCTCCTCCCTTTCTTCCCCCTTTCCTTCTCTTTTCCCCTGCCTCTTCTAATCTTCCTCCTTCTCCTTGGTAGCACTAGGAATTGAACCCAGGATCCTCCCACACTGAGCTACATCCACAACTATTTTACATTTTATGTTTGATTGTTTGGTTGATTGTTTAGTTGGTTGTTTAGTTGGTTGTTTGGTTGGTTATTTGGATGGTTGGTTGGTTGGTTGGTTGGTTGGTTGGTTGGTTGGTTGGTTGGTTGAGACAAGGTCTCATTATGTAGCCCTGGCTATCCTGGAACTCACTATGTAGATCAGGCTGGCTTGAAACTAGGAGATCTGCCTCCCGCCGCCTCCCCAGTGCTGTGACTAAGCATCACCTATGCCTAGCACTGTTTTACTTTTTAGTGACCAACCTCTTCTGGAAGTATGCCGCACAGCCTGTCTTTCTACACCGATGAGTTTAGTTCTATGCTCTAGTCACTGTCTCAGAGAATGTAAAGAAGTGTCTGTCTCTCTTGTATACCATTGTTCCACACTCAGCACCTAGATGGTCTTAATGATTGTTTCTGCATGTGGTCCATTGTTTTAAGGTTGTCTTGCAGCTTTTCAGAACGCAGACCATTGAAACTGGGTCTGCTGGATCTATACCTTGAGGGTGGAGCTCTACTGCATGCTAAATTTCCAGAAACACAGATTTGTATGAAAATAGCATCCACTGAAAATTAGGTGATCTAAAATCTCTAGTTTTACCACAGATCAGCCATAAAGTCTTATGTTATACAATGGACCTCATTGACCTTAGAAATCAACCAAGGATCCCTCTATCTATATTATAAAGTATGACTATAACACTTTATCTGTGGGACCAGAGAAATGATCAATCCATTAAAAGCATTGGTTGTTTTTTCAAAGGACTGGGTTCAATTCTAGCACCCACATGGTGATTCACAACTATCTGTAACTCCAGTGACAGGGGATCTGATACCTCCTTCTGGCTTCTGAGGGTACCAGGCATTCCAGTAGTACACAGATATAGATGCTGGCAAAATACTCATATGCATAAAATAATTTTAAAAATAACCATTAATTAGTAAGTATGGAAGTACTGAAAGAAGGTTAAATATAATTTAGATACCATTAGACTATTATTACTTCATTCATCTACTTAGTAAATATTACTTATCCTGTGCCAGACACTGCCTGGAACTGGGGAACAAAACATGAGGGAAGAAAACAAATGAGGTACTGATGCTGTGGAGCCTAGGTCTAGACGTGTGTGTGTGTGTGTGTGTGTGTGTGTGTGTGTGTGTGTGTGTGTGTGTGTGTGCGCGCGAACATATACATCCCCATACATCTGCAAATGCTGATATGACTTAGCAATATCAGGTTCAGATCTGTCAAAAGAATAAGAAAATCTGTAATGTTCTTGCATAGAAGTAAGATCTGCTATGTAAGACATAAACAGTGCCAGCTACCAGGAGCCTGAGGCTGGGTTTGTCTGGATGAGGGTAGGTGACCAGGTCTCACCCACCTTGCAATATTTTGTTTCTATCTTCTTCACATGACTCAAAGATTACAGCT
Source organism: Uromys caudimaculatus (assembly GCA_028551405.1). NCBI lineage: Eukaryota > Metazoa > Chordata > Mammalia > Rodentia > Muridae > Uromys > Uromys caudimaculatus. Next base: position 81,223,182 of record CM052706.1, on the reverse strand, counting down.
TGCTAGGAGAAAACTGTACACTACAAAGACCTAAGTCAAGTGTGTAATTCCTGGACCAGATCTCTACTATCTGAGATACTGGCCTAAAGAGAACAGGCAAGTTCTTAGAGTTTTAATCCTTAGCCGTTACCACAGACAAACAGCTGCCTTTTCTATTTTTTTAAAATCCCTTTTGGATCTAGAGCTAAAATTCAATTTCCTAATTTTTTTGGAAAAGAAATGAAAAATATGCTGGGGGTGAAGGGAGGAAAGTGACTCAGGAGAGTTCTTGGACTTCAAAAACCCTCAAAGATCTTTTAATGATTTAAATGTAAAGGAATCTCAAACATCCTGATGAAATTCCCCCTTGATCTCCACTTGGTGCTTACAGATTCTGGAGGGAAGATTCCCGCAATGAAATCTGCTATTTTTTTTTTTTTCAAACCTAAAGCATTTGAGATGCCTGGTGAACTCAGTATGGAATAAATCATATCTTTTTCATAACAATCCCTTCTCCCTAAAGGCAGTGGAGGAAGGAAAGGCCTAATTAAGGAGCATTGATTTTTAAGGTCTGTCTTAAGAAAGTGTCTAATAAGGCTACGCTGACTTGCTAGTGATGTTTATGTTGACCCACAGATGTGCTATGAATATCCAAAATTAAAATATTAATTGTCTAAGCTTGCATTACTTTTCAACATACATTTGGCAAGACTTGTTGCACAGTCAGTAGGAAAACAGTAAATTTCCAAGCTGTCACAATATTGAGGTCGCATATGTATTACTTGCTCTGCATAATTAATTGTAAAGTGATAATTTGTATACATAGATATTTTCATTCAAACATGGAAGTGGGTGTCTCAGTATCTTTGCCTCTGGCAGGTAGGAGAAAGAGTGAAGTGGAATCCATGTGCCACCCAGGCTCTTGCACGGCCCTTCCTTTCATGGGGCCAGGTGGCAAGGTGGGTGGCTGAAGGCTCTTCAAGCTGGTTAGCTCAGAAATAGCTGTACCTACTGTTAACCTTATCCACCACCTTCCAAGGCTTATCTGTTCTTGAACATCATGCTAACTGGTGTCCTCCTTCTACTGAATTCTAGTGGCCCTTAGAGTCTGTGTGTACTTTGTATGCACACTAATAGCCTCTATAACGCTCTCATGTATTGTGACCATAAAGTCCGAGCAGAATCCATGACTCATGATTCTTCAATGTTCAAATCTTTCTGCAGTGTTATAGACTATCATGCCTGGTATAGACTTGTTAGAATCTCAGTGGTTTAAAAGTGAACTATTTCCATTACACTCATCAAGAAAGAGTGATGAGCCACATGTAACCCTAGTCCATGTGGTTTTTTCATGTGAGGACCCTGTTTTCAGAACACATCTACATGACATATTCCATCCTCGTGGCCAAGAACAGACATTTGTGCCCAAAGAACCTATTCATATGTGAATAGTTAGGAACAAAATATAGCCAACCACAATACTCCTGACCCATGGTACATTTAGACAGTGTGAGTTTCCTAAGCGTTGACTATGCAGCTTAGCCATGACTGCCCACTAAAGGACATACATGAGGTGTGACCTGCATAGAGTGGTCTTCTGTTTAGACCTCACAACTCTCATGCACTCCACTCTGCTAGGCCACAGTTACTGATCTTCAAGCTCCTGTATGGTGGCCTCTCACCAAGCAGACTTGAGAGGAGCTTCTGAAGTCTACAGAAGGCATTGTTGAGCCTTTAACAACAAGAACAGACTCCAGTTGGCTGAAGCAATAAGGAACTGTGTTGGCTAACAGAACCAGAAGTCCATATTTAGGCACTGTTCAAGGCAGGCATTGACTTAGCCCCTTCCTCCTTTCTGGGTTTCCTCTTTCCCTGGGTTAATCTCTTTCACAGCCATCAGGTAGTGGCCAAGAGCAACTTAGGCAAGATGGGTTTACATCTAATGGGAGCAAGCATGTGGCTTCTCATTCTCCTTATGAAAGTAAGTTAAGTACAAGTCACTTTTCAGCAACCTTCTCTTGCATCTCTTTGATCTGAATAGGGTCACTCAACCTATTCTGAAACAGTCACCAAGGGAGATTGGATAGTCCTGAAACCCATCAGGTTCATTCAGTAAGCTGCCTTGGACAGTAGCAGAATACTAAGTTAGAGGCGGTTAAGGCCAGACTTGCATTCTAGATGTCACAAGTGTTAACGCTATGTGTGTGGCTAAGAGCCTCTTTCCAAGAGCTGGTGGCTCCCCAAGGCACCCTTATCTTGGCTTTTTGAGTGACTGGTGTACCCCAGATGTCATGATTCATCACTTAGTACTATGTCATGAGAATAAAATAGCATCTCTAATTATGATAATGAATAGCCAGAGTGCCCAGGGAAGCTCATCACAGTACCCATTATTGCAACAAGTTCCCTCCCACCCCCAGTTACACTTGACTTGCCATGCCAGTGGGAATGAGGGAGAAAGCAGTAATTAGGTGGACAGACCAGATTGCTTTGGAGTACCTTAGGTTAGAGACAAAGGTCCCAGAAACAGAATGGATTCTATACAACATGGCAGTTCCTTGGGGGAAAGGGAAGTTCTTCCTTCCCATGTTCACCAGCATCTTATTACAAGATAATAGCAGAGTGAGCTGTTCCTGTCTCAGACAGTGTTGCTGGTTTTGCCTATATCTACAGTGCATTCTTGATTGGTGCCTGGTATGAAAGGGGTTCAAGCTGGGCCATCAGAGTCCTGGGACCTTTATCTGGGGCTGCAGGAGGAGTGTGAGACAGGAAGGAAGGAAGTGGCAAATGTTAATCTAGAATAGTAAAGGGTAGAATTGGGCAGGGAGCAAGGACTGGTTCAGGGAGGATGTGGTACAAGTAGTCCCTTCAGGGACTAGGAGATACTCTGGGCCAGGTTAATTTGCCAGGAATGAAATGGGAAGCAACTAATCTCTCCCAGGGAAGATGTCCATGCTGCCTGTTGCTTGTGCTTTCAGCCTACTTTGTCCTCCTGAAAGAAACTTTGGCCTTTGGACTGCTCTTGTTATATCTTGTTGCATTTCATCTAGGTCTTTAGACTTGACATAACTCTTGTCATGGGCCCAAACATTTTGTTTTTGCCTCTCTGGTGGCATACATGTGGGACTAGTAGCCACTCAGGAAGGCTTAGTGTTAGTTCCTACTGCATGGTCTCAGATATTACTAACAAACTCAGCACCCATCCTGGTCCAAATACCCCTCCTCTCTCCCACTCTCCTCTCCTACCCTTAACACTTTCTGAGATTCTTCCACACCTGGATCATTATTCTTAGGGAGATAGAAAAGGGGCAACAGAGAAATCTGAGCTGAGCCTCCACTTCTCTGGCTGCCAGTAGCCACAAGGCCATGGAGGTAATTTAATGGCTGGGCAGTTTTAACACAAAGTCCCTGCTTGGTCTCTGCAGCAGAGTAGACATTGGATTGGGCCATATGGAGACTTTTCCACCAGATGTACTGGCGGCTTCGCTCTGTCTGCAAAAATCTCTATTAGGGTTTTGTTTTTTTTTTTTTAATTAGACAAATGTCAGTGTTTTATTCAGGGTAGGAAACTGTTTTCTGAGTTTGACAACAATGCCATTTTTAAAGACTCTCAGTATGGCGACTGCCTTTTCTTTGCAAGCCTCCTTCCCACCTTGTGTCTCCTGCTTAGATAGGCCATGCCTGGAACATAGAAATGTCATACTGTCGCCACTGGTACCGCCCTCTCTCCTTCTGTCATCCCCTAGAGGTTTTTGTTTTCTATGGCTTCCCACCTCCCATACCCTCCTGCCCCATCTCTGTCTGTTCAAAGACACTTGCTTCCCCGGAGAAGATAAAATGCAGAAAAGTCCTTAGCCTGGGGCGGAGTGTTTATGAAGCTTACCCTTCCTTCTAAGAAATGCAACACTACTAAGCCCAAGGCTTAGTAGTTACCTTTGGGCCTCTCTACCTTCACAGTCATAGACTAGCAAAGAATCTCAACAGTGCTCCCTCTACAGGCTTTGTGAGCTCTGAGTGTTGAGAATTCACTGCACCCTGTTAGAAGTCACTGTTGCACACCTAGTTTCCTGGGAAGAGAGGTGTGTTATGGAAAACATATCAAATTGAATTTGGACTCCAGCTAGCCCAACTATCTGACTGGGTACCAGATTTTAGTCTTTCAGTGACTGAGAAATTTCCTCAATTTCCTCATCCATACAATAGGGATATTATGATCTATTTCATGGGATTTTTCTAAGAGTTAATAAGTGAGTTTATGAAAATCTCTCAACACAGCATCTGTACCTTTGAAAGTTCCTTGTAAATAGTGGCCGTAGTTGTTTTTAAAATGACACAGTGACTTCTGGATCTAACCATAAGTCTTCCAGAACCTTGCCAGACCTGTGTTGCTCATATACAAACTACATAGACAACGATTTAAAGATTCTTCTTCTTGCCCAAAAGCACCCAAAAGGACTTATGATTCCCCAGTTCCCAGGATGGACTCTTTTGTGTCAGCCTGTGTTCCCTGGTGGAGCTGTACCTCTTGTACACTGAGGCTCCTTTCATCTGATGGGGAATGTATCACATAGCTACACCACACTCCCTAACCTGAGTACTCACACTCACCTCCTCCAGGAAGGTCTACAATTAGATTCTGCAAAGCCTTGTGCCTTTGAGAGATACAAGACAGAGCCTTCTGTCAGGTCTCAGAAAGCTAGGACACTGTAGAGGAAGTTAGCCTGCTGATGCACACAGGGCTCGGTCAGTTTTGTTGCTCTGGGTTCAGATCGACAATTTAGATGGATTTTAATGACTCTAAAACATTTTATCTTTTACAACCCCTGGAACTGCTATGCACCCTTAACAAATTGCAGCTCTCTGTCCCTCGATGCCTGTCATCTTCAGTTAATACAAGGTCCATTAGGACTTGAGAAACTTATTATTGCAATAAAAAAATATATCCTATCCATATCACAGACCATATATCCAAATCTTGCATAACGCTCTCCCAGGGATTAATCCATATTTTAACCAAGTGTCTTATAATGGTGATGTTTTGGCCGCATGCACAGCCATTTCCGTGAACATTGAGATGGTACTAGCAAAAGGTCACTGAGGTCAACAGACTGCCTCTCCTGGCATTATAGAGGACAAAGGGCAATTCCGTGTCTTCTGCTAGGCTTCTCAGGAGACTTCTGGCCAGCTAAACATGTGACAGAGAGTGGAGACTGGTGTTTCTGTGACACCTTTGCGAAGCCTAATCTCTATTGCAGCTTACACGTAGGGTGCAGGGTATGGTGCATTTCTGAGTTCATAGCACCAGTTCCTCATCAGAGTCATATTCTAAGAGCCAATGTTAAGCACACCAAGATTATTACATTCATTCTTTCAGCATTGCGGCTAGCAGGTACTATGCCAGAAGCAAAGAACTTACAAGGCTCATTTCAATGAGTCCTTGTACTTTTGACTAAATAAAACTCCAGACCAGTAAAGAAGTTCACACTGGATTCCACAGCCACACCTCTGTATGCATGCTATTTCCTTGGGGACACATTCCTGTTATCATATCCTATGGCAAATACACCTGATCCTTCATGCCCTTATGATGTCATCATATGTATCTGCATTTTAATGCATGAGTGAGGGCCTGGTTTCAATCTCCAGAGTGGCAAAGCAAAACAAAACCGTATCAACCCAAATGCATGCTGGAGATACAACAGTAAGAGAAACAAACAGGATCCTTCCCTTCGTGGAATGAGATTCTGGTGTAAGAGATGGGCTCATAAATGAAATGTCGTATGTCATCTGCTCAGGAATTGATAAGTCTATGGGGGAAGGAGAAGCAAGCAAGAAGCTTTGAGGGCTCGTGGATGGTGCTGTGATCTCATGGAAGGCAGTCACAAAAAAATGACATTGAAAAGAAGACACGCACTAAAGATCTCAGGGAGCTTAGGAACACACAGCATAGATCATAGAGAAAGGACTAGAGGGCACCCTCGTACCCAGGAGGGTAGAGTCTGGATGTGGTTGTGAAACTTAGCGCTGTGTGGTTGGAACAGTCGGGAGAGAGGAGGGTGAAGGGCAGCCGGAACCAGGCCGGCCAATCTTATGTATATTGCTAGCACTTCCATTTTATTTTCTACTTATGAGACCTGCATACCTCACCCGCTAGAGAGATATGCTCAGGTCTGCGCTACAGACCAGCTCTGAGCCCCGTTATTCTTTGTCTCGGAATGCTTTCTTAACAAATTGCAGAGAAGGTCCATTCCATGTTTTTTCCCCTTTAATTTTTTACTGAAGTTCTCCTGTGCTTTCCAACTGTCTTTCCAATCTGAGGCTCCTTGGCTAGCCCTGCATCTGCAGGACATCTTTCTTTTAGAGTTCACTGTTATGTGCTGTGGGAAATGATCTTGCCTTTCAATTTCCTCTCTATCACAGCCATCATAAAGTGTTGAGGAAACTATGATACTCTTTGATGAAAGTAATCATAACTATATTTGACACAGATGATTATTTGATAAACTACACACCCTTCTTCCTGGCAGGCTGTGCAGTGTGTAGGGCGTCTCCACCAGGAATATGGGAGGCACGTGGATCACAACAGTACCCACAGTATCCTAGCAAAGGCAGTATTTCCAAGTGATGGAAAGAGAGTTTGCGCTTTGACAGCGTCTCCTTTAGAAATCCTAATGTTTAAACAGGGACAATACCCATGCTGTTCGTTGGGGTCTGTGTGCGGCGGTCCATGAGATGCGAGCTGATTTGCATGCCAGTGGTGATCTTGCAAGACAAAATTAGGAAGCTGAGCATCCCTTCCTGGGCTTGCTTCCCTTCTGTATTTGGGTATTCATACAAGGAATATCCAAAATATCTTCTGAATAAAAATATTCAGAAAGCAAAACTCAGAGATTTGGCCAAACTATTCTGACTTTAGTTCATGAACCTTAAAAAGTGAAGAAATCTACAGTGAAGGATAGCAGATGTCCCACAGGAAAGCAGACAACTGCCTGGAACTTTGGATTACAGAGGAGAGAGTGTTAGGGACTTAAGAGGATTGCAAATTTTCAGGTGGTAAATTGTTTTATGATACATGAGATTTGCATCTTCTAGTTTTATTGCTATCCCTTATTTCTAGTAAGTATGCTGAACAACACGAAAAGAAGTGAGGGCTGAGGAAAATAACTGGCTTTTGGCTACAGAAACTCTGTCTGCTTACCTGAAGAGCGGAGATTGAAATTACTGATTAGGAAGTAGGGCCATAGCTCAGTCAGAGTGCTGTCACAAAAGCATGAAGACCTGAGTTCAGGTCCCTGGCACCCACCCAAAAGCCAGCTGTGGCAGTACAGTCAGTAATCATGGGGAGCCACCCACTCTAATCAAATCAATGAGCTCCATGTTCAGTGAGTGATCCTATCTCAATCAATCAATCAATCAATCAATCAATAAGGGAGGCACTGGAGTCAACCTTTGGCCTCCACATACACCAAAAGTGCATACATATCCATGCATGCAGGCATATGTTAATGTAACCACTCAAACGAGTACATATAGTGTGTGTGCGCACGTGCGTGCGTGCGCGCGCACACACACACACACACACACACACACACACACACACAATGTTCAGGAGAAGTAGTGAGATAGTACTTCGTGCCCTTGCCATCTGCTATTGGCTGGAACATGTCTCTTTGAGAGTCATCTTGCATTGATACAGGCAGGCTCAGCTGGTGATGGTATAGCTTACAATTTTCCAACATTACAACTGGACAAATAAGATGTGGATTCACTAGGACCCATATATTGTAGTTTGAATTTGAGCCTTTCTAAGGGATGGTGCTGTATAGTGTGATCCTCTCTGGAGATGCAAAACAGCAGCAGCAACATCTGCTAGTCATTGCCACTGTCATGATGGGGAGCCATGGACACCACCTCATGCTATGTTGCTCAACCGGATGTGCAGTGGGTCAAGTATGTTAAAGGTATTTTCAATTTACAATAGTTCTAAGCTTATCTAGCTTAAGTCCATTGTAAGTCAAGGAATACCTACACCTCCTTTTCCTTATGCCTCAGTTTCCCCTTCCTGGCAAAAGACTGAGGGTCTTTCTCCGCATCTGCCACGTTGTAACTAAACAATCAATAGAGGAAAAAGCCTCTGAAGCCACACAAGGCAGAGTGACTTTGATTTCAGTGACTGGGAAATACATCTTTGAATGTGCTGCCTCTTGAGTGGTCAGCAGGCAAAAAGGGAACACATCAGAAGATCTTCAAAGGCAGTGGGGTGCATGGGGAGAACAGGGAGCCTGAATCTGAGTGAAGGATTCAGAGAACAGCAGGGTGGGCTGCAGCTGCTGCCAAGGCATGGCAGCCTGGGGCTCTGCGCACCTCCCAGCCTTGAAGTCAGCCTGGCATTTTGTTCTATAAAGCATCTGCTTTAGCAGATAAAATGATTTTTGACCTAGAGACCTGCACTGACAACTTTGTAGATGAACCCCAAGCAGAACAGCCCTGCCTCTCTCTGGTCTCATGTCCTGGATACACGTGCTTTCCGCTGCAACAGCAGGAGCTTTGCATGGATGAATATGGCTGAAGGAAACCCTGGAACAGCTCAGGGCCACTTCCCACTGTAGCTGTTCCTGGTGTGTTATTTTGTTCACTCTCAGCATGCATTGACAGGTGTCAGATAGAACTGTTGTCAGGCTGTAGAGTTGGGTGAGAACTCGAGCTCACATACTCCTCTGGTATTCTATAGCAGGTTTCTGAACAGATAGGTTAAAAGATGGCTGAGACACCTTTTAGCAAGCTAAAATAAATCACATGCCGATCCAATGTTCAAGAGAGGCTCTGAGCGTGCTTACAGATCCTGCATGGAACAGGCACTGAGCAATAAACAGTAGATGTAATTAGATCGTGGTCCTGGAATCTTGATGAGAAGGACATCCTAAGAAGTCTTACGTACTGGAGGTCCCTCTCCTAGACAGATGCGTTGAGGTTGTATAGCATTGTTTACACCCCAGTGCTGTTTTCTGAATGAGATGTGGGATTTCCTCGCTGTCTCCCAGAGGCCTGTCAATCAATAACTCTGAACATCAAGCTGCTATAGGATCATCTCTTTTGCTAACACATATGAAGCCCTACCTCTCTGCCTATGCATGGCAGTGGGCTGGGATCAAGACAAGCCCTGTTTTTGAGAACAGAAGCCTATGAATTGAGCCTACATATCTTCTACAAATGAAGTCAAATGACATCAAAGCCTCCTTTGATGCATAGCATTTGCGTTGTACTATACAAACACCGAGTATAGTATTGCCTTTTGTGCCAAATCAGGGTACCTCTCAGTTTCCCGCAACTGCCCTACCACAGGGTAGCCACACACCTAAAGAACTACTTGCCACACCTTCTTCTGTGTCATCACCATCCTCTTCCACCTCAGTTATTTGTCCCTTGCTTTTCAAATTTATCATAAGTTTCATATTTATCGTAAACTTTTCTTGGGGTTGTCCTAGATACGCACCTTCGGAGAGCATCTCACAGTTTCTAGTCTCTAGGGTCTTCATGTCTCTAAGGAATCGTGTTGATGCTTGTAGACACAAGGAGAATGCTACAAATATTTAGTGGAGCAGGCTAAAACTAGATGAGACAAGATTAAATGTGTACATTGTGCGTATCTCCTCCCCTGACCTCCTTACCCCAGGGCTGTAGCTGTGTCGAGCAGTAGCAGGAGACAGATTATTTGCTTGGTGAGGTAAGAAGAGTATTATAAAACAGATTATTTTCTTTCCTGCTGTCAAAAACATATATTTAAAGTCATCAGTTGGAAGCATCGGCAGCTGAGCTGAAAAGTGTGGCTAAGAAGTCTTAAGGAAATGCTATTAGCGATGACCTCTTATTCATAGGAGATGTTGTGACTGCACGTCGGCTATATCACTGCTGCTCTGGAAAAAGTCCCCTTTAATGACCACCATACCCTGACTAGTGATCATTCTGCTTTGAGTGGGCCATGAAGGCACAATTTAACCAGGAACTGTGAGAGCAAATACTCACAAGTTTGGGGGCTCTGGGCCATAAAAATACAGACGTTTACCTTGAATGTGGATTTACAGCGTCAATATTTTGTGTCAAACGAAGCTTGAAGTGGATCATCTGAAGTACAGCATCCAAGTGGTAAAAATAGTCCTACAAACTTTACCTTTGTGCTAACAGGAAGCGTCAAAGGAAGCAATCCTCTCAGAACAAGACACTGTGCTCTGTGCCACCTTTATAAACCATAGTGCTTTCGAGATGGAAAGGACCTTTGGGGTCTCCAAGTGAAGCTTCCTCCCTCTGCAAAGATCCTGTTGGAGATTTAGCCTCAGGTCAACTTTGACATGTCCTACTACCAAAGGAAGGTCTGTTCCAGAATAATCTACGGGATTGGTTTCATTGCGGGGTAGCTGCAGTTAATATAAGTCTACCAAACATGGTACCAAATAACCCACCTCCCTAGAGGTAGCAGCAGTGCCACTTTTAATGTGATGTGTTTTCTTTGATTTAGAACCATCTTCCAGCCAGCTACATTCATTGTTATGTTGACCTATTAAGGTGATTACAGAAAGCGTTGGTGGCCCAGCAGATCTCATTTTCATCATGGCCAGCCTCCTGCAATTGCAAGCCTCAGAATGTGTCATAAATCCAATAGGCTGGCCATCTCCAGGAGCCCAGCAAAGGGGCTTCAGCTTTTTTTGTTTCCACTTAGGCTAGGGTTATGGGTAGTAATAAACTCAGCAGTCAAGGCCAGAAATGTGATAATAGTGGAGAATGAGAAAAACGAGTAGAGAAGGAAAAGCCAAGCCAGAAAAAACGCCCGGCTCTCCTTGCTTTGCTGAGTTTTCAAATTCATTAGCGAGCTCAATTATTCAACTCCCCCATTTTAATCTCTAATTAAACACTGCCACAGACACTGTATCTATGGAGAGTTGAATCAAAGTGGCCTCTTTTTTAATAATTGTGAACCTCTGATCTCTATACTGTTAACCCAGGGGGAGGGGGAGGAAAACTTATTTTAAAACAAGAGAGGACGAAGAGAAGGAAAAAGGTGAGTACCAAAAACCTTCGTGCAAAGTAGTAATTGCAGAAGTATGTTATTTCCCCTTCAAATATAGCAAAGATGACTATACAGCTTCCAGCATTTTCTATAATAATTCCTTAAATCAAAAGCATATTTGCTGACAAGAAGAGTGCCTTAACACAGCCATTCCTTTTGGAATAATTAGACAAGCAAGAAAACAACTGACCTGGCCTATATAATATGTGGCCAAGGAATGATACTTTCTATTTTTCTTATTTCACAAGGTCCTAAGGACCTGGGCTTCCTTTAAAAAGGAATATATTGTTTGGATGAAGTAATGAGATAAATATAGCCAAAGACACAGGAAAGTAGCATTTTGCTAACTGAATTTCTTTTTATTTAAAGAAAAGACCTTCCTGAGAGATGAAGGCACACTCACAGAACCTTGGAGGGGGCAGGATTAATAGACAGGTAAGGGGAAACAGAATGTAATGCATGGTATGCCTTCCATGACCATAGGCATGGACAAATATTGGAAGGAAGCTGAGTCCGTACGTCCTAGCCACTGCCTAGCAGACTGCCTGATAGCTGTTGGTTCTGTTGCTCATCACCACAGTAAGCTGTGGACCCACTGTGTGTCATACACCTATGCCCTCTGAAGCCATGGGGATCAACACCTACTCTCAGAGAAAGTTCCAGACCAATGTTTGTGAACCAGTTTGCTATACCAGGAAGGCCTAGTTATGAGTGCATTCTTTCTCATCCCCAAAATTCTTAAGTGAATTACACAAGAATGTATGTTTTTAATTTTTGAGATTATAATTAAAACATTTCTCCCTTCTCTTTCCTGCCTCCAAATTTTCTCATATGCTCCTGCTTCAAACCCATGGGCCCTTTATACACTAACTGCCATTGCATTCATATATGTATATACATACGCATTCTAAAATACAATATTTTAAGTCACAAAATATAAACTTTATACATATAGACATATAAATGTATGTGCATATTTGAATTTCAGATGTCTAAATTAATTCAACAAAAACAATTCAGACTGAGTAAAAGCAAGAGATTATAAACAATGGGAATTGTTCTACAACAGACACAAGAATATAATATCTGGCCAAGAATAAGGTCTCTTTTATAGATTATCCAGACTCTTTCCCTACAGTTGGTGAATTTCTGTCAGTGTGAAAGCTGGGACCCCTACCCAGCCTAGCTGATGCTCGCATGAGACCAAGCTTCTGTGTATGGTCCAGGTGATTGATGCTATTGGAGTGATGCTCTGGGGGTCTTTCAGGATTCGGGGTGATGCTCAGAAGAATCAGCTAGCAGGTACATTGACTGTTGCTGGGATATTCCAGTGTGGCTGTCCCCAAAGCCACCTGGCAAATATTTGTATCATTTTATAGTATCATTAATGGTATCAATTATATGATATCAATTTCAGGGAAACTCATTGACCAATTCCTATTTGAAAATAGAAAGCCAGTTTTTGAAGTATCTGTCTTGAGTATTCTCAGAAGCATGGATTTGATTAGATATATCAAGTACAAAAAAAAAGATTTTCAATCTCTGCTTTCATGATGGTTATAACTATGTAGGGGAGATAAATTATCATTCATCAACATTGTGTCAGCATTATATATGGTGGCTTATACATCCAAGGGACAGAAATAGAATAGTGTTATAATTTGTATCTGGAATGCTTCCAGTGCTGGAGAGTTGAAGGTTTGGTTTTGAGATTGTGATACTAATAGCGAGTGGCAGAGCCTTCAGGAGGCAGGATCTAGGGGAGGAAGTTAGGCTATTGGCAGTTTGCTCTTAATAAAGGAGACCTCCACTTCTTTCAGCTCCTTTCTCTCTGTTCCTTTGCTTTCTGCTATAATTTCAAACTGCTTTGCTTTTCTTCTTGCTCCTTGCTATGGTGTGCTACCTTGCTATGGTCCCAAACTGACAGGGTCAAGTAATCACAGCTGAAGAATCTGATTCAAATCACTGATGGGGTATCAAGAGCTTCTGGCTCCTGTAAGAGTTTCCCAGAAGGGCCACCATCATCCCATCAGTCTTTGCCCATGTTTCCTCTAGTCAATATCTTCCTTCCTTACTGATCGAACAGTCTGTGTGCTCCCTCCAGCTCTCTGCATTGCCCTCCTGAGAGAATGGTCATGGATTTGCTGAGACTATACAGAATTTTTTAGCCTACCAAGTTACTTAAAGTAGCCCCTGCTCCCTAAGGAAAAGGGCACAACTACTTCCTGCAAGGATAAAGATGGTGTCTTTGTCAGCACTTCCCAGAAAAGGATAAGAGCTGAACTTAAAAGCAGCAGAAACTTGAAGCAGGTACCTGAGCTGGTTAGCACCGCTATCCCAGAGCCCAGCATTTGGTACTACATTACGTTCTTTACTGATACCCACTTTAAGTCTCTTCTAGGGTTCTATCATGCCCCCATCCCCTACCAACTTGTGCTTCTCCTCATAGCTAAAACCAAAACATGGTTACTTGAACTAACCTGTTTTGAACATGTCTTTAAACAGGTGCTATGCTTTCCTTCAAAAGGGCCACCCTGGAAGAGCCCCATAGCCCTGAATATATACAATCAATAACTTGCTTCAAACATTGATACCTTGCCCATCAGTTAAATATCATTACAGGAAAGATTTCAACAAGATCACGGCACATTATACTTTAAAGTTTGACTTTAAAGGATGCCTGGGCTTTGCTGAAAGGCATTAGTAATGGAATTCTTTATCTCTGAGCTTAATTTATTCTGAGGAGAATAGGACCATTATCCTAAATCTATTTTTTTTTTCAACAAACAAAACAGGCCTCAGAAGTCCAGCCTTTATAAAGAAATCATTGTTTAATTACCTTTTTGTTTAACCCTTTGAGGAAGAAAAGGAAGAAGGAAATGATTTATTAGAAAATAAATAGCATTCCTATTGGGCTATTATTAATAAAGTATCTCTCGTCTTCTCCTTTTCTCTTTTTCTTCTTTCTTCCCTTCTTTTTCTCATGCTTCTTGCTTCCATCCATCTCTCAAATGAAATTAAGAGAGTTTTAAATAGGAATCCCACTGAACCCACCTTTCTTGATCAGCAGTGATGAGTGAGTCTAGGGTTTGGAGAATGCAGTGGTCTAGGGCAGAGGGAAGCCATTCCAGTACTCCACTCCCTGCTGTCAGATGAATACAAGCCATGTGTTTGCACACCAACCACGAGCTTTCTGACTCAGGTTATCTCTATGCAGAACAGCTGACCTGAGGAGTAACAAACCTGCTGTATCTTTTACAAAACACCAAAAGCCAAGTAACTAATTGCCTGAGTCGTTGCTTCCGCACCAGCTAAATGAAGAGTATTGCTGGTCTGGCAGGAGACCAGACCTCGGTGTAAGTCTTTAAGAAGATGCCGTAGCCGTGGGAGCTCCGCTAGCTCACCTCGCTCCCACATTCCTGACTGTTTCTTTCAGTTCTAATACATAGAACCCAACCACAAGGCATCCAAGACTCGGGGATTCCTTATAAAGAAAATGGTGTACTCAGCTGTTGTCAAACGTTGGGGCAGCTGCTACCCTAGACCTAGGCTAAAACAAGCTCCCTATTCATTGCTTTCACTAGATAGCACCTTCAGCTAGAGCTGCTTCTGGAACCTGTCCTAGGATTTGTCTGGCCTGACAAATTGCATGACTTCCAAAGGCCGATCAGTGCTCCAGCTCTGGGGAAGTCTTCGGCTGCATTACTTAAAGGCATACAGCTTAAATGGAAAAGAAAAGTGAGCCGTATTATAATTCCAAGAACTGGAAGCTAATCAGAGTCTCACATCTGCCTTTCAGCTCCTTTCTGCCTCTGTCAAGTAGGATAGGTGACCCTTTTTGTAAATACTGCCGTTATCAGAGATTTTGTGTTTAATGGTTACTGGGTCATATTTTACAAGTCCAAATGACTTTGAGGCCCTCCACTCCTTCTAAGTAATCTGCATGTCCACAAGAAGTGAAAGGCTCTAAAGAAGAAAGCAGGCTCCTGTTCTGGTCAGCTGCTCCTGATATGCATTATCCCCAAGTCCTGAGAGGCAGTGGCTTCCCAAATCCCCCAGGTGGGGGTATATTTCCATCTGTAAGAGTGGGGCACTGGCTCTCTTGGTTCTGCTTTCAGTTTGGCTTGGTTTTTTGACAAGCCCACTCCATTCTGGAAGTTGCTTATTTGTGGCTGGCTAACTGGCTTTCTACCTTCAGTGAGCCTTTGTCACTGGCAGCCACAAGGCCCTCTAGATGACATGATGAGGTTGTCCCCACCCTGTCTTTACAGCTCCTCACCTTACAGCATTGCCACTGATCAGACAAGAAGTGTTAGAGAGCAGCTGGAAGGGGGAAAGGAGTTGGACCCTAACCATTGAAATCACCACTTACCTTGGCATTTACTATATGCTTTGAGTTATATGCTATTCTTCTTAAATTGAATATAAACTGGAAAGAGCCAGGTTAGTCATATTTTTCAGCTTAGGGCATATCATTACTTTCACATTTATAAAAAATATATATATCCCACCTTAATCTCTGGCTCTCCTTTCCCTTTTTTATCCATGGGTAACATATTTAATATGTTGGACATCTGCCTTTGGATATATCAGTGTACCATCAATAGATCATTGATATGTGATGCATGCCATATATTATCATTTATGTGACTTTTTCAATTTACTAAAGGGATACTGTGCACTGATTATTCTTCCCCCTAAGAATTCTCAAGAAGTTCTTACGCCATTAGACATTTACCCTGACCATTGCTTCTAATTATTGTCTTCTCGGAGTTCTATTTACTCATTGCTGTTTGATTGACCTCTAGGTGGCTTCAATCCTTCTCATCACTGTGGACCTATGTAAAAGTCCTAACACTCATACCGCCTGAGGAGAGAGCTTTCTGTGTCTAAGTATATTTTCATACACAATTCTATTAAGCATTGTCTGATATACTGTAAAATAACCGACCTCTTTACATTCTCAACTTTGGTTCACAGTATTCCAGTTTCCCCATATGCTCACAAGTCTGAGGTGCTCCTACTTTCTAATCCTGACTAACCTAATTGGCACAGAGCAGCATTCAATGTCATTTTCATCCCCTGCCTTGCTAATAACTGTGATCTGAACTCTTTATTCTCAACTGTCCCTATGACAGGAAACAGCGCCTTTAGGCACTAGAGTCAGGCCATACACTACCTGGGATTGCCTGGATCAAAATAACCACATGAATAAGTCAGTGACTCATAGACCCAAGCCAGATGAGCTGCAGCCACACGGTGATTACAGGGAGCCCATGGGCCCAGCAGAATGGGGCCCAAGGTGACATCCTGAGCACCAGCCCCCGCAGGCCCCAGCAGCAGAGATGAAACTGCAAGGTGCTTCCAGGCCCAGCTGCACCGCGAGGTGCCCTGCATCAGCAGGTCTGTGCAGACTCACTTGGCTTAACGTTTCTGACAAAGTCACCCACAAGTGCCATCTTATCAGAGGATCAATTTTATATCAGAGGGTCATTAAATTCTTTTTCATGAGAATAAAATGGGCTTTCGCTGCTGCGCGCTGTACTGCCGCTCGTCCAAAACTGGAGATGAAATCAAAGTGGAAGAGATTTAACCAAATTATCCATCTTCAGAAAATAAGCTCCGCTGCAAATGTATTTTTGATGTGGTATTGTGCAACATAGAGAGAGGAAAAATAAAAATACTCTAATGGCCCTGCTATATACAAACAGGAGGAGGCTGTGGGTTTAACTCTCTGTAGGAGCAGCTTTCTCTTGCCCATTGAAGGCAAGGAGATTTAGTGATCTGAAAGTTAAATGATCAAGGGACAAACCTCACGATGGACTAGGTGAGGTTCCAGCTGAGTTGCACGCCCATTACGCCTGCTGTGTCTGTACATGCTCATATGTATGTATATGTGTGGGTGCACACATGTCCACATGTGCACGGATGCCAGAGATCAGTGTGGGTATTCTCCTCTGACACCCTCCACCTTATTTTTTGAGACAAAGACTCTCACTGAACTTATTGATTCAGCTAAGCTTATTAGCCAATAAACTTCAGGGATCCCCCTGTCTGGCTCCCTTCCTGCCCCCAGCTCCAGGGTAACACATACATACCTTTGTTTATGGCTTTTTACATGGGTGTTAGATATCTGAACACAGGTCCTCATGTTGGATAACAGACACTTTACCCATAGAGCCATCTCTTCAGCCCAGCTTTTAATTGCCCTGGAAGATGTAAATCCTTAACCCCCCCCAAAAAAAGCTTCTGCTAAGTTGTGTCTTCTTGCCTTCTATAACTTGTCTCTTCATTTTATCTTCTAACCTGCAAAAAGGATTCAGCAGGCTCCACAGGTGGCCCTGTGGTCAAATCAGGGCTTTTCCCAAGGTAGAAGCATATGTGCTTACCCCATCCAAACTGGACACCAGGGTTTGCTTTAGCTATGCAGTTATTTACACCCCACGTTCATGAACCTCTTTTCCCTTATTTTGATCACATGGCTCATAGAAAGAGCGTGGTACAAAGAGGCCCATAGAGCATGTTCAGGATTGCTTAGCTCTCAACACTGTATGTGTACTTAAAGAGTGTCCTTCTTCCCTGCTACGTTTGTCCCCATCTTCTTAGGCTCCTTTGATTCTACACTGTCTGTGAGTAATGAAAGAAAGGAGTCAGCTATATCCAAAGGAAAGAGAGGCAATAGCTTAAAGCACCCCGTGCATGTGTGACACGTGCTTGCATCTGATTGGAGGCTGAGACGTAAAGAATAACAAAGGAGGAATGTTTGAATAAGACATAAGTAGATGGTTCTAGAAATGAAACCCATAATGAGAGTGACTACCCATATGCCAGAGACTAGCACAGAGCATGCGATGATCTGGCTACCTCTCATCTGCAGCTGAACACAGTCTGGATCTCTACAGAAGAAAAGTCCCCATCCAGCTTGCTTGGGCTCCTGTACCCTAAAAGGCAGACACTGAAGCCCACTGGATAGTCACCACATTCTCCAGATAGCTTTCCAGAACATCCAATCCATCATTCCATGCTCTAGAACACCCTTGGTGTTTTGCTTTTAGATTTTGTTACATTTGCTATTCCCAGTAAAGATTTTCTCAAGCATGTTTGCCAGTGATCTTCGTAGGACACAGGAAACTAGAGGATGCAGAGGAGAACCATGAAGCATATATCACAGACCAGAGGCTAGGGCTGGTAGATCAGAAGTCACTCACGGGTGTGGGTGGGCTCATCCATGCAACTGAATCTTTTCCTCTTTGCAGACCAGCAAAGAAGAGGCTCTGGCTCAGACAGTCTAGGGTTAGTTTCTTAGGTGTGCAGCTGCCTAAAAGTGGATTAGTAGGCTCATAGGGACTTTGAGAATGCCTTGCCTCGGATGAATGGGGCCTTGCCTCTCAGAGGTCCAGCTACATTTTATATTTGCCATAAGCCACACATGTGCTCTTCGAGGAGAAAGGGAATTAGAAAAACTATTTGCAAGATAAGTAAAGAGAAATGTAATCCCTGAGTGGAATGAAGGGTGCTTTGAAATGAATGGGGGATAATCCTTTTGTTGACTATTACAAATGCACTTTATTTCTGCATTATCTGGCTGTGAGAATGTGCCATTCGCTCTAGTGACAAAGCCACTGCAGTTTCTTCTCTTTATGTCATCTTAAGTGTGACTGCAAGTCCTGTTTATTGCCTGGGGTCTGAAGCAGCCAGCTCAATGAGGGCAGCTGGGTCATATGGCCACTGTGGCTCCTGACAGATTGAGTTTTTGTACCAAGCTCTGGACAGCAGTAAATAGGGGGTTAGGGAGGTGGCTATGTTGCTATCTAACACCCACCAGCACCAGAGGCCACATAACCCAACGCTCTACAGACACTTTGAATAGCCAGATTTGTAACTCTATTCTTGAGCAGTCTGGGACCTGTGACCAATGCCTGTCTTTCATGTGTCTGTATTCAGTCCTTTTGAAGGGAGTGGTAGAAAAATTCAGAGGGCTTGTTAGAGAGCATTCATGGGAGATCGCCTGGGTGGAGCACGTAATTATGTGTGATTGGGGGCAGATCCGTAAATACTAAATAAGAAGGTGGAAGTATGCTCAGATCAAGCTGAGTAGATGGTTTTAGAGAGCAAACAGGTGATGGGAATGAGAACACCCTCACTGAACTCTGATTTTTTTTCTTCCATTTCTTCTCCCTTTGACAAGAAGGTTTTTTTGTGAGAAAGTAAGTTTTCTGAAAGCAAGCCTCCTGAAAGCTCTTACTAGCAACAGTTGTGGGCTACAATATTTGGGAATGGTGAGTCTCTCCTCCTGAACATCTCAGGCTTGGGGAGAGATGTGGAGCTCAGGACATGCTTAGCATGCATGAGGCCCTGGGTTTCCATCTCCAGCACAGGAGCAAGGAAGTGGGGATGGAGGGAGGGAGGGAGGGAGGGAGAGAGGGAGGGAAAAAGAAAGGAAAGAAAAGAGGAAAGAAGGGCTCAGTTACCTAATAATCTGTTGGTTTGAAGAGAGGATCTGAAGCCCCATGCCCTGCAGACTCCTGGACAAGATGGAGAACATTATGGGTAATGATTATACCCACTTGGGGCAGCTAAAATGGTGTCCATCATTTCCATCAGCTCGACACACACTCGAATTATCTGGGAAGAGAAAATTCAGTGGAGAAAATGCCTCAGTCAGAGCACCTGTAGGCAAGTCTGCAGGGCATTTTCTTGAGTGGGCAATTAATGACTGATATGAAGGCTCAGGGCAGTAGGGCCAGTGCTACCCCTGGGCAGGTGGTCCTGAGTGATCCAAGAAAGCAGGCTGAGCAAGTCAGGGAGAGATAGCCAGTAAACAGCATCTGTCCACGGTCTCTAATCCAGACCTTGCTTGCGTCCAGGTTCCTGCCTTAAGTTCCTGCCTTGAGTTCCACTTTGGCTCCATCTGTGATAGGTTACAACTGGGAAGCTGAAAGAAACCCTTTCCTCCCTAAATAGCTTTTAGTCAGTGTTTTAGCCAAGCAATAGAAAGTAAACCAGGGCACATACTATAGCAGACTGTAATTTTTTAAAGAGGGAATGAACACATCTAAATATATTTGGAAGTGTGGGGGGATGGAGGTAGAAGAACTAGCAGATTTGACAAAGAAGACATGGAGCTTCTAAGTGGAAAGGCAAGTAAATGACTACCTCTTGGTATTCTGGATGGGTCAGCCTTAGATAAGATTGATTACAGGGAGTCTAAAACTTCTGGGCTTTCAGGTGTCTGGTTCACTGTTACTGTTAGGGCATGAGCTCAGCAACAAATTAAGTGTCCCCAATAAATGCTAATAAGCCCCAAGAGGAAGCAGGGGCATCCCATGCATACGAAATGCACTCATTAGAACCCCTGCCACCATGAAGAATAGCAAAATGACCTTGCAGTCATTAGGAACTTAAAACGCTATGACTTAAGTTTAGAGGAGCACATATTACATTGTAGAACCTAATTAGTGTTACCTTTGCTAATCGCTACCTCACATTGAGCCTGGATGAATAAATGCATGATAGACATTTGAAGCATCAGACATAACCCCATCACTATTTTTAAAGAGGGCGAAATTATAGAAGAGCCATTTGAAAGGTGTTTTTCTGAGCTGTTGAGTGGTTTGAGAGAGGGGGAGGGGCTGGGCAGTCAGTGTGTTTATTTGCATGAATGCTAAATTCGGGAATTTTTCTCCTGAGAACACCATTTTTCTCCTATCCTTCTTGAATGTGAATGCAGGGATGTCAGACAATGAGGGAAAATTACCGTAGCGCCAAAATCCATCCCCAGCATGAAAACAGCTGCTTAGGGGTATGTATCCCACAGACAATTAGAATCATCAGCTTTATCTCAGCACAGCTCTGCAGCAAGGTGTGGGCCAGTGCTCTGTGGCCAGGAGCAAGCAGATTTGTTCACTAGATAAGTGCTACTCACGTCTGTGTCTGTCTTTTGTTCACGCTTGAGGGAGTTCAGTGAGCTGCACACACTGCCTTAGCACTGGAAGGAAATACAGAGCCCCTCTGTCCCATCTCTGTGCTGTCGTCACCAAAGTCTAGAGACAGCTTAAGCTATGGCACTATCTCTGTACTTGCTACTGAAAACAAAATCAACAACAGAAAGGTTGAGCCTACCAGCCACACCCACTCACTAGCAGTACACACACACACACACACACACACACACACACACACACACACACACACACACACTATAGAGCATGCCTTACTCCCAGCTGTGCTCAGCATTTGTAATAAGGGTATAAAAGGAAAATCATTTTCTCAGACTTGTCATTTTTTTCCTTCTTAAGGATAAATGATAGCTGATGTGTTCAGGGAGAAAAAATGGTTGTAGCACTCTCAGGGCCTCAACTGCCTAGATTCTAAATGCTCTGGATTAAAATCGAGCCATAAAATTCTATACCTGTGAGCAACCCCAAAGTCAGCTGAGAGCTTTAGACTCATGTTGAGATCTGAGAGGACTAGAGGCCCTCCAACGTCCCTCAGCTGCCACGGGAGAGCAGGAAGGAAACAGAAGCAACAATTTACATATTTAATCCACCTATGCTTTTTGAAAGAAGCAAGACACTTTTACTACTAAAAACTGTTGGAAGCTCACCAGGCAGCCATGGAGAACAAGAAACCCTAGAGCTGCAAGATCACGCTAAGCAAGGACCAGAATTTAGGCCTCCTGAACCCAGACTGAAGAAAGCCAGCCACTCCCAGCACTCATGATGGTTTAGCATTCAATGATAGCAGGCATCAAACTCTGACCTCATTTTTGCAGATATTCATAGATAAGATTCATTTTCTTATTCTGGATTCCGTGCTTCACTGCTTTATTAGAAGATCACAGACACTTTGAGGGTTAGGGGGTCAGATGGTGCTGATGCCACTGCTCCAATGTAACCTGCCCCATGCCCCCAATGCCCCCGACGCCCACACTCTAGGGACAGCAGAACCTGGCAGTCATCCTTTTTTGCCTCTGCTGCTCAGGACTGGATTTCAGAAGCTAAGTAGCTTCTAGGTGATTGAAGTGTGTGTGTTCCTCCCTCTGTCCTTTCTCGTGTTAGTGTGTGTGTGTGTGTGTGTGTGTGTGTGTGTGTGTGTGTGTGTGTGTGTGTGTGTGTGTACATACAAGTCAGGGCTGATGTACAGGTATGCATTTGCATATTGAAGCCAGAGGTCCATGTCAGGTTTTGCCCACTTTGTTTTGTGAGGCAGGGCTCATACTGACCTGAAGCTTGCCAAGTAGTCTAGGATCTTACTACCTAGATCCACCTCTGTTTCCTCAGTGCTAGGATTAGAAGTTCTCACCATGCTAGGCTTTCCTACTGTGGGTCCTGGGGGTTGAACTCCAGCAAGCACTTTATTGTCGGAGCCATCTTCTGAGCCCATTTCTCTGAGTTCCAGGCCACTTGACTCCCTGACAGCAGGCTTTTGCTGCCTGACAGAGGAATGACTAGCAGGAAGTGTTACTGGTGGAGTGCCCCACAATCCTTCAGCCAAGGACTTCGTCTGTCCATGGATAGTGGGGCACTGAGAAAGAGAAATGACACCTTCCCCCACTTCCCTTCTCTTTCCCCTTCCCACCAACTCCTCTGTCCTTTAAAACACTGAAGATTCAAAACTGAAAGAAGGAGCTGCGGATAATTAAAATTAATCTTTGTTGCCCCAATGTCTGAAACTCTGGGAAGTCATTATCAGAGTCAGACAGTGATATTGCGATATCATGGAATCTTTTTGATATGAGGAATAAAGTTCTATGTCATGAGAAGATAGAGAGCCTTGCTATTTCCTAATCACCCTTTATAATTTGCAGTGTCTTGGGATGCTTTCTCAGATGTTTCCACCATGGCTTATGTGTACTTCAAACCCATGTGCCCGTTAAATGCAGACGCTCGGTGCTGAATTAATGACGGCAGCTTCAAACGCCCACCTCACTGGCAGGCTGGAGATCTAAGGATGAACTCAAAGAGGGTGATAGGCCTTTGAAAATTACTAAGCACAAACAATAAATCTCATTAAATAAAGTCGGCAGAGTGGGCTCAAAAATGCAGTAAGACGTGGGGACAGGAAGGGTTACAGTTAGCTTCACATTGACTTTTATCAGGGAACTTGATGGGGAGGGCTGAAAGAAGCCAGCTGTGTTTGGGAAAATCACATGGCCCAAATGAAAGCAATCCTGAGGACAATGCTGCGGAGACAGGGTTATCCTGGGCAAGAGAGTGTGCTCCAGGCTGGTGACAGTTAGAGTCACAGTTGGGATAATTAGTGATTCTTACACACAAGTTTTGGTAAAGTTCAAGGAAAGCAGGGGTTTTGAGTAGGGCCAGCAAAAAAAAAAAAGTGCAAAGCAGACAAATTAACAGCCAATCCTGTGAGCCACTGGTTCCCACGGTCTTAGATGAAATGTGTAGTCCCTGTGTCCCACAGAGGCAGACCCCCTTACAGAGTGAGTGACCAGAGGGAGGGAGGAAGGTACTGGTGTTGAACAGCAAAGTTCTTGATGTGATCCAGTAGGGAGCTGTACAAACACTGGAGGACAGCCATCGCACCAGACCAACACGTGGTATTTCCCAAAGCAAACTGACTTGCTCCCTGTCACAAGAGAGATAATATGAAGCCAGGAAGCATGCAGAGAAGGGCTACCAGACATAGGCATAGGTCCACGCTAATCCATAGACTCCATAATGGCAATGAAGTCCTTGGCTGGCTGCCATTCCTGGTCAGGGCTGGATGGTTCAAGTACAGCACTCTCTGGGGGCTGCCAAGGGAAAGTCAGGTTTCTTTTATGAGCCTGCCCAGCACAATTCCTTCTCTCTCTCTCTCTTCTACCTCAGCTTTTTCCTCCTTCCTTCCCCCCCCCATGATTCTAATTCAAGAATTTAACTACAGAGATCACACTGACCCTTTCCCCAAGAATGAAAGCATGCGGGGGTCCTCTACCAGAGATTTATTTGTGATTGTGGCTGGGGGTTTATTTAAACTAATTTTATTATTCATGACACAGACAATTTATGTGTGAATGCAATTAGGGGCTATGATTGGCTGCCACAGCTAAGGGCTAAAAGTACCACTTCCTTAGATGTGCAGGCAAGGAAGGCTAAGAATATTAGAAAAATAATCAGTTGCAGCAATGTTTTTTTTAAAGAAGTGATTCCACAAACCTTTGTTTTTCTTTAAAAAGGAGCTAATTTAATTTCCGAGACACCCTGTGAAAGATATCTAAGTAGCTACTTCTAAATTGCTCTCATAATTTTCCCAAAGTTTTCTATTGTTTATGCCTTTGTGAGATGTCACTGTATACAAGTGAAGAAGCTGCCAGCTTGATGTACAGGTTCCCATAAACTCTTTTGAGAGGGTCCCTCTGATGTCAAGCACAGAAGCCCTGACGCAGCCTCTTATGTGTTAGTTCAGTTAATCAGGAAATATTCGAGAAACAAGACTTGTTTGTAATGATTTACAATTTTAAGTGGAGAAGAAAGAGAAAAAATCGACCCCCTTTTTTTCTTTTTCTTTTCCTGTGAGAAGCAGCCTTTAAAAAAATACTAGACATAAAATCAAAACAAATCTTGGTGTGTTCAAAGGATGGGCTGCCCCTCGGCAGTCGAAGGGAGTGAGTTGCATTACAGTCGGGTAGAGGTACCCTAAGAGACAGATGTTAAATGACAGAAGCCAGACAAAAACTGAGCTCATACTTTTTGCTTCCACTTACAGAAAGCACCAGAAAAGCAAACTGGTCTTTAGAGATAGAAAGTAGATCGATTTCCTCCCTGAAACAGCTGAAGAAGGCAAAAGAGAGGACCCCTAAATGCTTTGAAGGTTTGTGCTTGCCCACTGGCCTCACTGTGATGGTTTCCAGAGAGTGTGTATACCCAAACCCGTCACATTATTCAGTCATGAGGACTTTTGCTTACTCCATGCAGGTGCTGTAAACAGAAATACAAGAAAACACCATGCATTCATGAATCCACCCATAAACACCATCAATATCATCCTTGTAGATGTGAAAGAGAAGATGGCAATTTTCCTAGGGTCTCAGATGTGCCTTGCAATTGTGCTAGGACTCAATGTCTATAGACCTGAACTTAGGGATATTTAGTAAACCTTAATCGGCACCACAATCTACTTACATCTTTATTGGACATCTTCTTGGGACCCACAGAATCCTGAAATAGGACATCTTAGGATATGAGGGCCTGAAGAAAGCCTAGGCAGCATGTCTTATCTTCAGGGAGAGGAGACATAAGCTGGCTGGTACCTGAGTGGGGGCCTATAGGTCAGGGTCTAAAAAGGATTAGAGAAAGAAAGGGGGAGGGAGATAAGGAGAGAGAGCGAAAGAGAAATAGACAGAGACATCATAGACAGACAGACAGACAGACAGACACAGACAGAGAAAATGTTATGTGGCACAATCAAGACAGAAGACCCAGGATTTTGAGCATGCTCTCCTATGATTATTCCTGCTGTAGGAAGAATGTGGAAGATCCCTTTAAATCCATAGCACAGCAGAGCAGGCCTGAGGTGGAAGAACAGAATGAGCTCGTTCACTTCAAAGGCACTTCAGTCCCCAAGAGCTATGCACTGTAAGTGGTCTGACATCAGCCTTTGTAGCTGCCACATAGTCTTCACACTCCCCAAATTTTCTTCCTAGCTTCCTGTCAATCAACTCAGGCCTCTTGATCATACCCCTTTCTCATCAAGAATGCACTGAATGTGTGCTACATGCCCCCTTGTGAATTCCAAGTGTTTTCATCGGATTGCATTATGGACATCTTACCTTGGTCCTGTGGAGTCCACAGGGCAGGTCCTAGTAGGAGCCCTGGTTGCTGGGATCTCTCATTAAATGGAGAAACAGGAGTAAAGCCTTCCCACTTACCTGTTTCGATCCTATCTTCCTCCTTCATGGAGCTCTTCTTCCATCCACAGTGATGTGGTGCCCATGTCTCTCGTTATTGATGGTAATGGGACTTGTATAAAGTCATCTCGTGGCTGAGAAGCGAGTGGATATTGCAAATGGAGCCTTCTTCCCACTACCCTGATTCCCTGCTCTGTATCTGGTTAATTTCAAACATTACTTCAGCCACATGTGTTGACTCTAAATTCCTGGGCATGTTGGAGACCCTGATAGAGCAGGACAGACAGGCTGGAAAAGGAAAACCACTCATCTAATCCCCCCAGGTCTCTGCCTCTCCCAGTCTATACCAGCAGTGTTAGATGGATTATAGGAAGTATAGCTAGCTAAGGAAGAACAGTGACCTTTCTGGCTTCATGAAGTTGGGGAAGAATAGCACAGGAACTAAATTTGGTCAGAGAGGAGAATCCTCCTTGAAAAGCTTGCTGACTGTGACCATCACCGTAACAAATCTTGGTCTCCAGTCCCCAAAGCATCTCCCCATGGTCCCAGCAGCAAGACATGCTTGTCTATTAGTCTTAGAGTGATGAATGCTTACTTGCCCCAGTCCTCATAAGCTACATTCAGAATGGAACTTGGCCAATTATCATGAGTTTGAGATGTTGCCAGTGACATTGTAGCTTAATTATTCATAGGCTATCATTTCCAAATTGCCTTCCATAATCTCATATGCAGTTCACCTTTTGTGGATTCCTACCTGCATCCTCCCCTCCCCCTTCTGCCCTTCCCCATCCTTCTGGGAGGAGAGTCAAGGGGAAGCAAAGCGAGGCGAGGGGGCTGATCTCTCACTATGGGATAACCTTAGGTTTTGACTTTCTTCCTTCCATTCAGAATCATTATCCTTTTTTTTTGCTTGAACATTGAAGGTTTCTCTTTTCCCCTGAGGAGACATTTCTAAAACTGTTCACCATTGGTATGTGAATCTTTCTGTCAAGAGTGGGACAGAATAAAGAATGTGACCATTATTCTTTGCCTATAAAAGCAACCTCATTCCAGCTGTTACTTCAAAGGCAGACTAACCCTTTTGACACCAGGTCACCCTGCACCTTGATGTCCTAGATCCAAGACCAGCCCAATAGTTAGGCCATAGGACCAAGTTGTTGGTAGACTGCAGAACTTGGCTTTCTATCCCAACTGTTCAATAATACTCTAATTAACTACCGCAAACTTCAGAGGACCCAGCTAGCTATAATTGAGAGATCAACAGAGGCTGCATGGAGTTAGACGTGCATACTAATCACTGAATTAGACAACACCTGTTTGGGAGTACGACCCTGAAACATGGCTTTGTTTTCGAGCAGAAGACCTTCTTCCACTGAAGAAGTTTGTCTTTGGGGATGTCTAGTACTGATGTCTTGTACTAGTACTGGTATGAGGGAAACCAAGGCAATGCTAATGTAACTTGATAATGAAGTATCTATGCGGCCAGATCTCAGGACCAATTCTGAGGGGGCACAATGGGGCTGCTGGAAATAGACACTAATGAGCACAGCATCATCGTGATGGATGGAGTGACACTCTGGATTGGCCCATTTAGCTCTATATCTGAACACCAGCATTGTTTCTGCATTGTCTGCATCTGGCTCCCTCCTCCGGAACTGGATTGGCACCACCATCTAAAAGCTTTTCATGGGTCAAAGCCACTTAACATTGCTACTAAGACTAGCATGAGCCTGCTGTAGGCTGAGAGTAGCAGGGTGGGAGGCAGGGAAGATTGTACCCAGTTGGAATTTGGAGCTAGATAAGGGCAAGTAAGGGAGAGAATATGGGATTAAATTGAGAAACAGGTGGAGCATAGGAAGAAGAGAAACTTTGCCTGAGTCCCATTTCTCATTTTGACTGATTAGGTTCAATAACCCATAATCAGTGAGTTTAGACCAGAGGAAAGTCAGGGCTTAGCCTGAATCTCATATTTTTAGAGGAAGCATTTGTCATCAAATTGAAAGATGACACCTCTGTTCAAAGCTCAAAGAACCTTAGAATTAGACTGCACATAGGAGTATGCCTGAGACCTGCAACCTGAGATAGCTCCCATGCCGGCGGCTGCCCTCGGCTATCCTCAAGGTAGCTCATATTCCCTTATTCAAAAAAGAGAAAACCCCCAGTTACCACCTAAGGACTGCCTGCAAGAATATTGCAAGGCAGATTCACTACTGCTGGCTTTTTCTCAGTTGGAACAATTTTGATGACGATCATGATAATGAGGTTGGCAAGGATGTGTGATAATGATTAATACGATCATCGGTATTCACAAACAATGCAGACAAAACTAAAATAGATCTTAGGGATGCTGAGAGTCTAGCATGATCTAAATGTACACCGTCTTTCCTAGAAATTCAATACACTT
Source organism: Uromys caudimaculatus (assembly GCA_028551405.1). NCBI lineage: Eukaryota > Metazoa > Chordata > Mammalia > Rodentia > Muridae > Uromys > Uromys caudimaculatus. The sequence continues at coordinate 81,194,889 of CM052706.1, read as the reverse complement.
GACACGTCTATGCCTGAAGATTTCTCAGAGCATTCATCTCTTTAACCCTCTCCATTTCCATACCACCGCTTTCTCTGGGAATGCTGTTCTCATCATGAAGCCAACACATACTGTAGAAGCCACCACACTGAGACTCCTTATGTTTCCACCAGACTTCTATGTTTGGGATCCAGTCAAACTTGACCGCCATCTTTTCAGACTTTATACAGCTCTGCATTTGGGAATTTTTCTCCTTGTTGACATATAAAAATGAAGTAGTGCTTGTCTAAGAATGAAGAAGTATAGTTTCCATAGTTATCGACTGGCACTAAATTCCTCTCCCATATGGCAGCCTTTGAACCAACCCTATTTCCCTCCACTGTCCAAGATGAATCTGTTGGTACGCTACTAACTTTAAATTGGCAGAAAGGTTTCCATGTGTAAAAATAGGATAACAACATTTTAGCACATTTCCCTTTCACCCACCATTTAGTCACAAAAGGTTGAGTTAAATTCTCAAATCCAAATGATGGGAAACTTAGAAAACACTGCCATGTGTTCACTGTGTAATGTGAAGTTACCTCATTGCCAAAAAGCACTGGGTGGATTTCTTAGATACCTACTACCAGCACTCCTCCTCTGTGCTAAGTATGGCTGCTTTGCATTTCCAGATGACTTGACCTTTTCTTCTTCATTAGCCTTTCCAGAGAGGTGATGCTTTTGAGCTCTCCAACAATTGTGGTAAGTCTTCTCTCATTTCTTTAAGGAAGAGACCTCAAAATCTGTCATCTAGAGTGTTGATTAACTTGTCTCCATAGACCTTTCTTGCTTGCACATCTGTTTTATAATCTTGCTGAGTACTTGTCTTGGACTGCAGAGATGTGAGACCTCCTTCACCTTTGTGCGCATTCCTGTCATAGACTTGGCCAGCATTCATCAGCACTCTCTACGAGCATTTCCTAAGACAGCCCTTAATTTATTTGGCTTGATTGGCTCCTTGTGCTTGAACTTTGAACCCAAATCATAATCTGTTCACATACATGTATTGGGAAAGATCTATATGTCGGGTCAATCTTACATAATATGAGGCAAAACACATCTGGTAAAAGAGATTTAGGATCCCTTGATATATTCTAGAAAATGTCTCTTCAGCAATAGTCCAAGAGCTGCTGAATCTAGAGGTTTCCATGGAGTGAGATTGTTTGAGGTGCTCGCTGCACTGCCTCCACAATAATGAACAGTCTTTCACGCGATCGAGTTCCACAAGTGAATTTTACATACAATGAGAACCAAGATACTAGAAAAATTTATCTAACTAGTAGATTTAAACAAGTTTATTTATTCATGAATGTCCAGTGATATATAGAGTCTTGAATTTCAAAAGTATCCTTAAGATCATTGAAGCCACGTGTGCAGTCTCCTCAGAAATCCAGAGAGCCTCCACTTTCATTCTGCTGCAATTGAGAGCCTATGGCTTCCAAAGGCTTTCATTGTTGAACTGCTTCAATGATCCTAAAATCCTTTGTGTTAATTCACTATGTCTTTACTCTCTGATGCTGAGTCTGAATAAATACATAATTCTTATATATAGTCTGCTTTCTAATTGTGTATATTTAACTCAAATGAGGCATTTTTTTCCATTTTCATGAATCTATCATCTGGCCCATCTTTGACTCAGGAATTCCAATCCAATGTTTTAAGCCTTCTACTCCACAAGAGTCCCATGGTGTGACTGGGAACAGGAGAGTATATCTGTGTGGAAGTAAAAGCCAAAACAAATGTACTATGAAATCATCAAGGTCAGAGTAATGAATTCTTCTTAAAGCATTTAGAGAGATGCCACAGGACAATATAACTATTTTATTTATTTTATTATTATTATTTTTGGGGACTTGGGGGACAGGGTTTCTATGTGTAGCCCTGGCTATCTTGAAACAAATCTGTCGATCAGACTGGCCTCAAACTGAAAGATCTGCCTGCCTCTGTCTCCCAAATACTGGGATTCAAGGTGTGTGTCACTACTACCTGGCTTAGAAAAATAACTTTTGGAAAAGTTGAAGATAGAGTAGGATCTTTCCAGATAAAGAGTGGAGTAAAGGACATTCCAAACAGAAGTGATGGCATGAATAGATCCTGGAAAATATTGTGGTAGCCATGTAGTTTGGACTTAATAAAAATCCCGCATGTGTAGACCTCAAGTAAATAAGGATGTAGGACAGAAAGGTGGTAGGAAGTTAGGTGAAGAGATGAGATGCAGGGAGCAGGCTCTAAATGCTGGGCTACCTAAAGAACTCTCTTTGTCTCTCTTCCTCCCTCCCTCTCTCCCTCTCTCTCCCCCTCCCTCCCTCTCTCTCTCCCCCTCCCCCTCGGGTGGACTGCATTGCCTTCCCAAGATGCTTCCCTTTGATTTTTCCTACATCACTTCATCACGCATGACATCTTGCCAGTCATGTATGTTCCAGGGTCACACTGATAACTCCCATGAGCCTTCTCGTGCTTGAACCCACTTTGGAAATCCCTCCGCCCATTTTCTTTTCCAACCTGGAAAAGAAGCATGGAAGGAGAATCCTATTTCCTGCTCAGTTGCCTGAGCCTTCCAAGATGCTTCCCTTTGATTTTTCCTACATCACTTCATCACGCATGACATCTTGCCAGTCATGTAAGTTCCAGGGTCACACTGATAACTCCCATGAGCCTTCTCGTGCTTGAACCCACTTTGGAAATCCCTCCGCCCATTTTCTTTTCCAACCTGGAAAAGAAGCATGGAAGGAGAATCCTATTTCCTGCTCAGTTGCCATGGAATTTCTCATTAGATTCTTTATCTGACTCAGTGCCCTTGGAGAAATAGGGGCATGGTAAAGTATAGCCATGGTATTGCTTTAATGGTAATATCATGTATACCCACAGAAAACAGGATACTAGCAATCAGCCTGCAGTCCTGCAGTGTCTAAACACTGGCTTCTTACCTGTAGTGTACTGTCATGTACTGTCCAGCAGGTCAAATTGAGGGAGGTCACGATCTCGGAATTCATTGTCTATGAACCAGTCGCTGCAAAGTTTTTTGTATTCGTAGGCATTTCACATGTACTTCTAGCAGAAGTGGAAGGCTGTACTTACTGCAAAAGTAGACGGCCATCACTCACCAGGCCCTCATTTACCTGTCCAATAGATAGATTCCCTCCACTCACTGTAATCACCCCAAATCAAGTCTTTCCTATGCTTCAGGCAGCCAGGAATGTCAATGTCGCCTCTTGCCTTTGCACCATTTGTTGGCATCACCGAAAAGCATAAAAATAATAGAAATAAGACTGTAGAAGAGCAGTGGATTTAGGGAGGAAATTTCTCCCTGCCTTCTACTTTCAACTGAAATGCCTCCAAGTCTTTTCAAACCAAGAAGCGGAGTGTCCGCCATGGTTCTGGTTGTATATTTCTGTAAAGGGCGAGCCAGACAAGCCGTTCCAGAATTTTATAATACCAAAGGGCAAATATGTAAGTGTGATTCACACTGTTAGATCAGCTAACCAGGGAGAGAATTATGCAAGCTGAGGGTGTGGGTGGGGCATCTAACAATGAACTTAGTCCCAAGTCATTGTTCCAGTGTACTCAAAACAAAACTCCAAAATGGACCCCATGTTGAAAGTTCCACAATCAGAATCTAGAGGGGAATGGTGTGCGTACCTGTTCACACTGTGACAAGTGGATGGCAATTGCAGAGACATTTGAAAGGACCCTTGAAGGACCCTTCAGTGAAAAGCATCTTCAGAAAAAGTCAAGAGGGCATGAGTTGGGGCAAACACAAAGTTCCCATAGCTAAAGTGCTCATTTCTTAGATGTGCCAGAAGACAGGAAATGACATTGCTGGGGACCTACTTGGGACTTGACTCTCTCCACCCCAGGAAAGGTCTTGTGTGGACTTCCTGTTCTCCACGCACCGATTTGTTCATCCTGACTCCATTTACAAATTGGACAGCTTTTCTTTTAAACCAGACTCCTGTTTGGGGGAGGGAGGTTGTTTGTTCACTTGCGTGTTTTGGTTTTAGTTGTACTAACAGCTTTAAGCAAAACCCAGGCAATTGTTAACAGTCTAACCCAGGACTTCCCACCTCCATGACCATGACCTAGCAAAGTACAGTAGGATCTGTTGCTAAGAGACTAGAGGTGGCCGGTTGGCCAAGAACCTGATACAAATGTAAGTCTCCTAAAGCCAGCTCATCTCTGGGCTTCACGGGTTTTTATGAGGGCAACACTCTAGAAGAACAAAAGAAAGTAGATAACCGAAACAGAATGGGGTCATTTGGCCTCTGAGAAAGGCTCCATTAGCAGACAGGAGAAGGGAAGGCGAAGCCACACACCAAGTTCAACCCATTCAAGCCACTTGGTTCCACTCCAGCTAAGGAAAGATATACTCCTCCTATTAGGTATATTACAGGCACATGGTGATTGGTGGAGGAGAGCAAAGGACTTGTCAGCTGAGTGAGTATTGGCTGTCACTCCTGTTATCAAGCTGCCTGCTTATTTGCGATTTTATTTTCAGATGTGATTGACAGCTGGATGGCTCTGACATTCTCGGCGCAAACATACAGCCTGTTATTATGCTTGCATTAACATTTTGATAAACACACGGTGCAGCGTTGGAAAAGTAATTGCATGTCATCACTTCAGTGCTTCATCAAAGAAAAGTTTACTGTGTAATTGCGCTGTGATTTACCTACGTAGAATGTGTTACACTCCACAAAAGCTCTCTCTATTTAATAGTTTACATTTACTCTTTAAAATACACAATATCCCTTCCCAGGGGCTTCTTTGGTCTAAAATAAACTTGGCAATATAATTTAGCTTTCCATAAATATACTTAGATATTACTGTGGAGTACTTTTGCATAATAGTTATTTAATGCTAAGCATAAATAGGCAGTGCATTATATTCACCGAGCTATAAAAAAAAAAGGACTTCTGATGACAAGGAAAAATGGGATATTGTTACCTTGGTTTCTACATTAAGGAAAGGGACTTCTGCTCTTATATTTATATCCACGATTTCCACAATGACATCTAATTTTACAATAAAGTGACTTGAGCTGAAGCGCCTCGCAGTAGAATCTAAAATATTGGTTCTTGTTAGCGTCTAAAGAGCTCTTCTGATGTGACACTGAAAGAGGCTTCTGAAGAAAAGCACAAATGATTGCAGGGTACTTGGGAACCGGAGACGAATGAAGGGGTGATTTGACTGATGGGTCGCTCGGTGAGATCCATCTGAACAGCTGGGGGTCTAGGAAGTAAAAGGTAGCGGGGGCTGGGCAGTAGCCAACAGTAAGTGAGGAGCCACCAGCAGAATCTCCAATGACAAATTATGTTTTTATGGCTGATCTTGGGAGGGAGGGCATTTCGAACTGCTGTGGGCTTTGTAATTATTGAGGAGCAAACCCTGACAGTGGCAGTGTGGGTCAAGTGGGCAAGCCTCTCTTGTATGCTTGATAAGGATGCGAATGTTGGGGTTGGTCTCTATTCCAGAAAGGATAGGGAGAGAGGAGGGGTAGAAAGGAATAGGGTGGCTGATTGTTCTCACAATAGTTCATAAGGCATCTCCATAGACACCAAATTTCCCTGCTTAAGTAACTGAAACGGGCAGAGCTGGGGAGAGGAAGAACCAAACAGGTCACAGTGATGTAAGGCGATAGAGTCCTTGATATGTCCTTCATCATTTCTCTACATATTCTCTTTACCAAGAGGCCGTTCTTTCAAATGACCCACTCAGTGTTGCACAGAGGTCAAATGACTGAATGGCAAAAGTGGAGGTAAATGCCTTGGCGTTTCTCTTCTTTCGGGAGACCACATAGCTGCACGGAGAGTGGCCTGGCAGTGAGAGAGAGAATTAGGACAAATGGAAGAGATCACAGCCTCAACTTGAACGGGAAACTTACCTGGATGCAAGGATAACGAGAAGGAATGAAAAGATCACCAGAGGGTAAGGACCATGAACTGGGTCAGAGGGCCTGAATGTCATTTATCCAGCAAGGCACTGGGACCAATGGTAGCCACATCAGCTGCTTTCTCAATGCACCTGGCAGCTGGGGGAAAACAAGTTAGAACATGTATTTCCAGATGTGTATAACAGTTCAAAAATTCCACGTTAGTGTATATTAATCCTCCCTGGAAATTGGCATTAACTCAGCTTTAGCACTAGTCTAAATAAACACATCAACTCTGAGAACAGGCGCTCCTTTGCATAACAGCTGCATATAGCATCTGTATCCTGGTTATAGGTTCCCTGAACACACGCTACCTCTGGAGCAAGCACCATTTTTTCCTCTTCACAAGTAGCCAGACTCAAAATAGCTCCTCCTTTTGCTGCCAGTGCTGGTGGTGGTGGAGGATGGGAGGGGACAGGACACCATTGTTATTGCCAGTTGGCCTGCAGAGTAATGTTCTGTAATTGACAAAGATTGCTTAGCGGCAAGGAAGAAAGACACACTGATTAGGAAAGATCGTCTTTAATATCGCATTTAACCTGCACTTTCTCCCTGTTTGCTCTTCACCTGGGCCCTGCGAGGGATGTCTCGCTTTCTTTGCCCTGCCATTTCTCATAGAGGGAGAAGGAAGAAGGCAGCAAGGTCCACACAGGGACACTCGGTTCCTGAACAGTAATTTCACCAGCTTGGGAGACTTAAACGCTTTAATACGAATATATGCTGAACTATCCAAAAACAAAATTTGTTCCACCGTCACATTTAATGTGCCCTTTGACCTTTAGCTCCCAGGGGCCCCCGAGGTTGACGCCATTCCTCATTTCTCTTCTGTACTTCATATTACTAGGTCAGATCTTTAGATCTTCATTCGACTTGTTTTTATCCTTTGCTCCTAACTCAGGGTTGTGTAGCTTTTTCCTTGAGAATCACATTCTCTCTCTCTCTCTCTCTCTCTCTCTCTCTCTCTCTCTCTCTCTCAAAGAGCTTTTTAAAAATTGCTCTGTTGGAAAAAATACGGGTTAAAATGCATTTTTCATGTCCTTTCATGCTCTATTGATTTTTCTTCTCTCGTTTTTCTTACAAAAGAAAGTTTGAATGCAGTTTTAGGGGGAAAATAGTCAGCAGTTGTTCTCTTCCCCAGGAGTAAAAATACTGGACTTCTTGCTTATAATACAATGTAATGTTATCAAGCTGCTATCCATCTATCTGTCTCTCTCTCAACTCTCTATGCATTATCTATATATGTGGGGGGGGAGGTAATGTGAAACCCCATTAGTCACCTGTAATACAATTCTCTCACTATACCCCATTTTACTACCTATAGAGGACCTTTAACTCTTCTCAGTTTACAACCCTGTACTAAGGTTTAAAAAGCCTACAGGGAATTTTGGATGCACCCATGGAATTATCTTTCTGAAGACAGAATAATTGTGTCTAAAGCACAAACACTGCCTAGAGAATGTGTATGTTTAATCTCTTGGTTCCCATCCGTACACCTACCTGTCCGTTTTTCTATTGATGGAAGATCCTGTGGGCAATGGGAAAAATTGACAGGTCAGAAGTCCCAAGTCCTCAGGGATTAATCTCAAATCACTTCCACTGCTTGAGATGAAGACTCACTATGTGTGAGATGAGAAGCATGAGGCCCCACTATGTGTGAGATGAGAAGCATGGCAAGTGTGTAAGGGGAAAGGCAGATGTGACACTCTGTCCTACTTTCTTGCCTGTGTGTTGTAAGGCTGCTCTCCTCTGCTTGGATAATGTAAGCGTGAGTGATAGACTCAAGGGCTTTCTCTTACAGCATGCTTCCCGGTGTCTTATCTGTGTTGTATTGTCCCTGTCACTGTTGTGGTTTTATATACCATTCTGTACCCAGAGATATTTCAGTGACAGCTCAACCGAGTTCATTTGCACACAGATGAGTTATCCTAGCCAGATAAATTTAACAAACAGGGGTGATTTTCTAAATAAGTCAAAAAATGCTTACATCTAAATCAATAGATGCAGTAATTATTTTACCTCTAAATATAATTTGCTTCATTTTATAGGGCAGAGAGTACGTGCATGCAGGTGTGTGGGGGGACAGGAAAGGAGGTGAATGAAGGTCATCACTGCATAACAAGGTTCTGATAGGCCACAGGCTAAATATTCAACCATGGTCCCATAATAGTATGACTTGGTGACATCATAGGCATAAATAAATACAAGTGCAGTCTATGATGCTCACCAATAACAAAACTGCCTAAAGCCTGTCAGATTGTATTCCTGGATGGCTTTGGTCCTGCTTTCCACCACAGATTTGCTGACCCTTCCAGTGAGCTACATAAGCTCAGAGGAGCTGGGTATATCCTGTCCATTTACACTCATGTATAACTTGAGAGTGCAGTACACACAGGAAGTTCCTGAAGTCTGTACAGAGGAAACCCAATTTTCCTGTCTTAGCTCAATCCCAGGAGTCCTCCAGCTCTTGGCTGACTATCCAGGACAGAAGTTTTCGCACCAATGGATCCATGCCACTTTCTGTCAACTAAGAAGCGTGACCACAGTCCTCAATCAATGGTCTCTTAACAGAGCTGGACATCTGCTTGGCTTTCCCTCTTCTTATTCAAAACATCTGCCAGGCCTCCAGTGTGCCCAGCAAGGGGTCCCCAGGCCTGCCCTGGCCCAGCGCCACAACTTTTATGCTCACACAAACTCGGCTGCTACTGCTTCTTCCTTGTTCTTCCTCCTTTGCCTCGGTCTACATTAATATAATTCTATTTCATCACATCAGTGTGAGTCCATCTTGAAGGCTTCTGTGATCTACTGTTGGAAGTATCAATTATAATATTTGGGATTCATGAAAAATTTATTCATTTCTTAAAAAGTTATCTTTAAAAATATCTTTGCTGAGCATGTACCGGGAGCTAAGCACTGACATAGAGGCTGTAGGACATGGAAGAACACGGAAGCTTTACACTCTAATATGCCTAGCCCTGTGCTTGTTTCTCAGAATAAGAACTAAATTATTCCCTCAGCTTTGACCATTTTGATTGCCCCTCTTCTGTGTTCTTATGCTCTCTTGTCAATGCACTTAGCCGTAGAAACTGAGTGCAGGGATCTTGGCATCCAAGAGATATCCCCTTACATCATGGTCTTTCTCAAGACCCAGTGTACCGCATCCTTGTAAGAAGAACCTGCCAAGGCTTATTCTTGAGAGAAAATACTGAGCCTTATTTCTCTTGCTTGTTAAACAAGTACTGGGGCCAGAAAGTTCTGAAAGGTAGACAGAACAAATCCACTTTGAAGTGATCACTTCCAACAAGAGGTCACCTCTCACACCCCCTGAGAGCCCCTCCCATCACCAAAGTCAGGCAGGGCCATGCTGCTCTCGCTCCCTCTGGGGAAGCCCAGAATTTAATTTGTCTCACCTCCAAGCCTTTGCCTGTTTCTCACATCTTATGATACAGGCACAGGTTCTCTCCTGGGAAGCCATGTTTCCTCTCAAAGTCTTCATTCCATTCATGGTCACGCTATGCTATTATGTTTTCCTTGTACTGTTCTATAGATCATTTTTATTATGTAGATACAAACTCTTTGATATTGTAATCTCGAAGTACATATTATGAAGATAAATGCATTGAGCATAATGAGAATGGATTGCCAATAAAAGTTGAAAAGCAGGGAACTTTTTTTTAAAAAGGCTAAGCCCTATCCAGAGCACCACCACCCTGGATGCTCCATTGAAAGGCCCTTGGATGGAAAGAGCTTATTTTTAGTCTAATGTTGATAAAGGCTTGACTTTAGTAGCATCTTAATTATCTGATAAAAGCCAGACTCTTCTGCCTTGCTCACCTCTAATGTCGAATGCCTTCTGCTGGCATTAAAATTATTGCCGGCAATTCCAGAGAGAAAAGTGAGGGATAGCTGTTCCATTATATTTCCAAGATGTGAATTAGAGTTTAAAGAGTCACTTGGTTTCATTTAAACAAATTACAAAAATAATGGGTTGCCCTTAAAAGGTCTGTTTCATATAGTGTTATCCCTCACTTGTGACACTCTTGACGGTGTCATTCCAAATATTGTGCCTGCCATTTGTTGCCAGAGGAGAGGAGCAATAGCTGGGGGTCCCACTGGTGCTTCTTCACTTTGTCCCTGATTGAAAAGTAGAAGGGATGAAAAGGGACAGGCAGTGAACCAATGGTCCTAAAGCCCTGGGCACAGAGTCATGCACAGAGGGTACATTGAAGAATATCTGAATTGATTAATTGATTGACTGATTGAAATGGATTGCCATTAGGCAATTTAGAAACAGGAAATATAATTTCCCATGTGACCTTGCTGCAAGATGAGGAGGCTGGCTGCTCTGGGGATCTCAAGTCTGCTTCCTCCTTAGCATTCTCTGAGCCTCTGGGGGCTGGAAGCTACTGCTATGATTCTAAGCACAGCCAACTGGGATGCAAACCTCCCCTCTTGAAAAGAAAATGTGCCAGTTTAAGTATTTGAGGAAACATTTTGTAGGGCTGACCCAGTTCCCACATTAAGAAAATAATGCCCAAGCCCATATGGCTAATTCCTTCCCAAACTGTTTGTTTGCCATCATGAAGACCTACCCTGAAAATAAAGCGTTGAGGCAACATTCAGAATCCAAATGGAGCAGAATGCAAATGAGCGTGATAATGGTGAAAAGTACATTTACTTTGAAATTTCTTGTGGGTGTCATTATCATCAACATAGGCACCAACTCCATGGAGTTTTGCAGTGGGCTTTGCAGTGTGGGCTTGTAGCTTTTGTCCTTTTGTCTCAGGCCTTTCCCACTCTATCCTGTGGTGTGTTCGTGTTGACAGTACCTATCCTGCCTCTGAGCATGGTCAGAGATCTGGGAACCAGGGTTTTCTCTTGCATTTAAATAAAAAGAAGCTTGGGACTCATGCTATACCCTGGCCTCTAAGCCATGCCCAGGGTCAGAAAAATTCAGGGGCCTGGGAAAGCCAGACTTTGATTTCATCTCAAAATCAAGTTTGAGATTTGTGCCAGTTGACAGTAAGTAGATGAGAATGAGGACTGGATTTGTAGTTCGGCAGGAGAATGTTTGCCACACATTTATGAGGCTCTAAAGAAAGGGAAAAGAATAGTAAGAGTAGAAGGAAGAGAAGGAGGGAGGGAGGGAATGATGGAGGAAGAGAGGAGGGGGGAAGGGAAGGAAGAAAGCAGGAGGGAAAGGAGAGGGAGAGGGAGGATGGGAAGAGCATCTGAAAACACTAATGAGGAAGTAAGTTTGGGGACAGGTACCCTCATGTCCTCTTGCAACATCAGACCTGCACAGGAAGGGGCTGGGGCAGTACAGAGACATAGACATCATTAAATCAATTTTAAGAGTTCAAGCGCCAGGCTAAGGGGTAGGAGTCCTTAAGGAAATTTTCTTTAGCTGGGGAGGTCAAGGTGAGGAGGTGGTCTTGGTTGTCCAGTTTTGGGCATTGCAGATTGATTGAATTAATCTTATAATTTCAGACCACATGTTCTTCCAGACTCAAGAAACCATTCCTACTTCTTTGCTTGAGGGAGCACTGTGTTCTGATGGCCTAGGTAGCCAAGTTAGAGGCAGTTGCTTGATGTGTGAATGAGACTGGATGGAAAGGTTGTTTTTGACTCCTCTCCCTCTAGGGAGCAGGTCCTGGAGCCTGGAGAGGCATTCTGGAGCCTGAAGACGCATCCTGGAGGTCTATGTGTTTTGTGGGACTCATTTCTCTCCTAAGATTTTAGCATATTGAAAAATAATTTTCTATGAGCAAGTAATTATATAAAAATTGCTTTTGCCTTTAAAAGAAGAATTATGTTTGGATCTTTTGAGCAGAAAGAAAAATGTACAGAGGGAATCATTAATTTTGAATAAAATCAGGTACTTTTCCTGTAGCCAGCAAGGGAGGGAAGTGTGAAATTGGTGTTTTCTACAAACAACTCAGCGTCACTCCCTAATCTGTTTGCTTGATCTATTATCCAGTTGCCTGCAACCGTGAATGTCTTGTTTGGCCTGGATCTGACTTTTCTTCTCTTCCCACTACCTATTTTTTAAGGAGTGTGTTATATGCATAGCTCAGCCTTCATTTGCATCACATTAAAGTAAAACATTCTAAATTTCTTCACAGCAGAGGTAAATCTGACAGACTTTATGAAGCTATTACACCTGCAGGTATTTTATACTTTTAAAATACATTCTTGTCAAGCTATCTTAATTATATTATTATATGTACTTTTGAACTTGTATCCACTATTCTGTGATATATTACACTTTTGACAGGGGTGTCCTAAAAAGCTACAATTTATACCTAAATTCTTTGGCTGAACAAAGATGTATCTGTTCTGGGTTCTGGGAGAGATTTGTTAATTTACACGTGGGACTGCATACCATTGTCAGAACAGGCTGCTTTTACTTCCCCAGTCAGTTGATTAGTGAGGCAGCTGTGACCTCTGGGCTGCTTAAGACCTTGGCTTAAGCCTGTGAGCACCGGCCCTCACCTCGGTTGCATAAGAGGCCTGCCTGGGAAGAGGGCTTACTTTCAAATGTTATTGTCATTCTGGTATTGTTTCAGCACACCAAGAATATACAGAGCAGACTGTATCCAAATGACTTTGTCATTCTTATTCAGAACCATTCTGGCAGCATCAGGACCCAAACTCAGGAAAATGGAACCCATGGGGCTGGGGGTGGGGAATGGGAAGAAACCAAAGAAAGCCTGCTCAAGGGTATCAAGGCCTGAACTTCCTAGGGGGCAGTGTCTGTGTAGGTCCTCTCTGTGTAAAGTGAACAGCAGGAACTGGAGGTCTGGGCAGCCCAGTCCAATGGACTATAAGACTACATGCCCTGTTTCCTCTTCTGCTCCCTGATAGCAGGTGTCCAGAGGTGCAAGCTCCTCAAACGTGGACACAAGGACTCTTTTTTCATCTATGTTACCAGCATCCAGACCTTTGAGAAACATGTGTGATAAAGGCAGAGCTGGCTTCCATTCTCACCGTGCAGAACTCTGTGTATGCTGAGCTCATTTACAAATGGTTGGAGACAACGCCTGTCCTTGTTCATTCTGTTTTCCTAGGAACACACAGCCCAAACCTAGAAGTCAGTGCAGACAGTGTAGTGTTCCGCGTTCCCTGAGTGGCAGCACACAGCTTTTTGAGGGGTGGATTGATTCCGAAAAATCCATTTGGGTGGATTTAGACATCATCTGCTTCTTTAATCAAGCAGGTCCTCCTGGATGCTCTTGATGTCCTCCCCTGGCTCCAGAGCCCATGCTAGGCCAGCTTCCAGGGTCTGAACCAGCTTCCTGTTTGGAGAAATGAGCTCTTTGTTGCTTGAGGCCAAGGAGAGCTGTTCTGGTCCAACCTTTCCCTGTGCAGAGAATATCTTTCCCAGTTTCTAGACATGTATGGTGTGGTGGGCACAGTGTGATGGCACCCAGGCTGCTTTTGTTGACTGCAGACTTTCCCATTTGGTGAGCCGTGTGCCAATGCCTCCACTGAGCATCTACTTTGGCAAATAGGCAGGTGGCAGAGGCTATGCCTCAATGGGCTCAGGGTAGCTCTCCTACTCTGGGGTGGTAGGAGGTGAGCAGGCCTTGAGGCCTCTTAGAGTTCCTGCACACCTGATCAATGCCACCTTCCCAGATGATCTATGCAAATAGGTAGGTAGTTTGGAGGGAGCATCTGTCCATCTAGTTTGGGGCCTGCCAAGCCTGGCACCATGCAGTTTTATTGGAGCCAGGAGGGCCAGCCAAGACTATGGTGACATGAACTGGCCAGGAGCCTGCACTCTACTAAGTCATTTGCCTCTTCCAATGTGGCCTCTGATTTATCACAAAAGAATTGCCTTCCAAGAGACTGGCATCTCTAAAGTCCAACATGGAAACCTGAAGGAGAACCCTGCAGATCTGGGTAACAGTTTGGTTGTGACCCAGGCATCTCTGAGTGGCAATCATTTGCCTGGATGGGGCCTCCAGCTGGCCTCAGCATCAGAAACCAGTTTGGCTCAGGTGTCGCATTCAGTAATTACACCCTCCACAGTAGCCAGCTACCTTATGGATCAACAATCGAGTGTGTGGCACAGATAGTCCAGCATTTGGAGAAGGTTTCTCAGTATGGTCACAACGCTGCAGAATGACAAAAGGCAGTCCAGAATAGCAGAGTAGGAAACTGTGTCAGAAACATCATGGACGGTGGCCATGCATTACAGAGAAGAGCCCTACCCAGAGTAGCAGCACCTGTGTTACCTATTGGCTCTACACTCACCCTTGCTCATTCATCAACTGCCTCAGCCCAGTTTTCAAGGAGAGCACCAGGCTGTACAAAGACCCAATGAGCCTCAAGGTCTATTAAAGAATATTTGAAATAGGTTCCTGAAGGGATACTCAAGGGACTGTTTGAAAGGTCACTCAAAGATAAACAAAGCAATGAACCCAGTATGAAGCCCTAAAGAACACTACAGTTCTGGAAACTGATCTTCATTGCTTGTAAAGTAGTGAAAGAGATAAGACTAGCTTGGCTTCGTGTGGCGGGAGTCAGTTTTCAGGATGACTGACTTAGCGCTATTCTACACAAGGGATTTATGGTAATGGCTCAGTGTGACACAGTCCCTGCTTTCCAGGCCTTTAAAATACTGGTTGGAAGGGGATAAGAGAAACAGGTAAATAATCCAAACACTATGATGAGTGTACCATGAGAGGAATCCACTCCACTCACAATAGGTGAGCACCTAAGCTGCTGGAAGTATGTGGACCTGGTTTATAGTACTTGAGCAGGACCCAGTAGCACAAATGGGGAAAATTAGCTATTAATAAACACGCCTATCTCTACAATTAATAGACTACAATTCCATATGCTGGTTCCTGCCTCCAGGGACAGACCCTGTGACTCCAGTCCCAAGAACTTCATACGGAGTGACCCCTGAACTGCAGGAGAGCTGGAAGGCAAACAGGTATGAAGGTTGGCCAGTCAATGAAGAGATTGTTATTAACAAGTAACTATCTGGAAGCAAGGCTTAACTTTGCTCAGAATTGACCTCAGAGCCATTCCACCAAGGGGCGAGGAAGCAATCTTCATCCATCAACCTCATCTATCCCCAGCTGGGGGCATCTCTGAGGAATTAACTCCCTAGGATTTCAGCTTTTTCCTAAGAGAAAAATAGCCCTTATGCAGAGAGTGTCACCTGTGTTTAACCACAGCAGCTTCCTGGGTTCACCGTGTGCCTGCAATATTCTGCTTTCCCAAAGCCTCATGTTGAAACTTAACCCGAGAGGACAGTTTTGAGGAGGGGCCCTAAGGAAGTGATTTAGCTATGAAAGTGGAGCCCTGGTAAATGGGATTAATGCCTTTATAAAAGACACCTTTTGTGTGTGGTTTCCTCACGACTTCCCACCATGTTAGGACATAATGCGTCGAAGCCTCTATGTGAATGAGGAGTCAGACCCTCACCAAACAGCACATCACCCTTGCTCTTGGACTTCATGGCCTCCAGAAGGTTTCTGTTACTTATAAGTCACTCAGACTGTGTTATTCTGTGATAACAGCGCAGAGAGAGAAGAGTTGAACCCTGCTCCAAGGATAAGTCAGGACACCACCAGAATCAAAGACAGTTGATGAGTAGCCCCTGCTTATGTCTAATGCCCCAGAACATTCTCTACTTATACACTTTATCAAATGGTATCTTCCTGGCCAAGTTTAGGAGCCGTCATGAGCAGAACAAACACCAGAAAGCCCAGTTCCTGCATGGTATACCCACTACAAAATGAAGACTGTAAATAGGGAGCCAACTTTCCTTCTTACTGTGCACCTCCTTTTCTCTCTGCTGTCCGTGTCAAAGCCCCACCAGCCCACCGTCTCCTGAAGCTCTCTGTTCAGCCTCCTTGATGACCCACATCTACCTGTAGAGCCCATCCTCTCAGGCCCCTGATCTCATCCAGAACTGATTTGCTTCACTCCTCCTGTATCTCCTTCCAGCCAGAGCCTTGTTACCTTTATGACAAAAAGGTTTTGTTCCCAAGCCCCATGCATGGCCTGCAATAGTACATGCTTAGCATTCATACAGGTGGTTTATTTAAAGTAGTGCAGAATGACATTCCCCTAACGAGGAAATGGTTATGCTTGCTCACCCCCGCCCCAGTCCCCCTCCAGAGCTATATTACTTAGGCCTCTCTGTAATGAGAAGAGAGTGCAAAGCCCAAGTCTGGGAGCTGTCTGAGCAATCAATGGATGATCAAGTTTATATTGAATGCCTATCGCCTGTCTAGCTCGGAGGTTAGATGCTGCAGGGGATGCTGATATATAAGACATGCGTGGCCTCCTTGGGGAGTCCACAGTTTTATTGCGGAACTAAACTGAAACCTAAAAATCAATTACCTTAGAAGTAATACTGGACTGAGAGGCAGTAAAAAATAGTGGTTAAAGGATCATAAAGGAGAGAGAGGAAGTGAGAGAGAAGTTGGGAGAGGGAAGGAAGGAGAGGGAAGAAAGGAGAGGGAGAGACAGACAGACAGACAGATCAGGGCAGAAACTCTGAGCTATTTACAGCCAGTTGTATAACCCCAACTCCCTCCCTAGTTGTAAGAGTTGAACCCAGGGACTCATACATACTCACACATGTTCTCTGTTACTGAGCTACACCCCCAGCCTGGGTGGGGCTTTAAATATTTACCATAAACATACTAAGCCTCCATTTCTTTCCTTCATCTGAAAATATTAATAGCTCACCGTGGTGGAGCCACTGTGAGAGCAAAGAGGTGCTGTGCATAAACCACTCAGTGGTCACCTTGTGAAATTTATTAGCATTGTTGTCTGATAATTTTATTGTTCGCTGTCTCATCCTACTCACTGCTGCTCAAGGGCTGTATGAATAAGTGGGAACGGGCTGGCTTGGTCACAGAGGGTGAGTCAGGTGAAGTAAGTGTTTAGTAGGTTCTTGAGAAAGGTTTTGGAGTAAAAGAGCAAAGACACATCATTCAAGGCAGGGAGAAGGCCACAGGGATGCTTGATGGCTAATGCAGATAGAATGTGGTACCTCAAGCCACCTAGACCCTCAGGACAGGTAATCAGAAAGAGTCAGGAACCCAGCTTCCTAAGACCTGACATCAATAGAATCTGCCTTGGTCAAAAACACTTAAATGGGGCATGGTATGATAAGGTGGGGTCAAAGTTTAGAATGGATCCAACTGCTGAGACCTGGGCAGAAGAAGACCTCACAAGCCCTGGGGGAGAGTCTGCCTTATGCAGCCATGAGAGGTCAAAAGGGAAGCCAGATCTCTCTGTGAGATCCAAACCATTTTCCTCCCATTCACTTTCTCCCTTAGAGCTGGACAGTCTCTGGCCTCTTGGAAGTGTTTAGGAAAGGAGCAAAACCCAGCCTGCCATCTTCCTCGTCGCCCTCTTAGGTCCCAATGTACCACAGGGCATGTACATATCTCTCCCTTCTTTCTTTGTGCTCAAAGACAGGCTGACATTGGTAAATCACTGCAGTGGGCTTTAAATGATATATGAAATGAAGAATCCCTTCCCTGTGCATTGGGAGCTTTCCCCACACTCACGGCTTGCCTACTGGACTGGCTGCTGTTTTATTCAGCTCAGAGTGGGTAGCTGGAAACTCAGAGGAGGTGAGGACTTAAGATCAAAAAGAAAAAAAAACAAACAAAAACAAAGTTAAAATTAAAAAAGATGAAGAAATATATTTTAAAACATACATATGTCTTTCTTATCTTTCAACCTTAATTTTTTTACTTTACTGGAGCATTTTAGAAAAGAAACCATTTTCTGAAATTATTTTTTAAGCATGTTAGTTATTTATTTTGTGTATGCTTCTATGTCTAGGAAGGATGCCTGCCTGCCATGGAGATCTGATGGCAATTCGTTTTACTGAGCCATGGGGATCAAACTCAGGTCACCAGACTTCAACACAGGCACCTTACCTGCCCAGCCATTTGGCCTCTTATTTTTATGCATTTTCCTCTATGCATGTCTTTGTTCTCTTTCTTTGACTTCATGAATAACAACAAAGACCATGCTGAAGCCTCGGGTCCTGAACAGTTGGGAGTACTTCTGAATGGCGTTCCATGGTCATCTTTAGTTCAGTTTTTTCTTTGTGAACTGATTAGGATGTCCACTGTGCTGAAGGTCCAAAAGACCCCCACAATGAACTAACTATCTCCCAACTGTTCCAACTCCAGGGAATCCTGAAGAGGAGTCCTGCAGGGTGTAGTAGCAAAGGGGCTGTTGCAGGAATAACCAAGTTGGCTGGAAGAAGCCTCCCTGGTCTATTCCACAGTATCCCCCGATTCCAGGCAGAGCACATCAATGACCAGTCTGTGGATGCCATTGCTACAGAAAGCAGCAGGCAGCCTTCACTCAGAGCAGCCGCTTCTCACATAACAGACTGAGCCACAAATAGACCACAAGCCTCCTTAGTCTGCAGGGAAGACAAGCTTGATCAATTTGCTTTTAGCCGATGAAATAATCATTGACGTTTAGACGGACTTCTAATCTTGGCTCAGAGCAGTCAAGAGACATTTTAGGTACAGATGGTAAATGGGTTCATACGGGGATATTTTTAGCAATATGGCCTAGGGGCAGCAGAGGAGAAAAATGCTTTGGAATCCAGAAAACTGGCAGGAGCTGAAGTGGCCTCAGTACTGGAGGCAAATCACATAATTCCAAGGGCCTTGTCCCAACCACCTCTAGTTAAGTCCCAAATTTATACACCTGTGTGTGGGTAGGGAGGAACCATATGGGCTGTGTGCTAGGCTTTGCATGTCGAGACAAGAATATACATGTCTTCTCTGACAGAGACAGAGACAGAGACAGACAGAGACAGAGACAGAGCAGAGGCAACGATAGAGAGACAGACAGAAACAGTTCAAGGCAAAAATAGATCCTTGGATGATGTAAACCACAAGATTTGAGCAAATTCCTAGTCAGGGCTTAGTTTCTTCAAGTGAGAATAATTAACGCACTTGGCTTAATTTCACTGGAGAAACAGACACAAAAGGGGCTTTTATAAACTGCAGTGTGCTCTAATTTGGTAATGTACTCTCTCTTTGGTCCGCTCTTCAGCCAAATCATACAAGCCAACTTAGCCATCAGCAGGTTGCCACAGGTACAGTCACATAACAGAGGTCACCTCAGAACTTGCTCTTGGTCTCCTGGCTCCAGGAAAACAGTGAATTTGAAGCTTCTTTTTAGTCCATGAGATTCAGTAAGACAGTACATGGGAAAGGAGGCCTAGGGCCTTTTAGGGTCACACAGAAGCCAGTACATATCATTTCAAGTGTCTTCAAGAATCTGAGCTTCACCAGTTCTGGGTTCCTCTTCCTTTCCCTAACAACATTTCAGCATGCACGTGTGCACCCACCCCTCCAGTGTACATGTACACATATATACACACACACATATACCACACACACACACAGTCACATACATACACAGAGAGGCACACACACCAGTGTGCATGCACACATATACACACATACACATATACCACATACACAGTCACTTACATACACAGACACACATACATACACACACCAGTGCACATGCACACAGACACATGTATGTATATACCTGTACGTATATACAAAGACAAATGCACATATATGTACATTCATAGGTACATTATGTGCATGCACATACTTCTGAAGACCCAGCTTGGGCTGCACTCTATTTCTTTCTAGACAGTAGAAAGATTCTGGAAACCCAGCATAGGATGGCAGATTGAGCAGTCCCCTCACTCTCCCCCAGGTAGTTAGCTCCAAACCAGTAGCCCAGGTGCTGTAGAAACATTTCTGTGTCAGTGAGGCTTCAGCAGCAGCTGTCCACCGGAGTTGCTGACAGCTTTTCAGAGGAGAGGAGAGGAGAGAATAGAACATGGTGGGCCAGTCCCTAACCATCACACTTCCTAAGCCTTGAATTATCACCTTGTCATTCACAGCTCTGGTTTCCCCAGTGCTGGCTGTCACAGCCACTGAGCCAAGTGTGATGCTCAGGCTATCCCTGGTCAGAGAGTCACAGCTATCGGATACCAGCAGAGCTCCCACTCTGTCTATCTCTTGAGTGCCTAGTAGTGCAGACAGGCCTCAAGGGTGTACACTGTCAAATAGATCACTCTGGCAGCTTGGTTCCTCTGTCCCTAGTCTGTCTTTGGACATCATCGGAGGCCAGAACTGAAGGGACCTTCAACATTATCCAAAGAATAATGAGGCCCAGTGGAGTTGACTAAAAGATAGGAGTGACTAGAAGGAACTAGAGAAACCAAGTGCCCTGCTTCCTGCAGCGTTAGCTCTGTTGCCACACCGTAGAAACACTGAGCTACGTCTTTCATTGGATGCTCACTGCAAAGAGGTGAAGCACTGTCCACATGCCTACACATGTTATGTTAGTGGACCAGGTGTCTGCCCAGATGGGCTCAGATTTATTCAGTTGAAGCAAAGCCACTCCCAGGAGGGATAGAGGTTCTGTCAATACCCACTGCAGAGGACTGGCTTAATTTCCAGTAAGAGTCAGTGAAGCTGGGAAAATTACTCATTACAATTTTATTGATATTCACTTCACTCTGCAAATGACGTGGGATGGTTCTGACAAGATGTCTTAATGGGACTGGCCGAGAATCCATTTGGGTGGATGTGGGTTAATGGAGCTGAAGGGAAGAGCGGGCTCAACTGCACCAGCCACATTACCCAGGTCTCTCCTCTGTTGTCAGAAGCAAATAATGTGTGTAAAGTGCCCAGGCTGATGCTGGGTTAGAGCAACTGCTCCAGACATTCAAGGGTGTCTTCTACATACCCTGTCTCCATCACCTGGGTAGCATCGAAGCACTTTACTGTTCTCTGTGGCTTCATTCCTCAGGGTGGGTTCACTGACACAAAGGGTAGGTGTTGGAGGGTCTCCTTTCAAAGCCCATGTGCCTATGAGCTGTGTCCATGTAACAACACTAGCCAAATAAATACTGAAGGCTTTGAAACAAGTTACTGGAATTCATCTGTAGGAGCTATCACATGTTGTAGTCCACCGCTCCCAGATATTGGTGACAGCCTGTTGGATGGGCATGCCCTGTGGTCTGGCTTCAGAAATACTTCCACATTCCAGACCCAGGAAGGGAGACAATTGAACTTCTTTGACTTCCAGCTAAGGCTCAGATCCACCAGCATATATTTGGGTAGAACTTAGTGACTTACAAAGGCTTTCTCCCATATTATTCCATTCAGGACTCACTGATATTCTGTGGAAAAATATAGGCCTGTCTGTGTCTGTCTGTCTCTGTATCTTTCTGTCTCTGTTTCTGTCTCTGTCTGTCTGTCTGTCCGTCTGTGTGTTTGCATGCACAATTTTCTTACATTGACTATTTGCCTGTTTGCACATTCAGAGCTGCTCCCCGTGTTGCTGCTGCAAGCTATACAGAACACTTTGCTAACTGGCTTCTGTGTACATTTAGTCAGTGACATATATTATCAGGGGTTGGAGTATAGAGAATAGAAGATGTGAGCTGAAGAAACCCATGTTCCTTTTTGTCAGCTCTTGGTGACCTCTAAGATTGTAGTTGTGTCTCTTGGGTGGACCAAAGGCCCCAGTTCCTCCAGGGTGGCCTTGGTTCCTGCATTCTGAAATTGCCACCACATTTCTGCATCTAGCTTCTGATAGGCAGCTTCCCATTGCTAACTTAGGATGCCTTGTTTTCCTGTCACTACCTGATTGTCTCTATGGTTCAGACTACGGCATCAGTGGTACGTTCCCAAAAATGATGTACCCAAGACTCCAAAATAGGAAAGTAATGATTCCCAGTGCAATGTACATACTGACACTGCATCCTTAGTAAAAATATTAAAATGTCAAACTTCCAGAATACTACCCTTTCCTTCAACCATGTTGAGAGCACAGAAAGTGAATACTCAAAACAACATAAACCCAGGAAATCCAGAGATAAAAATACAGACAGAACAGGGAGCAGAAGAGGAAGAACTGGTTTGAACTGGGAGCACAGGAAAAGCTTTGAAGAAGAAACAGCCATTAAGATGGGGAACATGAACCTATGCCATGATAATGAAGGAGTTAATTTTTGTCAACATGCAATAAAAAATCAAGCAATTGGTTACTCTGCTTTTTAAGGATCCCCAAAAGCCATTCTGCATCTGCATCGTTGCCTCCTCCCTCAGGACCATTGTGATTCTCATCCTCTATCTCTTGGAGCAGTGCAGGAGACTCTTCACTAGCTTGTCTATCCATTCTCCATCCCCATTGTTAGGTGGAGTCACAAAGACACGCAGTACACCATGCCATCTTCTTGTCTAGAATCTGAATCCAAAGACCTTGGTCACCTTCACCCCTTAGCTTGCTCCCTGCACATACCCACAGAATCTGCTAAGTCTTCTTGTGGTGACATATCTAATAGAAGCCACTTAAGGAAGAATTAGTTTATTGTTGGCTCATGGTTTCAGAATACAAACTAGAATGTTGCCTTGGTAACAGGGGTGTGAGACATCTGGTCCACAATCAGGAAGTGGAGAGGGGTGGATGCTGCTCCTCAGCTTATCTTCTCCTCCTTTCCATTTTTTATTCAACCTCAGTTCTGAAGCCCATGAAATGCTATCACATTAAGAATGGCTCTTTCTCACCAGTTATACCTCCCTAGAAACGTTTTCCACTCACAAGCCCAGAGGTGTGTCCCCTAGATAATTCTAAATCCAATGAACAATGAAGACCAACTATTGTACCTCCCTTAGCTCAAGCTCTTCTTCTGCCCAGAATACTCTTCCTTCCTCTTCATTTGATAAATTTACTTCCGCCATTTTCTCTCCAATGATTTCACTTCCATAGCCCTCTCAGCACCTATACCTGAAACATAAAGAAAGGCGCCTATGTCTGTGCTTCCAGATGCATTGCCCACCCTCCAGTACATTTTTATTAAGCTGTACTGCCATCACACATTCATAAATTAGTTTCCACACCCTAGAATAGTCCAGAGTAGTGGGTGAGAATTTTTCTTCTATATTCCCAGCACCAACCAACTGGCAGGTCATATATGCTCACATGAAAATGAATCCCAATGTCATTAACCATCTTCACTGTCTTGCTCTCCTGATTCCCTTCCCTAATTTCCCTCAACTTACATTATTAATCAAAAAATGTGTGTCCCTTTTGATGGCTGAGATTTCTCCAAAGTGTCTGTGAAGCTTGGTGGAGAGACTATCAGGATACAGACAAAGGAACCACAAAAACACCTAACTTTTGATTGTTCCTTTCAGGCATTGACAGGTATAGTTATCAAGGTAAAGAATAGAAGGCAGGAACTAAGGAAGAAACTCAGAAGAAAAAGATCAGTTTTAAGCTATGTGAAGAGGGTGAGGCTGATCTAGGGAGGTGGATATGGCATCAAAGGCAGAAACAGCCACATTAGGTTGAGGTTAGGGCTGCAATGAGCAATCTCAGTCACCAGTAGCCCATTGCTTGGCCTCTGCTCTTCCAAGGAGCTGGGGGTTCAAGAAGACATGGACTTTAAACTCTGTCTTCCACGGGCAGGCATACACACATCTACACATGTACTCTTACACACATGTGCCCACGCATATACATACACACACCTGCACAAAAGAAATACATATACAACTGAATCACTGCTGCTGACCCCCAGTTAGATCAAATCCAAAATTCAAATCTGTCTTATAGATGACATATGAGGACTCAGACTGTGGGGTTTGGGGTAAGAAAGAGAGATTGCTAGATGGTAAAGAGCTTAGAACTAAGATTACTCTCCTTTGAGGATAATAAACAGTATCCAGTAGCAAACATGATGCACCTTGCCACATCATCACATCTTCCCGCCCTTCCCACATCCCTCATCTCAATATCCTGATGAATCTTTATAGCGTATTAAGAGGGAAAGTACACTTGGCAGGGATAATGTCTGCTGTGTAAGTCCTATTGCTTCATCGAGTCTGGTCTCATGATCACAGACCATAGACGGCCTTCCACAGGATATGCATTGTCCTTCAAGGTTAATGAGAGAAAAGCTCCTCTGTAAGAATTTTGGGGTGTTTCTCTGCATGGCTTAAGAGCTGAAATGGTTGGGGAGGGGACGGTGGGTATCCAAAGAGGAGACTCAGAAAAGGGGAAACATTGGAAATGTACATAAAGTATCAAAAATAAAAAAGGAGAAAAAAAAAAAAAAAAGAGCTGAAATGGACCTCATTGCTTCTCAGCATGTGCCCACAGTCATATTTCTCTGGCTTTCATTCACAAAGCTCCGGGCATGTCTGGCGGGGTGGTCTGTGTGGTAAGTGGAGTCCTGGCTGGGTGCCAGTAGTGAGAGCTGTATGTCTGTTGCTTTCTTCATCTTCTTAGGAGTGCTGTGTCCTTTGGCTGTCTGGGGCACCAGTGTGAGTTAATTTCTCTGAGGTATGTAGACAGAGGAACAAGGGACACCCTTGAATCCTTCTGGAAGCCTTCTTTCTACTGTGTACAAATCTACCCTCCTGACCATAGTTCAGGCAGCTAGCTGTCCCAGACTCATCCCAGCAGCCAGGAGAATCTTCTCCCTCACTTACCTGCTATCTCCCTTAGAATCCAGCAAGGAGCCATAATGGTAAACCTGCTGACTCTGAGGTCTGGAAAACCTGGAAATGCTGCTTCTCCTTTTAAGAGAAACTATCAAGAATCACTGAACCAGAGGTTGACCTTGAACAATAGATATGGGCAGAAACTGGGTTCTAGGAGAAATAGGATAGAGGAAGAGAAACTGAACAGAAACCTGGAAGGAGTCAGGCAAACTTTCTGTTGCTGAATCAAGCCACAGGGCTCAGCTTGATCCTGCAGGGTATCTCTGGAATGTAAATTACACCCTGGAGTTTATCTGACTTTCAGCAAACATTCATCCTCCCATGCCAGTTCTTGGCTAAATAAACTCTCAAGCATTTTTTAATCCTTTGCAAGCTAGGGAAGAAGAGGAGAGCCACAGTCTCCAAGTAAGCCATGGTCAGCAGAGAGAGCACTAGGATCAAGGACAGCAGAAGCAGCAGAGATACAGGGGTGGGTGGAGCAAAGGCCCTCCCTCTAGCCTCTAGTCCCATATTGCTCCATCCCCTGGTTAAGGCTAGTAACACTATGAATGCCGTGAAGCCACTATGTGCATAAAACACAATCCCTAATGCCAGTGACTCAACACAGGTGCTCAAAAATGTTACCTCCCTTCAGCGCCCAGCCCAGTGTGAGCGGCAGCTTCCTTGCTTCCTGTAGACAGCCCCCACTCACTTCAGAAACCAAATTCTCACATAATGTTAAGTGGAGAAAAAAATCCTGAATATAAAATCCTATCTTTCATTGTTTTATAAAAATATCATGTGATATGTTTATATATACTTAAAATATTGAAAAATACTTGGTGTGATAATAGTGAAGATCTCTGGGCTCTGGGATTGTGGGTGGATTTTTTTTTTACAATTTCTCTTTATGCTTTTCTGATTTCTCTATCAAAAGCAAGTGTTATTCTTTTCTGTTAAAAAATAATACTTTAAAACACCATGGCTTAGAAAGATCAAGTAGTTTAATTAAATACTGTGAGAAAAAGATGTAAAGGCCATCTTGTTTTTGCTTATTTCCAGTTCCTACATTTAGATGCAGAGGCAAAGTCCTTAGGAGATGGGTGCCTGCTTTGCTTCAGAATTCCTATTCTAGTTGTGTTTTGCATTTTAACAGAGATCTTCGTGGATTGCAGGGCCTAAGTAAAATGAAGCTAGTTTCATCCATCAGTGAATTTCCCAGGGCTTTCACTGAATTAAAGTGCATTGTGTCTTCCTGGACATAGGTGACCCAAAAAGTCTTCCCCAAACATACAAAACATGTCTGGCACCCTTTATCTTAGAACAGCTGAAAAACTTTAACTCAAACAAGCCTCAGGATGTATCAGGTATAAGACAAATAGAAAGTGGGAGTCTCAGGTGCTCACTAAGGGGATGTTTGGGGACAATGCTCAAATTTCCCCCATATTGGCACTTCCCACACATTCTCACCCCCTTCCATAGCTGAGAAAGCCCTGAAGGAGCTCTCCAAGTGCACTGCGGTAACTCTGGAAGGAGATATCACAGGTCATTACTCAGACGTATGGACTACCTATATCCCAGAGTGGCTAGGAAAGCTATGAAGATTGGAGCCCGCATTGTAAGGATTGAGAGGAGATCATGAGCCTGGACCTTTCCCACAAATGATTGGACCTAATGCTGCTGGCCATAAGACAGTTTTACGTTGTAAAACAGCAAATTTATAAAGGAAGGTTGCACTCTGAGAGCCATTTCCCCCAGGAGCTGCTGTAGCTCTGTGACAATCATCATGTAGCCAGGCTCCTCATCAGACTGCCAGGGAAGATGAAGCCTGCTGCCACCCCACTGCAGGCCCTCAGGCCCTGGCTGCACATCACTGTGCCTCAAACTCCTTGTTTACAACCCGGACATTACTTAGCGACAAAGATTAATCTCCACTGCTTATTTTAATGAGGATGACAGCCAGTTATTCCAAGTGGAGATAAAGAGAAATGGAAATCAGAGCAGAGGAGAAGTTGGAACTCTGGTGCAGTGTTGGTGGGAATGCGAAGTGATACAGTCACTACGGAAAACAGTATGGCAGTCCCTCAAAAGACTGAACACGGAATTATCATATCGTCTAGCAATTCCGCTTCTGCATATTCACCCCAAAAGAATTGAAAGCAGGGACGCAGACAGATGTTTGTATACCCATGTTTCTAGCAATGTTATTCACAACAGCTAAAAGGTGAAAGCAACTCTAGTGTCTATAGATAGATGGATGGATAAACAAATGTTCCGTACTACGGAATACTATTTGGTCTTAAATAGAAGAAAATCCTGACAGCATTGGGTGCTTTAATGCAGATGAACTTAGAGGACATCGTGCCAGATGCAAAAGAACAAATGGAAATGATTCTACCTCTATCAGGTACCGAGAGTAATCAAACTCATTGTGGCAGAAAGTAAGAGTGTGGTTGTCAGGTGCTGGGGAGAGAGGACATGGGTGTAGCAGGATTATCCTTTATGAAGTGCAGAGTTTCAATTGGGAAAGATGAACGAACACTTGTCAGCAATGTGGATGCAGTGAACACCGATGCTCTACACAATTAAACATGGCTGAAATGAGAAACTGTATGCACGTGTATTTATTCAGCTCAACCAAAAATAATTATCAAGAATTAAAGGCAAAATAGAAACAATAATATTAAAAGAGAGATCAATGATAGAAGTTGAGGCCATATGTTAGTGGAAAGTTTTTCTGGTAGGAAAGGCCACCATGGAGCAAGAGAAGTGTCTTACCTTGAGTGATTTGGGAGGACATATGCGTGAGAGGAGGTGACATCTATGAGATGAGGAGATGCAAGTACAATTATTATTGATGCGGGGGGGGGGGCTAGATAATGGAGCTTGAAAGCCAGGCACTTTATATTCCTTTTCAGCCTCTCTGAAAACAGAGGTGGAGAGATGGCTCATCAGGTAAGAGCACTCGCTGCTCTTTCAGAGGACCCGGGTTTGATTCCCAGCACCCTCAATAGAAGGCTCATAATCACCTGTAACTCTAGTTAAAGACCACATAACACCTTCAGGTTTCTGTAGCCACCTACACCCACAGGCACATACCTGCACACATCTTTAAAAATAAAAGCAAATCTTTTGAAAAATTAAAAAATAAAATACTGAGGATACAACCTTTGTCTCTGAAACATAAAAGTTCTGTAGGGAAAATTTTCCTTCAAGACAGCTCTAGCATTCAAACAAGATAGTCAAGGAAATGTTGATTTAAATTCAAGTAAAATTATTTTGATTTTTTTTTTTTTGGTAGAATTATTTTAAACCATTGTTCGGGCTCCAGAAAAGCACATGCACGGTGACAAAGACTTGGCGGAGGAACAGATAGATGTGAGTGGCTGTCTCCCACGAGCAAAGCTGTGGGCGGATGCTTTTTATGTTTTCATTTCTTTTATACTACCAAATATTGTATTAATAATAAATAGATCAACAAAATAGTAAAAATAACATTCGGGAAAGTAGATCTATGAAGAGCATATTAAGACTGACATCGCTTTTTTTTTTTTTTTTTAACTAATTTAAGTCTCAGAAATGCAGAGTGCATGTGATTAAAAAACTGAGTGTGCCCGCTGCTTATTATAAACAAAAACATTCTCCGCCTATTAGAGACTCAAATTAAGGCCATGAGATAACTCCGTGAGATGGCAGTTCATGGAATCAATAAAACTCCAGTTTGTTTGGAAAGCTAAGTTGCCTGTGTGCCAAAATATGTATTTTGCAAATTGCTTCATTTACATTTGAAAAGACCAAACCTTAATTCTTCAAGAAGCTGAGTGGACAGATTGAGAGACACTAAAGGAACACTTGCAGAGAGAGAGAGAGAGAGAGAGAGAGAGAGAGAGAGAGAGAGAGAGAGAGAGAGAGAGAGAGAGAGAGAGAGAGAGAGAGAGAAAGTTTAAGCATCTTAGCATCTTTTACAGGGCCAACAATATACATCATTAGACTGAAACCGATAGTGTTTAGAAAAAGAAACTCTTTCCCATTTGTTTTTCTTGTTGTTTTGTTTTATTTTGTTGTTGTTTTAAGCTAGAAAAATCACAACTTGAGATACATGAAGCTCTTGTTGTCAGTGAGCTGTACTGACTCTGCAGAAGCACCCCTCCCAACCACGGCAGGCATGCCTCCAATTCACAGGGGCACCTGGTAGAGGAGCCGGGACTGGGCAGTTTGCTCCCTAGATCTTCTCTGTGGTGCCTGTTTTCAATCCAGCTGAGGATCACATAGCTTTTGCTCAGAGCATCCATGTGTCTTCCAGAATTGGGCATAGGGAGAAAGACAAAGGAGTCAGAGCTGGCTGTGCTATTGTTAGGCTGAGCAACTCCGTGCCTCCGTTTCCTCTGAGAAGAAACACAATGGATATTTTGAGCTCCAACACAGCATTTTTTTTACATCTGGGTGTAAATTTGAAATACATAATTTGCTTTTTGCTGTTACTTGCTCATGATGCTCCTCTCAAGTCACATTCAAGGGAGAGGGTGCAAGCTTTGGTGTCAGAAAAGCTGGGTCACCCTACCTATGGCTTATCTCAAAAAGCCTAGTTGTAGTGATTGCTAGGATGAGGGGCACACACACACATGGACACACATACACACACACATGGACACACACATGCATGCACACATAAACACACACACGCACACGCACATGCACAATGCTGACTGGCACTGTCTGGGAACTCAGGAATAACTACTTCTTTTAGACCATGCAAATCAAGGTTTTATGCAGGTAGGCTTAGGAGCGATTAGATGATTGGTCTCAGGCTAGACAGGTAATAAATAGCAGAGCTGAGATTAAAAAGATTAAAACTGTGATTTTCTGAATGCAACAAGCCTAGGGGTGATTCTGCTCCTTCTAGCTGAAGAGCTGCTCTGCATCCAGCAGTGGCAAGAGGAAAGCTGTTGGGCTGAGAAAGGAGGCAGCCTCAGAGTGGCTCTGCACCAGCCCCATCCGCCCCACAGCAGAAGGCCACGGCCTGCTCTGAAGCCCTTCCTTGCTGAAGCAGCTGAGTTGGCCAGCCTGTTTATTGGAGCCACCTGCCCATGTGGACTTTGATGGTCCTGAGGGAGCCCAAGGAAGTGATCCAGCTTTGTGCTGGCCCGTCAAAAATGAGCACATAAAGAGCTTGCCTCCCCTACAGGATGTCTTTATTGCTCTCACTGGGGACCTGAGTCCACAAATCGCATCCTGCAGTCTGAACAGGAGAGAGAACACCCTGGGGAGATAGGGTGAGTGGCCAGAATAAAGGCACCTTGGACCTGGTATGAAGGAAAGAAGCAGTCTGGGGCCAAATGGAGGACATTCAGGGTGTTCTATCTTGAATACACTGTGTGGCCTGCAACTGGAGAGGAAAATGGACATTTTCCTTCCACCATGGACAGTGCCACATGTAGCCTAGATGCTATCTATCCCTTTCAGGCCCAGTGGTTTGTAAGTGATACCCTGATCTTCAGTCCAGGATTTGTTCTGGTGACTGCTAGCACCACAGCCCAGTGACCCCAACACTCAGATCGCCAAACTACCACCCTTTCCTTCAGAACAGCCCCCCAAAACACCATGTGTACATACACTAGCACCCTGGGCTTGTGTGTGGCTGGCACTAGCAAAATGAGTTGAGATAAAAAACCATGTCTGTGCAGATTCATTCCCCTCCTCAAGCCTGTGAAGCACTACCGTAGGTAGCCCAAGGCGATATTCAGAACATGGCCATTGAGACCCACTGTAGGCTGCCCACACTCACCATTTCCACATCTGACAGCTTGTGCGACTCTGCATTTGACTCAGTTCTGTTTAAGGTTTTCCTTTGCAGTCTCTATGTGGCTCAAGGGTCTGCTTTATCTTCTTGACTTCTGGTCAGACTATTCCTTTGGCCTGCTTTGGATGTGAATCTCCTGTTGAGCCAGAGAGACATTTCCCCCAGTCAGTCCTATGCTCCCAGTATCCATCCTATGCCCCCAGGATCTCCTGCATGTCCAGGACTCCTCTCAGACTCTATCACCACACCTGACATTTCAACCAGTTGAGTCCCCCCTATTGGTTGGGTGATGAATATTGGCTGAGACACCATCCTTTGAAGTTCTTGGCTACGGTGTCCCTCTGTTGCCAACTTAAATGACAACAGAGAAAGTCCATTCTTGCTAGTCTTTTTGCCCCTTGGGTTTTATGATGAGCTAGCTCATGGTCACTATGTGCAGTGTGAGAACACTGACCCCCCAAAGCAACAGGACGTAAGAGGAGGGCTTGGGATTATTTGGGAAGACAGGCTTGAGTCAGCTCTGTGTCCAACCTCTACCCTACATTAACACCTGGCAATGAAAGGGTGTTAAGAGTGAGGCTCACTCATGCTCAAAGTCTATCAGGTGGACAGGCTGCAGGTGGCAGATTTTTCTGCATAGCACTTCCTGAACCAGTATGGGATACATGTGCAGAGCTCCATGACTATCCTCTCTTCTATTTCCTCTCTGCATCTACTTCCTCTTTGGAAAAGTAGAGATAATAAAAACCACTTGACAGGTGGCCTAGCAGCTCAGACGAGACAATGGGATGGGACTGAAACATTTGCAGAAACTCCAAGGGCTGCATAGATCATGGCTGCTGGATCTGTGTCATGTACCGTGTGACTCCTGACAATCCAGACCCAAGCTGGGCCAGGTTTCAGGGGCCTCCCCTTTGTCTAGTGTCTAAAGAAAAAAATGTACTGTCACTCCCTGACCGGAAAAAAAACGGGGGGGGGGATTGTTTTGTGGTTGCTATTCACCTCTTATTTTAGTAAGTGAAATGAATAAAACTTATGCAGGTCATGGTCACTAAAGAGCCTTTTCATATCAATTTGGGAGGAAATGTCAGCTTTGATTTATTAAGTAAAGTTCCAAGACAGGCAGTGGGTGTGTTGCCAGTCTCCTGTAATGGATGGACCTCACAGCTAGTTGTACCATCCACTAATTTTGTGCCCCAGCCCTTTAGGTCTTCACTGTGGACATGAATTGTAAAAGCAAAGCATGCATCAAGATAGCCTTATCTCCAGTGTGGCCCACTTCCCAGGCCCTTCCACCTTTGGTCTCTCCCTGCTCTTGGTGTCCCTCCACTGTTACAAACACCACATACCAAGCCACCCTTTCTTTGGCTAGTGGCCAGGAAATATTATAGGGAGTCCCAAGCCTATCTTGTTATCCCTCTGGCTGTTCACCTATCTGAAGAGATAGGGCAGGTAGGAAGACACAAGCAAGATAGGCAGCTCCAGAAATCCCATGTCTGTGCCAGTTTGTTCTCTAGTGCTCAGCACTCTAGTGGTGATTTTGTTGATTGATAGACAATCAAGCAGGTTGGAAGAGCATCTTGGGGTGAGAATGGGTGGATAAACCCCAAATGCAGGACTTTAGGGCTGGCATTTCTCCGTTAGAACAAATAGGAGACTGAGTGAGCTTCCTCATCCCAATACCTACCATGAACTCTCTCTCCCTATAAGTAATTCACAAACACCCTTACAGCTGGACTTCTTTCAAATTCCTTTTAACTTGGAGACAAGATCAAAGCCTATAGCTAGGCCTGCACACTTGCCTTTCATGCTCATGGAGACACAGTTTGAACTGCACCAGTGGGTTTTCCATTAGTGTTTCTTCTTGGTTTTTTGTCTTGCTCAGAAACCATATCTTCCTCCCAGAGAGCAGCTCTGTGACATCTTTTGTTGCTCTGGTCATACAGGATATTGTCCTAAAGGGCAGGAGAGAACAAGGAGACTACCATACAGAAACATGGGCCAGCCCCTTGACTCAGCTCTGACTTGTGTGCAGTTAGGCAGGGAGTCCAGGATCAGATGAACTCAAAACTCCCTGGGTCTTCTCAACACTAAGCAAAGGGCTTGCATTTGCAGATAGAAAAAAAAATCTGATGCTTGTTCCTTCTGAACTTGACCCATATTTTCTACAAATGGAGAGGTCAACTTTAAATCTGACTGAGAGGATATCATATTGAGCCACACTTGTGGTCCAGTGTTCTGCTTATGATGAGGCCAAAGGGACAATGACCCTCAGGGATGTGTGAGTCCTGATTCTGAATATAAATGTGTCTTCCTCACTCATAGTAATAACTTGCTCATCACAACCTCTAATTGTGCCTCCAACACCTCTTTGCTTGGATAAGAAGGGGTTCTGTAGCCTAGTTGCAAAAAGTCCAGAACCATATCAACCCATGAAAATCTGAAGAGTCTTCTACCTGAGAAGGTGGGGATCATCTGTTCCAAACTAGCACTCTATCGTAGGGTTTAGTTACAAATGAGAGGGACCCTGAACAGGTATTAGGAAATTTAGTGTAAAAAGAAGATGGAGAACTTTAATATAATCTGCTATTCCAGTGCTAAGTGTCGATTACAAGGGAAGGAGGATGATGGCTTTCTCCATTTAAAGCTGTGTAGATAGAAATAATGTATACTACGGAATCCTTGCACTTGATTCAATTAGTGTTTCTCTCATTGCTAAGATAATTAGATCTTAAAGCAACTTCATAGATGCTCTTTAGAAGTTTCTTGCACAGCTAGGATTCAACTCAGTGCCAGGGATGTAGGTCACTTGATAGAGTGCCTCCTAATATGTATGAAGCCCTGGGTTCAATTTCCTAGCACTACATAAAATGGGCATGGTGGTGAACTCTTGTAATCCTAGAACACAGGAGGCAGGAGTAAAAGGATCAGAAGTCCAATATCAACCTCAGACATATAGTGAGTTTGGAGATATTCTGGGCTACATGAAAACCTGCCTCAGAAAATGAAAGTTATACACAGCTGACTGAGCATAAAGAGGCCTGTGGAAAGAACAGAATTGTACTGGCTAGTTTTGTGTGTCAACTTGACACAAGCTGAAGTTATCACAGAGAAAGGAGTTTCAGTTGAGAAAATGCCTCCATGAGATCCAGCAGTAAGGCATTTTCTCAATTAGTGATCAAGGGAGAGGGCCCCTTGTGGGTGGTACCATCTGTGGGCTGGTAGTCTTGGGGTCTATAAGAAAGCAAGCAAGCAAGCCAGTAAGCAGCATTCCTTCATGGCCTCTGCATCAGCTCCTGCTCCTTGACCTGCTTGAGTTCCAGTCCTGACTTCCTTTGGTGATGAACAGCAATTGGAAGTGTAAGCTCAATAAACCCTTTCCTCCCCAACTTGCATCTTGGTCATGATATTTGTAGAGTAATAGAAACCCTAAGACAAGAATGGACTTGACGTCATGTGTTAGCCATATTATCTCAGTCTCTTGTCCTGGGTTCCACCCTTCAAAAAAGCAACCTCATCCAGAAAATCTCATCAGGGGACCTCACACCCTGCCCCCCCCCACTTGTCTAGAAAGTTCTGTCTTTTCTTCCTAGGCCTACTTTTTCCTTTTTCTAGAGCTAAGGATAAAAAAAGAGGCAGGCAGTTCCTTATTCTTCCTTATTTTAACCCAAAGACCAGGCATATAGCCTTGGACTTTTCTCTAGGACCTAAGTAGCCATTGACTGTGTGGACATAAAAATAATAATGCCGAAGCTAGCTGGTAGAAACTCAGGAGGACCACTGTCACTGAGATTGAAGAAGGAAGCCTAGAGCTCAGCATAGCTCTGAGAGACAAAGATAACAGTGTAGGTATGCCAGAGCTAATGAGTCTCAGGTTTGTTGCTACAATCAACTGCAATGTAGTGCATCTAACTTTCTTTCAATAACTAAACATTTATCAAATGCCTATGTCAGTTAGTACAGGGAATACAGGATCAATAGGAACTTAGCCTTTGAGGGCCCAGTTGTCTGACAAGCCAGACTGACAGGTAAATAAACATTGAATTACGGTAATTCCTCTTTATCCATTGAAGATATGCTTTCAAATATCTCACAGAAACCTGAAGCTATGAATAATACCAAACATTCTATATTTTTTTCCTATGTATACATACCCATGATAAAGCTTCATTTATCATTTAGTTATCATTTAGAGATTAATGTTAATAAAAATATAATAGGCCAATTATAACAATATACTATAAACATGTTTAAGAGTATGAATTTATGTGTATAACTTCTCTTTTAATATTCTTGGAGTGTGATTGAGTATGGGTAACCAAAATGCAGAAATTGAAGGCATAGATGAAGGGGGGGGGGGGACAGCTGTATGACAATCTTCCAAGTAGCATAGAAAGATTCATGTAGTAAACTGTAGCCACAAGAAGGGTTCTGTTCTGAATGATTCTTCATGCCCCAAATTATGCTAGATGCTGGGGAGACATGGCAAAGAAGAGGACACAAGCCTTGTCCTCATCGGTTTCCAGAAGGTGAGAAAAGATTCTCAAAGGAAGAGAACTGAGTGTTGTCTTAGTGAAAGGGGCCTGGGGGGGAGAGAGCTCTCTACACAGAACAGAACATAAGAGCATACATCGGTATGAAAGCAGGGCCTTGGGAAAGTTTGGAAACTTGTTATCTTCTAACTCCAACCTCACCCACTCTTCCATTCAGATGCTCTGTTGTTCTTAGGTTTTGTTTTTTATTTTGTTGTTGTGTTTGTTTGAATAATGGAAAAATAAACACTGTGTTGTAAATATGCGTCCTCCAAGGATTAACTGAGGTCTTTCAACTTGACTCAGAATGCTGGAATGCTCTGGAAAGTTTAAACCAGGATGAGCCAATCTTCATGCCTGAAGATTCTGACAGGAACCGTATACTGTAGCTTGAATCTTAAGTGCTGTGTGAAGATCCATGTATCGAGGCTTTAGTCCCTAGGGTGGGCCTACCAGGAGTAGTGGCGAGATAGGCCTGCTAAGATGTCTTCAGGTCATTGAGGATATGCCACTTTAAGAAATAGTAGAACTCTGAACCCTCCCTCTCTTTCATTTCTTAGTCATGAATTTTGCTCCATCACATGTTCTGTGTCTGTCCTAGTTAGCACTGTCAATTTGACAGAGCCTAGAATAGTCCATCTCCAAAAAAACCTCAATTAAGTAATTGCCTTTATCAGTTGGCCTATAAACATGAGTTTGAGAGACTGTCTCCATTGTTAATTGACATAGAAGGACCCACATAGGGAATCTCAGCCCTCAGAGAATGATGTAGCTCACCATTCTCTGAAAAGCGGTCCTGGGATATATAAGAAAGCTAGATGAACTTGTGTGGCTGACAAACTAAGATTCAAGCTATAGTATATGGTTTCTATCAGAATCTTCAGGCATGAAGATTGGCTCATACTTGTCTAAACATTCTAGAAAGTGAGCTAGCAAACAGCGTTCTTCCATGGTTTGTGCTTCCAGTTCCTTCTTGAGTTCTGCCCTGATTTTCCTCAATGAGGGACTGTGCCCTGGAATATAAGCCAAATAAGTTCTAAGTTGCTTTTGGTCAGAGTGTTTCATCACAGCAAAAGAAAGGAAATCATAATACCACTAAAATATGTTCCCTCCAACCTCCACAGGTTGAAAATGAGCAGGTACCAACCAATCATGGACTGAAATCTCCAAGCTGTGCACCAAACCAAACCTTTTCTCTTTATAAGTTGTTTGCCTTGGGTATTTATTTATAGTGCTGGGAGCTACCTCAGCATATTTAAATCAGAAAGAAGCTGGCCTTCATTTCAGTACATTCTAGGATTGCAATGTGTGTGAACCATCTGCTTCTAGTCAGAGAATGATAAGACTGATAACTTCCCTTAAGCTCTGAGTCTCCACAACTGAGTGAAAGGCAGCGATTCCCCATGTCAGTAGACACCCATATAATTTAATCTCCATAATGGATCTCTTTTAAATGCATCACTCTTCCAAGCCAGAATTCTCAGTGTTCACGTCTCTGGTGAGGAGTCAATTTTGTTTCTCAAGCCTTGTTCAATGTCTTCCCTGAAATCGAGAATGCAGAATGCACTCTGTAAGAAATGTAACAGGAAGAGGGTTGATTCTTGTCCACTTAAATATTCATGACAGCTTGCATTTTGGTTCAAAAAGACACTTGTTTATTTAGATAAGATTTAATTTATTCATAATTTACCTAAATTTGCAGGAGCATACATGTACATTTTAGCGTAGAAGGAGCACAATACATAAATCGTCACTGAGGCTTGCAAATTGTACAGCGACAGCAGTGGAAAGCGCTGGATGTTTTAGGGAGATAACACATTTTCACCAGAGCAAAGACCTTCACGCAACAGCCTGGGAGTGTGTGCCTGTGATATGGTGACTCATCACCATCCTCTTAACCCAAGACAAATTTCTCATTAAAAAGAAAATGTACGTAATAATATAAAGGGTCGCTGAAGAATTGCCTTTGGAGCCAGTGTTGTATGTCTTTCTGTGTATTCTGTGAGGATCTATTTCCTTCTTTGTTTTGTATCAACCCTTTCTCTTCCTTAAGTCTTCCAAACAAACAAAGTGAACTTTCCAATGCCCCGGCAGTCCCCAAGCTAATTACCGGCAAGCTGACACCCATGTTCAATTAGCCGTTCTGCTCCACAAAACTTCACTTGGTCCATGGAAAGACTTCTAGACCACTTCAGCAGCCTTGTACACTGAGTCTGGACCAGTTCCTCCCTGCTTTGCAGCACCCTTCCTGCCCTTGGCATATGGGATGTAGTTAGATGTATTGACCTATTGTTTAATACCTGTAATCTTTACTATAATTGTTTTGAGGGAGCCTGTGGAAATTCTTAGAAATGGAAGCCAGAGCCGGGCAGTGGTGGCGCACGCCTTTAATCCCAGCACTTGGGAGGCAGAGGCAGGTGGATTTCTGAGTTCGAGGCCAGCCTGGTCTACAGAGTGAGTTCCAGGACAGCCAGGGCTACACAGAGAAACCCTGTCTCGAAAAAACCAAAAAAAAAAAGAAAAAAAAAAAAAAAAGAAAGAAAGAAAAGAAATGGAAGCCAAAGGTAATTATCTATAAGTGGTGTTTTCTGCATACTTCTGAGCCTGATATGTTCTTCACTTTGACCTCCTACAAACAAGGAAAAGCTAAGTAGTGGGAGCACAGGGAGGACTGAGGCCATGCCTTTTTGGTTTTGATATACAGTTTCTCTAGCCCACGGGAGCACTGTTTATAGGCTTTGGAGCAGACCCTTGGAAGATGGTGAGGCTTAAAGAAAAGGATTTGTTTTGAGTCCTTGCTACCTAAAGGCATTAAAACTTTATAATGCCAAACAAGTCCCGTTTTTCTATATTTATGGATCATATATTTTCCCCTTTATTACCACTATATATTTTTCCAACCTGACAGCTGATAACCCAAAATTCACAGCTAGAAAAGAATCCCATTCACGACTCTCCAAGATAATAATTTTGGAGTTAAAGAGAAATGTCCATGTGGTGTGTGTGTGTGTGTGTGTGTGTGTGTGTGTGTGTGTGTGTGTTCAAAACTATCCATATTTATTTTTATCCTCTAAACTCCCACTCCCACTGAATACAGATTTGGGGTTTGAAATCACAAATTTTGATCAGAGGGTACTCTTTACAAATATAACCCTTAAGCAACCTCTTGTACCTGTTAACTATTAACAGGGAAGAAATATCAAAGCAAGTCATCTTCATTTCTCCAGAGCTGGTACGATCTAATTTCAATTTGTCAAACGTGGAAAGACGACAGAGATTTGTTTTGCTCCTTGATTTATTAGAAATATCTTTAAAGAAGCAGTCTGTCACACAAGTGATTACAGCCAAGCATCTTGGAGTTGCTTTTCCTTGTGCTTGCCATGGAAAAAATCCACAGGAAGGGTAAAAATCAGCCTCAGAGGTATCAACCACAGAGGGAAGAAGAAAGAGAGAAATCAACGTGCTTTAAGCATGATGACAGGATGGGTTGTTTAAATTGCCTGTGCACATTGATTTAAAGCATGCCCAGTAGAAACCTCTATTATATTAACCATCTTTCCCCTTCGTTTCAATCACTGGAGTTGCTATATCTTACTACCTGCAGACACATGATGTCCAAATATAATGTTGAGTGGGTTTTTTTATTATTATTATTTGTTGGAGAAATCACAGGCAATGACTTAGAGATCTGGGGACAAGATTAGTAACATAAATAACATAGA
This sequence comes from Uromys caudimaculatus, assembly GCA_028551405.1. NCBI lineage: Eukaryota > Metazoa > Chordata > Mammalia > Rodentia > Muridae > Uromys > Uromys caudimaculatus. The sequence goes on along the minus strand of CM052706.1, from coordinate 81,156,355 downwards.
TTCTAAATAACCTAAGATAATGATAAATCAGCTGTGCACTTAACTGCAGATTATACCCTAGACATATTTCTACAAACGGCAGTTCTTGCTTGCTTCGGGAGTGTCAGGAGACTGGATGTATTCTTGGCTATTGCCTGTGAGTTGATAGGAATGCAAAGCAAGTAACTGCCCTGTATACAGTCAACAAAGCTTTCCATGTGAGAGATAGCGCTGTGCTTTGATAAAATCACCGTTGATAGTCAGAGGTTGCCAGGAACAACCTTTGCTGGACCACTGACACCTTTGTAAGTTTACTTGGTTAGCCTACCTGTTATGTTAGAGGACATGGAGCCAGCATCTCCCAACTGATAGATTTGTACCAGAGTGAGTTCCTCAGAGATTGGTTTCGGTAGGCTTGCAACAGTGTGGAAGTACAGTTTCTTCTAATCTGGACCCAAGATCTACTTTCCCTGTAGTATCCCTGAAAGTGATACAGATAGAGAATCCAGTCAATCAGCACGTTAGACTTTATTCCTGCTGAATCTATAAGGGCCCAGCTTCATAGATTTGAATTCTGATTTTTTAAATATCTTGGCAATGTTTGAAATTTTATTGTTTCTACACTCAAGGAAGAAGACAGGAGTTAATATTTACTGAGCATCATACACGGAGTGCTTCTGCTTGCATTATACCTTTCAAGGTTGACTGGCTACATTACACCCATTTCACAGCTGAATTAACTGGGTTTTAGGCAAAGTTGTCATCCAAGGACACATCTCTGCTAAAGACTGAGTTTGGATTTGAACTGGGTTGGATTTGAGTGGGTTTTTACTCCAAATATCTTTTCTTCTATATCACACTACTCCAAAGCTATTATTTTGTGTATTCATTCAAAACCACAGTGTATCACTTAAATACAGCCAGGTCCATCTGTACTTAAAGTGCTGAGAATACTAAAGCAAAGATCACTCTGCCTCCAACTGTGGGGTCATTTCAGCTGTCATCAGGGCACAGTGTGCAGGTAACATCTGCACCACATCTGTAGGAAAGATGTGCACAGGCTGCTGGAATGGCATAGATGTGGTCTCCATGACCACCAGGTTGAGAAAGGGATTTCCAGAAGATGTGATCTCAAATCTCATCACACAACACCCTCATGCCTCGTTCTCTAGAGGACATCTATCCTGTGCACAAAGGGGGCATAACCCCCGTTTCATCTCCTCACTCTACAATGAAGAGGTCAAGGGGGAAATGGCAGCATTTTCTCCTCTCTCTCTCTCTCTCTCTCTCTCTCTCTCTCTCTCTCTCTCTCAAGTCAAACACACAAAAAGGCTAAAGCTGTCTTTTTGTTACCATGTCATTTCATTCAGTGAAAAAAGAAAAAAACCCTCCATCCTGAAGGAGCCTCAGACAGGCATCTTTAACCAGATTGTCAATGAAGTAAAGACTTTTTGAATTGTTTGGTTTAACTTAAGTTCAGGCAGTCTGTTATCTGCCTCCTGTCTGCTAGGCTCAGATTCTTATCATATGTCCTAGAATTCTGGTAGGAGAAACAAAAGCTATTTATCCAGGCTTTGTTGGAGTCAGGATTTATACCAGGCAAGAACCGTCAACATACCAGATTTAATAGTCATCCCCACAACACCTGTACTCTTTCCCGAACAAATTCTCATTTATCCTTGTGTGAATTAAACTATATAGAGGAGACCAAATCAAACCTAACATAAAGTACAAGCCCAGGAAAGGTCCCAAAGCCACCCTTGAGTACAACAAGACCCCCTGAAAGTTATTCTACTCATAGTTAGAGTGTGTAACAGAGAAAAGATTAAAATTGGCCAAGGGAAGAAGAACCCACAGAGCAGACTCTGCAAAAGGACAGGACACAGTTCTTTGATGATCCTCTTCCTGTCCAGGCAGGACAAGTTACATCCCTGACATCAGTGTGTGACAATACTCAAAGACTGCTGCCAGCCAGAGCTCCTCTGAGCCTCAGAGCAGTTATTAATAGGGATTCCCTGTAGAGGTGCTTGCAACTGGTAGCTGCATGACTACCTGCAATGTCTTAGATTTCAGTTACAAGCCCTACTGTTACCCTAAATCATACCCTGAACTCTCCAAATTTAAGCCAAAGTTAATGAGCTTAAGACACTAGGTCAGTAGTTCTCAAGCCTCCGAAGGCTGCAAACCTTTAGTACAGTTTCTCATGTCATGGTGACCTCCCAACCATAAAATTATTTTCTTTGCTACTTCATAACTGCAATGTTGCTCTTCTTATGAATGTAAATATCTGTGTTTTCTGATGGTCTTAGGTGACCACTGTGAAAGGGTCATTCGGCCCCAAAATGGGTCATGATCCACAGGTTGAAAACCACTGCACTAGAGACACCAGCCATGACACTGGCACAAGCCAGATCCTTTATGGGGGGGGGGGGGTGTTAAATTTTCTATGTCTCCCTTTTCAATACCCTGCCCTATGCTGTATATTCCTCAAGGCAGATCTTTGCCCTTGACTGGGTCTCCATGGTGCTTGCTGGTCAATGCTTGTTGGCTTCAATTATATGATAAAATTTGGGGCAGTGGGAATCACATCTGAATTTTTCTTCTGCTTCCGTTACTAAGTAACTGCACATGGGAGGTATTTATTATGTTTAGTTAAGTTGAATTTTTTTCTTTGATGGGATTCTGCCCCACCCCCTTCAATTGATAAGAAGCTTGGAGCTCCATAATTGCTTTTCTTTTCCTTCCTGGCTGACCTTTAGTTTACATTAATGCAATATCACCCGTACATCCAAGTCAGAGATTCTACAGATTTAAAATTCCTTATGTACCTATAAACTGCTTGCCTCTACCAGTGGTCAAAGAAGGGGGGGACTCCCAAGGCCCCATCTCTAGAAGAGGTAGTTAATGGCTTCTGGGTGAGAAAGAGTCAGTTTTCTCCAAGAGTATGGACCTCTGTAGGTTACCCAAGCTCCAGGGAATGGTGGTCCTACATAAACATGCATACAGTCAATACTAACTGACTCAGTGGATTACTTTTTTTTTTTAAAGAAATGAGGATATGAGTTGGCAGGGAGACATACCGGGGGAGGCATGGATCCAACTACATAGCACCCATGTATAATATTCTCAAAGAATAAATAATTTTTAAAAATTGTGACCATGCCAATGGTAGTAATCAGAGAAAATTATTTTGAAAGTCAAGAGATATAGACTTCCAGGCAGCCATTCTTTTGTTGTTGTTGTTGTTGTTGTTGTTGTTGCTGCTGCTGCTGCTGCTGTTGTTTTCCTCTATGTGGTGACATTATAAAAGGTAAGTCCATAGGAGAATGGAGCTTACTGAAGACTAATCAGACAGGACTTTGGTGGAGAAACTTGTCATTGAAATAGAAAATTTCAAACAAAACTACAGGGAGGAGGAATGGTGCACCTATCCCCGTGTGCTGTCATGTGGGTGGAGCTGCTACGCTCCCAGCCTGATCAGTGGGAGGCTCCCTCACAAAACAGCAATGATTTGCTCACTGGAAGATTCTAATTATGTGGACTGTGCTGAAGGTGTAGAATAGGGCCCATTCCACCAGCTCTGCACAGATGACCAAGCAGGCTGACATGACAGGTACCAGACCAATGAGGAGGACATGCAAGGACACAGTTGCTGAGACTCTAGTTATAATAATTATCTTTTATACAACTTGGGAGAGGGCAATGCTGGAAGATGGCAGAGTTTTGAACCAACCACATCTCAAAGAGATACTTAGTAAAGGTGTCCTTAATACTCTAATACTTAATAACAGTGTCCTTAATACTTCAATACTTAGTAACAGTATTCTTAATGTTCCCATACTTTGTAACAGTGTTCTTACCTCCTGGGTGATATCATTTCTGATTTTTCTCAGGGGCAAATGGCTAAGAGGACCTAAAAGTATATCTTGGTTATTTTTTCTCCCACTAAAAGGACACAGTCTGGAAGATAAGATTCTTTAGACTTCTGAAAAAGAAGAAATGTCTATATATCTCTTCTCAACCTCAGCCAGGTTACCGGGTTAGCCATTACCTAATTAGTAGTTTCACCCTGGCTTTGACCCATTCTGGTAGCTGCACTTGTCTGAAAAGTAAACCCTCAAAAGAAATCAAAAATCAAGTCCCAGCCCTCTAGAAGCAGATGCAAAAGAATGGGCATGAGTTCAAGTCTAGGCAGGGGTATACAGTGAGTTCCAGGCCACCCTGGGCTACAGGGTGAGACCCATTTTCAATAAAAAGTAACAAACAATTTAAATCAAACCCCATCTAATTTTGGGGCCATGTGAATTTTGGTGATGCCTGTTCCCTGCCTGTCAGGAGCTGGATCTCAAGGCCCTAGAGTGTGGTCCTGGAATTCAAGGGTAGATAGCACCCATCCACTGTATAAATCCTGTATAACTGCAGGAAGTGTGAGGGCAGCTTGTATTTATCTCAGGTGGCATACATATTTACATAGTAGAGAAACAAAAGAATGACTAGGAAACAAACTTTCCCCTGAAAGCTTGTGTGTTTCGGCGTATACATTTAGAGACACAGAAACCGAATACTTTAGAAAATTCCAGAAAGGGGACTTTAGTAACAACTCTAACATTAGAGCATGCAAGCATGAGAGCCTAAATTCAGACCCCACTCCAGTCAACCCTTTGCCCCTGAGTCAAAAGCCAGGATGGTAATACACACCTATAATCCTAACTGCAGGATTACAGGAAGTGAGGCTCACTGGCTAGCCAAATTGGTGAACTTGAGATTCAGTGAAAGACCCTGTCTCAAAAGACAAGGCAACTGAAGAAGAAGAATAGGTATCTAGTGTTGACCTCTGTCCCCTCTTCCCAACCACATACATACACACACGATTTTAAATTACAAGCCCCAAGTGTTAGGAGTGACGCCTTAAGAAACAGCAGGGTGCTAATTCTTCCTCACAACTCTAGAGTCAGATCTAAACCAAATCTCATTTTCAGGCAGGTAAGACCTAATCAGACCTGTAAAAACAATGAGGAAAGAGAAATGTGAGGCTCAACATTGGGACTGTCTTTGTATGAGTTCAAATCAAGGTTTGCTGAACAATCACAGGGAGCCCCATGTGTCAACAGCCTGTCCTTCCACCTGGAGACATGCGGGGCTCCAGGGCTAAAGGTGCAAGGGCAGACATTCCTCCTGTGTGTTACCATGTCACCCGCTGTCATCACAAAGCAATTGTAATTTGCATGTTTCTTCTGTGGGAGGAAATACCCCTCCCCCGGGACTCCCATTCCAGGGCTCTGAGTAAAAAGCTGCTATTCCAGAGTGTTGATTGAGTGAGGGCCACACTCTCAGGAAAGCGTATATTTAGCTGATAAAGCCAACACTGTACTGGTAGAAATATCCACACACAGATCTCTCTCTGTCAATGGGATATTGTTCATGCAGCTCCACATATTACATATGGGCAAACTGGTCCTCCAACTACCCCTGGATCCTGAGCCGTAAATTGTTCCAACTTACCTTTGGGTGTGTGGTTTTGTAATATGTGGGTGTGCCTGCCCATACTTTCAAGGGGGTCATTACCTCTGTAAATAAAGCACTTACTTGAGGAAAGAGAAGATAGGACCCCATTAAAGCAAGCTGGCTGTGCCATTGGCAGCAGGGAGGGTGCCGCTATGTGACAAATCACTTCTGTTTGAAATAGTTGGAACCGAGCATCTAGGAGACCAGATAAGAGAACTTGAATGGTCCTATTATGTGGATAACAGCAGTGAGAAGAGTCCATGGACAGCCGTACACGGGCACATTTCATTGATTTAAAGGTACCATGGCAGCCTAAAACGTGGGACTCTCTGCCTGGGATTGCTTCACTGCAAACTTTAGCATTATTTTAACTTAGCTGGAGCCACACCACAGTGAAGTCTGCTTGAACAAATCCACAGGAAAAGGAATGTGCTGTCTGCACCAAATAGAAGCACAAAACCAAACTCTGTGAGGCCCTTGAAGAATGAGAGCAGAGAGACGGGGTCCAGATCACAAAGGAATGGCTCTCTGTTCACAGGGCCGCCTCTTGGGCCATGTAGACCCTTTCAGAATCAGCTCTGCTCATTAAGATGTTCTCAGTGTGCTAGCCCAGTGCCACCTCTGGGAGGAGAGGACTTTGAAGACCCCCAGGAAGTATGCATTTGCAAGAGCAGCACTGTGGCACCTCACATTTACTTGTACTCAAGGCTGAGCAGCTTTGAATGTGCAAGGAACCCACCCTCCTGACAGGCATTCCTGCCTCCTACCTTTTGAGGGAGAATCTCTGTAACCTGGAGAGGAGCAAGCTGCCTACATACCGGCCTTCCCAGGGCTCTCCTTCAGGGGACAGGTTTATATTAAAACAATGACAATTTTCACATTTGTTTACTTCATCCATAGCATTTGGCTCCCACACATGTGCTCACTGTGAGAGCCTCTCTTCAAACTAAACACATTCTGACCCTTGGCTTTACATTAGCAGGTGCTGGTTACACACATTTAGCACAACACTGAGCTGAAAGGAGAGGCCTCCACTCAGTGTGCGCACCTGGGAAGACTCATTTACACACTCTGCCAAGCAAGGGATACCACGACCCCATTGTTCTGTTTGGACTCTCACGTGGGCATATAGCTCAATTCCTCATCTTAAGAGGTGCAGAAATGATAGAGAAACTATGTTGAATTTTTAAAGAGTCCAAGGCATAAGTACTATGAAGCCTATTACATATAATGAAAGAAGAAGAAATTACTGGAACAGTCAGCTGTGTCCAACCTTTGGCCTGCAGATTGTGTATGGCTGAAGAGACATGTAAATGTGGTCCAATACAACACTGTGAATTCTAAAGCATTATGAGATTTTGTTTGCAGTGACTATTTTGTAACATGGTTGTTAGGTTCCGGAGTGTGATCTGAAGATAACGTTGTACGGCGGCAGTATCAAAAGGTAGAATGTGGAACTGGGAGACGGTGCAGTGGGTAAAGCAGTTCCCATGCAAGAACGGGGACCTCTGTTTGGATCCTCTACACCCACATAAAAAGTAGAGATGGTAACATCTCTGTAACCCCTGCCATGGAGGATAAGGATGAGAAGAAAGGGAAATTCTGCAGTCACTGACCAGACAATCTAGCTGAAGAGGGGAGCTCTTGTTCAGTAAGAGACCATGCCTCAAAAAGTAAGAGGGAAGCAAAAGAGAAAGACACTCAATGCTATCCTCTGTCCTAAACACACACACAAACACACACAAATACACATTTACTCATACACACACATACACTCACACACACACACACACATACACACAAATACACATTTACTCATACACACACATGCACTCACACACACACAAATACACATTTACTCATGCACACACATACACTCACACACACACAAATACACATTTACTCATGCACACACATACACTCACACACACACACAAATACACATTTACTCATGCACACACATACACTCACACACACACACACACACACATAAATACACATTTACTCCTACACAGACGAGCACAGACATATATGCAGACTGTGTGGACACATGCATACACAAAAGGCTGACGATGGCTGGATGGTAGATGTATATCGTATAGATACATTGATGATAAGGAGGTTAATGGAAGATAGGTAGAAAGATGCCTTAATAACTTTTTTGTCCAGGTATCTGACATGGAGACAATTTCTAAGCAATGCATTACAAATCAAAAGGCATTTTTAGCTGCTCAGCCTTAAGATGAACTCATCACGAGTTCTCTGGTCATCTCGTATGTCCAGCCACCACCTCAAATTGATTTACAACTCAAATCAGTGTTTTAGTAGGATTTAGTAGGAACATATTAGAATCCTCTAGTAAATACTACATATCCACAACACTTTTTTAAAAAAGTTTAAGTGTTTTCAGTTGTTTTGTAGTTCCCTTGCCAACTTGTAAGCTTGAGGTAGAATTATGGCTATACTTTCCGTAATTGCTAAATCAACCAAGAAGGACTGTGTTAGTTGTTTCTAAGGTGTCTTGGTGATCCCAGAATGAACTGTGACTATTTACTTGAAGAACATGGTTTGAAAGAACACCTTCAAGCCTTGTGAAGGTCAGCTGGCTAGCACCAGTGGCTATTCTGAGCAGGATAGGAGGGGAGGGGGGAGACAGGAGCAGGGAAGGGGTGGAGAAAGAGAGTGAAAGACTGAGAGATCCGAGCTTAACCAGTGTTGACCAAACCCTCTAAAACAGCAGTACTCCTAGGTGATTCACCAGAGTCTTTGTGGCCATTACCCTCCTCCTAGAACAGCTCCTTGCTGAAGCTGAGCTTGTAGTTCATAGATGGAACGTTGGTGAGCTCAAAATCATGACTACTGTAAGAGCTGCCAGTAAGTCTCCTGCCGGGGGTTGGATTGCCACCCAGGAACCCATGGGTCAGTAGCGCTGCTCAGCTCTCATCAACACAGACAAATAAGCAAGTTCATAAATATCAGGTGGCTTCAGGTGGGAGCGTGAACAAGTGACAGTGTCAGTGTCAGGATTCAGCTGACCCAAATCCACGTGCCTAATGTGTTGGAAGTCAGCATCTGTAATGCCAGGGGCCCTATACTATATGAAGGGATATGTAGATCATTTATGTCTACTAAGCAACATTCTGGTTATTATAACATGATCATTCCTCCAAAATCGGGAATAAAGAACCAAGGTGACAAAATGTATGAAGACTGGGGATCCAGACATCAGTGACATAAACAACGAAGCCACCACTTGGCACAGCCAGTGTTCAGTTTGAGAAGAAATCATTTGAAGAGCTCACACATTCAGCCACTGTGCTAAGTTAGTTTGCATCCAGACAGTTAGGCAAAGAGTGCTCCTGGCACTAACACCTTTCTAAATGTTTGCCGGTCCAATCCCTGCTTAGCTCGCTCTTCGCAGCCGAACTAAAATTGAAATACTAATCGAGGATTGTCACCACTAAACCACCTGTAGAATCCAGGATGCGAAGATCAGACGCTCATTTAATTGTACAAAGGAGCTCCTAACAGTCCTGTCCGGAAACCTGTCCCTTAGAACTGCTAATGCTGGTTATTGTAGCAGGCCTGGGCTAATGGCACCTCTCAACATCTGTTTTCATTTAAAGTTTCCGAGTTGCCTTTGTGAGTACCACTTGGTAATGATTCAGTTTATGCTTCCGGAGGAGGACGATGGAAAGTGGCAAGTGGGAACCCAAACAAAATATTATTGATGAATATCTGCAGCTGCTGATGGGACTTGGTGAGGAGCTGCTAATGCTGGTGACAGGATTCATCTTGTAAAATATACCTGTGATAAATATCAACTTGGAATAACTAACAGCTGTTGGTAATTCGCGAGCAATTCCAGGCAAGCCAGCAGTTTTACTGTCACTAGATCCAGCTTGAGTTGTTTCCTTTCTTTTAAATGTTTGCAATCATAATGGGGCCACCATTGCTATCTATGTTCTTGGCTTTTTTTTTTCTGTGCCTTGAGAGGGTTTGTATGACTAAACAAACAAAATGGGGTAGAAATATGTGTGTACTTGGAGAAATAAGCCAGAAACGATAGAAAGGATCAAGTCAAAACTCACTTCTGTCCTACAGCCTTTTTTTTTTTTTTTTTTTTTTTCAATTCTGGGCTTCTGGGACGCTACATGTTCCCATTGTATTATTCTGATTCAGTTTCCCTTCAATAGTATTTAATTCAATTGTTCTTTTATGGTAAAGCTCTTCATGTGTGTATATTACATCTTCTAATGACTAAAGACACTAGGAATATCAGTTCCTACTCTTGTTCCCTTGTTTGCACCATCTTAGCCCCATGCTCAGTTCCTAGCACCTGATAGGTCTTTGTTAGAAGATAACTATATAAGTTAACAAGCGGGAAATCCCAATGTCTGTGGTCAATATATAACCCAAAGGTTTTAAGTAACTGTGGGGCAAATGAAAGAGTAGTTCAATGTGCCCAAAAGCTTTGAAATTACATCTTGTAGACAAACAGTTCCTACTACCTTTGAGCTAGTTTATTTATTTATTATCTTATGTGTATTGCCCAAGCGTATGTATGTGCACCAAGTATGTACAGAGGGTCAGAAGTGGGTCTCAGATCTAGAGCTGTGTGCCACTCAGTATGAGATCCTGAGAAATGAACCCGAGTCCTCTAGAAGAGCAGAAAGGCCTCTTAACAGCTGCCCCAGCCCCTGAGCTGAATCCTTCAGGTCTGTTGAACACTGCTGAGTTAAAAAAAAAAATTAGCAAGCCTTTTCCAATCAAACAGGAGTGATTAGCAAAAGCTATTAACTCATGGGTGGCTCACGCACAAATTCCCTTTCACATCTGTTTCATGTCATATGACTTTTGCCTGGTGCTCTTTTCTGAGTTGCGGAATTTCCCTCTTGGCTTTGCAGTCCGTGCCCTGCGATGTGCCTCATTGATCCACCTCTAAGTTAGTTCAAGCTGGGCTGGACCAGAGAGCTACGACTTCCTCCCGCCTCCACCTTACTGTCTCCTATCTAAGAGCCTTAGCCCACTCTATGGAAGCTCCCTCTGCCTTCAAGTTGATGTCTGCCAGAGAACAACCACTGCAGGGAAGCCACATCAGCCAGTGAGAGACAGGGAACCTACAGAGAAACCCTCCAGCTCCCTGTCACCTGAGAATGAAGGTGGCATTCTGCACACTTCCTCGGAGGTCGAGGGAAATCTCAGCCGTGACCTCAGCAACATTTCTCCTGCTTGCCTCTCCTTTCTCCCCCTTGCTCTCCTGTCCCTTTCATGTCTATTTCTAGTGACCTCCTCCCAGGCTTCTCATCTTCCCACCACCACTCTCAGAGGTACCACATCACTCTTTCTGATCTTAAAAACTAAATATAAAGATAACATGAAATTCTCAGAGCATAGACATCTAAATGGAGACCCTTTCAAAATCCTTCATGTCAGAGGCTGCCTCTGCTGGAGTGTTCTTGAGAGTGCCTACACAACTTGTCTACTAGGGTGCAGAAGGTTAGCAGGCCAGGTCATCAAGAGCAGATGACACCTAAGACTGATGCTTCCCTGAAGATGACACCCTCGGTTCCCACTTGTCTCCCCAGTACTCCCCCTATTCTTTATAGACAGTTACACTTGTTACCTAAATCACAGTGTGTTAAACAGGCACATCCTAGGAAATGAAGCTCCCTTGTGTGCAACCCCCTTGTGCAATGACCTCCAAGATTCCTATGCACGCAAGAGCATGCAAAGCTCTAGGTAGAGAAAGCCACCCCAGCGGAGGCCAGAAGACCTACCTTATGTGATGGCTTTTCCTACCATGACCTCTACCACTCCACCACATCACCTGGTCAACACCTCCTCAACTTCAGTGGAAAAACAGTGTCCATTCTATGGGGTAGATGCTAAGATCAGCTGGGACTCTGTGTGATACTTCACGCAGTACACTGTGTAGCAAGCCAGAATCTGTGATGAAGCATTGGATGTTGAAAACTGCTTCAACTAAATGAGTGTTTACTGCTGTATTTAGTGCTGTACTAAATGTTTCACATTGCTTACTTCATTTAATGCCCATGGTAATCCTTTGAGGAGAGTAACAGTATCTGCATTTACCGAGGAGAAACTAGGACAGAAAACATAATGAATATTACTCCCTGGGGGTCACAAAGCAGCTAAGAATGAACCCTATTTGGTGCAATTCCTCAGACCCATTGCTCTGTTCACTGTAAAAACCATTGGAATCTTAGGCACTAAAGAGAATATGACGAAACAGGACCAGCTCAGTTGTTGGGGCAGTTCATGCAAACAGAAGAGAGTCCCTTGCAGTATGCCTTCCTATACCTGCAACAGCTTCAATTTCTTCAGGTGGAAGGAAAAGCAAGACCACACACCAGACAAGGGTCTTCAGCGCCAACGCAGCTACTTCAGGATGTGCCCTACTAGCAAGCGTTGCAGCCACGCACTGACGTATTAGACAGCCTTTCGAATGAGCTTCAAAGCCGTTTCAAATGAAACTCCTCTAAAGGGCATTACTGTTTTCATCACCCTCCAAGAGGTGATCCTCTAAAGCAAGCCAAATTGCTCAAAGCAAGGACTTCAATAAAATACCTTCGTCTTGGAAAGGATTCAGTGAGTCCTTAATATCTGGAAACTTGGATGGCCGGATGGTACTTTGCTCTTCTGCATTATTGGTCTTAAATATCAAACAGGAGAGCAGAGAAACACAGACTAGGCTAAAGGTAGCTGAGATAGGGAGTACCCCATAAACAGATCAAGGAACCCCTATAGGCTTACCATAGTAATGCCTACAGAGTGAGATGGGGTGAACCCCATTAGTAGCTCAAATTTCAGCTTAACAGCACTGGTACTGAAGCCAAACACCGTCCTTTGCAGAAGGATCATAAATGACATGTCCTATGACGCTTGCAGGGAAGCACCATAGACACTGTGATAGACACCCATCCATTGCCAGCCTTAATATTTGGTTCCTGTCTCTCAGCTTGTTCCCAGGGAAGGGTAGGAATGATGGGATTGGTGGAAACCCTGTTGGCATGTACCTTGCGGCAGAGCAGACACACGGCTTTGGAAGTGAGCCAGCCTTTGCGCTTCACACCAGCTCCCCAACACATCCAACAGATATTTCCCAGAACATTCAGTCCTGGAAGTTCAAAGTAGAAATAGCGTTTGAAAAAATTGGAGGAGATTCAGAGGAGAAAAAGAATGATGCTCCAAAGGCCAGAGAGACAAAGAGACCCATTTAGTCAAGAGCAGTAGAGAATCTAGCTAATGGGTGGTTAGAGGATAATGGGGAGACAGGAGACTCGAGGAAAGTCAGCATAATGAGGAAGTAGACCATGTCTCCAGTCTACAATACACTCCTATCTATTTACTCATTCTGCAGGTACTGAGCGTCTACACTGTGCCAGGCGGTTAGGCGGTAGGGAAGCAAAGGTGATCAGAACGAGGCAGAGAGCGGTATCCTGCACTCACTGTCTAGTGAGAGCAACCAATGTTAATAGTCACACAGAAATAAAGACTGACTTGCCACAGTGACAAATGCCGGATGATGTAGTCAGAGCTGTGGGCAAAGCCCACAGGTGAAAGTCTCTTCAGGGAGAGTGTCTAAGAGATGATTACGAGTTCACCTGGCCCAGAGAAGGGAGCAGAGCTCTCCAAACCGCCCAAAATCTACAGGAGGGAAAAGCAACTAGAACATACTAAATTCAGCTGGGGAAAAGAAAATTCTTAATGAAACAAAATATCCTCAGTGGGGCTGCAAGATCCAGGAGACAGAAGGAAATGATGGTTAACTGTATTTTAACCCTGTAACCCCAGGCAAGTCTGAGAAAGGTACTTCTCCGTGCCCTGCAAGGAACCTCACCTTTTGCATTAACATGGAGGAATTCAGGAAAGTCAAGAATCTTGGGAAGAAAAAAAATCACTAGCAAGCACGTAGTATTCCCCTTAATAATAAAATATACAACTTTTCCGATAGTAACGACAATTTACTTGTGACTTTGCCGCCTATTAAAATCACAGGTATTTTCACATAGCCTTGTTTTTGCAGAAATCTCATAGTATTAGTTATCTCCTTACCACTTGAAGTTACACAGTTGTTAGAACTGTGGGGAATATTGCTTGCGTGTTAGATTAATAATGAAGCAGGTGTCTTACTACACCTCAACCTTAAATATTTTTACAATTGTATTTCTGTATCCTTGCTTTCATTTATAATTAATTGTATTTTGTTTTACATCTTAAAGCGTTACTGACAAAATGGTCCCCAGAGTCTCCAGATTCCCCGCGCATGTGTATAGAGGACAGAGGACAGTCTCGGATATGGTTCTGAGGGGCTTTTTATCTTTCTTTCATTTGAGACAGGGTCTCTCATTGAACTGGAACTCACCAAGACTAGCTAACTAGTGAACCCCAAGGATCAACCTGTCTTTCCCTCCCATTTCAGGATTACAAGTACTTTCTAACATCATACTGAACTTCAGATTAAAAAAAAATTTTTTTTTGAGAGACATTGTTTTTTCAATCCAGAAACTCTACTCTGTTGCTCTAGGTGCCAGCCTATTGTTTGTGGACACTCTGCTGCGATTCAGAAGTCTGGGAGTTAGACCTGGAAACTCTGTTCATAGCTATGTGTGTGACACAGGCAGGTTGCTGACACCCTCTGAACTCTGATGTCTGACTCACAGAGTTCTGGTAACTTAACACCTAATGGCCTTACAGAACAGTGGCAGAAATGGCTGAGGGTAGTAATGGAAAGCTCTAGAAGAGGCAGGTATGACTCCCTGGACCTGTTTTGAATTCATCCCAGGCCTAGAACTCTTCAGCTCATTTGCAAATCCAGACACCAGCTTGTAGGATGAGAAGGCTTTTTGTCTCCCTCCTGCTGGGATGTTTAGAGATGGCTCTGACAGCTAGGTGCCAAGAGGAAACCTGGGCTTCCGTTTCCAGCCATGTCCCCATGGGCAACCCAGGCTGAGCCAGAGTTCACAAGGATCGGCATGAAAAGGGAAAACAATTTGTTCAGGAGCCCTAGAGTCAGACACTCAGCATGCTGAGCTAGTGGGGGTTTTCAGCTTTAATCAGCATCAAGTTAATCTTATTTTGAGGGATACTAAAAATCCAGAAAATCTACAGGTAGTTCCAGATAGTAGGCCCTGCTCCTAAACCTGGTCCTGGTTCCTAATGCTGCTACCTCTGGCCCATCATCCCCCCCCCCCCCCATCCTCCTGAACCAGCCTAGCAGCAGGTGCTCTTCCAGACACAACTGCCAGCATTTACCCCATGCTTCATCTGGGACACCTCAGTAAGGGAGCTGCTTCTCTATCTTTTTAGTCTTATTATCGGTTGGGGTTCTTTTTTCTTTCTTTTCTGTCTTCCCCTCTGTCTCCTGTTAAAATTCTGTGGTTTTTTTTTCACCCCACAAATTAATTAATTGCAGCTAGTAAGCTGACCAATGGAACCTGGAGAGTGATTAGCCCCTGTGTGCCCTGGTGGCAACAGTGACAAAGCATTCTGTCTGTGGCAGAGACCCAACAGTGCAACTGACTCCAGGTTCTGCTTTCTGAGCTGTTCACAGCCCCTTTGATACCTGGGCTCATTTGGGGTCTCTTCTGAACCCATTCAAGGTGCCTCTGGGTCTTCTCTGGACACAGATGTCAAGCCAGCCTGCATCCTAAATAGGATTTCCTGTCTGCTTGAAGTTGAGAAAATGGAGGTACCGAGGCCAAGGTCTCTCTGCCTGTGTGCAGACCAATGTCCTGAAGCCAAAGAAGCCATCTCAGCTGGCCCAGTGTCCCAAAGACTTTGGCTTAGATCAGTGGTTTTCAACCTCCCTAGTGCTAGGACCCTTTAATACAGTTCCTCATGCTATGGTGATGCCCAACCATAAAATTATTCTTGTTCCTACTTCATAACTGTAATTTTGCTACTGTCATGTAGCAAAATGTAGCAAAAAAAAAAAAGTCATCTGTTTTCTGATCATCTTTTGGGGGTTGTGACTCACAGGGTGAGAACCACTGGCCTTAGATTGAACATGGTGCTTTTATTACAAAAGATTCAAATGAACACATTTGGCAAAGTACCTTCTAGACAGTAAAATCTTAGGAACTGTTGGCTGAATGGTTGGAGAGAGGCATGCTGTGGGCTGGTTTGGGGTCTTGAACCTCTAGTAAGCACAGTCACAACTGCTTTGACAACCCTTCCATGAATAGGTCGGGTCACTGGGAAATCCTGAGTCTGGGTAGTCTCTGACATCTCTGATCTCTAAGATATAGGGAACTGCTTTGCCCCCACCTTTCAGTAACTGCCCCCGGAAACACTTTCCCGAAGCCCCAGGTCTTCTTGATGGGTGTGGTGTGATGCAAGCTAGACTCAAGCTGACCGTCCTAGTACACTCAGAGCAGGCATCTGAGTAAAGCTAAATTGACCTTTCACTTGAGACCGACTGAGTAACTCTGAGAGATCTCAGCCGGAGCTATGTGCAGCAGGAGGCCCAGTGAACCCAGTCTTGTCCACATTGCTTACCAAGTGCTTGGGAGCTATGGGAACACAGTGGTTACTAGAAGTAACTAGGTATTGGGGTCACTTATTGAGAAACTGCAGAAGACCTCAGCATGAAGTGAATCCAAACAGATACCCAACATCAGACCACCTTCCTTAGGATGACATATATACTCCGACTAACAGCAACTAGCCAAAGCATGCAAGAGTGGGGCCTCTTGGAATTCATGGTATGTGACTGTATAACAGGTGTCATTGTGTAGTTTGCATGCTCCCAAATTTGTGGTATCATTCTTATTCAAAGAACTGAAGAAGCATGTACAACAAGCAAAGCAGCAAGAGGTTTTATTCAGAAGCAAAGTGGAAATGCAGAGTAGACTTTCTGCAAGGGAGCAGCTGGGGCTGACTCATTTGCTGAGAAGCCTCTAGTCCCAGTCAGAGGCTTCTGGTGAATTGCTGGCTAGGAGCAGAATATGGGTGGTTTCTATTCAAGCTGATAGGCTTGAGTTAGGTAAGCCTTTGTTCATGGTGCATCTGATTTCAATCATGTGCATGTCTGGCCATTCATAGACATAATATGGGAAATAAAGTTTTCCCCTAAGTTTGCTCAGAGAATAGAGGCTGCTTTACTGCACAGGTTCCTAAAACCAGTCTAGGCTGGATCTTCCCACGGCTGCTAGTTGCAGGATATGTTTCAAGATTTGTTTGACCACAAAGGGGAAGTTACAATGCTATTGTTAGGGTGTTGCTAGGGATTTTAGGGAAGAGTGACCTGTTGCTTTGTTTGGAGATTGATGTGTCTAGCTCATTGAAGATGGCAGGACAAAGCTGCCGAGCTATCCCCACAAACTACCTGCCTCACTTGGGTTGAAACTGGTGTCACTACACATACACACACACACACACATACACACACACACACACACACACACACACACACACACAATCCCCAGAGCTGTAGCCCAGGCCCCTCACCAGGCTTTTCATTTAACAATTACTGTGTTTGAAGATATGATACATGGCCATGCTATGTGCTTTATACAATAGCAATGCAACCGTTCACATGGACCTAAGCACATGTCACTGTTCTACCATTCATAGAATTATCATTTAATTCAGCAAGCAGTCCCACAGACAGCTCTTAGAATCAACTCCATGGGAGAATCGAATGCAGAGGGGGAGGAAATAGGAGAGGGAATATGTGGACAAGCAACTAAAACTGAGGGCCATTCAAGGGGGTCTATGGATACCTAATACAGTAAAAGCTCCCTAAAATATACTCATATATGAAGGTGATCTAAATGGGATTGCCAAATAATGGGAGATTCAGAGCCCCAACTGGACATCTCTTGTCTTTAAATGAAGGTTCCAATTCTGATAATTGTTGTATCTAATCAAATTGATGGCCAAAGAGGACCCGTGGAGACCTCCCCCCTGCAAACCACCCAACCTATTGCAAAGGCTATTGATTGCTCTCTACAAACTAATGGTAAGACTCTATTGTAGGAAACAACACCTCTACAACTCATTGAGCCATAGAGAGGTCAAGCTGACTAGTGTTCATGATACCGGAAACTATTCAGCACGCTACCAAAAGAGAAAGGTAAACACCAACTAAGCTAACATCCTTTGACCTACAATGGTGTCCTGCCTGGAAGATGTGTTAGTGCAATGGTGGTATAAAGCTTGTGGGAGTAGCAACCAATATTTGATTGGATTTGAGGTCCACTCCATGAGATGTAACCCACCATCAATACTGCTTGGATGGCCAAGAGCCTGAGACTAGATAGGCTAGAGACTTAAACAAACAAACAACAGCAGGAAGAACAAGAACACAAATGAACAAACAAACAAAAACAAATACATTTTTTGTTCTGCTAAAGGGACAAAAAAACAATGAAATGACTCCTAGTGGCATTGTGCTATACTCATAAATCAGTATTTTGCTCAGTCATCATCAGAAATGCTTCCTCCTTCAGTAAATAGGAATAAATACAGGCCTGCAGCTGAACAATGGCAGAGAGTGAGAGTCCTTGGGACACTCAGTCCAAAATGGGACATCTTCATCAATTCCCTCCTCCCAGGGCTCAGGAAACCTTGTATAGAATTTAGTATTTGCATAAATCATTTTCTTATTTTTGCTATAACAACTTGCCACAAACTTGGTAGCTTAAAATGACAAATATATCATTTGGGGGTGGGAGAGCTTAGAAATACAACACAGATTTGGTTGGGCTAAAATCCTCTAGGTGATGACAGGGCAGTGACACTTGTGGAGATTTGAGGAGGATATGTTTTCCTTGTGATAGGTAGTATCTGAAGGCTGTTCCATTTCTCAGTAGATGACATTCAACTCCAGAGCCAAAGTATCAGGTAGAGTCTTTCTCATACAGTGCTATCTATCCTGATATGATCACTTCAGTCCCCCTCTCTCATTGACAGAGACCCTTGTATTTCCATTAAGCCACCACCCCAATGACTCAAAGTTTTTACTGTGTTTCAAATTTCTAATTCTTCCTGCAACCTCAATCCATTCCCCAGACAATAGAATACATTCTTGTGGCCATGGGCATCTTTAAGGAGAAGAAGGTGGCAAATGGCATTTTTCTGCCTGCCACCTCTTATATGGCAGGAATAATCGCCTCCTTCCATTACCAGCAAAGGAGCCGGGAGCCAGGGATGTTGGTAATTAAATCATGTTTTCAAGGTCACAGCTAGAAAATCACCAGGTCTCTTGAAAACAGTGGAATCCTAGGTTAAAAAAGCAGGAGGAACAACCTGGAAAGTGATCAAGAATTCCTCCCTAAAAAGTATGATTGTTGTTTGGAAAACGAAGCAAAAAAAGAAAAAGAACAAGACAAAGAGGAGGGAGGAGGAGAAAGAAAAGGAGAGAGGAATGGAAGGATGGAGGGAGGGAGGAGAAGGGGATGGAGGACAGAGTGGGGCTGAGAAAGCTCTGTACCAATCCATGGAACTGGGTTTTCTGCCAGCTCAGAGGCATTACTGTGGCTTTCCCCTGGCCAGCAGTTTCAGCCTCAACAAAGGCGAGAGGAGCCTGCTCCAGGAAAACTCCAAAGAAATGGCTTCCTCATCTGTCCCTAGAATTAAAGGAGGAGCATTCTCCTATTCTCTAAGATAAGGGACTCAATGGGAAGGAGCTCCATTCACAGCAAAGCCACAACTGTTACATTAGCTCTTGCATAGTTGAGAGGGAGAGAGGGAGAGGGAGAGAGAGAATGTTTTGGAATTCTGCAGGCCCCACACCACACCTCAATAACCCACCACAGTGCAAGGCTCTTCCTCTCACCCTGCTGCAGGCCCATGCAAGCACCATCCACAAAGAAGCTTAAAATAAGTCTTCTAATCTGGGAAGACCCTTCTTGCGCTTCCAGACTGAAATCATGAATTTATTATTCTTTTTACCTAAAAGCAGTTTGACTGAACCCTATGCTTCCTATAAAGTTCCTTTGTTCTTCTCTGGTCTTAGGTTTCCTTCCTTTTTCCCAGGCTAGACAAACCTTTCTGGCTCAGAACCCATACTGTACACAGTGGGTCACTTGGCCCCATCCTGGAGTCACCCACATCAGCTTCCCAATTGTTCCCAGTGAGTCTTCATGGCAGATTGGTTACTTATCTTCAAGTGTTCTTGGTAGATTGTTTTATATGGTTGATTTAGTTTTTGTGGTATTTTGGTTGTTGTTGTTTTGTTGTTGTTGTTGTTGTTGCTGTTTTTGAGTCAGGGTCTTGATGTGTATCTCAACTGGCCCTAACCTCAAGCGCCTCCTGGCTCAGCCTCTGGAGGCTTGGTTTGGCAGGTGTATGCCAGCATTTCTGTCAATGTTTTTAAAGATTGCTACAAAGATTTGTTCAGAAAACTAAGGAGCGTATTTAGCAGCTACAGCCAGTTTAATACTGAGGCAAACTGAAACTTAGGCCTTCTGCCTCCTCTGCTTGTGGCAACTCCAACCATGGACTAATGCACCTCATAAAAAACAGTCACGTGAATGAAATGGGAGGTACAGGGATTTTTGGTCATCCCAACCATTGGGTTGCCCCTGTTTCTTGCATCTGAAATGAGGCTTGCTACATAGAGAGGTGTTTGCGAAATGCTACGTAAATGGATGAAAGACTAGCTGAGAAATCTTGCAAGCACTCTCACTACATCTGAACCTGGTAATACGATGTCTAGCTTAATTTGCCATGATCAAGTGGATCCCGCGTGTCCTGGGCCTCCATCATACACAGGGGCCAGCTCCCAAAGCTTGCAGTGGGGTATGAAGTCTCCTCCTTGAAGTAGTCTTATGGGCACCAATGTTTAAATGTGAGAGCCTTTAGGGACATTGCTTCTTGTTGCCTCTTAATCTTCCAGACATCAAACACATTGATAGGCTGTCTGAAGGAAAATTCCTTCTCACAGGCATAGCTTGGTCCTTTATCCTACGCTCTTCTGGAAAGTTAAGGATGCCTACATACCTCCATTCCATGACCCCAACTCCACCAAGGGACTTCATACTGCTGCCATTGTAGGAAGAGATCAGCTGAAGAGCTCTAAAAACCAGTGGCTGCCGTGGGTGGTTTGGATGCCAGTTGGAAGAAGTTCTCTTGGTGACAAATGGCAGGAAGGTACAGCCCCTGCAGAATGGGTCTGCCTACTCATGCTCTCCCACAGCATGTTATGTCCTCAGAAATTCATATTCATATTCTTTTGTCTTGATCCGTAGGGTGGAGTGATGTCAGGTGTCTGCTCTCTGTTTCTGTGCCCTCTTTTTCTGTTTCCATGCTTAACACCTGGCCTGGAGCCCTTCTGAGAAATCCTGAGATTGCTGGAGGAAGAGAAGCTTCCCATCTGCAAGGCTCCCTGGAGGACAGGACAGAACCTGGCTAGCCGATCCAGACTGCTCAGAATCCCATGTTGTGCTACCTCTCTCTCCTTTCATTTTCCTCTTCCTTGGGGTTGGTAGGGTCTAGATATCTAAAGGTACTTGTGGGTCCTCACCATGTACTCGTCTTCCATCTTTATTACCACTCTCATTACCCTCAGCATCATGGCCACCAACTCTATCTAGTTCAGTTCAACAAGATTTTGAGTATTGTCCTTGGCAAATTGTTATATGCCCAGTGGGAATAGAGGGGATGACATCTGTATGTGTCCTATCTAAGGAAGCCAAATGGCGACACGAAACCCAGCAGAACCTGAAAGATGGATAACATTGATAGATTCTAGGTTGAGGCACATCCCAAAATCAGCCAAGACAAGAACTTTGTAGAGTCCATATAATAGGCAGAAGGCAATGTCTGTCAGAATGGCATGACTGTCAATTAATGGAACTCATTTCTCCATAGTACTTCCAGAGACTTCGAATAAATCTAAACTCCCTTCCTTCCAGCACACAGGGCAACTGTATCATTTCTACTTTAAACAGCACACAGAGTTAAGGGAAGTGGCTCACATTTCATTGAAACCCTGTGGCATTCTAAATGTAGCGTAAATGTACTTTTATTTACTACATGCAACAACTCTGTGGAGGAGATGGTATCATAATTAGGCAAAGAAACTGCAGGGTGGAGAGATTTGGGAACTGGCCACATGACTAGTAAATGACAGACCCAGGATTCAGGATCCTTCTGCATTCCTCTAAAGCCCATTGGGTTATTCATTCTCTGCCATCTTGTCTCCCTAAGATATGTCCTTTCTTCTCAGTTTCTTGTCCTATATCACTCCCTTGCCCTTTTGATGAACCGCATGCAATTACACATAGCCGGTCTATAATCTGCCTTTTCTTCAACCACCTATGAAAACACTTCATCTGGCTCACGGCTGGCAGCTCCCCTGGATGTGCAGTGTCCCTGGCCCTAGCCATTTAGATGTGCCTCAGGCTGATCTCTGACAGATGCTCCTGAGCATCAGAGAGCAGCGCCGCCGTGCTGGGTGTCTGCTAAGACAAGACTTCCTCCAACAGTTCCTAAGACTCTAATCAAGATTGATCCACACTTCTGTGGAGTTCAGTGACTGTCCTTAATCAGTGAGGACTCTCGAGTCTCTGCTTTTTCCAGGGCCACTGATTTGAAAGCTGAGCAGAGGCAGTGTGTGGAGACACCCAGAGGCAAGCTGTAGGGGTGTCAAGATCTACAGCCAGGACTGGGAGACTCCCACCTGCTGGTTACAATGGATCCCCATTGTGACCTCTTTCATTCATCCAGATGAAACTGGGACAGCCAATGCCACCTGAAAGTGTGTGTCTGTCATCAACTAGTCCCTCTGGGTGGCCTAGAAATAGTCTCACTTTCTGGACACACTGGGACAAATAAGGCAAAGGAACTCAGTGACATGTGTTGGCTCATCTGAGACCTGGCTTGGGTTTGAATGCTATTCACTATGTCATTTCATGAGTATCATTTTCCTGTCCTTGAGACTAGAAAGACACAAACACAAAGCATCCATCCTGGGCTGGGTCACTGAACCAATTTTCTGAGACCAGTGCTTAACTGGTTAGGAAGTGCTGTGGCTGCCCTTGCAATCCTGAAGCTCTTGACCACAGTGCTAGCTGACTCATCATCCCATTGGCATTTGTTAAGTGCCAGCAGCACCAGCCACAGTATGCTGCATTGTCCAGCTTTGAAAACCCATTAAGCTCAGGGAAATCTTCATTTCTGTCTTGTTTAGTTGACAGATTCAGTAGATAACATCTTTAGTGCAGTGGGAACTAGTCATCCCCTCTGATCCTGATAAGATGTTCTTGGCTTTGGGGTATAGGAATCCACAGTCTAGCCACTTCATTCCTGGTTTTGGTTTGGGTTTTTCTTCTTTCCTGTTAATTTCATTAGAGTTAGTTTTCACATATTTGGAATGCATGCATGTGTGTGTGCGCGTGCACACACACACACACACACACACACTTAAAGTTCCATACTCTATCTTATTCTGATTTTCAGTGTAACTGGCTATCCCTCTCATCCAGAATCATGATCCCTTTAAATGTTCCAACTGTGCCAAGGGATGTCCATTTGTTTAAGGAAGCTCTGTCCACTGCTTCCCTTGGGTGCTGTGCCTGTGGTCAGAAGGACTGCCTTGCTTGGGCCATTTCTGAGGGCCTTTTCAATAAATCACTTCTTTCTCTTCTCTGAGTTTGTTTCCTGGACACTTATTGATTGTGGTGAGCATCCACAGCCCCCACAGTATCTTCAAGCTGTTACAACCAAGAGCGCCAACTGTGGAGCAGAGATGGGTCTCCAATTCTACTTTCCTGGTGCCACTGACTTCCCCATAGGAACAGTGACAGGATGCCTGGAAGGTGGCAGTGACCAGCACTCCAGATGTTTTTGTGAGCACTTGAGAGATATGCTCTGGTCTCACATTGAAATTTAGCCTAAGGAATTATAAAATGGACTTTTGTATGGCCTGACCACAAAATAGCCAGAACTCTGGTTTCAAAAATGAGTGCCTGGCTCTAACATTCCAAACGTTCTGATACTTTTCCCTCTTAATTGAGGCAGAACCCTGAGCACAAAGACAGAAAAAGCACACTATCCCCCGCCCCAGCTGTCCTGCTCATTGTGACTCTGTCCACAATTTCTGCACTTACCCTCTACCAAAATGACTGGAACCTCAGAGTGGAGTCTTTTCCAAAAGGGGAAAGCCAATTTGCTTACTCTCTACACACTTATAGGATAATTGAGCTAGCAGGCATTTGAATTATAAAGAATAAATGCTGTTCTTATTTGCTATTTACCTACTTTCTAATTTTAACATGTAACACTAGTGATAATTTGCATATTCTATATTTATAAAAAACTGATTCCTTGTTACAAATCCAATGGGCAATTATCTCTGTACTGTATGTATTGTTTTTGTATAAACGTTGAAAATTCAATAATCATCGCTAGAATGAGCTGTGGCATGTGGAATACAGATATGTAACAAGGAAAGAGGTCATCTGGTCATTAATATTCAAAGCACACACCAGTTCATCTTCTATGGTGGATGAGCTCAGGTTTGGGTTTTCTGAGACATCTACTAAGCCAGTTGAAATTCTGTAATTGTGTGGTTTGGGTTTATTAAGAGTCAATAAGAGCTATCTTGGGGAGAAAAGAAAGCAAGCACATCTCATAATAAAAATAATAGCTGCCATTTGTGGAGTGCCTCTCCTGTGCCAAGTAGTGTGTGGTTTCAGGGCTGTCTCCACCCATTCCCTCATCAGCTTTATAGGGCAGACCCCACTGGAAAGCACTCTAGAGCTCAGAGAGGCTAATGTGCAGTTCCAAAGCATTTCCTCTCCATATGAGTCACCTCCAAGGCTGAGCTGTATCCCAAGATATCCCATCATTGACTCTACCAGAAGTCTGCTACTGGTAATTATGGTTGTAAACTTATAATGAGCCTAGAAAATAGTAAGACACGTTCAAGACAGGAGTTTCATGTGACCTGTTTATAGGTAAGCCAATGCTGTAAGAGTGGGATCCACTTTCTGTGAAATACTACTACTACTATTACTGATGGTGATGATGATGATGATGATGATGATGATGATAAGAGTATTTTGCCTCCTTTTCTTATTAGTATACCAAGTGCCTGCTGTGCCCATGGAGGCCAGAAGAGGGAGCATCAGAGCCCCTGGGACTGAAGTTAACAGAGCATCCTGAGCTACCAGCAGGGTGCTAGAAATGGAATCAGTGTCCTCTGGAAGAGTTGCCAGTAGTCTTAAGCACTAAGCCAGCCCCAGCTTTGTTTTTCTTAAGGGCTTATGACCAGAAAAATATAGTTGGTTCTGTGTTGATGATGAATCCTCTAAATTTGGGATGCAGTTGAAGGAGAGGAGCTAAAAGAAATTCCCACGTAGAATTTGAATAAAAAGCTTTCAGGTAAGGGCCCTATTACTTACTAATAGTAGAGATACCTATGCTTGAATTTCATCATCTTCATAGACCACACTAGCTTTCAGCATTCATAGGTCTAAGTAACTGAAGGGTTAATGGTAGACAGGATGATTAAGAAGATAGAAAGCTTCCAAAAAAAATCCAAGGGAATTCATTCTTCAATCATTCTTGGATAAATTTGTCTACCTGCTGAGCACATCAGGTGGACCAAAAAAAAAAAAAACAAAAAACAAAAAAAAAAACAAAAAAAAACCTCAAGATAATATTTTGGCCCAGAATATTTATAACTTCTTAATAAAAAAAATCTTGGCAGTATGGCTTGTGATAAGGAGATAAATGAGAAGAACTGAGCTACAAGGGTCCCAGTTTCCACCAATTTATTTCCTTCTCGCACACAGGTGGCACCAGGTGCTTTGTACTAATGAATGGTTTTTAATGATTCTGAAGTGAATCCCAGAGCCTTGTTAATACCTCAGTCGCAAAGGAAAACGAGGCTGCAGATGCCTTCATCTTCTTGAGTCCCAGGTATCTGAAGGCCCAGTCCTTGAATCAAGCTATTCTCACCTCCAACAAGTGGCTGAATTATTTTCACTCAATTTCTACCACCCCCTCCCCCACAAAGCCTGGCCATTATTACGAGGAGTCTAATGTCAACAATGGAAGACAGCTTCTAGGTCTGTAGTGGGGACAACAGGGCCTGACATATAGCAAGCCATGCTAAGGACATGGAGAAATGGGTATTAGTACTCCTTAGGTTCTGCAGTGCCATCTCACCAGGGCTGTGAACCATAGCCCGAGGCTCCAGACAGAACAGAGGTAGGTGAGTGGCTCCAATAGTTCCCTTTCTTTAGACATTCTCCATTAACTCAATGGAAACCATTGTCAGACTTGTCTGAAACATACGGATCCACTCACTGCCTCGGCTTGCACTTCAATGACACAGTGACACGGCTGCTCATCGCAAGGAAGAGACCTCAGCTCCCAGTATAGGACATTGAGGACAGAGACCCAAAGTCAAGGCAATCTAGGAAAGCCTAATTGCTAAGTCTAATACACCTTGCATCTGAAATCCACAGGTGGGAACCTGGTTGTCATTGCTTGCATATATAAAGTGTGTCTGCTTTGTTTTGTGCCAGGAACCATGTAAGTATTGAAATGCAGAATAATGACCTATGTGTGAGTGTATGTGTGTGTGTGTGTGTGTGTGTGTGTGTGTGTGTGTCCTTATCTTTCTAGTACAAAAGTGCTTAGTATGCATAATTTGGTTTCCTGGGCAATAGTCACTGAAGTGCAGAGTCTGAGCTTATAAGGAATCACTGTCAGACTCTGGGTAAAAGCTGAAAGATTTGTGTGCTAAACCAGAATGGTGAGCTTAGAGAACATGTGCACATGCATGCACCATACACACACACACACACACACACACACACACACACACACACACACGCACAGGCACACATATACACACACACAGAGGCACACACATACACACACACACACGTGCACAGGCACACACACACACGCACAAGCATGCACAGGCACACGCACACGCACACACATATACACGCACAGGCACAGGCACACACACACACACATGCACAGGCACACACACACACGCATAGGCACACACACATACACATGCACACGCACAGGCGCACGCACACACACACATATACACTCACAGGCACACACACATACACATGCACACGCACAGGTGCACACACATACACACACATACACACACACATACACACATACATACACACATGCACACACACATACACACATGCACACACACATACACACATGCACAGGAACACACACATACACACACATACAAACACATGCTCACACACACATACACACATGCACAGGCATACACACACATGCACAGGAACACACACATACACACACACACAAACACATGCTCACACACACATACACACATGCACAGGCATACACACACATGCACACACACACATGCACAGGCATACACACACACAGGAACACACACACACACACACACACACACACACAGCTCCATCCTTAGTAGCGTCAGCCTCATCTACAAAGCAGTATTAACAAAGTCCTGCTTTAGAATCAGGGTTGTCAAAAATGTCCCCAACGTTCCTCAGGAGGATGAACAACAGGTCTCTGACTTTTCTTATGCTCATAATAGAAAGACTAGATCAAGTGGTGGCACACAGCAAATGGTTTATTTACTGTACAGAGTCTCTTAGGTCTGAACATGAAGATGAATAGCTTTGTTATGAGTCAAGTTTGGAGGTTCTGTAGGCCCAAGAACTGCTCCACCTACTCATGTTTACCCCTGGGGACAGATGCACACTTCCATCCAGGGTACTGGGAGGCCTGCTTTCAGACTGAATCTAGCTATTCAAAGCAACATTTGGAAGTTTGAACCTGCTTGCTTTTGGAAGCACACTGCTAATGTTGTACGCTATGAGGGAAAACTTAGCTATACCTGTCACTGACCCCAGCGGACACACACTCGTCTCTTTGTTTGCTCATCCGCCTGCTCAGTCCACAACTTTTTACTGAGAATCCTATGTACCAAGAACTTTGGGGTGTTTTAAGGGGCGTGACAGATGCAGTTCCCTACCCTCTTGGATCTTATAGGCCACAACCACATGGGCCAGGACTTCATGGCTCCATAGCAATGCCATCTGGTCAGAGAAAGAGGATGCTAGGGAGGAGGGCAAGAGTGTTGAAAACCCTGGAGAAGAGAATTTCCCAGAGCAGAAGAAAGAAGGCAATGTGGCTTCACACATGGACTGCCATGGAGTTGCTGGCTGGCTACTTAAGAGTTTGGCTGCAGCCAGAGCTTAGAATAAGGATTGCAACCCTCTCTGCTCTGGCTGGGCAGGGAGCCCCAGGTGCCCTGAGGTGCAGCCAGGACAGGCAGAGGCTGGGTGGCCAATAGAATGGAGCAGATGGGAATTGTCAGATGGGCTGTACGGCTCATTAGTGTGCCACCTCCTCCCCCACAGCATCCAGATGCACACCAGCAGCACAGCTGTCAAGGGGAGAGCAAGGGCCTTGAAGGGCTTAAGACAACCTTCGAACAGCCGTCACATTCTCAGAGAGCAGGAAGGACTTGGACGGAAGGTGGAAGCTGAACTCTCTGCTCAGCCTCCCTGATTAAGTCTGTGTTTCAAACTCAGTAGCCCATGAGGTCTTCATCTCTTTCAGTTACTCCTCTAAACAGATGTCCATTTTATAGGCCATTCCTGAGCCTTTCCTTAGGAGCAAGTTTCTCCACTCGTCAACACAAATACCTCCGCCTTTACCGGCCTCTGAAACACAGGTGATGCCCAGGTGTAAGCCGGAGCACAGACAAGCTTTCTGGGCTTATGGTTTCTCTCTCTTTGCTCCCACATTGGGAATGTTTGCAAGCTACTTATCCTAATGAGAGGGCATGGTGCCGATTGGAAATGTGCAGAAATCAAAGATTCGGGAGGGACTGACGGGACTTGGGGGGTTATAGAGAATATTTTTTAAATTCCCATCCAGAAAGAAGGCCTCCCCCAAGGTCCCTGAGCACTGCAGAAAGTGAATATATGGTAATCAGCGCAGTGTGGGGAGGCTCTGTACATTTCCAGGACATAACAAGAAACTTATCACTGTTTTCCGCTGTTGCTGCATATTCCTGAAATCCGTGCTTGCTGGAGAGGCGTGAATGGAAGATTTATTTTGCATTGTTAGACTGTCAAGGCACTCTAGAGCAACAACTTTCAAATGATAACTTCCCAAGCTTACAGAAGTTGTGAATTACATGCTTTTAGTCTAGTGCGAGCGAGGAGCTGACAGCTCTCTCCCTCCCATCATGCCTCACTCTGCCACTTGGATGCCTTGAGTGTGGCCAGTGACTCCACATACTGCCCTTCCCAAACCAAACGGGACTGCTGTTAAGAATGACAGAAATCTATTTCTAGCTATGACACAAGCTGAGGGACTGACATGTCATCACAGGAGGAGAACTTTTTCACACCTAAACCCCCAGAGCCCCAGGAAAAACTTCTTTGCCAAAATTCAGAGCATCTCAAGTAAACTGGATGTGAGAAGGGATCCCAGAGGTTGTAAAGAAGGAAGGAGGGATAGGCCCGCTGTGGGAGGAAGAGAGCAGGATACACTAAAAGCGAGAGGCTGTATCAAAGTGCTTTGTCTCTAGTCCATGTTAGCCTGTCACTTGGACCTTGGAGGTACATAGCCATTTCCTTTAGGTGAAAAAAAAAAAAAAAAAGTAAAGCCCTACACAGCATAAGACCCAGCCAGGGTATTTGTCAATGACCTCTAGGTATCTAGTGATCTCTGTCAAGACACCTAATTTTTTCAATTAACATAGGGGAATTGAATCTCAGTATTAGTTAATAAGCAAATCTCTCAAATAGAATTACCTTCTGACGGGGCTGTTGATGTAAATGCAAGGGCGAATACCATTGCATGTTTTACTTGCTGCTGCTTTCTCTTAGCACCAGTGCGTTATTCCACAGGTACTTCAGCTACCTAGGTGCCCCCCAGTCACCCACACGCACCCTTCTGCTATCAGATAGGATTCTTCATGGGCACGCTTAGTGCCTTATTTGCCTGCCCTCTGTTTCCCAGCATGTATTGCCTGTGGGGTGGTTATTAGATTGGATTAGGACCTCACCTGATAATAAGACTTGTCTGTAGCTTTGTAAAGGCCCCACCCCTCCCACCCCACCCCACCCACACACACACAGAGGCTACTCTGGTTGGTTTCTCTTGGTTTGCTCCTAGCACATATGAACCTGGACTTGTTTTCAGTACTACAAGCATCCTGTCTTCCAGCACCTCTTAATGAAAATTCGGCGGAAGCCAAAGGCTTCAGGTTGTGTGACGCTTATTCTAGGCTGCACATGACTGCTGAACAACTGGCCATGCGTTCAAGTTTATTATTCGAGGTCTGCACATGGGAGCTGGCATTCTGCCCATTTTTCTTTCTTTCCTAAGGCAGGGAAAACAGAATAGGCGCATTTGTTTGGGGTAAAGAAAAACAAGAGATTTTTCAAACGGTTATGAATAAAGAAGAATTGGTCCATTTTGGAACCTCTCGACCTTGGCAGTGTCCCTCTAATGCTATATAAACATTTGTTTTGGGTATTTAATAAGCTGCCAGCTGACAAATTGCAGAACTTTTTTTCCAAGAGCGCCTTATCTTTGCTAGAACCACTGAGATGGCAAAATATGTTCTCCGTCTCAACAATTCCCTCTCTATTTGCATGTGGAAATTGGAAAGCAAGTTGTTTTTCTTCGTTTGCATGACAAAACTCAGACCCCAAAATACAATTCAGCATTTAATTTGAGCTAGTTAGAGAGTGCAGAAAAGGGCCCCAGCCCATTTGGCTCCGTTTTGCTGCTGATGTTTCTGTTGTCACAATTAAAATTGATTTATAAGGCTAAGGACATGAAATACCTTCTACAGCACTGCAGAGAGTGGAGTCTGCATCCTCAGGAGGCCACTGGGAACAAGCCAGATCCCCGAAAATGCCTATATCCTGGGGCACCAGTAACTCCCATTACATCTAGTATAGCCCCTCAACACAAATGCATGCACAGAGAATATGGACATTGCCCCAGGGGAAGGACAAAGACACCTGGAGTGACTCAAAAGCTCCCCCACAATCACAGCTTGCCAAAAGCAGGTCATGGCGCCTCTAGACAAAGAACATAAGGCCTTTAATTTTTAACTAAGTATTCTTTGCTAATGACTCCCCTGTAGCGGTGCTTTATTACGTTGATGCTGCTTTCCTTGGCTTCTGGACTCAACAGGGGGAGGTTTCTCCAAGCTACCTGCAGTGTTCTCCTTGTCCATTCTGTCCTTGTCTAGCTGCTGGCTAGCAAGGGAGCAGATAGCTGAATGTGACCCCTCCATGTTCCCAGTTTGGGTACACCTTCTTTCTACATTTCTCCAGTGCTGACCGGCGAGTGAACCATTATGCCAAGCATTCAGCATTATCCCCAAAGCCTCCTAGAAATGGAATAAAAGGCAGTTTTGCAGGTAAAGGGTGAGGGGGACCGACATTCCAAGTAGAAGAGACATGCTCAAAGGCATGGGGGACCTGGTCATGGCTTTGTATGACTAGGAAAAGGAAAAGCCCGAGTTTCACATCATGGTGGACATCACTGAGGGATTTGAGATGACATTTTTACCTTGCCACATTGAGACTATTTTAAATGTTAATAGTTATCTATGTAATAGAACGGTTAAATGTATCACGCATGATGTCTCTGTCACTAGAAGCTGTGGGACAGGTTAGACCATCAGTGCCTGAAGAATCTCATTTGCCAGAAAGAGCCTCTGCCCTAACATCTTTCCCCGGGTGTGAGAATAGGACCTTCACTCACGCAGCAACCTGACAGTCCCTGTACTACATCTAACATCTCAGCATGTATAGGTTCCTTTCTCAGATAAGATGGCTAGGTCTTTATCAGTGGAAATCAGCAGACCAGAAGAAATCAGACTCCTGCAGTGGGCCAACTTAATGCAGTCAGCACACCTGGCTTCCAGGCCACATCTCATCACAAACATGCCTGGGGCCTTGAAAACGGAAATTACCATCTCTGGCTAAAAGTTTCACCCTACAGTAGGAAACAGAATGGTTCACAATCAATCCTTACATAGGAATGCGCATATGGTCCCCAGCCAAGCATAGGAATGCTCATACAGTCCCTAACCAATTGTAAGGAGCTGAAGACAGAAAGCACACACTATCACTAGGCGCTCTAATACTAAGCAGCCCTGGACAGTCCGTGAGGAGTGACTATTGCAAAGAGCTGCCATAGCTGGCTGAACCAAAGACTTTTATAACTTTTGTCAGCTCTCTGCTATGAAATTATAGACTCTTGGGGCTAGAGAAGGCGAACTCTCCTTTAGTCCACTCCATTTACGGACAGCTCTGCAGGCATAAGCGGCTGCTAGCCCACAGCCCTGAGGCTACTGAGGGGCACTGCAAGACAATGAATGGGGGCTGAAGGCAATCCATTCCTTTTATTACCTTCACCATTAGTCCTCATATTATTATTGTGAGTACGCAAGGGAGAATATCATTCAAGTTTTTATTATCTCCATGAGACTCATCAAGTCGACAAAATCGAGACAATAGCTGTCCCTGAAGATCTTAGCCGGGCTTTCATCTTATTGATTCCCCAGCTTCTCTTCTCTTCTCTTCTTTATGCAGTTTGAACTCAAATTCGGAGACAAAGTCTAGATGTCTGCACAACTGCCAGGCAGGTGACTCCTCCTGTGTTTACCTGAGGTGTGACAGGCTAGGGTGGGTTTTTAAAAATGATTTGCTGTCACTGAAGGGTAGGTCACAGGATAGCAGAGGACGCTCAGAAGGGAGACAACAGTGGGCAAGAAGAGAGAGACTGGGCATCTAGAGGACCAGGGGAGCCATTCTAGGATTGGCTCCCTGCTGAGGGCTTGTGGATGGAAATCAGGAACTTGTATGTAGAAGCTAGACAGAGGACACAAATAACTCTTCCTCCATTCCTTCCCTCTTCAGCTGACCCTTTCTTTGCCTTTTCTCTCTCCCTCTTTCCCTTCCACTATTACTTCCTTTCCCCATCCCTCCCTCCTGTGTTTAAAAGTCTTGATTCTCCCCCCTTCCTCCCTTCTCTTTTTATTTACATGGAAATGCGTATGTAGTTGTTGTTATAAACTTTGAACGCAGAGTCTTAACTGCCCTGGAAATGAATGTTCTTCACGGGAAAAGTTGACAGGCTGAGGAAGTGTTCTTTAATTTCTTCATTAATTAATGAATGGCAACTTAGAGACAGCCTGCACGAAGATCAAGGCTTTCTTTTTCTGAAGGGATACCTCACGTCACTGAATGTTATGCTCAGATCAAAATCAGATGAGACAGGGCAACGCTAGTAAGGTCCAGGCAGGCATACTAGGACCTGTGCAGAGGAGGAGAAGACACTGGGCACCTCCCCAGTAGGATGTCCAGTAGCCTCATCCCTCTAGATAGCCCTGTCTGTACTTGCTACTGGGCAATAGTCTTTCTCCTGATGTTCAGTGAGACCTGATCTTTAAAAACTTGTTATTTTACAGCTTTTAAAACACTTGTCATCAGGACACTGTTTAATGCATTTAGTTTTGGAAAGCATAGATCTAAATACAGTGTCTGTATTTATGTATAAATATACACACACATACAGGAAACTCTTTTATTGCAGCTTAAGTCCCAGTTACTAAGATGCTTCAGATTTTATGAATTGTTTTTCGCGAGTAATAAGTCCACTATTTTTAATCCTGGTCCCCTTGTCACCTCTCAAACCACCTTTCTACCTTATTCACTCTAGAAACGTGGAACTTAGTGATTATACAGTCATTCTCTGTACAGTGGGGAATAACATTCATGTTTTTATTCCCTGTGAGGCTCATCGGGGCTGAAGAGATCGCCACTAGAAGGTGATCTTTGACTATTTTTGTTGTGTGTGAAACCTATCAAAAACCTTCCTAAATAGGAACGCCAGCATTCAAAGCACAATTTTTGAGTCGTTCATTTGCTCCTGGGAATCTGGCACTCTCAGGTTGTAAGCCCCGTCATAGAAAAAAAAGAGATTATTATATACCTATGACTTTTCAATTTTCTGTTAGTAAATGTTGTGGAAAATGTGATCCATCTACGACTTTTTTGGGGTTTTTATTTTTCAGCCTATAAATGTCTATGGATTTTTAAAACAAAAAGAAATGGCAAATTAAGACAGGAAGGTATGTTTCATAATTTCTTGCTTTTTTCAAAAACTAAAAATGCTTTCTTCAAGAGATATTTACCCAAATGTCACCTCTAACTTTCCAACCAAAAATCCATTTGGGGAATCTATTTCAGCCTTACTTCTAGTTCCCTCTGCCATCATCCTATAAGCCGGTAACAGGATTGTTATCCTTTATCTCCGGCAACTAGGACGAGCTTGGCCATAGGAGAGCATCTGTCCGTTTGTAGACATTTCCCTTCCACCCTTATGTATTTAAGGAAGAAAATTGCCACTGATTTGTACAAAGCAAATTGGCTTATACTCTATAATGGGCTTCTCCTCTCTCGCCTCTGCCAGGAAAAGGTCATCGTAGACTTTTCCTCTATGCACAACTCAGGGATTCTTGACAGCAAGTAGAGAAATCACATACTCCCAAACTGTAATTTCCTTCTCTGATTAAGACCTCAGTGGTCACAGGTTTCTTGGTTTTAGCAAGTTTATTTGCTACTATGTTACTGGCTATTGACTAGGATGTAAATTGCACCTCACATGCCCTTACTGAAGTACAACCAGACACAAAGGGGGGGGGGGGTTGACACAGACAGACAAACAAACAGACAAAGAAGCAGAGACAGAGGCTGCCAAGCAGGCATGATATACACATATTTTTAAACATATTAGCAAACACATATATGCACACAAGTTGGCACACACACACACACACACACACACACACACACACACACACTTCTTCCCTCCTGAGTTAGGATGACTCTTCTAGATACCATTTATCTTCTCCTATCACAAAGTGCCTGCCCTTCCACAGTTCGATTCCTTCATCACCGCCTCAACAATAGAGCTGTGTGTGTGACGGTAACATCCCAGGGCCCAGTGGAGCTCTTACTCTTGAGTGCATCTGGTTGATGTCTGGAAGAAAGTGAACATAAATAAGTTAAGGACAATTGATAAGAAGCCCCACAACCTATCCAAGGGATGGCACAGCTGACCGCCTGCAGCTTCTCAAGGGCTATCTGTGTAAAGTTACCTGGACCACATTGAGTGGGCAGCCTCCTCCCCTTGTTCCTACTACTCCTAATCTGTGGGTCGGGTGATTTACAAGAGATTATGAAAAACAACTGGGGTGAATACGGATTACCCCCATCCTTTAGAAGAACACAGCCTTTCCTAACATGGTACTCATGGACCTAGACCCATCTCCAGAAAAAGCAATGAGATTCCATTCCTCTGAACTTCTGTAGGAGCTTTGGCCTTCTATTGTGCTGGTGACCTCGGACTCTTACAGTGTAACCACCTCTGTGAAGCATTCACACAGGCATCTGAATAGCAGTGATGGATGGCGCATTCTTGCAAGGTCCCATGTAGGGTGAGCTTGTGGGAACACTCACTACATTTCACTGGTTCAGCTTGGACACCTCAGATGGGCCTCCTGAGGGGGCCAGTTGTCCCCCTCTGGGTATTTTGACTCTGCATAGCACCTGGCATCATGGCTGGCACTTAATTTTTACACATCCAGCGTTTCGGGATTAATGAATGAAGGAATCAATTAGAGAACGCTGCAATATCCACTTAGGAAGCACCCAGTTTCTCCTCCTTTCCCAACTCCGTGTGAGAGATGAGCTGACAGTGTGAACGTCTGTTGCTAGGCTGCTCTTCCCCAGCATCTGCTTTCATGCCTTCCCCTGCCTCTGCTCCCATTTGCCACAGCTACAGCCACAGCCCACTCACCTGTAAGATACAGATAGTCCTTGGCTCACTTCTCCCATTGAAGTAGGGCCAGGGTAAAGAGAAGAACCCCTAGGCAGCCAGAACCCAAGGGGAATGATCCATAACATTTTCAAACCGAGTGTTTGTTGTCCTGGCACTATTTCTCCACATCATGTACCTGCGAGCAAGTGACAAGCAGTATCTTCTACCTATGGAATAGGTGGGGTCTGGTTTTAGCCCCCTGAATTCGCTTTTGAGGTATATGAAGTCAGAAAGATACATAAATTATTTGCTTTGGGGGGGGAGGTTTTAATGTTTTACTTTAACATTTTTATGCTGTGTATGTGTGTGTGTGTGTGTGTGTGTGTGTTCGCTGGGATAAAAATTCACATTTTATTTTAAACCAAGAATAACTAGAAATTGATTTCCTGGCAGGTGGGCACCTGTGTGTCTCTTCTTTGCTTCGCCTGTCCCACTTTGTAGGGCGACAGGTCAGGGATACAGCGCGAGGCACGATCCTACAGTGCATGAGTGGTGTGGATGGGCAGGGTCCTTGGCTGATCACCGTGCTCTCTACACAACATCCTCACATGGCTCTGATTTCAGTCAAAATGTCTCTCATCTGACTCCCATGTATTAGGGACTTGGGGATAATTTACCCACACACAGAATTACCCCGGAAGGGGAACCTGACTTGGGATCTGGGCACAGATGGTATACCATCCACCTTCATGGCTGTCCCCAAGACTGAGGCATTGGAGCACTTGCAGGGTGCTCCATTTGCAGTAGCAACTAGAAAAATGCTGGAGTAATGACACCATGTAAATGCTCTGTCTGGTGTCCGTGAAGACTCTGAAATCTTCCATTAACTATAATTCATAGAAGAGAAAGGTGGTATATTTAAAGACTATTCTCTATAAAAATTGAAATGTAAGCGGGGTGGAGTTTCTAGTTAATCCTCAATTATGCAGAGTACACTTAGTTAACCATAAATTTACATACTTCTCAAGCACTCAAGCTAATCAAGGTTTTCCTAAAAATCAGAAAGCCCAATGGGGTTGAATTTTTGCAAATATCAGTTCTGTGGGCATGCATGCACAAGAGATATTAGCTGTGAAATTAGTGCCCGGTGTTCTGAAAGTCCCTGCCCACACCAGCCGTCCATCACACTCCCAGCCAGCAGGCCTCCTATTAACCAGAGTATCCTAACGCTGTGGTTCAGAAGCAACTACTCTGCTCTGCATCCCCATTACCAGAGCCCAGCTGCACCCTCCACCAAATGGTACCTGGGCTTCTTATTCTCTCTCTCATTGTCCAAGAAATGAATAGGTCTGCTCTGTTAGAAACTGGAATTCTCGCCTGGCCTCAGAACTGTATTTAGGCTGGGGAAAAGGAGTGCTGTGTCTTAGTCACTAATGTGACTGCAGAGGTGCCTGGAGCTCATTATTCCTAAGGTGAACCTGAAGGTTGAATAGCCACAAATTCTGTGTGCAGGCAGAAAAGGGGAGGGTGAGGATCATATCTTAGTAATTTGAGAATCCTAGCACTTTTTTTGTGTGTCCTATATAGGAGGTGTAATGTTACTGATATTCCCCTGCAGCTGAGTCTTAATTGAGGGAGAAGCCCCTCCCTGGAGACCGGTACATCTACCAGAGGCAACATTTGTGCATAGGCCCTAACAAGCTTTTGTTTCTACCGTTTCTACCTTCCCACCTGGACTATTGCAGTACATCTGTCCCCAGAGCTCCCGCATGTGGCCTAGAGTTCAAATGTGGGGTTCAAATACTTGGGGTTACTTAAGAGTCAGAAGGGAAAGATAAAGGCTCTGGCTCAGATTCTGAGTGACCTAGCTTCATGACTTTTCCACTGGTCTAGGTCTCTTCCCTATAACTGTATTTTGCCTCCTGATTTAAAAAAGACAAGAAATGTGCTCTTAGGTAGGGACCACCTCACTTTGGTTTCTCCAAAGAAATTATCACGCTAAAGCTATGTTAAGTGTCCTCCCAAACAGAACACAGAAACCAGAGGAGCCTAGAAGGGAAGGAAGCAGTGACATGTTTAAACATTCTGTGTTTCTTTTTTTAAAGTTAGCACATCCTCTCTTAGCCAGGACCACGGTAGACTTACAAATGATTCTGATGAACGGTGAGTCTATCCTCCTCTGCTTTCTCGAGGACAACCTCTCCAGCTCTTTTAAGGAACTGTCCGAGTCCAGATTCTTTCCAAGCATGCTTTCCTAGAACTTTGGTTGCCTTTGCTTCTGTTTCTGCAGTCTTCTAAACACCAAACCCTGAGTGAGGCTAATAGAGAGTGCTCTGAGTATCCATGAGTAGCTTAGGAATCTCAGCCAGCAATAAGGGGAGGTCCCGGCCCAGGAGATAGCACAGAAAGTGGGGAATTGGCATGTTGGAGGAGAGAGAATACTATGGACTTGCAGTCTCTCCAGCATACTCTGGTACACCAGAGAAGCAGAGAGGATTGTGTAAATGTCTACCGAGATCTGCGTGCCCAGGGAAGTCCTTTCGCTCTACCTGGACATGGTGGGTGCAGTGAGCCATCACATTGCGGAGTCATCAGATTCTCCTCACAGTGGGAGAACAGAAATCCACCCGGCTCTGAAATATTCGCTTTCTTTCTCCTTTCCAGGTGCTCATGAGAGCTGGGGGCGGGGGGGGGGGGAAGCCTTAGGCATTACTTTACAGTGTCCATAGGTCTCAGATTGGCGAGCACATGTGGATGAATTATTTTGAGCGAGTCAGAATGCAATTATTTCATTTTCCTTCCAATTCCAAATTGTTGATGTTTAGAAATAAATTGCTCCCGGTGTTTCTGATTTACAAGGACAAAATGTGAATGCAGAAAACAGGTTCAGTGGAGTGATTTGAATTTCCATTACAATTACAGTTCTTTTCAACCATATGATTCTGTGCTTTCCTCAGATGCATCACCCTGATGCTGGCTGCGTTTGGATGTTGATGCTCACTCTGCCCAGGCTCCCCTCAGCATCCCCATCACATAGCCCCAGCTGCCACAGGCCACTGGGTAGATTAAACTAAGCTTCCCAGTGAGTCACTAATAAAACTGGAGTGCCCATCAGGGCTGGCTTCTGGGGCTCAACAGAGAGTGGAGGGGTGGCGAGCTCAGCCTCATAACTGTGGAGTCGTGTAGTATCTGCAGAAAGTAGGTTTGGGGAACCGCAAACACTGACCAACAGATGCTTCCAACCACGCACAACCACGTCAGCAAAGCTACGAGAATCAACCAATTCTCTCTGCCAGATGTGCTGAGAGCTCGGTACATGTGATACTCACCACAGCGCCAAGGAATAAGGTTATTATTGCTAGTCCATTTTACATATGAAAAACCAGGTCTTGTTGAAGTCCCCAAGTGACAGAGGTAAAGGCTAAACTGCAATTAACTCAGTATTCAGAGCCCAGCTTCCAATTTCCCTGAACAATATTGAGCACCCCTCCATTCCACAGCAGAGGGTTCAGAAAGTTTAGGTGATGTCCCCAGACCTCTGCTCCGATAACTTCATGAGGTCATAGATGTCTGGTTCAGACAGACTGAGGCTGGAGAGACTATTCAGCATCTAAGAGCCCTTGGTGCTCTTGCAGAGGCTCTGAATTTGGTTCCCAACATAGACAGTGGGCCACTCAAAGCCATCTGTCACCCTAGGTCCTGGGTGTACAACACCCTTTTCTGGCCTCTCTAGGAACCTACATTCACATGTGTGCCGAACACACATGCACCCATGCACACACACATGCATACACACATGCACATGACACATTTTAAAACATAGTAAATTTCAAAAATACTAACTCAGATGATGTCCTCCCTCCCTCTCCTAGAGAACTGACCACTCAAAAGAATTCAAAGAATTTGGAAAGACTCAATCTTGCTTACCCAACGTAGAAGTTATCGTTCCTACCCTCAGCTCCATGGTAGATCACCCCCAAATCAGGCAGCCTCTGCCATGGGTCCTAGAGCTCTGCTCACAGGTTACAGACACTTGTCTGTTCTAAAATGAAGGATTGCTCAGAGCAAGCAAGAGAGGACAGTGCTTAACTTCGCAGGGGGTGAGGCTGCCTCAGAATCTCTGGAGCCATTTTATCTGTTGAGTGTCCCCCAGTACACTGTGCTATGGATGAGGAGAACTTCAGAGCTCCTCAGGAGATGTTGGAGAAAGTAGATTACATAACTCGGTCTGTTTAAGGCAAAGCCAGCTTTTCCATGATGGCAATCCTCAGTCTTAGATTCAATGGTATTCATACAGTGGGCACTGGGACAGAAGCAACAGAATTCAATTATCCATCCAGGGCAATCATCAACCCTGAAGTCTTGCCTCAGCCTAGGCTAGAAACAGGAAACTATGATACAAACAAACTAAATGCACCCTCACTGGCCAGTTGTGTGTGTGTGTGTGTGTGTGTGTGTGTGTGTGTGTGTGTGTGTGTGTGTGTGTGTGTGTGTGTGTATGTGTATGTGTATTCACTCATGGGACAGCTAAAGACTTTTGCCAGGTGTTTTCCCATCACCATCCACCTTACTTACCAATTACTATAGGCTGGCTGGTCAGCAAGTCCCCAGGATGTTCCAATCTCTGCATCCCCAGTGCTGGAGTAACATGTAATCACTGCTAGGTCTGGCTTTTTATGTGAGTGTGCTAGGAATCCAAACTCATGCTTTGTGGTCCTCCTGCATGTGTGACAAGGACTTTACCTGCTAAGCCATCTCTCTGGCCCTTTATTTATTTACTTTTATTGATTCTTTGGGAGAGCCCTTCATTTTTAATGTATAATCAGCTTGCTTTTAATTTCTATCTGGCCCCCACCCTTACTGCTCCACCAGTCACCTCTAGAGTCTTAAGACAGTGAGTTCAGGATGAAGCTTGAATGCATTAACAAATACAAAGTGAAGCCTGTCCTTCCCACCTCCAGGATACAGAAGTGTCCCAGTGAAAGGTTAGTCTAAATAACTAATTAAAAGAAGACAGGAAAGCGGAGGACCTTATTATTGGCTGAATGAAAAGCAAAATAACCAGACGCGATAATAGTTCAGCATGAAAAACGTGCTGTCATTTTTGATTCATGTTTTTCCTAATACCAGTGTGAGCCTTTGCCTGGGGTGGGAAGGAGCCAGCAATACAGGGTCTGGGCAAGCCTGCAGTGGCTGATGTACCCCCACCTAAGAACTGGCTCTCTCAGGGAACCAGTGGTTTAAGCAGCTCTGTAATTAATGTTCTTAATTAATAGACTTCGTTTCTTAGAGAAGGTTTAGATGTATAGGAAAATTGAACAGAAATTGTAGATGGTCCCCACGTACCCTCCCTCTCCACTGCCCCAGCCCATTTCACCTGTAATTAACGTCCTGCATGAGCGTGGTACACTCGTTACCACTGGCAAAGCAAGACCATATTATTATTAAAACACTCACAGTTAATGCAATTATTAATTAAAGTCCCTACTTGACATTAGGATTTATTCATGCATTTAGACAAATGTATTAGATAAAGGCATTTTACACTATCACAGTAGCAGCACTTAAAAACCCCTGTGGCCCCCTATTCATGTCCCTCTTCCTCTCGTGCCCACTCTCTGACAACCACGGGTCTTTTTCCATTTCTGCAGTTTAGTATTTTCCTGAATGTGACACAGTGGAAGTAAGTGAGTATTTATTTGCCTTTAGGAAATTTTAGAACTTCATGCATACTGTGAGCTTAGTTTTTTCAGTGTACTTTGGTAGCTTGGTAGTTCATGGCCTTTTGTTGCCAAGTAACATGCCTGCCACTGTATGGACATACTACAGTTATTTTATCTATTCTTCTATTGAAGGACATCTTGGTCAACTCCAGGTTTTTTACTAATCATGGAGAGAGTTGATATCAGTATTCATATCAGGTGTGCAAGTAGACCAAAGTGTTCATCTCCTTTGGATGAATACTGAGGATTATTTTTGCAGGATCCTATGATAATTCTATGTTAATTTTATAAGGAATCTCCAAATTGTCTTTCAAGTAGCTAGCTCCTCTTGTCTCATATTCTCTCTAGCACTGACCTTTGAAAACTGTGGGAAACAAGCATCTAAAACTGGTTTACAACTATATAGTTATATGATGCTGTTCTATGTAGTCTCTCCTTTAATCTTCGTTACCAACTTCAAAGAATGTTTTAATAGACACATTTGATACACGAGGAAACCAAAGTTCAGAGCGGTCCTGTGAAAAAACCAGGATTATACACTAAATGTCAATCAGGCCTGACTACCTGAGTTCAATTTCTAGAACCCATGCAAAGGTAGAAGGAAAGAAGAGACACCAGAAAGTTGGCTTCTGACATCCACATATGTGCAGTGGTATCTCTGTGTACACACACACACATCAATAAATGTTTTAAATTGCAATATATGTTGTTTCCAGATCTTCAAAAAGCCACCCCTGTTGAAACTCCAGGCCTTGGCAGAGATGTGTATGTCTGGAAGTAGAATGGTTGGGCTTTACCTAGTCCATACCTGAACTCCTGAGCTCAGTGGGCTTCTTCCATTCTACGAAACTCTTCTTGATTTCTTCACTCACTTGATACTAACCATGGCTCTGAGCTTTTCCTTGGATCTAAGACTGCTATGCCCATTTTCACCCATATGACTTCCTCTGCTTCTGCTTCTTTCTGCCTGACTCATCAGACTCTTGATTCAACCAAGGAGCCAGGAGAAATCAAGGAGAGCAAGGAAACCTCTCCTCACCTAGCCCCTTACCCACACAGAGACTGCCTGCACTGTGGTCTTCTGTCTAGAGTTCTGAGAGTCCTTTACCTGCTGTGACTGCATGAAACAACCTTTTGTTGTCTCATTAAAATTCACTTCCTTTCCTTTTTCACTGTTGCATTGGATCAGTGAACCCTGTGTATTGGGGTTGGCAGGACTGGAAAACTAAAATCATACCCATGTACACATGTGGAATCTTAAACACTTTAATTTTGCTGTATAATATTTGAAACATTAAAAAAGAATATGCTCAGCCAAGATGTAAGCCGACAGCCAAGTGGCCGTGTGTGAACCCATGTAAGAACTGAAACGTGTCTACACCACCCACCCTTGTCACCCTCCTCTACCCCTTGAGAAACTATTCTTATTTCTCCTCTTCTCTTGCACCTTTTCCATGGTTTTATTTCACATGCATATACGCAGACAGGGCATTTTGCTTCTGAAACTTTATGAAAATGAATTCAGGTGTTATAAAATCTTCGGTAACTTGCCCTTTACACTCATATTGTATTTAAGACTTATCATGTGCTGTCGTTAGTAACTGCCATTCATAGCACTGTGTGCATATCCTATAATTTATTTAGCTGTTCTCCGAACACTGGGCAATTAGGTTGTATTATGGTTTGGATGTGAAATGCCCCCCACAGATTCAGGTGCTGAATGCATGGTGCCCAGTTGGTGCCACTATTGGGGGAAGTTTTGGAAACTAAAAGATGGGGCTATTTGGAGGAAAGAGGTCCTTGGCAGCATGCCTTTGGAGATATCTGGTCCCCAGTCCCTTCCTCACCTCCCGTTTCCTGTTCAACATGAAGGGAGCAGCCCCCCGCCCCTTTGCACACTCCAGCCACCATCTTTTTCTGCTTTACAAGGATCTCAAAAGCACGAAGTTAAGTGAGCACAGACAAGACTCTCTGAAACTCTGAGACAAAGTAAATAATCTCTCCCTTTAAGTTGTCCGCACCAGACATTATGTTATAGAATTGTACAGGCAATAATACTAGTCAGACACAGAGAGCGAGCTGTTAGGAACAGTGCTCTCATGCCTGGCGGAGCCAGGGCATCTGTCTGATGGAGTAGAACGGTTGATAACGTGGGTTTTAGCACCATATTGCCCGTTGTTCATCCAGGCTCTGCCACTGGCCAGCAGTGTGGCTTGGAAAGAATTACGAACCTCACTGGGTCTCCATTTTCTTACTATAAGATGAAGATGGTGATACTGTCAGGAAGAAACAAGGGCAGGTTTGCCCACACCGTTCATGAGTTCAAGCTCCCATGCACCCTCCTGGCATGGCCAGATACCCCTTTGTATGGCAGAAGCTTGGCTCCAGCCACCCATTTTCAAAAGCACCCAGTGAACTCATTTCCTCTGGAATAAGGGGAAGAAAGGGCCACAGATCTGCCTGATACATACAATTTTCTGAAAATCCTATTAAAATCAGGAGTGGTTAGGTTTTGGTTTGGGTTTTTTGGTTTTTTGGGTTTGGTTTTTTTTCGCAGAGATGAGACTCCCGTGAGCAGAGTCTGGTGGATTGGTCCCTGGCTGTGTCATCTGGGACCAGCGATGACAAATTGGGGTTTTTAGTGTAACACCTGCCCTCTTCTCGGGATTTAATACCAGGACTATTTCCATCTCATCAGGTCAACAAATACC
The DNA here is from genome assembly GCA_028551405.1 of Uromys caudimaculatus. Classification (NCBI taxonomy): domain Eukaryota; kingdom Metazoa; phylum Chordata; class Mammalia; order Rodentia; family Muridae; genus Uromys; species Uromys caudimaculatus. The sequence goes on along the minus strand of CM052706.1, from coordinate 81,112,611 downwards.
AATCAGCTGTATGTGCAGGCCCCCAGAATGCACTCTTTTCTCAATGAAAGGCTTCCTAAAAACAGACCTTTTCTGAGTCATTCGGGCAGCACTCAGGAGGCAATTTCTGGTCCTTTGTTAGCAAACATGCTTTTCCCTTTCCCATCCTAACAAAAGAAAGGGGCCATTTAAGGAGTGCTTGTTATTTTACTTTTTCCTCCCAAGACCTAAGAATTGATCTCATTCTCATTTGCAAGTCCCCCTTACCACCCAACACACTCGGTTTATTGTCTTGTCCATATTTTGTAGAAGAACACAGGCCATGTCGAAGCAGACACAATAAGCATTGCTTTTGTTTGTGATGTCCCCATCCATCACTGGCTTGTCCAGCATCTGGACCAGGAGACTTCAGAAACAACACTGATGATGGAGGTGGACCCAGGAACAAAGATGATGGAAGCAAGATGTAGCCACACCCATGTAGTGCTGATTCTCATCATTGAGTGCCAGCCAGGCACTCGGGCTTGGCAAAGCTGAGATCAGAGTTGACTGACATTTTCCCCTAACTCTCCTATGCTCATTCACTCACTGTAACATATGCTGACTGCTCAGGTTTAGCTAAAGCTCAGGGAGACACAGGCGAAGGCAGTAGAAGAAAGGCAATTGAGCAAGTGATTGTATTGTTTTTATGTATGTTTTCTTAAGTATAAATCAAGCACTAACTCCATACTTGGTAATGTGCTATTGGATATTTAGAATATTTCTGTGAAGGCTGACAAGATGGCTCAGTGAATAAAGGCACTTGCTGCCAAGCCTAAGGACCTGAGCTCAATCTCAGAACCCAGCATGGTGGAAGGCAAGAACTGATTCCTACAAGTTGTCCTCTGACCTCCACAAGTTTGTTGTGGCACTGATGTGCACACCCTCACATAGACAGACAGCTTGATGGATGAATGGACAGATGGATGGACAGGTATATGTATGTATGTATGTATGCATGCATGCATGCATGTATGTATGAAATTCTTTAAAGGTTAGACAGATGGTTTAGTGGTTAAAAGCACTGACTTCTCTCCCAGAGGACCCAGGTTCAATTCTCAGCAGCTAAACGATAGCTCATAACTATCTGCAACTCCAATTCCAGGTGATCTGATGCCCTCTTCTGGTCTCTGGGCATGAGGTATACATGTGGTACATAGACAAACATGCAAGCAAAACCACCCATATACATAAAAATTAGTTAAAAATTTAAAAACTCTATGAGTTTTTACAAGTTTCATTTTATAGACCAAGCAAATAAGCATTGTGTTAATTATTGAGACCAATGTCACCAAACTAACCAGGAAAAAAAATCTTTGTTTTCACCCATTGCCACATCATGGGCAGCTCCTTTTTGTTATCCACCCACTTGGTGTTGCACCTATTTCTACAACAGATTTTTGGATGTGAACTGTGTCTCTTCAATTGATCGTGTGTGCCTGCCTAGGATCCAGTGCAGTTCCCTGCTATCTCAAGCAGAGGACAAAGGAGGAAAGTGGACAAAACATAAGAACAAATCTGTAGCGTCAGGGAGGGCCACTCCAGAGAAATGGAGCAGTAGTTAACAAAGACTATGGGCTCATATAGTCAACGATGGAAATATGCCATCAGTAAGTATTCAATGACCCTGCATTAAAGACTTACTATGTGCCTGGGCTGCTGGGCACTGGAAATACACAGGGGATAGGAATTTTTGCCCTGGAGGAGCTCATGGTCCCATGGAAGAGATAGATACATGTGTGAGCATTAATAGACTTATCTGTAGCATCCCATAGGACCTGGAAGGAGAAGCATGTGGACCATCACTCATGGGTTCATTGACTGCTCAGTTATACCCCATCATGTAGTCATGTCTGTTGGCCCATATCCCTTGACAGGGATTAGCAGATTGGGTATCCAGCCTAACCCTCCTAGAGAGGCTTAATAGATGGCTTTGCTAATGATAATAGTTATTCAGAATGCTGATCTCCTACAACTAGAGTCACAGCTTCGGGACTGAAGTCTACATAAGAGTTTGTTATTTCTCCTTGTTTATAATGCAAATGGGACAACCAGCTGCCTGGATGACTCCAGGTTGAACTATGGCCATTTCATTTGCAAATAATCAGACCCTAGATAGCAGTCACACAGCCTTGGTGGTCAACAATAACTGACAACTAGAGATGACAGGTCTGGTGAGGCTGCAGGGCCTTAGCGCAAGCAGCAAGGAAACTCTAGCACATCCTGGAAGAGTATAGTTCTCCTCCCCTTCGTCAAAGCTGACTTCTCAGAGGCTGGCATGGTGCTGCAAGTGTCTCTCTAGAGAGGGTCACCCTAAAGCATCTACACTCACTTGGATCCATTTGGTGGAAATGTTTTCCAATGTGCAGAGCTCCTGTTAGGAAACTGACCTGTAAGGTGAGAAAATGAGCACAGCCCTGTCTCAGGCTCAAAACCAAATGCATCTAATGCCACAGAAATGTAAAAAGCAATTTGCATAGCCTCTCTGTGAAGTACAGTGAGAAAGAACCCCCAGACCAGCAACTTGATGTGGTGCTTCATGAGACAGAGATGACTGTAAGAGTGGAGGCTTACAGAACCCCTGGGAAGAAAGCATCCATGGGAACAGAAAACAGATAGGAACACTGTCTTTTTTGATTGTGCTTTGAACATTTTTGTTCCAATTCTGGCTCCATCAAGTTCTGTAGGAGACAGGATGCTGTCATGGCTCCAAGAATGGGCTCCCCTGCCTTAAAGCCAAGTTGCTCATGCTACTTACTATGAGTTACTTGACCTCGCTCTGCTTAAATTTTCTCACCTGTAAAATAGGAATAATAACAGTAGCCTGTCTAGCAGAGTCCATAGTAGAGTTCCTCGCACAGGGTATTCAATAAATAAAACAGAAAGTGTGCCAAGGGAAGCTGAGTAAGAAGATGTACTGCAATGTATCTGCCTCCACTGTTGGAAGAGTATTTGAAGTGGAAGAGGACCTTCTCTATGATAAGCCTTCTTCTGGTTGAAAGAATGGCAAGCTTGGGCACAAGGCCTGAGCACAGAGCACTTCCACTGAGTAGTGGAAGGGGACAGAATTAACGAGAGGCGGGGCAGCCATACTCCAGAGACTGGCTGTCCAAGTGGCACCATCCCTCCCTCAGAACTGAGGAGCTGAACAGTTACCTTCATTCAAAATCAATCTTTCCTGGAAAAAAAAAATAGACAGTCATCTTTTTGCTCTAGGAGAAACAAAAGAAAACAAAACAAGACAAAATGGGGGGAGGGGCGGGGTTGAATGCCAAGAGTTTGCCTAGTATGTTAGATCTCACTTCCTTCTCTTTGGCAGGAAAGGCAGTATTAGGAAAGAGATTCTGTATTTCGGGTGTGTTTGTGCTAATTTGGGGGTGGAGTGTATTCTACTGTCTTCAGCATCTGGCAAAGCTTTCAGTTATGTGGATAACAAATACAGCCATGCTACTGCCTCGTATAATACTCACTGTGTACTCCTCCAGGTAAAGCAGGCTATTTCGTTGTGGTGCCAAACTACAATAGAGTCATTCAAGAACTGGGATGGCAGGAGCTGATAATGCCTACCCAACCAGAGGCTGACTGGCTCCTCTGCCTCATCCTTGCCCCATTCATTCCTCAGCTCTTCTCTCCTATGAGCAGCCTCCCTGGCTCAGGAGAAATTGCACTCAGCTCACGCCCCGTCTGATAACACAGCTGTTCTCTTTCCTTGCATTAATACAGGAAAAGCCAAGCCCGACTGTCCTCCATCGCCTGTGACGATTATCCTTTAGCTTTGATGAGGGCATGTGGAGACAGCCATTGTCCATCCCTCCCCGCTTCCCCCTCCGACCAGGCATGTGGCCACTGTTTGCTTGTTAGAAATGCCCAGCTCTGTTTTATTTCCACCACAACTAGCCACCTGTTCAGTAGCTACAGCGCAATGAGTGACTCAAGCCAGGGCTTCCTCGGGTGCCTCTGAGCTTGACCAGAGCAACCTCACCAGAGCTCCAGCGTGCTACCCAAGGACACCTAGGGTGGGACATTGGCAGAGAGCTAAGTGGGGCATGTGCTACTTGGCTGCACTCTGTGAGCAGCATGCAAGCCTGGGTTGACCTGTTTTCTTAATCAGACAAAGCTTCAGTCTCTTTCATAAGAAAAAGACCCAAACTCGATGCTGGAGAAAGTGATATCTGCATTTAACTCTCTGCAGCCTTCCTTCTCTGGCTGTGTTTCTTTTAATGTTATTAATTTTTATTAAGGTTGTTTTATTATTAATGACCATTATTATGTTTTTCTACAAACATAACAGAACCCTGTTCTACTATTCATATGCTTTGGGGGACAGGACTTGACATGGCTTAAAAATAATTTTTCTATTATAATGTGATATTACCACATCAGAGCAAATTTGGAAACCAGAGAAAAGAAAAAAGACTTCACCCAGTCTCACCAGTTTAACACAAACATTGTTAGCATTTGGGGGAATCTCCTATGAGTCTTTATCTTATACATATTTTAACAGGGTAGTAATTATCTCTACTTACATTTTTATCTTTGTTTTTTCACTTAGTATAGTTATCATATGCAATTTGCATATTATATAATTCTCCTATACGATCATTTTAATGACTCTATAATATTCTATCAAGTCTCTGAAACATAATTTATTTAACTATTTCTCAACTGTTGAATACTTTGGCTGTTTTTGCAGTTACGCTCGTATCATGTTTTTGTATGCACGTTTGTTTTTCAGCTAGGAATTTTTTTTTTAGAGCAGACAAACAAAGGCAGAATTATTGAATTCAATGGGTGGATGTTTTAGGGCTATTGATATGTCCTAACAGTAGTCTTTCCATCTAGAGTCTAGCCTAACATAAGGGGCATGAACACTTGATTGACAAATGAAATTTCTTCTATGTTGCCCATGCCAGAAGCTTCAGAAAAACACACACCATAGTGTTGCTTTGTTAGAGTGAAAACCCAAAAATTGATCCCATACATAACTCAAAGTGTGTATTCTGCTGCGTGGAGAGGTTGCCAAACTGAGAGGGACTGTCACCAGGTCACAAATAATAGTGAAAAGCTTGTCTATAGGGGAAAGGTTGTGGAGAAACCCTCTCCCTTTGACCATCATAATCCCCAACCCCTGTGCCCACCATCCGTCTGTGCCTGTGAGAATTCAGAAGACTATGCCACAAACACTCTCCCTGCTTTATCCTTGAGGGACAATGTGTCTTGAAGACCTTCCTCCGCGAAGAACCTTAGAGTGCTTGCCTTTCCTACGAACAACTAGGAACACAGAGCTGCCTTCTCCAGGTTCTGAAAGCCCTGCTCCTGAAGATGAAGATGAGCTTTCTCCTGATGTAGGCCAGGCATTCTTTCCGTAACCTACCGTTCATAAGGCAGCTGTCTGTGCTTCTATTTCTAAAAGAAATTAGTTCAGATGCTCCAGGTTAAATGGTAATAAAGGGTTGATTTGGCTTTGGGCTGCCACACAGAGCTGTGCAGGGGGTTGAGACTAGGAGACGCAGGGGGACAGATACCCAGTCTAGAAGGTAGCCAAGTGAGGCTTTGTAGCTTGAGGCTGTGCCCACTACCACCACCACCACCACCACCACTGCCACCACCTTTCCTCTTCCTCCTCTTCCTCCTCTTCCTACACCTCTTACTTCTCCTGTTCCTCATCTTTCTCTTCTTAGAGTACCATTTTAAAAATATTTTTGTCTTTGAGAATTGTTAGCATTCTGTCTAAACTCAGTTCGAATCTGAGTCACTACACCAATAATGTGTTTATAAAAGGATAAAGAGATAGAAGGATATGTTCTGAGTGTGGGGGAAGGGGGTGCCTCAGCAGGCCCATGTCAAGGCATCCCTTCCCCCTGAGGGACCAGCCACACGGTGGTATAGTATAGAATAGAGTTTATTCAGGGCATGGGGAGGGGAGTTAAGGGGGTAGTAGAGGCAGAGAAAGGCAGAGAGAGGGAGAGAGTAGAGAAGTAGAGGCCGGCCATGACCACATGAAGAGAAGGGGGAAGCGAATGGAAGGGGGAAGGGGTAAGAGGCAAAGCAAGAGAGGAGGCAAGAGGCAAGAGAGAGAGGAGGGGCAAGCAGCCCCTTTTATAGTGGATCAGGCCTACCTGGCTGTTGCCAGGTAACTGTGGGGTGGAGTTTAGACAGAATGCTAACAAGAATAGTTTCAGATTTGCTGATAGTAGAGAGTTCCCATACACCCCACATAGGGGCTTCCCTTGTTAACTTCTTACCTGGATACAGTCATTTGTCACCATTAAAGAACCAATATTGGTGCATTGTTATTAACTTAACTAGTGCCTTATTATAATTCACTACTTTTTACATAAAATCTTTGTATTACCTCAAATATGTGTGCTGCCCATATGCCTAACTGTTGTTGGTAACATTCACCTCATAGTCAAGGTAGTGCTCATCTGATTTCCTCCCCGCTGTGGAATTGTCTGTTCTCCCCACTTTCACACTTCATCTTGTTAGAACGCCATCACTATGTGACTGTGGTCAGACTAGGAACTCATGTTCTGCTCCTTTAAGGGAAGAGCAATTATACGAATCATTTGGAAATTTTTGTACACGGGTAGTTTGTGTTTTCCATTTTTTAAAAGTTCTTTTCTGTGTGTATATATTGGGGGAGGGGTGCCAGTGGGGGCCAGAAGAAGATTTCAGATCCCCTGAAACTATAGTTATAGGCTGTTGTTAGCAGCTTGATGTGGGTGATAAAAGTCTAACTTGGAGTCCTCTGTAAGAACAATAATTCTCTTCACTGCAGAGCCATCTCTCTGGCCCAGTCCCTCCACTGAAAAATATTTATTTATACATTCATACATTTAACCCAAGGAAATAACTCTATGCACTGGGCACGTGTCATTTGGGAGGTTATTAAATAAGGGTTGCCTTATTAGAGTTAACCACCCCATGTTTAGCCATTGAGAGCTCTTCCCATGACTTCTGTGTCCCTTTGGAACATGGCATCATTATAGGTCTTTAAGTATTTTTATGGGGCATTCTATAGATTAAATTGTATTCTCCAAACCCAGTGCATTGAAAGTTCAAACTTTGATGCCTCAAAATGTGAATTTATATGAAATGTGCCTACTACAGATATAACTAGCTTAGATTACATCATAGTGGAGTAAGGTAGGGAGTTAACACAAAGCCCTATAGACGAGAGACATACACAGCCCTTTATAGACGAGAGACACACACAGGGAGAAGAGCACAGTGATGGCAGAGGTAGAGATCGTGCTGATTCATTCCACAGGGATGGTCCACAGAGCACTAAACATTGCTTGAAAAACACCCAAAGGTAGGATGAGGCAGGGTAAGATCACCCATCCCACAGGTCTCGGAGGAAGCATGGTGCTACAGACACCTTAATTTTAGTCTTCTCATTTTTTCAGAACTGTGAAGAGAGAAAGGGTTGTTGTTTCAAGCTGCCTAGTTTGTTGTCATTTACCTTGTGAGAGCTCAGAAACAGACTGGGGCACTTCAATTCAGGCATGTGCCCTGTGGTTCTGACATTGTAAGAGGCCCCAGGATCTTGTGCATGTGCCCCCATAGTCCCAGAATGCACTCCTTTCTCAAGGAGCCCTAGTTCTTGTGTTTTACAGAGAAAGGTATTAGAAACCTAACTCTGAGGTCTGGGAGTGCTTGTTACTGTAAGAGTGCTGTTGCTTCCAGGCTTTGTCAGCAGACAGAGCAAGGAATTACATATGTGCATACTGGCCCTCACATGCCTGCCTCTGAATAGTCTCATCTACATTCAGCTAAACATAAGTTCATCCTGATGTCTGCATCTCCAATCCATTACCACACAGATCCTTCCAGCATCCTCTTTTTCTGCTTCTTTGAAACTTCCCACTCACTCAGACCATCTGCCATGCATCCACTTAGTTGGGCAGTTCTTGTGCACCTGCATGGCAGACAATATTCCTTTCTAATTCATACAAATGTTAGATGGCGGCCTAGCAGCACCCTGATGTCCACCCACCCACTCAAGCTCCAAGACCTGCACTTCTTTCCCCCTTCTCTAGAACCTAACGGTACTCTCAGGAAAGAATGTTATCAGTTATCAGTATCTTTCTATCTGCCTGAGTAAGCTAGGCTAAGGCACGGGAACAATGAGGCACCAAGGTGTGTCCGCACAACAAAACTTTACCTCTCATTCACGTTCAAGGAGGTTCGGGCAAGCTTCTTCCCACATTCAGCTTCCTCCTTCTAAACTTGTAGCCTCCAGACTGGAAGCAAAAAGCAAGGGCCGAAGGAAGGTGCAGGGCTAGCTTTTAAAGCTAGGCTTGGAAATCATTTCTATTCCTTCAACAGGCATGCAACTGTCGGGACCACGGTACAGCTTGATCCCAACTTCTGGGCAGACCGAGCATCAGTCCTCTTCCTTGGAGCCCGGGGAGGGCAACCTTGTGCCAAGAACATATCCCTGTCTCCATGTGAGCCTTCGTGTGAACTGTAATCAATGTGATAACTTCCTCCAAATTATCTTTATTTTAAATCTCAAATTTGTAACAAAATGTCTTATTTTATAGTTTAAAAAAATCTTAACTATCTTATAGCCAGGGGAAAAAAGAGACCTTCAGTGCACACTTTAGTCATCTACTCTTGAAACCCTATGGCTAGTTAGCACCTCCTCTGCCCATGTCAGGTTGTTCCTGATGTTCAGTTTTTAAAAAACATGCCCATTTGCTTGTGAATCTTGCAGAACAGGTCCACATGCCACCCATTCTCACCCTCTGGTGCTAAATCCAGGTAGGTGAGTTTGGTGGTGGAAGGAGCCCTCTGACGCCCTTGAATGACACACTGGCCAAAGGCACTCAAGAGCCACTGACGCAGGGTACTTCACAAGGTCCCTGCAGCTACTGGCATAGTTAATGCTTTGAATAGCAAAGAAAGACACTTCATTCTTCTGAGAAGTTAATGTCAAAAGGAACCCTACAAATGAGGCCCAAATAATGTCTTAATGACATAGCAGCAAGGCTTATGGTAATTTAACATTGGCAAGGAAAAGCATGACACAAAATTGAATGCACAGTCTGAATTCACTCTTTAATATGTTATGCACTAAGAAAGCAGAATATAGGAAAATATCAACAGTGTTTTTCTCTGGGTGGTGGGATAATGGGTGGTTTGAATTATCTTGTTTAGACTTGTGTGTGTGTTTCCAAGCCTTCTATAATGAGTATACATGACTTGGGTGATCAGAAAAGGAATGCTAAGAGAAAAATTGTTTAAAGTATTCAATCCAGTTCATCCCCCAGCCCCATTGTAGAGATGAGGAAACTAATGCTCAGAGATCCGTTGATTTGTTCGACATCTTGTCATTATTAACTTGAAAGGTCAAGGACCAAGGCACTCCCATAGAGTTGCTTCATCTCCACAACTCCCCTAGAGTCTGGCAGCTCGACATAGCTAAGCCTCCATCTTATGGGAAATGTCACCCAACTTAGACTACTCACTTATCCTAACCCCACGCTCCCAGAGTTAAAAGTGCTTCCTAGTACTTCCTTCATGGTCAGTCCAGAGGTCCAAGAACTCATAACCGCCAGCCCTATCTAGCCAGGAAGGAAAACCAAGCTCTTCTCTAGCACCTGCTCTCAGCCAGGCGTTACGTTGGAACTCAGAAGTGAGACAGCAACAGTGGACAGAGTTAGCAAAGGTTTAAACTCAGGGCGAACTGAATCATGAGGCTGTTTCATCTCATTTTGTGGATGAAGAGACTCACACATGCTCAGACTGCCGATGGCAGAACTGAGGGAGACTTACCTCATGCTTTCTGACCTGAGCCCCCTGCCTCATCATCACTAAGCTACCACATATCTGGCACCAATTAAAAGTCCATGGTGTCTTAGTTGAATTCCCAGAAGGACCACAAGTGCATCCTAATCTTGAGATTGCTGCTGGCTCTCTACCTCAACCCTAGATATTCCACTCAGCCTCACCCAGGTGGCTCATCCTGTGCTCTGAGGTGATGAATCTGTTGCCAGATGTAGACATCTGGGCTCTTGTGAGTCCCTGCCTACCTTTACACAGGACATTCCCCAAGCCTGCTGGCCTGTCAGGATGAGGCTCTGAGAAGATGTATACTGATGAGGAATCTCAGCCCCCAAATTCATTTTTCAAAGAAGCCAAGCAAAGCTGGTGATTTATCCTCTGTCACTCTGCTCCCAGCATATGTTCCACATCAGGTAAGTGATATAGAAGGGATGGTTCAGCAAACATTAAGTTAAAAAGAAACCCTGTCAGGCTTTCCCTCCAAGAGCTGGTTTTTATTTAAAGCCACAAAGTAATTAATTACGTTGAGTAAAAAGCTAAGGATGTCTCCTCCACCGCCCTTCTCCCTATTCAGCAGAAGATGCTCTTCTGACACAGTCACTATGTGCGTGGGTGCGCGCACGCGCATACACACACACACACACACACACACTGGAGCTTGGTTGGTGTGACTCCCACATTTTCTTACATCTTAGCAGCAAGCAGACTCCTCTGCTTGCTTTCAATTGAATTTGATCCCTTGTTGCCTGACTCTCTCTGGGCTTCTGCTTTGGTCCCCTCTCCTGTCACCTACACGCACACACTCCTTTTCTGGTTCCACAAGTGTAGGTCTTTATTCTACGCACAGCAGGGGCTTCTTGTCCACACACTGCCTTGTTCTCCCAATCTCTTGGAGAATCAGTGGCAGAGGACTAGGTTCAGTCAATTTGCTTGATCCTGAGAAGGGAATATAATAGTACCTCATTAGTTCATGAAATCTGGAAAATCATTTGAATATGAGAGATCATGAAGATTCTAGTGCCTTTGTTACCTACAGTAAAACTGTGGGCAAACAACTACAGATGGAAGGAAAGGAGGGAAGAAAGGGAAAAGGGTAAATATCGTCATTTCATTCAGACCTACTATGTGCCAAGCTTGGTGTCATGCATTGGGAAGATGGACAGGAGAAAGACAAGGTTCTGTTTCTAAACAATCTGGTTGGGGAGACTCCCACACAAACAATAGCTACAATGCAGTGGGAGATGCGCTCTAAATAGTGATGAAGATTTTCAGGGCTATTCAAGGACAGGATTGCTTTGTTTGGGTTAAATAGGTAAAACAAATTAAAAAAGGCTGTCCACATAGGTTTCCGAAGAGATACTTTTAATAAATAAACAAGGCAGGAAAGGAAATAAAGGCACCTCAAGGATGAAGGTACCCCTGTCCAAAAGGACAGGGGAATAAAGGGATGGATCCTGCTGAGTCACCCACTGGCAGTGCACGGCTAGAGCACAGGTGAGCGTGGAAGACCTGAGACCTATAGGCGATAGAGCTGGTCTCCATAGAGACCATGGGTTTTATAGGCTTTACCTTGAAGTCCAGTTCTAATTATGTATGCCCATGGCTGAGAGCAACTGAAGAAGTGACATGCTCCATCTTGGATTTTTGATCAACACTTTGATACTTGTATAAATTAGTGTATTGTTCTTCAAGGCAGCGAACTGGAAACAGCTACCAAAATAAGGCAAAAAGGTTACCACCACAGCAGCAACCATGAGTGTGGATGGTAGAGGCATTTCTCCAGTTTCTGCCATACCCCAGGCACCATGTTAGATAGTGGTACCTGTATTTCCTCGTGGATATGTTCAGAAGCAGAAAAATATCTGCATGACCCATCTCACTAGAACTGAGTCACACACACAGACACACACACACACACACACACTCACACACACACACACACCTGTTAGCTGACAGCACAACAAATGGCAGTTCTTCTGTGCTATAGTCATAGAGATGGGCCATGGAAAGAAGTGGAAAGAAGTTTTGTGGCTTTGTTTGGAGAGCTCTAACAGGGGCACTCTAGATGCCCTGCTGGTGGGATGTTCGTTGACACAACCATTCTGGAGAGTCGGTGTGACTGCACTTTTCAAAAACTGCAAACTATGCGTTTATTTTGCTCCAGCAATTTCTACCAGACAGATTCGAAGTAGTAAAAATTAGAGATATGTGCAAAGATTTCACTAGAAGGGTATTTATCTTAGCACTTGTCACAGTAAAAAAAAAAAAAAAAAATAAGCATAATACAAATTCCAACAATTGAAGACTGCTTTAATACATTACGGCACAACTATATGGCCGTCTGTTTTGCAGCCATTAAATGCTATGGAGTGGAAGTGTATTTATAGATAGGGAAAGATGCTCACACCGATGGAGCCCCTCTTCAAAGATGCAGCTTCAATAAAAATGGGTGATTGCTATGCAAACATGACTTCAAGACAAATCTCTCGGTCTACCTCTGTACTAGTTTCCAATATATTTTTAAGTGATTGGGAGCTGAGTGTCGAGCAACATGTATAGTACGAACTCATTTTAATTATAGAAAAATATATATGCGTGTGAATCTCATGAATACTCAGCCTCAGCAAAGGTGGTGGAGGAATGAGGTGTTAAATACATTTTTCACGGGGCAGGGAGATCATCAGGATGAGGCAATTTTATTGCATCATCTATAGCTTTTCTTCCCCCCCCCCCACAATGAGCATGTGTTTCTTATATACCAGAAAAAAATGGGAACAGAGTCCTTCCAACAGCAGTCCAACCGGTTGGCTGCCTCCAGCCATGCCATTCGTTCAAGCATTGGATTGGATTTGCCTCATGGAAAGTCCCAGGGGTACAAGGATGACCAGAACACAGTTCTTGTCCTCGGGGAGTTCATAGCCTAACAAAATGCTAATCTAAAGTCTAAGAATGACCCAGGGCAGGAATCTAACCGCACATGGTTAACCTTTTCTGTTGGCGGTGAAACCTGACTGGATTTGGATTGCTACAGCTCTGTTCTACAGGAGCTTATTCTCATCTAACAATGGAGAGAGAGAGAGAAAGACAGAGACAGAGACAGACAGAGACACAGAGAGAGACAGAGAGACAGAGACAGACAGAGAGACAGAGTGAGAGAGAGACAGAGAGACAGAGACAGAGAAACAAAGAGAGAGAGAGAGAGAGAGGATGATCGGGGGAAGAGAGAGCACTGTGCTGGGAGTCCCACTATGCAGGAACCTTTGCAATCTGGAGAGCCAGACTCGGTCACTGATATATAAGACCCTTCTCTCCCTGGTTCCAGCCTTGTCTTCTGCTTCATCGCCTATCATTACCATCATTTAACTCCACAATCATGCTTCAAACCTGAGCTACCACAGTCTCATGGACCTTAAAAAAATAAGATCCTTTGAGTTAGTCTACTTTCTGTTTCCTTACCTAAATTTTTAGGCCATGGAAGTAGATGGTAGTGACGTCTCAGAGGCTCCAGGTGCCCATAGCTCTCTGTGATGCAGTGTTTTCTGAGCCTCTCCCACTCAAAGCCTTGTCCTAGGTGCTGAGAGCTTCAGGAAGGCGTTGATTGTGCTGTCGCTCTGAGGTGAAGGAAGTCTGTCCATTAGGTAGCACAACATACACTGAGTGAGTTAGCAAGAAAGGGGGCTTACACGGGCTCCCAGTCCTGGGCCAGTATGAAAAGCTGCATGTTGTGGCAAGGCCTGAAGGTATCACTTGACAAAACAGGAAACATTCAGCATTCTCTCATCTTTCTTCTAATGCCAGCAGTGTTCATTCCTGGGGTTCCATCCTGGTGAGCTTACCTAGCCTCATCCCCTCCACAGGCCCCACCTCTGAGCCCCATAGTTAACTAAGATTCAGTCCTCTTAATACCCCACAGTAGGGATTCCAGCACAGCATAAGTTTACGAGAAGACAACTGCATCCTTGTCTTGGAGTCCACAGAACGTGGTTTCATCATATACCTATTCTCTTTAACTCCAGTCTAAAGTTTCTTTGTGTCAGTGCTGTTGATATTTTGGACCAGATAATTTGGGAGTAGGGGGTGCTAAGTATGAGAATGTCTTCAGCTTCCTTGTTTGTCCTTAACTCACAGTAGCATCTCCGTGGTCATGATAATCATAAATGTCATAAGACATTGCCAAATGTCCCCTGGAGATCAAAGTTGCCCCGGGTTGAGAGCTGACATAATCACCAACAATGTAACCTGCAAAGGTCACTTAGCATCTCTGTGCCCAAGTCCTTATCCAGAAAAGTGGAACATAGAAGTAGATGGGTGATGGTGTCCTGTGGGCTCCAACTGCCCACAGCTGTCAGGGGAGCAGTATTGTGCTAGATGCTGAGGACTTCAAGAAGGCATTGTGTTGTTGCTCTGGGGTGAAGGGGGGGCGGGGAAACCTGTCCATATCGGTTATGGAGCAAGTCAGGCAGTGCAGGAGTTTGGTGCAGTTCTGTGGCTCTGAGCACCTCCTCACAGTGGTGCAACTGTCATGTGCTTAGGGACTTCTGCAAGAATGGTTCTCTTCTAACATGTGAACCTCAGGATAGTTCTTAGAGGACAGTGATGTCGCTTCTCAGAAATCCACTTGGGGCACCTGTGGATATAAAGCTAGCTTTTCAGGATCTTCTGAGAATCCCAGTGGACAGTGGGCCCACTGGCAGAGCATGGATACTGGGATACTGCTGGCTGACTGTGAGTCTTGTTACCCTGGGGTTATCTACAGATGCTGCCATGGGGGAAGGCAGCAAGGAGAGGCCTTGGTAAAGCAAATCAGATATTCCATAAGCAAGACCTCTCTTCTTTCCAGCCACTGTGAGGTTTAGGTAGCTGGCTTCTGACTGTCTCAAATCTTTGGTGTGTCTCAGAAGATACACTTGGGGAAGATATTCTGCCACTGGGTTACATTGGGGTCTACTGTTAAAGAAAGACTCTTATCTCTGCTAAGGGACTTTGGTTCATCTTAAGTGAGACCCAGTATAGACCTGTTCTTGCAGTCAGCACCCTATATCAGCACATCTCTGCTAAGATTTTCTTATATGATACAGTGTGTCACCTCACATCCCTCTGACAAGAGCCTTTACAAGCTCAGTGTTCTAATTCTGCCAAGAGAAAGCGATGGACTGTTGAAGTTTCATCACTTTAAGGCAGATCTCAACTCCAAGTGTGTGGCACCATCAGAAACATAGAGTCTGTTCCCAGGGCTCTATGTATAGAAGAAACAAAGCCAGGGGAGAAAGCAGAATTGGTTATGCTCTGGCAATGAGAGGAAAGACATTTGTAGACAGGTCCAGCATTGAGAGTCCAGGGCCCTGACAGCTGGCAGAGGTCATCATATACCCCCAAGCCAGGCTGACTTCCCTGTGGGGATCTGGGAAAGCTGCCGCAGACTTCCTGGTGCTGGCTCAGAAGCACCGCCCAAATCCGGCCCAGAGTGACATGAACAACTATAGTTCAGTAGCATCTGTGGGTGTAAATCTAGCTTTTCAGGATCTTCTGAGAACCTCAGTGGACAGTGGGCCCTCTGGCAGAGCATGAATACTGGGATACTGCTGTCTGACTGTGAGTCTTGTTTCCTTGGGGTTATCTGCAGAGGCTGCCATGGCAGAAGGCAGCAAGGAGACCCTAGCCATCATTCTGATTCTAGCCAAAGGAGCCAGGAGTCTCTAGGCAGCCTCTCAGAAGTCTTCAAGCCAAACGAGCAGGGTCATTGTCCATGGGCCATGAGAAAGAAACCCATTCTTGGCTTGAAGAGACATGAGCTCAAATCCCCATCTATGCTTCCCTGGCTTGACTCCCTCGTCTATTATTGTATACCTGAGTCATAGTTTCACACTATGACCAGGCATGGAAACACATGCCTGCAGTCCAAGCAGTGGGATTGTGTAAAGTGAAGAACCACTTGGGCTACATGTCGAGATTCTTCCTCAAATTAAAAGATCCATACTGCAGCCCATAAGCTAGCACAAAAATTATGTAAAGATGGAAAACCTTATGAATACAAATAGCACTTCTACCTCTCAGATCTGAGGTAGGCTAAAAATGAAAATTATTCCAGCCTATACTTAAAGCTGTTCTCAGTACCTGCTATGCAAAAAACATTCTTTTACTAAAGGCTAGTTTTTGAGTACCCACTATGCATCAAGAATCCTGAGGTACCAGCAAATGAACAGGGCCAAGCTGGTCCTGAACTGGACTGTTTACACTCACTGGAAAGGAGACATGGAGGAAGCTGGGAAGAAGGGTCCAAAGAAGAGCCAGAGCTACCCCGGGAGGAGAAGGGCAGTGAACAGTCCCAGGACTCATTTCCCTCCTAGGGCTGGGTATCAACTCCCCATCAAGAAGCTGCCAGCCTGCCTCCCTGAACAAAGTTCACTGTACTGGAAATGTCCATGCTGGCAGGGAAGATATGTAACGTGGTGCTTAACTCGGTGGGGCTGGGGAGAATTCCTTTTTGCTGCCGGGAACCCACTTCTAGCACATCTATCTGAATTTTTTAAATCGATGGACTCCTTAAGTGAGCGCATCTGGCACACAGCTCCTTGTGCTGGCCTCCCATGGCTTGAATATTCTCTTGCAGAAAGACTGGAGGCAGGGTGGAATACATTGATATCTAAGAATGGACCACTGTTCTGTGTTGGTGGCGGGGGAGGGGGTGTTTATTCAGCGGCTTCCCCAGCTGCTTAGGAGAGCTGAAGCCTTGTGGACAGCAGCATGTTGAGTGTCTCTGTTATTTTATTTAGACAATCCATGTTTAGAAGTTCTGGGCTATTGCAGGGGTCCATCCTGGAGTGCTGCGGGGTGGAGCAGCTTCCAGGGAAGGTCCAAGACTTCTTAAGGAGCACCATTGTTAAAAATAGAAGCATGGAGGAGTGAGCCCAGCAGAAGTCAGACTGTCAATTCAGTTTCCATTCAGAATGCAGCTCCAATTGGCTCAGAAGATGGGTCAGCCCCTGAGAGCACTGTCCTGGAGAAACCCACCAGCCCAAGGGCTCTGCTGTCCACATGAGACTCTTTCTAACGGGCATTGAGAGAACTTGACAGGAGCCTCCCTTATTCTGCCCCCACCCTGGAGAGGCACAGTCCATGTGAATGCAGTGGTGGGGTGCAGAAGTATGTGGCTCAGTCTCCTGGCATCCCAACCATTTTCACAGAGTGTACACACACTATAATGGACATGGATGTGCGGTACTCTTACTGGAGGTCCAGCCAGTCCACTTTTACATCTTCCTCTATCAATGTCTCTGAGGATACAGTGATCAAAAAGACCACAGAGGCTCCACTCTATTTCCACAGGGAAGCAAGAAACAGGCTTAGGACGCCCACTGTGGGTAACTAATGTGGCCATTAGCAGACTTGCTGTTCTTCGTCCCTTCTCCTGTATATGACTTGTTCTTTCCTGGGGTCTGTTTTCCTACAATTGTATGATTAGGTGTCAGGATCTGTTCCCCAGCCTCCATCTCTATATTTCTTCTTCATTGCTTGACATATACATTTATTTTTCACATTGGCATGAATATTAATGATACAGAAGCATACATAAACAAAAAACCCACAGTTTACCAGCCCCCAGGGGTAAGTCCTGTTTTCTTTTTCTCTAAGTTTTAGGTCCATTCACTCTACCCCCCAAGAAGTCCTGCCATTTCTTCCTTGAGACAGGAACAACACGCCGTTCTCAGCTAGCCTTGTCCTTATTTTTGATAAGGCTGTTGGCTTGCGGGTAGAAACTAGACATATAAACAAGCTCCCTAGATCCCCAGGATGTGTTCTCAACCCTGAAGTCTTGGAAAGCCCCCGGAACTATCTACATAATTTAGAGACACAGATTTTTTCACCCGCCATCCATTTGTCTACACTTACTAGACACTGTCTGCCACATTTGGTCCTAGGGGCTGAGACAATGAAGATTGGTAAGAGCTGTGAGTCCCACGCTCCATGCTACTCACAGGAACAGAACATGAATATTGTTACTACCACATGCACACACATCTGAACCCTGGTGCCTTTCAAAGCTATGGTGGAGCCTCTTGCCCTTCTCCTAGTAAGAATAACCATGAATGATGTCCATTCATTCCACATGTCTGTGGTGATCTGGCATCTACATTCAACTCTAGATTCTTGAATTAGTCAGATAGTTCCAGAAAAACAGGACCAACAAAATACATGCCATAACTTGAATTATAAACATCTTCCTCCCACAAAGTGCCATGTATTGAGGGCTTGGTCCTCACCATGGCATTGCATGCAGGTGGTAGGACTTTGGAGCAGAGGAATATCATGGGAGGTATTTAGGTAATTGGAGGCATACCCCAAAGATGATTGGATGCCCCTAGACCCTTTGCTTTATGCCATTACTCCTTAGCTCTTGATATATGTGGGGTTGCCCTAACACAATGCAATGATATGCTCCTGAACCACAGGACCAAAACCCATGGGGCCTATCAATCATGGACTAAAATCTCCAAAACCATGAGCCAAGGTAAATCTTTTCTCTTTATAAATTAATTAACTCAGCTATTTGCTTACAGTGATGAAAACCTGATTAGCACAATGATGTGTGTATATAGAGATTTCTTTTAAGAAGTAGCTCACACAATCGTGGAAGCCAGTAAGCTTCAAATCTTACAAGACGAGTATAACCTGGAGACTCGGGAAGAAGCCATTATCACAGTTCCAGTCAGGATTCCCTCTTGCTCTGGGCAAGTGACACCTTTTGTTCTGTTCTGTCCCATTCACGTCACAGGTGGCTTTCCATATCTGCTATCTACATTCATATCTCACCCAAGAGAAACACAACAGAAGTATTTAGCATGCTTGACCAATTATCTGGGCACTAGAAATCAGTCAAGAAGACATAAAAATAACCCATCACAAACTTATCTCAGTGCAGTGACTTTTTAGAGGACTCGAGACCCTTAGATGTTTGCCCAAGATCAGAGTCATTCGACCTTTATATGGCACACAACCCTGCCTCATCTCCGGATCTGGGTCCTGATTTCATATTGTTCATCTAAGGAGCTTCTCCACCAAGCAGCCCCCAGCCTACCTTTAAGCATAAGGACTCCTGTGTGTGGCTTGGGTCTTACAAACTCTAACTTTAACTAAGGAGGAAATAGCTACCTGGGACCTAGAAACACATGGGGCAGAGTAAGACTAAAACACCATGGCTGCAGCCAGGAAGGGTGTGAGTGAGTATGGGCAGATCCTGAGATGCTGGTCCAGCCTGTCCAAAGCATCCAATACTGAAGCAATGATGGGAATACAGGAACAGAAAGGATACAGGTGCCTTTAACACGCACATGTTGGCAACTTGTCACTCACCTTTGCTCTTTCCTAGTCTGCTTCATTCTGTTCTCTACTCCTTCCCCAGCCCTGTGAGCCTCACTGAGTGATTCAAAGTTGGTTAGGTAGGCTTCTGCAAGTCCTCAGAACAGTGGAGATCTCAAAAACCTGCTAGAAACTTCATCTTATAACAATCTGTTTCTAAGAACCCACCCTAAACATCTATCTCCTCCATCTATGCCCTGGCTCCTGAACTCTCCAGAGATACTAACACTGGTTTCACCAGTTGGAGATTATGTATTCAATATATAAACTTTTGGGGATATTTCATATTCAACCCATAATTCTTTTATGCCTCAGATCTTGACACATTTTGTGTTTTGATGTGCCTTTAGCCAGCACTTGGTGATGTCATCAAAACCTCCTAGCACTACTCATGTCTGCTGTTCTAAAACTGACCAATTCTTGGCTGGAGAGATGACTCGGAGGTTAAGATTGTATATTGCTTTCCAGAAGACCTGATGTGGTTCCCATCTCCCATGTTGGATAGCTCACAGGACTTGTACCCACCTCCAGTGGATCCAACACCCACTTCTGGCCTCTGAGGACACTGGACTCACATGCTAAGGCAGTGCACAGAAGAGAATCTATGGTGCTTCTCTCTGCAAGAGACACTGGCTCCCTGAAAGAGGCCTTGCCTCCCTGAGTGAGCCCAGTCTATTGTGATACAGCTGGAGTGCGTCTGAGAGTGTCTGAGCACAGCAAAGGGGAAAGTACTCTTTCCTGTTTGATGCATGCGATGCAGATAGGCAGCTGAACTCCACCTCAGGGGAAGAGTCTTGCAAGACAACATCTATGAATATCTGGATTAGCCAGCACCAAATCTATTACTCTCCAAGAACAGCATTTTTGTTTGTTTTGTAAAATAAAGATGTTAGTTGATCATCAGGCAGTCTTATATTGGGCACTTGCGTGATTCATCTCAGCCGGAGAAATCCAGTTACTCTGCCAGCCAATATTTATTTACTGCCCAAGGGCATCAGCATTATTGCCACTGACTCTCCAGTGCTGAATATGGAAGAGCATCTCCCTGCCTTGGAAGATCCTGCAGCAAAGCCAGGCTTGGAGACCAACAGATGACCAGATAATGAGTGACAGTTTTAAGTACTGTGAGGGAATGAACGCACCAGCTGCAGCTACCAGAGAAGATTGTAGACCCCATAAAGATGTACTTCAAAGTTCAGATTTCATTTCTGCTAACTGGCCTCCAGCAAGTCATTTAACCTCTCTAAACCTCAGTTTCCTCATCCATTTTTTAAGAAGTGAGGGAATAAAACTTCCTTGCCAGGCTGTTTAAGGACAAGCTGAAACATTGGCTGTAAAAGTAGCTAACACAACTTGGTGCGTAATAAATGCATGTTCCTCTTTCCTCATATGGTGCTGATTTTCTGTTTCCATCCCAGCCTTAGGGATAATGTAGAACTAAGAAAAGAGCTTTTTTCCTCAAACGCTGTCACTGAGGAAGACACTCAAGGGTCACAGGTTGAAAGCTGAGGCATCATCTATCACCCGGTGTGACTGGGTGGAAGGATCAGGTCACTCTGAATCTATGCAAAGCAGACACTTCCATAATTACTTGCAACAAGAGGCATGATGTGCCTTGACTTCCATTTTTTTAACCATCGAGACGTTTTAAAAGATTCCATTAATTGCCATTTGCAGACGATTATTATCTATTCAAAAATCCCCTGATGCAAATGAACCACCATACGCCTTGCCTGAGCTCTCACCCCACTCACTGACCCCAACCAAGGGCTCCTGACACTCTAGAGATGAGGAAAGAAAAATGAATGACGTCAGGGGAGGGACAGGAGTCTTGGAGGGATCCAGAAGACACTTCCAGTGTCATTGGGTAAGGGGGAAATCGCTGTATGATCCTTTTGGGGTCAAGAGGACAGAAATGAGGGAAATGGGTAGAATGTGTTTATGTCTAGAGATGACTGCAAAGTGAGCCTTTGGCAGACAGGAAGTCCCAAGGTTCCAGGTGCTCTTCCCCAACACAGACCTCCCACTTGCTCAGTTGGTCACTGTTCCAAATTGAATCATATTTTTCTGGAGTTTTGAGGGCCTGGAATTTAGAAAGAAGGAGGCTGGACTTAACCTAGACAGAGTTCAGGCAAGATATTTTTAGTGAGCTCTGTGAATCCTCCACATTTTCCATTTCATGAAATGGAATTAACTATAGTCTGAAACAGTATTAAATTAGAAAGCCAGGAATAACTAACTCCAGTTTCAAGTTGTGTTTTTGTTGAATAACATGATCAAATTCCACACTGGGCTGTTCCATCTTCCGTAGGACAAGAATCATTCCCTTATCAGCATAGCTGTGATCTCTACCCACCTTTAGTTGCCTGGCAGTCAGAATACTTATTACCTATCATGTAGTGTTCCATGCCTGTAGATTCTTGAATCCCCCAGTTGTATTAGACTACAGTCTCCATGGAAAAGTGAAGAACCGAAACATCACTATCTAGTTTCATATATGTGGAAATGAAGGGTCAGAAAAGTTAAGCCCTTTGCCTGAGATGATATAGCACCTCAGAGTAAAGACTCAGAGCCATATTGTCTAATCTCAGAACTCTAGCTAGCAACCATTGTGCCTTCCTGTCTCTCCCTTGCACTATAATGAGTTTATATACTACTTGTTTGTCCTTCACAGGGCCTAGCAATCTGCAAGATATTCAGGAGACATTTAATTAAAGGATGTTAAATGAAGGAAGTAAGAAGGAAGGAGATGATTGTGAAGTGTGTCTGTCCATGTATTTCACTATAGATGAAAATACGAAAAAAAGCATCGATATTGTATATAAAGCAGCATCAACCATTCTCGTTAACTGCCTGTACTCATTGTGATGCTCTGCAGAACAGATGAGGTCACATGGCTTTCACTAGGCTGTGAGTTTTCCTTCTCCATGGCAATATCTTTCCAGTCATGTCTCACATTGACTTGAACAGATATTGCAGGGTTTGGGGGACTCTGGCTTTTCTTTATCACCTATCAAAATTCCATCCACCCACCAAGATTTATTTCCATGGAGGCTACCCTGACCACTGGTCCTTATCAAAGTTATTAAGGTCCTACCATGTCTCAGGCCCTTCACTAAAGGAAACACATGTAAGCAGGGAGTGGCAACAGCTCGGACTTCATGCGCTATTAAAGGTATGTCAAAGCATCAGGGCAAGATAGAGGCAGCAGGAGACAGAACCTGAAGAAATAGCAGGGAAGGTAGGAAAGAGATGTGTGAGCTGGCACTCACTGGCTCTGCAGAGTGTCAGGTAAAGGTATGGAAAGGGAGTCCCAGGGACCACATTATGTAGACACACAGAAATATGTGTTTAGTCATTTTTAAAAAAATAATTATAAAACATATTGACTTCCTTGCCTAAAGCCTTTGCTGGATCCCATACCAACAGGAAGCAATCTCAGCTCCTTCCCTTGACTTGTATTGATTTGATGGCCCTCTACATCCAGTCCCACCTTCTGTGCAGACACAGTGCTATACCACCTGCCATCCAGGATCTGCAGTGTCAGCCATAACATCCTTCTCTTTGTGCCTGAAGGAATCCAGGCTCATTTCCACCTCAAGACCTTCATACTTACTGGAACTCTCTTTCCTTAACCTCATTCTTCCATTTGGAGGGACAGGTTCACATATTTATGTCTCTGACCAAATGTCACATGCCTCGAGGACTTAACCTGCCTCTTGCATCTGATCTTCCAACCAAACTCCAGCCATGTTCCATCTCGGTATCTCCTTAGTGCCCTCCCTTCTCCTGTCTTCACTTGAATCTCTCTTGAATATATCTTTCTATGGCCAGTCTGCTCCACACCTTTCAAATCATCCAGTCATAACATCCTCAGCCTAGCTAACTAATTTCCAAACTAGAAAAGAGTGCTAATACATACCTGGCATTTAATATTTGTGCAATTAAGGGGGTAGGTGGGTGGATGGATAAATGGATGATAGATGAACGATAGATGGATGAGGAGATTGGTAGAATAAAGGAAGGAGAACAATGAAAGAATGGTAGGCTTCTATGAAGAACCATATCATTGTGTGGCTAAAGAGACCTTCAGGGAGCCAATCACATAAAATGTCATTATTGTTTGGGCTTCACTCTATAGCTGATGAGGACACTAGAGAAACTGTCATTCTCATCAGTTAAAGTAGCCTGTGGTTCTTTCTCTTTGATAGGCTTCTGACAGTTGCTTAGGCCTGAATTTTGTCTCAGCATTGGAACTGGCAGCCATGTAACATTAACCACATTTTTGTAGAGAATTCAACACATTTCAGCATCCATTATTTGACTGGATTTACATGGTAAGTTTCCTCTCTCACCTTTATCACTGAATTGAAATTATAGAAGGTTCTGAATAGATATCAATTGACTGACTGATGTCTGAGGCAGTCCTGTTCATAAGTAAAAAGAAGAAACAGTCGTGGCTTAAGTCTGAAATGCCCCCACAGGCCATTTTGGCTGGTTTTCCCCATCTATTGGTGCTATTTGGGTAGGAGAGGGGCTAGCCACTGGAGTCGATCCTCTGGATGCTGTACCCAGCCCCTGGTTTCTGTTGTGCTCTTTGCTTGGGGGTCTACCATCATGTAAACAGCCTCCACCACACACTCTTGCCACTTGAGAAGGAGGTACATATCAAGCAGGGACAGCACCATGGCTGTTCAGGCATGCCTCCCCACCATGATAGACTGAACACTAAGACAGAATAAACCCTCCCTCTTGTAAGTTTTTTTTGTCGGGCATTGTGCTCAGAGCAAAGCAAAACAACAAATATAGAAACAAAAACACTGTTGATATCAGTATGCTGTTGTTACAATCCCCCAGGTCCTGGGTCCTTGGCTTTGAGTGTCTCTGCCCACCCATGGACAAACTAAAACACTGAGGGAGAAAGCAGCCTGCTCACAGCTCCGACCCAAATTTAGACCTGAGACTCCGAGACCCCTCACTTTGCTTCTCCTGACTCTCCATGGCCTACCTAGCCACATCCATGCCTCTTACAACCTGGGACACAGGCCCAGTGGCCACAGCTGAGGTAAGAGCTTGATCATTAGTGTCATAAATTCCACTCTTGACCCAAAAATGCCCATCAGCATTTCTGGTTGGATTGGGAGAAAACTCAATTTCTCCAGGACATATGACTCTTGGACTAGGTGTCTAGGAGAAAAAAAGCAGAGGAGGACTGGCTATGTGTTCTACTGTGTGCTGATAGTCTTTCTCTCATCCATTTGAACTTGGATCCACCTCAAAACCTAACACATGCACTTCCAGTGTTGTTCTTTAATGTCCATATTCAGCAGGAGTTTGGGGTGTCCTCTGGGTCTGGCTCATCTTATTGTTGCCTTAAACTCTACATTTGTATTAAATGCACAGCACCTACAAGGCACCCAGCCCAGCACCTATCCCCACTGCAGTGCCTGGATCAGTCTCTTATGGTCAAAAAGGACTATTATTTGGTCCTTGACCGCAGCTTTGTGCCTTGATTTGGCCATACACAAGATGGAGCAATCTCTTTGTCTTGCCTCCACAAGGGAGTCCCAGGGACTAATTACTGTAGGCAAATCACTTTAATTATCATAATTATCAACAGTACTTTATGATCCCTAGTCAGAAAGCTGATCATTAAGTTTTGCAATACCCCATATCCCCCAGCCCAAGGCAGAAAGTTAATTCTGTACGCGCCTGTTGAGATTTCCCAAGCTCAAGCAAAGACCTGTGGTGTCTGCATGCTGCATCTGAGGAGATGAGATTGGAACGGCATGCGGAGCACCACTGGGAGGCACTGGGATGGTTCCCCAAGACAGAAGTGATACTGTCACCTTCTAGAAATGTGTTATCTGACTTAGGTTACCTGGCTGCTGGCTTATTTATCTTTTTAACAGAACAAAAGAGAAAGAAAAGAAGATCGTGATGTATCTTAGGAGGGGGGAAAGAGAAAGAAAGCAAAGCGGCACATGATTCTAGCCCTGCCCCCTCTCTCCCAAGTTTTTTTTCCCCCCTATGTAGGAGTGAGTGTTCTAATTCTGCAGTGCTGTCATTACGGTAATGGGTTTGGCAGGCCCATATTACAGCACCAAGGCTGTCAGGAATGGATGACATGCTGTCTGTTATGAGCTCCTACTGTTCTCAGCCAACCGAGGGCCAGGAAGACAAGAGGGAGAAGTGAGAGAAGGGGGGTTGAAGGAGGACTCCAGCTAGTTTCACCAGCCTAAGCGATGATGATTCTAACCCACTCCCAGAATCACATAGGAGAGGATACTAGAAGCTACCTAAGGAGAGTGGGCAACAGCATGGGGGTAGTACCATGGCAGGAAACACCAAAAGCGAAGGGCATGGTTAAGGGCATCCTCCCAGTGTGGCCAAGCTAGGGCTGCTAAGAGTGGTGAAACAGTAGGAGGGAGGTGTCTCCTTCCCGGGGTAGCAAACTGGAAGTGAGAATGACTGACTGGGAAAATAAATGGTGAACTTGAGCCTGGTCAGAGTCCTTAGCTGTGATCACTTCCTCACTCCTCAGGCTTCTGGAGCCAGAAGCACTTCATCCCCCAAGGAATGAGTTATATTTAACCCTTAATGGCTGAGGTCAGCTTTGTTGCTGGAGGGGTCACCTCTCAGAGCGCCTGACTTCCTTTGCCTGACCTTTGACCTCATAAAAGGGAGATGGCATAGGAAATTATAGTATTACCTTCTTAGTGGAACCAAGAGACAAAGGGCTTTCTGTCATAAAGTAACTGTGGGAGTCAATAATGGTGACCTGGCAATTTTCAGAGCATTGCTTACTCTGCAGCCACACACAGGCGGGGCTTACCTGCCTAGAGGCAGCATCCCAAATATCTGCACCTAGGAAGATCTAGAAGCAGGCTGTGTCCTATGGGGTTGCTAATCTTGTCTAGATGCCCCACCTATCCCCTTGACACTGTGGCCAGTGTTGAAGTTTTGACATAGGTCACTTCTTTGCAACCTCTGCCGCGTCTGCTGCTGGGAGCAGGTTTGGGCTGGTGGGAGGGGACACAGAGCTTCACTCTCTGGCATTTCGTTGAGAGGTCGGCTCTTATCTGCAGGTGCACTTGGAAATGATTTTGACAAGAGTCTTCTTTTCAGCCCTGGATGGCTGCCAGTGATAAGGCCACTATTTTACAGGTGGCAAAACTGATATCTAGGAAGTGAGAAGAGGTTGCAGAATTGAGAATTTCATTGGGCCAAGGGTACTTTGTGACATGTGTAGCTAGCTTCTTGGCTTCTGTTCTTATAGCCATAGCTGCCTTGGAAGGTTCCAGATACTACTAGTACCTTCTGATATCTAATTAGTGATCTCTTGCTCAATCTGCTGGGATATCATGATAGTCCCCTCTTTCACTGGGTATTGCTCAGAATTCCTCAAACCATAGCAAGGAACTTTTTCCTGGGGAAAAGAACTAGAGTACTTAGAGGGAGTGTCCCTAGGACTGGCACTTGGGTAGTTCATGAAGGAGAATTCAAGCAAGACAGTGAGATCTTTGGGCTGAGCTAGAGCCCAGCAGAGGCGCTCCAATGAACACTGAAGCAAAACAGTGAAAACATCCTTGTTGGCAGAACCCCCATGGAGTGATAGCATAGGCGCTAAGTAGCTAGGGCTCTGTTCATCTGTGAAATAACATAAAACTAGCATGCAGAGCTTGCATGATGAGAATAGGTGTGTGAATACATGTCTCTGAATGTCCTAAATAAGCCAAGAAGCGGGGGGTGGGGTGGGGGATCACATACACTGAGACTAATGGGTTGAGTGGAGAACTATTTGAGAGATGAAAGTCCAGGTGTCAGTGGTTCCCAGGGAGCTGGCAGGAGCCTCATGATGCAGCCTGGGTATGGAAAATAAGAAGGAAGTAAGCATTGGAGACAGGTGTGAAAGATACACTCAAAACCCAGAGCTGCCTGCTTAGCCTCTGAGGTCAGATGAGAGGGGACACACTCAGGATTGGGTGGCTCCAGGCTGGAAATGTTCCTTCTCTTCAATCACTCACTGACCACCCAGCCCCAAACTCACACTGCTGCCTTTGAGCAGAACAGAAATATGCAGATGCTTCAACAGGAGGCAGAACTCAGCACAATGCAGTCATTTTCCTCTGTGTGCACCTCGCTAAGAAAGAGGCGGCAAGACGTAGGACGAATGACAGAACTGACATTTGCCAAGAATGTGGCACTGCTGCTGTCTGCCCACTGACCAGAATGACCTGCCTTCTGATGCCTTTCTTGGAGAAACTGAGTTATGCTTCATTTTGCTCCAGGGTATGTGGGTGAGTGGGTTAGACAGGGGAGACGTTAGCATTTTATTCATTGTGAGCTGAATCCCTTTTAAAGCTCAAATGGCATGCATAATCTTCCCTTAATTAGAGCTTCTGAAATATCACTGGGCATCTGTATAACCCCACCTCTCCTTGCCCTCTGAGAAGAAGGAATGATGGGAGAACTTTGCCGCAGGTAGGGAGGGGGTGGGGAGCTGGAGATAAAAAAAAGTCTCATGAACAGAGGACGACAGCTCAGGGGGCAGAAGGCAGGGGAGCTTGCTTGGCAGCTGGAAACCAAGTACAGTCTTTAATCAGACAGCCAGTTGCTGTCAGAGAAGCGAGGGAGCAGGAGCTGGTGTTTGCTCTGTGCCTGGAGCCTACTGTGTGCAGGTGCCTTGCCAGCAGTCACTTGCCACCTTCAAGCTTTAAAGGGCTCTGTTCTATTGCTTCACAAAACAGGAAACTGAGACTCCAAAGCATGTAAACTTTCCCACCGTCGTAAAGAGGCATAACAGAAAATGGGCTATAGTCTCATGCTGGCCACACCCACCTTTGCTCACCTCACCTTTATTTAGTCTCACACAAAGGACACATTCCAACAGTAAGTCACTCTATTTCTCGACTACCCAAGGAAAGGTGTCATTGGACACTTCTGTAAGGCCCGTCACCATCTCCACCCTCTTCACATCCCACCACCAGAAGCCCATTCCTATCCAATGCTGAGCAAGTGAGCCAGCATTTGATGAGAAGTAAATGGACCTTAGTCCAGCCTTTACCACAGATGTGAACCTTTGATTAATGGACTGAAGGTAACACCAGGGCCACAAAGCTAATTGTAGATTTGCCACAGTGTAGGATGGACCACGTTCTAGAAATGATTTAGTTTGCATCCTTCATTCAGCTCAGAAAGAAGGGTTGTTCAAAATGACACTGATATTGAGGGACAGAGCTGGGACTGGCGCCCAAACCCTATGAGCCCCATCTCCTCCATGCTAGACAATGACAGGCCTGTATTTGGAACTGGGACAGTTCTCCAGGTATGGTCCTTCTCCACTCACCCTGTCATACCCTCACACTGGAATCCCCAGAGTCCTAAGCATGAATGACCTTTGCAAGTCTATCTCCGGAGCTTGACACCACAGCCCAAAGTAATAAAACACAGAAGAGAAACCCAGGGCCAAATGTGTGTTAGAAAGGCTGATTGAAAAGATGACCCAAACTCCTTGGAGTCTCGTTGCAGATCTTGCTTAGTTTTGAGGCCACAAAGAGCCCACTGGGAAGGTTGAAAAGAGAGTATGACATGAGTCTACATTCCCAAGCCCTTCACTGAAGGAGATCTCCACCTCAAGTGATTTGACAAATTTCAACCATGCTGTCTATCAAAAATGATTGCAAGTCTCTGTCAGAGGAATTCTAGAGATGAGCAGCAAAGCATGACTTTCATCTCTGACCCCCAATGATGTTCTAGAGTCCCATTGCCATGTTCAGATTTCAGTCAACGAGAAGGCTGAAACAGTTGAGAAAGGTATAGTGTAGAAGTCACACAATCCTACTCCCCACATCCCATTGACTAGAACGTGCTTGCATAGCTGCAAGGGAGACTGGGAAATATAATGTTTATACTAGGCAGTCATATTTGCTCTTAATATCTAGAATGTCTTGTAGTAGGAATTGAGGAAGGGAAGATGGATATTAAAAATGAACTATTTCTTCCTTTCTTTTCCTTCCTTCTTTCCTATCTTCCTCCACTCCTTCCTTGTTTCTTCCCTTTCTCAGTCTCTTCCTCTCTTTTATATTAACATGGAATTTGCTATTTTTTCCTGTCTGGAACTCCTGGACATAAGTGTTCTTCCTGTCTCATCTTCCTCTAGAGATATGCTCCACTGAACACCCAGCTTGGTTGACATAGTAGCATGTCAGCTTTTTAACCCAACCTAGACCCCACTTCCAGCTAAGTGGCCCTGCTACAGAACACTCATCAGGGAGTCTGGATAAGGAAAGGCAAATAAGCCAAGATGAATAGCCAGGAGCCTCGGACCATATTCAGTTGTAGTAAATTCAGAAATGGTTATCAGAAAATGAGATTGAAAGCAGGAAGCAACTTCTTGGAAAGGCTACTCCCAAGAGCTTTTATAAGAAGAGAGATAAAACTAGTGTAGCCTTGTAACTGATCCTAGCCCCCAGAGGCTGAATGGAGCCTACTGGTCTACCTCTTAAGATCTGGGCATACACTGGAGCTACACAGTAATTACATTTCTACAAGATGAGTTAAGATTAACAGTAACTGTGTCCCAAAGCAATAGCAGTGCAACTGCATGGGCTGATCTCAGTGTCTTTCTGAACCCTCGTTTACTAATCTCAACACCTCAGGGTATTTGCATTCAACTTTCAGCTGCAAACTACGCACTAAAAGAGAGAGAAGCAGCAAGCCAAACTGGGGTTCTCTTGCTCTTCCTCAGCAAAGATAGGACATGGACACTCTACTTTCTTGGTAACTAGCACAAGATGAATCATTATGTATCACATGCTCCAATGGATGCAAAACTCTCCTGAGAAGCCAGTTCCTCAAGGTCTCCTCTAGAGAACCACTGAGGGGATGGATCTAGTAACAGTATTTGCTTAGGAAAAACACAGGAACCAGACAGCTAATTAATACCCTTTTTCTTCTAGGCTTTTAATGATGCCATTGTCTCTAAATCCTACTTCTGATCAGTGTTTCCATTCCTCTCAGACTGGTAAATCGGTACTCAAACCCCAGAAAGTCCTTCAGAAGAAAAAGTGGGTTGGAGGAAGTGGGCCACCCTCACACACATCCTGTAGTCTCCCAGTGGTCCACCATAGCAGAACACTCAAAGAATCGCCTCCAGCTTCCCACTTGCATTGGTGTTTAACAGTATCCCTTCTGGTCAGCAGCAGAAGAAGGCCTTTCCTAACTGTTCCAGGCCAGAATGACCACCTCACCCCTGTTAGTAGTAATTCCTAATGAGTTTATAGCACTTATAAGACATTTTAAGTCCAGTGTTTCATCAACAAGCACTAAAAATCCCATTGTATTGATAAGGAAATAGAGTCAATGACAGATAGAAATGGCTTACCTGGGGCCTCATAGCTGACAGACATATCTAAGACAGGAGCTGTGTCTGTCTGGTTTAATTAAACACTACATCTAACACATCACAGTGGCCTCTCAGCTCTCAGCAGGTCCCATCAAAGCCCCACTGCTTACCCTCATCGGCAATAGCACTTCTCTGTAGCCTTCAGCCTATATCTAGTCTCCCCAACTACTGTGTGAGCTTGAGGGAGAACAAGGGCAGACACAAGAGCTTCTTGGGGTTGCTGTCATGGAGCCCAAGATGAAAGACAAAGAACATTTGTCAAATGAGTAGAGTTACTCATTGTTGTTCTACAGAAATGTGAACACCAATATGCATCAGTCCGAGCCTAGAATGCCTGAAGCAATGACAGTACAGGTAAGTTGAGCAAAGAAGGCTCAGCCCTCAGAGAAGGTCCTCACCTCTACTTTACCTGTCACAGCTTTGCTTGAACTCTGCCTGAGGATCTAGGTATCTCATTAGCAGAATAAGGAATGACAAGTTAGAGTCTGAGAGAAGAATTGAAGAACCCTGAAACTTCCTTAACTGTGTTAAACACTAGATAAATATTTGTGGTTGAACAAATGGGAAACAAGAACAGAAAGCTGATGGGGAATAAGGACTGAACTGTGACTGTACAGTAAATCTCAGGGGTCCTTCCATATATGGACACAGTCCTGGGGTTAGGGTAGGGTTGCCATGGAGGGGCTTAATGATGGCATAGCAAGCCCACAAACTTAGACTTTCCTTAGTTAGTAGGCTTCCAGCTGCTTCTCCATCGTGACTGCTCTGCTCTGAAAAGGCCCCGTCCCATTTCATTTGCATAAATCAGCTCTCTGTCACTGTAACAAAATGCCTGAGATGTACAACTTGAAGAAGGTGGTTGTCGAGACTCTACTCTGTGGTCCTTGCTCTCTCTGGACCTGGGCTGAGGAATTATACCATGGCAAAAGAACACAGCACAGCTGCTCACCTCACCTCCCAGATGCCAGGATACAGAAAGAAGGGAAGGAACCTGAGGTTCAGTGTTCTCTTCAAGATCACACACATTAAAGTCTGAGTTTCTCCCCATAGGCCCTATCCCATCAAAGTTCTATTCCTTCCCCATAGTAATAATCTGGGGACCAAACTTTTAGCACATAGGCCTTTAAGGAACTAAGGCCTAAATCCATAGCTAAACTCTAGCATGTGTTGAAGATCTTTTTCTTTATCTATCTGCAAAAGAATTAAATCTGTACTTCCTTACCTTGAAAGACTAAGTGCATAGTTTTCCAGGAGAGTCCATTTCTTTGTCCAAATAGAAGGAAACATAAATGTGAACACTTTAGTCCAGGCTTCTTTAGGCCATAGAAGGACATCCTCTAGCAATATATTTGTGGACGCAGCTGTCCCTCCAGAAAATTTTGTTTAGAAGCAGACCATGTCCTTGACTAACATCACAAATACAGTCTAACATTGGTCTCCAAAGACTTCTCATTTATCATTGACCACTAATAGAAAAAAATCCAGGCTACATCCAGGATATACACATTTCTCTGCAATGCATGTGTGTGTACTCCAATTGTAAAGATGTATATTTTCAAAATATCATCAATACAATAGGAATGATGGAATCAAAAGCTACAATGGCTTCTCTATGTACCCCCAGAAAGTCAAATGGATCCCTTGAAGTACACTAGACCCACTCTGGAGGTCAGTATCTCACACAAGACAACAGCTGACAAACTCAAAGGAAATCGAGTTTTACAAAAACACACGTTTTAAATAGTTTAGGTTTTGTTGTTGTTGTTTGTTAAGGTTTTTTGTTTTGGTTTGTTGGTTTGGTTTTGGTATTTCCCTTCTCCAACTCAGTGCTCAAGCACCTAATCCCAACCAGCCCCATTCCATTTTCTGAGTTAAAAAAAAATAATAACAATGACATGCCTTCCTTCATATCTGCCAAAAGGTTTTTCTTTTCTTTTCTTTTTTCTGCTGCAGAAGCAGTTTGAGAGAGAAGTTGTCATCTAGCCCCACAGTTATGTAAATCAGATAGTTATTTCTGACACTGGTAAATAATAGTTCTGTGCACCGACACTGTTTGCCTACTTTATCCTGCAAGTTCTCAAGTCAGAATTTAGATGTTGGTAAGTGATTAGCATTTGGGGGCTATGGCAAGCAATTTGTACAGTGTTCTCCATTTATCTTGAAAAGGTGATTAGCAACGTTGGTAGGGAGAGGAGGGAATGTCACACAGATTGCTTCTTTGATCAAGTCAAATCAAGATGTGTGATGAGAAGATTGGCTGTTACATGTGCAACATCCTTAGCCTGGGTTGTCCCACATTCAGGTTGGCATGAACACGGTCTGCTTTTATCAGAAAGTCACCTGACTTCTCTTCAGATGGTGTGAAAATCACTACCCCATACGATAGGATTGCTACAAATTATTTGATGCAGAGCAAAAATAGAATTTAAAAAATGTACATGACAGTGACAATACAAAAAAAATACTATTATTAAAAAAGAAGTGCCTAAAAAAAATTAAGACAGTGTTTCTACCCCACTCTAAAAATAGCTAATTGAGAAAGATTCCTTTATGCTAATGTTCTTAATTGCTGGGGGAGTTTCACAGAAAAGCCAGTTAGTTACTGGCTAGTGCTTTGAGAGTCTTAATAGCCAAAGCCAGGGGCTCCCTTAAATAACGTCACAGCAGGAAAGCCTTTGCCTTCCTGTGTGACTGTACTGGAAGTCTTTCTGGCTAATTAGTGAATCAGTCATTATGCAAATGAGCAACTCCTGATTGGCAACAGCTTGTATCTTTTCTCCACCACTCTTGCAAATGAGGCCAACTGAGTGGTTGTTTGCAGTCTTAAATGAAGAATAAGAAAATGATAAAAATCCTACAGATGGTCTCCTTTGGAGATCACATGGCCTAACATCTCCCTTTGCAGATGAGGAAACAGCCCTTAGAGGTTGGGAGTCTTGCCTAGAGTCCCTGACTCAGCTAGTGGTAAAACTGAGCTTAATTCCAGTTTTGTTGTTGTTGTTGTTTTGTTTTGTTTTGTTTTGTTTTGTTTGTAACTTGGAAGAGTTCTTTTGTTTTCACAGTCTTTAATTTTTATCTCAGTGTGCAAATTTGGTATTGTGCACACAGAATCTGGAGGGAGGCTGAACAGCACTGGGGAAAGGATAGGATTTAAAAAAAAAAAAAAAAAAATGGTGCCCAGTCAAGGAATAGTAAGACCTAAGATGTTTTGGACTTGAACTTCTGAGTTTCTCCTTCTGAAGACCTTCAAGCTTTTTCTCAAGGGAAATATCCCTGTGTCTTAGATCAGTGGGAAGTCTGATAGACATGACATTCACATGCCCTTGACCACCTCTGCCTGTTTGGGAAGTGCCCAGGGCTTCTGGTTTTTTCTCTTGAGATCTAAGCTGAGGCCAATGTTTTAAGTCAGAAAATTTGTATTAAGAAACTTCTACACTTTTGAATGGTTGTGGCCAGATCTTTTCTTTCTTCTTTTCTTTTTTTCTTTCTTTTTCCAACTCCCTTTGTAATCATCGCAAAGCCAAGTGCTCATTTCCAGCAGAACCTTAAACATTGTGCCTTTATGTAGCACAGCTTTTAATTTTCCTCCCTAACAGAAGTGATTGTTTATGTTGTAAATGCCACATTAGTCTCCATGAAATGGAGATGGAATTGATTTTCATTTCAGAGATTTCACAGCTTGCCCCAGAACTTTATGCTTGATTGCCAATGCTCTGAAATGCATGGGCTTCCGAGAGGCTTAGAAATGATGTGTGTAACACGGCATAGCAAAATGTGAGAACGGGAGCCACATTTGTCACAGGGCAGACCCCTAAGTCTTAGTGGATGTAGCTGGCCAGAAAGCCAAGGAAACCAATGTCCTGAGTTCAGGTGAGGATACTGTCAAGAAACAGAGCTCAGTCCAACATGAACTCAATCCATAGTACCACCAGTTTCCCTGCCCGGTGTCTGGAGGATTATCCACAGAGCCCCTCTTTCCCAAGAACCACTCAGAGCCTCTTCATATCTTGGGAGCAAAAGGAGGTGACGTATATCCCTTAAGAAGCTTGTGATCTAACTGGGGAGTGAGAACACAGGATGCCACCAGAGATTTTGGCAGCGACAAGGGGATGTGTTTCAAGCTGAATTTGGAATGTATGCCGCTCAGAGCCAAGGAAGGAGATGGCTGTGTTGGCACATCGTGAGTGGGGGCAGACGGAGGCAGATGTCAGAGTGACCCAGACCAAAGGTTTTATTGTTGCCTTAACTCCCCATCTGCTTTTGGATCTGCAGCCCCCACCTCCTGGGGGAGCCTGTTGCATTCGGTGGCTGAAGCCAACATGAGCAGATGGTGACACTCTCTTCCAGGGATGTGAGATAATGCCACAGGCATTCCATGGGCTTGGGCCATAATACATCTGTCCTGGTCTTAGTCAGTTGTTGGTCTAACCATCTCAAGACCGGGTCTTCCAGTGGGCATTCCATACTTGAGCACGCCCTGTCTTCGAACGCACAGAAATCTCGGCAGCTTCAAGAACTTCCCCGTAACCGAAGGTGTCTGAAAACTGTTGACATTCCATACAATACAATACAGACATTCATTATCTATCTATGTATCATTTGTTACATCTGACAGACCACTTTAAAGGGTTTATGTTTAACTAAGGGGTAGGCAGAGCGAGATCACCGCGGCTCAGTTTCCATGGCAGGGTTGGGGGTGGATCAGTCTTGCTGGAAGACATCAGGGGAATCTCATTTTGAATGATTATCATCATTGTTAATTTGAACATTTCTACTTAATTATGTCTAGCTCCATTGAGTTATAAATATGTATATATTAATGTTAACAATATGAGCTTTATTGGCCAAATACATAATCGGTGATTAAAACAGAAATCTCCTGATGTGTCTGAAACTGCCACCCTAAATGAATGATATGGTATAAAAGATCCCCAGTTTTATTGCCAGTCAGTTAATGACACCTTTCCTTCAGCTAGGAACTGGATAGGAGCGAATATTTTTATGAAAGGCTACAAAATCAGAGGTTGGCACTGCCTCAGTCTCTCTGTGTGTCTCTGTGTCTCCCTGTCTCTCCTCTCTCCCTTCTTTCTTCCCTCCTCCCACTCTTTCCTTCCTTCTTTCATTCCTTCTCCTTCCTCCCTTTTCCTCCTCTCTCTTTCTGAATGGCAGACAGCAAACACACACGCAGGGTGAAGGTAATGGGCTTAGAAAAAAAGATGCGTGGCACAGGAAAGAGCCACATGGCGTCAGCAAGAAGACATGTTTTTGACAAGGGTAGCTGGAGTTTGCTCTTGCCAGAAGTTTTCAGCAGGAATAAGGGGAGGGGAGCGTGGTGTCACAGGCATGTAGGGAGGTCAAGAGTGTCAGCATGCACTCTTTTTATATTGTAGGTCCTCCGCTTCATTCATTCATCCACTCCTTCATCCATTCATTCATTCGTGGACCTCTCCAGTGTGGAAGAAGCCCCAAGGAGGAAACTCTACCAAGCCCAGTGCTCGTTTTGCATCAGAGAGCAGTACTGATTTTCCACCCATGACTACTGAAATTAGAATTTCTTCATGAAGCAGGGTTCCTTTCTTGTCCTGTTCCTTATCTTTTTAAATATGATTACCTACACTTCAGGGCTTCATGGTGAAAATTGTAATGAACTTCCCCACCCACTCCAGTGGAAGAGATCAAGAGGAGCTGCCTGCAGGCTGGTGTTTGTGGCAGGAGGAGGGCAGGCAAGACCTTGGATTGGAATAAATTCTCCTCTGCTTATTTAATGCCCTATCTGTGGACCACAGACTTATTGACTTCCTGCTAATTTTCTTGCCAGGGTAACTCTTCCAATCAAGATTTAAAACAAACTAGGTTACTAAAGTGCTGGAGATTAAAGCTCTAATGCTTTTTTTATATTTGATTAAGATACCCTTATCTGGATTCTTTGGGCCCAATTTAAACTTCCACAGAGTTTCCTTAAAGGGCCAGGTCTGTTTGTTTGCAGCACATTCCCGCCCCACACATCTGCCTCTCCTGCTGTGTGTTTGCTCACCAGGAACAAGAAATAGATTATTCCCACTGCATCAACTCTCAGACAGCTGCTCCGTGCAATTTTCTTCACTGTCTTACCATGTAAAAAGAGACCACTCATTTCCTAAGTGGTGATTTGGACTGACCTATATTTTGGGAAACTGCTAGATTCACCATCAGCTCCTCTGCTTCCATTGTATATCCCCAAAACCTTAATAGAGATTTACACTTAGAGAGAGAACTGAGGAGCAGACAGCTCAGGAAGAGCCCAGCATGGCCACCTGATGGCTTCACATATCAGGCTCCCTGGAGACTTTAAAAGTGATCTTTACCTTTTTTCTTGTTCTCCTCTTTGCTCCTCCGGTGAGCTGATTCCCCTCTGGCCAGCATCTGAAGAAAATTTTGTCCAACATCTAGGCCATAAACCAGGCAGACGCTGGACATTTGACTGTTTGCTGTACATACAAATTTGCATTGTGGAAAGAAAAGTCTCCAAATTAAAAGGCAGTTCAACTGCATGGTGAGAGCGAACGGAAGACATAGAGAGAGAGGTGCAGACAGCATGAAGCCACAGAAGCAAGTTCTATGGAATTCTGGTTTCTGCACCAAATATCTTTATTTTCCATCAAGTTTTCTTTTAATCTTGCTTTCTATTAAAAGTCTTCTCAAAGCTAATGCAATAAATTTAGATCTGTAGCCAGATGCAGAGCAAAACTTTTGGCAGGGAATACTCCATCAAAAGACATTGCAAATGAAATATGCATTCCCTTGGGGATTATTCAACAGTTTAATTTAATTTGAAATATCAAATTAAATTAATTCAAATGGTTATGCAGTTTCCAGGGAAAACAGACTTCATTTATGATGTTCTGCCACCAAACTGTTTAGCAGCCATCATGTATCTTACATTGTTAACTAAGTGATAAATAGTGACAGGGTGGTGTCTCCTCATTTCCCAAACCCTACCTTGCATAGAATGCACTCAATCCCTTCCACCGCTGTATATTCTCTCCCTGGCCAGCATAAATATCTACTAAGACTATGTGCGCTGAGATGAATATTATCTGTGAGCTTTTCTATCTCCTTTTTCTAAGCAAATAAAGCACCAGGAGTCTCATGAGGGCCTGGATGTGGTAACTCATTTTGTAAATGGGAGACAGGAGGCATGAAGATTTACCCAGCAGGTTCCATATGCATAACGCAGACAGGTATCAGGAGCTCTGACGTATGGCTCAGGTCCCCAACCCTCTGTTTTACCCAGTGCTACTCCTAGATGGTAGCCAGTCTCAAAGTTTCTTGGTCTCTACTACTCAAAAATTTGGAGAACTTGGTTGTTACTGAATCAATGGATCAACACAAACATGTGGAAAGACGAAGAGGAGACACTTCCCCCAACACCCTATAACTATCTTTTAATTTATTATTTTTTTGCTTGCACTTTTTTTTTAAAGCAATTCAGAAAGGGGGACATCTTCGTTTCAGTAGTGTAGGAGAGAAAGTCACATCCCATATTGATAACCAAAGGATGCTCTGTCAGGGGCTGGAAGGCACAGCTGGCTGGGAGCTGTAGCAAAAGCCACAGATGCCTCTGACAGCTATGATCCAGATCCTTTTGATTTGAGAGGTGTCCCCAAGCATGGAAAATTGACAAACAAGGAGATATGTTGGAAGTTTATGTTTTACAAAATTCTTTTACCTGTTTTGTTCTTCCTTCTTTCCTTCCTTCCTTCCTTCCTTCCTTCCTTCCTTCCTTCCTTCCTTCCTTCCTTTTTTGTTGGGCGTAAACATAATTACAATATTTCTCCCTTTCCTTGTCCCCCTTCAAACCCTCCCAAGCATTCCTCTTTGCTCTTTCATTCACTGCCTCTCTGTTAATTGCTATTACATACATATGTGTGTATGTATATGCATCTATATCTTCCTAAATATAACCAGCTTAGTCTGTAAAACGTTGCTTTTAGGTATGTTTTCTGGGTTGACCCTTTGGTGATGGATAACCTGTTTGCATGTTGATACCTGGAGAAGACTAATTCTCCCACTCGCAGAATTCTTTAGCTGCTTGTTGTTCCTTTTACAGGATTGTGGTCTTGTGGGCTTTCCCTTGCATGCTGGCTTGTCTTTGTTAGCATCCTTTTTCAGCCAATGTTTAAGCAGTCATGTTGATGAGACTTCATGGGTATAGCTCCTGACATTACTAGGAGATGCAATCTCACAGCAAACTCCCAGATCATCTGGCTCTTACACTTTCTCTGCTCCCTCATCCTCAACGTTCCTTGAGCCTTAGTTGCCAGAGTATTTAGTCTATGTATCCACTGCGACTAGGCTTCACAACTCTGCATTTTGATTGGTTGTGGTTTTCTGTAGTGGTCTGCATCTGTTTCAAAGAGTAATATCTTCAACAAAAGGTGAAGACTTCACCTGTATGTGAAGATATAGTACTTAGTGTAAATGAGACTCGGTGAAAAACACCCAACTAGACTACTCTGTGGGTAGAAAAAAAAGTTTATTGGGGAATTAAAACTGCCAGCATTATCTCTGTATTGAGAGGCAAAGAGAAGACCAAAAGCTGAACAGGTTGAGATGGGGTGGGATGTGATCTGCAACAGCCTGGAGCCTTTGATCTGTAACACTGTAACAGCTACAAGGCTATTTTAGTGTCTCAGAAACTAGATGCCCTTACCTGAGGAAGTTGGCTGGAGGGGATAGATACAGGAAGTAATGGCTTTTCCAGACAGAGAGAAAGCCGCTTTTCAAGATTTCCGAGTGATGCTGAGTTTAGGTAGCAATTCTGTTTACTATAGTTGAGCCCTGATTGTCATTTAGGGCACTGTCAGTGGCACAACCAGTTTTGGGTCCTGCTTTGGACCTAGCAAGTTTATCAAATGTGTACTGTTCCTTGAGTCTCTGCTACCTGGAGGAGGGCAGCTCCATCTCCTTCCTGAGGAAGGCAGCTCCATCTCCTTCCTCCCGGAAGCAAACAGGACTAGTTGTTCCTTCTTCCATGCTCCTGTTTGGGATTTTTTTCCCTCTAGTCCATTATAAGAAATGGAATTTACATTCTTCTCCATGTGAATCTTTGTTAGGAGAAAATGGTCAGTGATTAGAGCACCAGCAACAAGCTAGATGCCATTCTGATGCTCAAAGACCAGTGAAGCACCCTCCAATCCTGTGTCAGTTCTCAGGTATAAACCCAGTGATCTTATTCTGATGAAATGATAATGCTATTATGCAGTCATTATTATTAACACAGTAGTGATAATGTTAATTCCACAACTACATAATTAACTCATCAGCTACTTAACATCTAGAATTCACATGAACTCAAAGAAGCCTAACCCTGACATACTCTTTCCCATTCTGCCGAGAAGGAATCTACAAACTCTCTTTCCCTTTCTAAGGAGAAGGAATTTACAAAATTCCAAAAGGCCAAGGCTCCTAAAGATGGTTTCAAAACCCAAAGCCCAGTGATCCTACTTGGCTTGCAGAGAGTAATAAAAGTTACAGGGTTTGAGAACCTCCCAGAGCCTAGGGAGAATTTTTCGATGCAATATCTTCAGCCACTTTCATAACTAAGTGATAGAAATTGCTGTTGTACATATTCTACAAAGAGGAAACCAAGACATAGGAGATACAATAACTGGGCCCCAGCCACAATCAAGGGGGAGTTGGGATTTGAAGCTATGTCTTTCTGCCCTATAGACCTTACATTACTGTAATGTTCTAAACTGTGGTTGACACAAGTGTGTATTGAGAAACACAGACTGGTGTGTGTGTGTGTGTGTGTATGTGTGTGTGTGTGTGTGTGTGTGTGTGTGTGTGTGTGTGTGTGTGTGTGTGTGTGTGTTTCATTCATCCATCCTCTTCCATTTTTTTCTTTTCGTGCTTTTCCTTTTAGGCTTGCTTTCTCCCATACATAAATACTATAATCTGTTTTTCACTCAAAAGAAATCTGAGCTAAGAATACATTTGCAGTGTGTATTGCATAATTACTTTGCACGGTCATTCTTGCTCCCTAAGACCTCGCCCTCCAAAGTTATTGTGACTCTCTGAACAAACCGATGTGGAAACAACTGTCTTTCTGTGACAAATGCCAGCAGACTCAAGTTTATTTGGCTGGTGGAAGAGAAACTGCAGCAGTGTTTTTAAAACAGCTTTCAAGTTCCTAACAGAGCTATCAAAAACTTCCCAGCTGCTCTCCATTGCCATCAAGAATGGAACAGAAGGAAAACTGATTCGTTCAAAGCAATAGACATCCTGATTATGTATAGGAACTTTCTGGCTGTTAGGAGTTATGAGAGGAGAGATAGTTGCTGAAGCAGGTTGTCCTTGAAGATCTTCCAGAATAAGAGTTTGCTTCCTGGGGTATTGGACCTTGGGGAGTAGAGTGAATGAGCTGAGAAGAAAAGTCACTCCATATGAGTCAAAAGGTTCGGCAGAATCCATTCGGACCACTTGTGTAGACCACAGACATGAAGAAGCAATGTTATTAATTCTCTGGTTAATTCCACAGAAAAGACATTACATAGAAAAAATTTACTCTAAATAATCCTGATTGATTTCTCTGTCA
The DNA here is from genome assembly GCA_028551405.1 of Uromys caudimaculatus. Taxonomy (NCBI): domain Eukaryota; kingdom Metazoa; phylum Chordata; class Mammalia; order Rodentia; family Muridae; genus Uromys; species Uromys caudimaculatus. Next base: position 81,071,455 of record CM052706.1, on the reverse strand, counting down.
AAATCACACATGGACATGTCCATATAGAAAAACTAGGCAAGATCATATTAAGATAACTAATTTAATTGGATTTATAAAAATCTATAAATGTGCTTATCTCCTTAGAGATAAGTTTCCTGCAAATCTAAGCCCTCTCTAGAGTGACAGCATCATGTGTTTTATTAGCACACACAGATAGGGAGGAGAGTGAACATCGATGGACCTGGTTCAAGTACCAGTGCTGCCTTTTGTCAGCTTGTTTGATATGTGGGATATGTCTACACACTATACCTTTATCTGTAAAAGCAGAAACATTGTACCTACTTCCTATATGAAAATGGAGGCCTAACATTCAACAATACTTGTAAATGTCCCAGAAGAAATACTGATGTTTCCCCAGTTTTTTTTTTAATGTTTCATGGAATGTTTTCCTGCAGACAAGGCCTTATATCCAGAGAAGACAACAGAGTTCTTTAAACAGGGGCCCTTATAACTTCCCTGTAAACTCTCGGCTCCTGTACTGAAGGTCTGCCCATACACCCATGGGCCCCAACTTATAAACATTTTCCTGGTACTTTCTGGAAATGGATTCTGGCCCTTGAAGTTGATACTTTGAAGGAAGTGTCATACCAGCATGCCTGAACTAAGAAATAAAGGTCACAGTTCTGGCCCCCAGGTTGTTGGAGTGGCTTTTATCAGGTCTACACCTCAGTAGTGATAATCATTTATTTCTGTACCTACTGTGTGCCAGGAACATATCTATTCCTTTAACTTTTTTTCAATCAACTTGATAATCTCCAAACTAGAGACTACAAGTGCATTCTTCAGATGAGGAACTAAAAACTGAGGTTTCATGAAGTGGTGAACCTTCATCAAGGGCTACCAATAGTTGTAGGCAAGCAAATAAGTGGACATTGGAACCTGGCATGTATGACATCAAACTGTGTGCTCACTCCCCTATCTGGCCCTGCTTGGCCTCTTCAAGTAGAAAATGTGGTTAATCTGTGATCTCCAGTGTCCTCTGTGGCCCAGATATATGACTGTAAATCTGGAAACTTCCCAGCTCTGTCAGTCAGACTAAACACACTGACAATGTGATATCTTAGTGATATCTCCTGTCCCTTTACAGACTGGTGTTAGGGCAGACTTTAAATCTTTTTTCTTGTGAAAATACCTGTTGGCTTTTAAGGGGGGGGGGCGCTTTTCTGTGGGGCTGAGGTAGGGAACTGAACAGAGTTCTTTGATAAACAAGTCACTTGAAGAGTGATCTCACTTCCTCTGAATCTGCTCTTGGAAAATAATCAGGAGCCATCTGTTAACCTCCTCTCCCTTTGCATGATCTTCCTGGCTCTCAGCAGCTGAGGGCCCCATGATAAAAGCCACACAAATAAGGAGATACATTTTCCTTATTAGCACAGAGGAATGGAACAAGCTGAGCAACGGTAGTTAGTGCAGTTTTGAAAAGGTGTGGGAAGACTCAAGCCAAATAAACACCAATAAATGTTCTAGGAATTAGCAGATAAGTTGTATCAGGAGAGAGTGAGCGCACCAAATGAGTATAGTTGAGAAAGGATCCATCTCTAAGGGAACACAGTCAGAGTCTATAAATACCTTCATGCAAACAGTCTAAATGAAGGAAGAGAATTAATCTTTGCTCCAAAGCCTCAGGACAAGGTGCCGTCACCCTCAGCTTGGAACAGAAGATGGAAGGCACAATAAAAGAAGTTCCAAGCCAGGAACTGCCTGGGGCACCAGGACAAGCTCTGGGGAACGCAGTGGCAGCAGCTTGGAGACCAGAGGAGAGAGATTAAATGCAAGTAGGAACAGCAGCCAAAAAGGCCTGGGAAGGCTAGACAGAGGTCAAATAAGATCTAAAGAATTCTTCCACCTAGGAGTCAATGACCTGAGGAGTAATTACTTGCTCTTGCAAATTGCTTGGTAAATACACTGAGTAAATCAAAGAGACCAGTTTCAGCAGCTTGCTGGCTAGGTACCAGTAGACTAAAGGCCATAGATTCTTACTAGATCTTGTACAAAATTTCCTCTGTCAGTGAGACTTTCTCAGCCCACGGGATAGCACAGGTGCCCACTTTAATCCACAGTTCCTGACACAGAGAGAAATTTCCCTTTTTGTTAGACTGCAGACTGAGTCTGCCTAAGCTCCCAGTTCCCTTCCTCAGCCCTCTCCCTGCCTCCTTGGGCGGTCCATTCCTATCCTTTCTACCCCACCTTCCCCTCCAACAATATTAATGGCTGCTGCCTGAGTACTTGAGAGGAGCGAGGCCTCTCCTCCACAGAGCCTGTTTAGAGATGGCCCAGAATGCCTGCTGGGAATAATTCTCGCCGTCAGCAAGCTCAAGAATTATTGATGAAATAACCTTTTGGGGCCTGAGTCTGGGTTTTTGTAGATGCAACAGCAAGATTATTGTTTAAGTGGGGACTTGATCAGGCGGTGACCTAGAAAACATTTAGTTCTTTTATTGCTTTCACAGCTTCCTGGGGTGAACACAGCCTCTGACTAGGATGCTGGGCGGCTCATTGGGAAACATAAAAGGTGGGAGGGTGAGACTTGGTGATCATCTGCATGCTGCCAAAAAGCCAGGAAGCACCTAGGTAGGGTGAGATAGACCTAACTTCCCCTAGGTCCCCCAAACCAGATCCGGTTCAAAACAATACAGTTTGGGCGGAGGAGGGGGGGACTGGCCATTTTTACCTTAATAGGTCATCTTTCCTAGAACTTAAAGAATTATAACTGTGCCTCTAGAGAAGCTGTTAGTGAAGAACTGGATAGGGGCCCCTATGCCAGGCATCGATCACTTGAAAGAATAGAAACTCACCTAAGAAGGCTACATCTAGGCCCCAGGGTCAGGAAAAAACAGGTACCTGATACCTCTGTTGTACAGAAAAGGCTTGGATGCCTGTGGTTTTCCAGTGAGTGGGAGCCATGAAGAATCTCATTTGCAAGGACAGACAGATCTGCAAAGAATGGTACATAGGGGTATTGTAACTTCCTTTCTGAATACTCCTTGCTTTACCCAATTCCTTCATCTGCTCCTGTGTGCCATGGGCTTGCTCTGCATCAGACACAATAGAGTTAAAGATTCCAGAGTAAACAAACCACCTTTAGACTCACAGAGTGCAAGAGAGTTGCACTCCAGGTTCCACCAGGTGCCCTGTAGCATACAAGGCTCATATTATTCAAAGCCCTCTCTGTGAGCACAACAGCAACTCCAGAGGATGCTGCTGCCTTATGGTGTAATGAGAACAAGCTCTTGAAGGATAAATAGAAGTTTCCTGACTAGGGAGGAGCAAACCAGGTAGTCATTGTGAGCTGAAATGGCTTACTCGGTTTTAGAGTGTCCTGTATGGAAGACCCCGAGCCAATCAGCCTAGCTCTGTGCTGTGGCCTTGCTACGTGCTAGACCCTGAGCTGAGAGCTTAGCCACCTGAGAGCTTAGCCACCATACTTTAATCCTTACATAACAACCTCCTGTAGGGTGTAATCTTGTGTAACTTGTCTCAGGTCACAGCTCACCAGAGGAATGGGGAGGTGAGGCCCACAGGTCTGGGATGAAACCAGGCCCCAATCTCTTCACTATAAGTGAAGCTTGTCCAAAGAAGGGCAGAGAAGTTAGAGAATTAGAATCCACTGTACCAGAGCTGAGAGTCAGTTCAGAGGCCATTGGGGCAAGCTCATTCACTTGGGGCGGGGGGGGGGGGGAGGATGTCAATGATTCACAGCTCAAAGGACTCTGGCTGCTTGACACTGGGCCTTCAAGGACCGTGATAAGAAGTTCAGAAGTACCCTTTTAAAACCAAGGCACAACATGCACCTGTCTGGGCATCAGACTATGCAGTGTCACTAAAGACTAATTACAGCCAGGTAAACCAAAGCAGAGAGGGATCATTCCTACAGTGAGGGTCTGCACACCACTCGCCTTAGGGTCTGCTGACCTGAGCCAGAATCTCTATGGGAGGAGCCAGAGAGTAAAAATTTGTAATGAGCTCCCTGGAAGGGATGACAACACATTGAGGGTGGACAATGACTGTGATGCTAGACACACCCCAGGACAGAGCTCAAAAAAAGCAGGGCTTGAGTAAAATGATGGGTATGTGCAAAGAGGGAGAACTTCCATGCAGATGTAACCACTAGGACATGGTAGTGCCAGAAAGGAGGAAGAGCCCTTAATTCTCCTGAAATTTGACTCCTTGGAGTTGTGGTGGCTGATGACTTCGGTGGCAGGGGCTTAGGGAGAAGGTGGAGGTGCTTAAATGTGAAGATCTTGAGTATGGAGCAACTGAGGGACATTCCAGTGGAGATGCCTCAAAAGTCATTTGCTACTTGAATGTGTAGCTTGAAAGACATAAGTAGCTCCAGGCTGGGGATGAGAGATTGGAAGTCTGGATCTGTGGCTGTCTCCTAGATAACAGGGTCCTGAGACACCAGGCCCAGGCAACCCCTGTCTCCTTTGTACTTTAGAACACAGGGGACAGTCTTTTTCCCTGGTCTGCATTTGTTTTCTGCACTTGCTTGTCTACAACCCACAGGCTGGTTAAGAGCTAACACCTCAGGTAGATATGAGGTTCTTTTTAAAAATTGCTGAATAAGACTGAGTGACAACTCTACCTGGAAAGCACTCGCCAGTGAAGAACCTGAGTCTGACTCACAGAACACACAGAAAAACCAAAAGAATGGTGGCATGTGCTCATTGTGATTCTAGTGCACTGGGGTAAACCAGCCTGGGATACTTGATGAACTCCAGGCCAGAAGAAATACCATCTCAAAGAGCAAAATGGACGATACCCAAGGAATAGGTACTCACACTCCAACTCTGTCCTATACACACACACACACACACACATACACACACACACACACACACACACACACACACATGCACACACACATGCACACAAACTGAATTAACGAATTAGTGAAGGAAAATAAAGAACATAGACAAAAATCAAGAAAAAGGACATAGTCATAACCTCAGTGCTCATCAACATTGAATATACAGAAGTTAAATCTACAGATAAATAAACTAGGTAACAAAGAAATGAGGTGCAGCTTTAACTGCAGAACTCTGGTGGCAGAGGCAAGGCTCTGTCTCTAACCGAGAAGCCAACAAAACCTAAGAGACTATGAGGAATGGTGGGGTGAGATGGGGCAAAGTGAGAGAGCATAGTGACACGGGGATGAAGGGCTCTTAAGGAGTAACAGCATAGCTGCAACACCCATGGCTGCCTGAGGCCAAGCAGAGTCTCCTTTGGCTGCATCCCACCATTGTGAATGGATGCCATCATGGCAGGGAGTGCCAGAGTCTAGGGAGAGTGGAGCAGAGACAGAACGAAGAGCACAAAGCAAAAGGAGGAGTGAGAGGCAGAGACCAAGAGATACTATGTGATAAAACAGGAAACTAGAGTCTTAGGGGCAGCAAGTCTTTCAAAAGTTATCTCAAGGATTCCAGGAGAACTATTTAACCCTTTCTGAGGCCACCAAGGCAAACAACCTAAGGCTTCTCACTAGACCTCACATTTTAGAGACCCCATCACCTCTAATTTCATCAGACTGGAACCAAATCTCCAACACATAAACCCTTGCAGGAAAAACCACATTCAATGTTAGCAACCAGGAAACTGGGTGCTCAGAAAACCCAGCTTACCTGGATACTGTTTTTATTATCTCGTTGATCTCTACTGACCTTGTCTGCTTTTGGTGCAAGTACTTGAGAATTCACTTTAGGGCTGGGGTAGACACAGAGCCCACGGAATTGGCTGTTCCAAATGTTGGCAGATGAGCGTGGAGGCGTCTGGGGTTTGTTTTCTTCTGGTTTTTCTTTCCTTCCTTTTGTTTCTCCCATCTTGATTGCACCTCACTAGCTTCGGTTCATGTGCCCACATTGTAAAATTTCATTTTGTCTTTTTCTCAGATGTTGAAATGTGAACCGAGTGCTGTTTTTAATGAGCTAGGAAAATGTTTAGACTTCTTTTTTTTCCCCTCCTTTTGAATTGCAACAGAGTCTACTACAAAGCTTCATTTAGAAGCTGCAATTTCAGCACACTATTGTGTATTACAGGAATGTCGACACAGATCCAATTCGTAGAGTCTCTGGTGGAGAAACTGGGAGAGTAGAAGCTGCTTTGGAGGGAGATCCCCTGTATCCTCTTAAGTTAAGGGCCAGAGGCAAATGCCTGGGCTAGAAGGAAGCACCTACTAGAGACCAAGGTCTCCCTCTCCAAACTGCACTTCTAGCCTCTAAAACATGGCTGCCAACGGGGATTTCCACCCAGACAGGCCTACCACCTCCGACTTGGTGTGCTTTAAAACCAGCCTATGCATCTTCAGCGAGCCAGGACTTGGACATAGCCAACCACAGGGCAAGAAGGCAGCACTCAAAACAATAGTAATATGGGTATAAGCATTATAAACAGTAATATAAGAGCCCTCTCTTCTCTGTGGTCCCACTGTGATCTAAAATATTAAATATTCTAGAAATAATTAATAAGTTTTCAATCATTTTATTGTAGTATATTACCATAACTTCCATTTTACTATTCCTTGTCATGGTTGATCTCTTATTTCCTCATTTATAAATTAAACTTTGCTGTAGATGTGGATGGGATGTAGTAAAACTCCACATCACTGGAATACGTTCTCAGAGGGTAGGTAGGGTGACTGATATAATGGTTTATTTGATATTGCCAGGTGCTTGCTGCTCAATGGGTTAGCCAGCACCAGGGGCATAGAACAGGGACTCAACTAAAGGGCCTAGAGAACTTTTCAGTCCCTTTCCTCAGCCCCATTGTCCTCATGTTCTTCCTGACACCCTGAGATCTGAAGTTCCATCCTACACTCATTCTCCAGTCTGTCCCCTGTGCCCTCTCTAATCCAGCAGTCAAGACCAGTTTAATCACAACACCTGGAATGTGCACGACCCTCTGGCCTCTGTCTCTGGCTTTCCTTCCATCTACCTTACAGACCACTTCCAGATGAACTTTCCAGAAAGTCAGCTCCCTTGTTCAGCAGGTGAGAGATTCATTCAGTGAATACACATCAAAATGTGTGTGTGTGTGTGTGTGTGTGTGTGTGTGTGTGTGTGTGTGTGTGTTTTTCAAAAGAGAAGCTAGTGTTGCCTGTGCCCAAAGATAAAATCCCTTTTCATATTTGAAGACCTTTAAAGTCCTCTTTACTCTGACACTTGGGGTTTTTCCCAAAGGCTAGCTGTCCAGGTTCATCTCCATGAATAGCCTGTTTATCACTCCCAAGCATATCCATGTCTTGCTAGACCTGCTGTCCCTTGTCTTATGCCCTACTTCCCAGGACACTTTCTGCCACTCCTACTTATCAAAACCCTATCCATCATCAATACCCAGTCTCAGTCTTATGCCACTTCCTCCCAATGGATGCAAGCAGAAGACTAAAGTAGTAACTACCTTGGCTAATGTTTCCTGTTGAAATTAATTGACCCTATGTTTCATATATAAGTACATAACACACACACACACACACACACACACACACACACACACACACACACACACTTCTGAAAGGCCACTGCAGTCTGTGCAAATATCTGCCATTGACAAACACAGCTGTGCTATAGAAGCTGTGATGGGCAACTCAGCCTTGTTATTTTAGGTAATGATAGCAACCATCATATAAAGTAGATCTGATCATTACATCCCCAGAGTACAGACTCGAGGTTAGGTGAATTGCTTGCATTGGGTCATGTATATAGTAAGTGGGGAAGCGAAGAATTCAAACTCCATGTTGAGGAGCTCTTGTGCATGTCATATGACACCACTGTTCATCAGGCAAGAATTCTTCTGTAAGCAGGCACACAGTTATCTTGCAGAGTGTTTTGTGTGCAGCACACCCACCCATTATATCCCTACATCTCCAAGATGTGTAGCAATACCTGTGAATGAAAGAATAGAATTATTGCTCCCCTACTTCTCATTCCAGAGTGTTAGTGTTATAGGCAGATGTCCAGGTCTACCTTGCTTATGCATGAGTTCTGGGGACCCAGACTGTCATCCTTACACTTGAGGAGAAAACACTTTACCCATTAAGTGATCATCTCTCCAACTCTACTAGATGATTCTCATAGAACTATCTAGTTCCTGTCTACAAATTGACACAACAAAACTAGTCTAGTCTCACCAGACTATAACTGGAGAAACTTTGGCCACAATAGCCAAGTGATTCACTCCCAAGTCATCCCACTGGCTGGATTTTTGTTGTTTTTTGTTTGTCTTGTTTTGTTTTTCTCAGCCAGCTCCTCTGATTTTTAGCCTTGCTGAATGATAAAACATATCCTAGCATCAGTCAAGAAACAAGCCCATATCTTCATCTGCCCTGGCTAAGGGGATCTTAAATTGGTTTTCCGGACTCCTCTCTCTGTGGAGGTCTTTACTGATGGCTTCATCTCAGATAAACTGAGCAGGGACAGCCCCTGGGCAGCTGACCTAGAAACTCCAAACCACAGAAAACGATGTCTTTGACCTGAAAGTGCCTTGTTATTGGGTTTTGCTTAATGCAGATCCATCATCATTGGGATCTCCTCCTTGTCTCTTCATAGAAAAGCTATGTTGCCCAGCAACCAGCGTGTCAGTGATGTCCCAATACTGTTAATCAATATAGTTCTAGCTGCCTAGCCGCTTGTTGAAGTCATATTTGCCTTCCAGTTAGCAGCTGGATAATGTATTGAAAAGAAAATAAGATTTGGAGTCAGCATCTCTGGATTGATGCCATAGTTCAGCCATATACTGTCTGTGTAACGTTGAAAGTCACTTGCCCCCTCTGAACTTCTGTTTCTTCATCCCTGGATAGAAGGACTTTCAAGGAAAATCTCTGGTTCCTTTCAACCCTGAATTCTGTGACCTAGGATGAAAGCTGTTCCTTAATACCCAAGTTCAGTGTGATGCAGAAACTAAGTTCTGCTTTGTGCTGGCCATTTTATGTTATCTATCTACCTCAGTGTAGCAGGAAAATGGATCTAGGCCATGAAAAGGGTAAGATATGTTATCTTCCCATGGATACCCCTTTTTCCTTGCTTAGATGATAATGTTCCCTTGTATACAGACAGACAGCAACTCTCTGGGAAATCCTCAAGAAATACCATCCATATGTTTTTGAGTCATTTACACTGAACCCATCATAATATTGTTCTTTGAAGATCCATTTACATTTGTTCTAAAGGCTTATTTTAAAGCTTATGCAAATGAGCAAGATTAAGGTTGCATTCTGGAAGCCGATGCTTGGAAAATGGGAAGTTGGATTTAAAGCATGATGTAAATAGAGCTTCAGATGTGTTCGAAATCATTCATCATTCTTCCTTCCTAGCCGCAGTGATTCTCCACCAACAGACTCTCGCTGATGTAGTTAGAAGTAGTAAGAAGATCAAGAGAATGGAAATCCAACTCTGCCCCTCTAAACAGGCCTATGGCCCTATATGTTACAACTTCCCAGGCTTGGGAGCCACCCAAGACCCTCACGAATCTGAAATATCAGCTACACTAGGATTGCCTAAGATCCTTGCATTCTGTGCCCTAGTGACTTGTCATCCTCAAGAACAAAGCCGCAGAATCTGAATTGTTCGAACACCCCCCCCCACACACACACACACTACAAGATATCTCTTCTCTAGGCACATAACACTAGTGTCTTCATTTCGGCCAATATTTCTCTATCTTCTAAACTCTCCTACATGCTAAAAGTTCCCATTCTCCTACAGCCCCTGGACGGACTCTTTCTTGGGTGTTGCCTTTGAAGATCCTTGATTCATTCATTGGTCTCCCTTGACACATTAAGGTGGGACATTAAGGTCTCAGTGTCAAGCCAAGGTCAGAACCCCTGAAAGGGTTCATGTGCTTGCCATGTGGATGGATTGGTAGAAAACCACAAAAATATTAAATGAGAGAATGGAAAGACCACAAAGGCTATATCGTAAAAATCAAAAGTGTTTTTTATATGTGTATGCGTGTGCATATGGAGGGGGTACATGTTGGGATGTGAATATGGAAGCCAGAGGTTTCATTTCTCAGGGTCCACCTACCTTGATTTTTGAGACAGAGTCTCTTACTGGCTTGAACTTGCCAATCATAGGCTAGAATGGGCTTGGAATTCATGAATCATAGGCTAGGGTGGCCTAATTGAATTAATTTATTAATGATCTGCCTGCCTCCTCTTCTCTAATGGTAGGCGTACAAGCGCATGCCACCCTGCCTGGCTTTCCTGCATGAATTCTAGATCTCAAACTCAGGTTTTCATGCCAAGCAAGTTTACAAACTAAGTGATTTCTCCAGTTGTATGTGTCTTAGTGTTTGTATACTTATGTACGCATATAAACACTTATGTTGGAAAGAGTAACCTGCCTTGCTTCCCATCCTGGGCTTGTAGACATGAGTATGTAGTGCTGAAATCTCATCTCTGGCCTGCCGCTCTTACTAATTCCTCAGAGTAAACCCTGTCTGATGATACTTCCAAAAGCCCATCACTTGTACCCTGGGAAAGACTTGTGGGAAAAAATGTATCTCCTGCTCAGTCTTCTTTATCCAAGGAGCATGACCTCATTTAAAACGGGAATCTAGCCTAGGGGTGTAGTTCCATGGCAGAGCACTTGCTGGGGGAGAGCAAGGCCCTGGGTTTGATCCTTAGCATCGCTAATTAATTGACTAACCAATTAATTAATTAAAAGAAATGTGAATCTAGCCAGCATTAACTCTGTGCTCCTAAACAAAACAAAAAAAACAAAACAAAACAAAACAGAAAGAACATCAGAGCCTTGGCTATGGCAAAGTAAAAACTTGTTCTAATGTGTCTTTGTACACTTTTGTGTTGTGTGTACCAAGCCCCTGAGCCTTCCCTTGCTCCACAAAGACACCACATGCTCCCCTGCCAGCTTTGGGGTCTTAGATCTTGGGTCAGGCAAAGGCAAGAATGTCTTGTTAGTTTTCACTCCCAAGATAAAAGAAGATGCTGCCAGAGAGCAGAGCTCTGCCTGTAGGAAGAGAGAAAATATCAGCAAGGTGCTTCCTAGGAGGAAGAGATCTGTAGGTTGGGTGTGTGTGTGTGCCCTCAACCTCAGGGCAGCTAGCAGCCACTGAAGGCTGGCCTGGCATGTCCATGAGAACTCTCTTCAGATTCCAGGCCACTTCAGGAAAAGGAGGCCATCTCCACTGAGCTTCACACTTGAGCCCTGGGAGTCTCTTTCAGTCCTATTTATAAAATTATACTTAGATGGTTGCTTCTTTTCAACCCCATCTGCATTTTCTCTCATTAATCATAGTGGGACTCCCTTCTGCAGCCTTTGTTACGTGATCAAACTGGATGTGGAAAGAAAACAGAACTAGATGCTACTACTTTAAAAAGAAGAAAAAATTGAAAATAGAACAGTGACTTAAGTTGCTTTTTTTTTTAAGGGGAGAAGGTAGAAAAATACATGATTTGAACTAACGAGCCAAATCCTCCACTTGAGGGAAGGCTGGATTTTAAGTGATCTCTGCTGCTTTTCTGCCCCTGCCCCTACCTCATCCCCCTAGTGAATTGAGACAAATCTGTACTTTACCTGGATAGACGATTAGATTTCTTCCTCTAGGTTGCAACAATGAGATATTTCTATAATACTAAACCTGTCAAACTGATCAAAGTGTGGTGTCAAAATATTAAGTATTCCTTCTTGTCCAATCCCTTCAGCCCTGGCAGAATGCAGCCCATTTCATTTGCTGGCCCCAAACTCCCTGAGGTTTTTAAAATCTGTCGCACATTGTTTCATTGGTGGCATTCACTGCCTTGCTGTGGTAGGTGTCTGCTCCCACCGACGTTGATGGCAGGAATACTCATTCATTCATTGCCTGCCAAGCATGCCACACACCCTTCAAATCTGCTTGCTTCGCCACACTCCTGCCTGAATGAAATACGAGTGTCAGTTACACATTGTCACCACATTGTCATGTGGAACCCCCAGCCAGGTGAGGAGCATAGGAGTGGCTCCTCCTTAGCAGGGGCTGCCAATGCAGCCAGCACTCTGAATACATTTTGGCACCATCTGACTCTACCAAAGCCTTAGTGTCTCAGAGTCTCGGATCCTCCATGAAAGTCCCACTGAGGTCTGTTTACACACACACACACACACACACACACACACACACACACACACACACACACACACACACACCGTGACACAGATGAACAGGAAACCTATGACCAGGGCCAAATGAGGTCAGATAAAAATTGTTATGACTTGCTTCATGAGATGCAATTCATACTTGTGGATTCAAGCTTTCCACACTAAGATGAACCTGAAGGAAGAATTCTGCTTTGGAACCAGTCTTACATGAACTCTTTTGTTTCTGTTCTGCCTATTTCTATCTATGTGACCTTGAGAAAATGACTTGTCTTTTTGAAATCTGGCTTCATTTGAACAATGATGATGTCATTCTTTTTTCAATTGTTACCATCTTAAAGGAATTAAATGAAATCTATGTAGTATGTGTAAAATACACACACATATACTCTGGAACATGATAGGTACTCAGGAAGCAATAGCTCTATCACTGAGGGTGCCCTGTTTACAATACTGTCTGGAGAAAAAGGTATGTAGTGAGAGCCTGGGAGAAGTCTTCCATCTGACACAGCTCTGGCCTGAGAGTGAGGTGAGAGTCTGCTTCGTTTGGATTTTCATAATCCCCCTTTTTAAGCAGCGAAATTTATTTGCTTTTAGCTTTCTGTTCCTAAAACTTGCTAGGGTTGAAATAGTACAGTACATTTCTGGGAAGAATGGTGGAGAAAAGGGAGCCAATGTGGGGATGGGGCATAGCTGTCAGCTTCATTTCTTAACAAATGAGAAATCAGCTCCAGACTTACAGATTAAGTGCTATTAATTACCACCCAGCAGATATTGAACCATAGTGTTGCACTCTTAGGAAAAAAGTCTGGAGCTCAGCCTGAATACGAACAGACTCTATTAGCACTTACGCCCTGCCTCGGAGATGGTCCTTTGACAGTGTGAGTTCCAGAGAGACACAAGGTGTGAGACATCCTCCATGAAGCCCACTTGGTATAACTGGGAGTCTTGGAAGAAGACAGACAGAGTCAGCTCACAGGTTTGGAGGACCAGGTAGAGTGGGTGGAGCTACAGGAGAGATGCTAGGATGTATCCTCTAAACATTGAAAGAGACATTGAGTGTTGTTTCTGGGCATGGTTTCTGGCTTTATATACTTCATCTCTACCATGTATAGGAAGATTTTGACATACAATTGACCCTTGGATTCCTTCTGCAGTTACCAAAATCTGAGGATGCCTACTTTATTAAATGGTGAAGTATTTACATGACTCCTCCTTGCATTTACCTTAAGTGTATCTCTAATTTCCCTACAGTATTTCACACAACGTGATATATAATACACTGTAATATAAATGCAGTGTAAGTACACACTCAGTACGCCAGTGCAGTATTTTAACAAGCAAACATTTTTGATCTTTGTTTGGTCAAATCTGTGGATGTGTAGCCCACAGACACAGAAAGTCAAATGCACGAGTAAAATGCCTTGCCTTGGACTAATGTTCTGAATATGTACCATGTCTAAAGATGCCCTCACACACTCCAGAAAGAAACTAAAACACACTGAAGTTCATGGGTCCTTGCTCTTGGTACTAGGCTCTGTTCCCAATGAACTAGTTGCTTCAGACACTTGTATTCCACTCATCACTGAACCAGTAGAGAGACAGACCCAGGGACAGTATTATCAAGAATCCATATGTGATCCAGCAGTCTTCTCCCTCTTCTCACAACTGTCCTGGTCCCTAGGGCTGCAGATGCTGGCTGCACAGTACTTCAGGACACTGGAGGGCCTGCTATCTCTGCCCTTCCTTCACTTAGCTCACAGGGAGTGGTAGTGCTTGCTCTGAGCTCTGGAGCTGCATGCTGATGCTAGCCTATGTGCCCCATCCCCTTCCCCCAGCCCTGGGCCCCATCAAAATGGGCAGATAGCCACCACTGTCCTTCAGGCTAGCTCTACCATGGGACGCTTCCACTTCTTCTTTGGCAAGCTCATCCCACTCAGCATACTATCTGATTTTCACAGAGAAAATTAGGAAGCACGCAGTTTGAGGTAACTTTAGCTTTCACAGCCTTAAATCCATATGCAGCACTGCTCTGAAGATGATGCTGTCTGATGTGACAAATTTCTGGGTCTTAGGATGGCTAAATGGTGCCTTTTCACACTTGATGCTCACTGGCACCAGACAAGGATACATCTGCAGAGGTCTTCCTAGTTGGCTCTAGGGAGAGTGTGGTGGTCCCTAGCAGGCTGTGCACTGTGAGTAAGCATGACTCTAAACCTGACCTCAGTTTCCTCATCTGTAGGGTCAGTCACTTGATGTACCCCAGCACTGTGACATAGAGACTGTCACACAGAATACTTCACAACATCTTTCTCGTCTACTCACCAGAAGCCAGTAGCCAGTCCTCCTATCTCTCTGTCCAGTTGTGACAATCTAAGAATCTCCTCACACTACCACACACTCTTGAGGCAAGATTGTATCCGTCGTGAACCTGCGGTGATCCTTGGGGGGGTCCTCCCGGCTCTCAGGTTTTGGAGATGGAAAGTGGCGTGTGCACCCAGAACAGCTAGGGTTCAGTCAGCCTCCATCATCACAAGCACTGAGTGGGTCTTGCATTTACAGTTCAGTTTTATATAGCTGGTACAATTGTTTCATCTCTCCAGGCCTCAGTTTGCTTATCTGCAAAATGGAGATGATAATGCTGGTTGTGCCTGATTGGTTGGAAGACTAAATGAAGGACCATGTGCAAAACTTCCGGCACATCAAATAATGCCCCATCTACATTGCTGTCATTACCATGACTGGGATTGAAAGTAAACCAGCCCATCTGCTCCTTCCATAATCCCTCTTGAGACTGAATCCACCTAAATGCAAAGTTTCCAGCAGCAATCACTATGCAAAGAGAGAAACTAATACATGTATGGAACGTGTACTTGTGCTGGGCACTACACTAAACAGTTTTATAAGACTCCCCAAGCTAAGTCAGGGCCAATGAGGACTGCCAACTGTAAAGATAACTGGTAGACCAGCTTGAAGCGCAGCCACATCACCAAACCAATGCAAGATCCCATAAACACTCGGTTATTTATATGGCACCTTCATACCAGGAATGATTCCTCTTTCTTTGGCCATTAAATTAAGATGACTCATTCATCTGTTGTCTGTGATAAATGCCATCTATGAGGAAGAAGTGATGAGACAGGAAATTTTAGCTAGATGTGTTCCCTTGCAACATGCTCATGTCTTCTTTTCTTTTTGGCTCTACCTAAACGGCAATTGACTTCGGCTCATACAGAAAGAGACAAGGAAATAATATCTGTCCTTACGTCCGAGTTACAGGTTTCGATTTCTGCTATTCCATTTCCCATTTCCTGGGCCTGACAGCTGCCTGTTACCTCCAAAGCTACCTTAGGCAACAAGCCACAGGTCCCCAGTGCACATTCCTAAGATCACAGTCCTGCTCTGGACTGCCCCAAGAGAGGTTTTATTCTTCGGTGGAGTATTGATCTGTCACCAGTTATAGGCCTAGTTTCTATATTAAGTGTCAACAGAATAGGTAAGAGAGGCTGCAGATGGGCCAGTGGTAGGGCTCCTTTCTACTGTTCCTGGTTACTGTCCCTCAGGTCTCTGTCACTCTAGGCCTTCATGGCTCTTCCCTGGGATTGTTCTTCTCCTGTTTTTACTGTCACCCCCTTCCTTATTTATCATCCCCAAGGTCACAGTCAGTTGACGGAACTTACTGACTACCACCTGTCACATATTCTACCCAGCCTCACAGCAAAAACTGAGTCTGCACGTTCCTCTCTGCTCTCTGCTGTCTCCATGATACACTCCCCCATCCTGCAGGAGCCAGCTGTGACCCCATGGGAAAGCTTTTCTTTTAATGTCTACCATGAAGCATCCCACAACAGGAACTGTAAACACACCAGCCAGGACATGCTGGCCTCATCACAGCCGAACAGAGCCAGATCAGAAGATGACGCCATTCCAGCCACAACCCCATCCTGTCGCACTTAACAATGTCCTTCTCAAGTAAGCCTTTCTTTCTTGCCTAGGGAACTGTGGTGGCTTGAGTAGCAATGTCCTTCATTGGCTCATGCAGTTGAACACTTGGTCCCCAGTTAGTGGCATTGTTTGGGAGGCTTTGGAGTTGTGGCCTTGCTAGAGGAAGGGTGTCACTGATGGAGGGACTGGATTTGAGACTTTAGGGCCTTGCCCCATTTCCACTTTTCTCCGTGCTTTGTGCGTTTGGCTCATGGTGTAAGCCCCCAGCTTCCTGAGCTTACCACTATGTCTGTTGCTTGCTGCCAGGCCTCTGCATCGTGATGGTGATGAATTCTTATCCTTCTGGAACCTTAAGCTCAAGGAAACTCTTCCTTCTATAAGTTGTTCTGGTCACGGCATTTTATCAAAGAAACAGAAGAGTAGCTGCTACACGAATTCTTTTTCATCCTCCAATAGTCAGTTCGAAGTCACCTTTCCAATGAAAACATCTCTAACCTACCCGGTACTGTTCACAACCGCATGTCTTTAGCATTTTGACACATCTCTGCTTTTGCATATAACCTTTCTCTCTCCCTGCTACATGGGCACTAGGTATGAGATTTCTTACTTGAATAAGTGTATGATTTAAAACATGGAGAGGAAGGCCCTATTGGGGGCAGATGATGATCACCATATTTGAAATGGCATTATGACCATAGCAGTCAGAAGATGAAGAGAGGAGGATTGTTTTGAGTTCAAGGCCAATCTGAGATGCATAGGGAGGCAGGAGAAGGAGGGGGGAGCAGGAGGGGACGAAGGAAAAGAAAGAAGAAAGGGCATGGTGGTGCACATCTGTCAGTCAACCCAGCATTCAGGAGGCTGAAGCAGGAAAGTCACTTCAAGAGCAGATTGCTCAGCCGGGCAGTGGTGGCGCACGCCTTTAATCCCAGCACTTGGGAGGCAGAGGCAGGCGGATTTCTGAGTTCCAGGACAGCCCGGTCTACAGAGTGAGTTCCAGAACAGCCAGGGCTACACAGAGAAACCCTGTCTCGAAAAACCAAAAAAAAAAAAAAAAAAAGAACAGATTGCTCTACATAAAGACAGTTATTTTCTGCATACTGCCTGATTCCTTTAGTGCATTGCTTCTCAGACTTCAATAGTCAAACAAAGCAAGTGAGGGGCTTGCTAAAATGCAGATGCTGACCCAGCGGTCCCTGGACAGGGTTCTCTAGTAATGTCATGCAATGAACAGCAGTTTGAAAGGTGGACTCTGGTTCTTTCCAACTTAAACCATACCTGGCCTGAAGTCACCACCCCATCACTCTGAGCCTCTAGCAAAGCCCAAACACTTCAGCTTCTCCGTGCCAACTTGGCGAAGCAGCTGTCTGCTGGCTTATTTAGTCCTTCCCCTTATCGCTGGGGATAGGGAGGGGAAACCAGAGACATGTCACAGCTTGTTTACAGCAAGCCTAAGAAAAGGTAAAAGTGCAAGTTTAAAAAAAATGTATGTATCATCAGCGCCTCAGAATCTCACATGTGAGAGAAAGGGGGGCTGAAGGAAATGTATAAAATATTAAACGAAGCTGTGTCAAGACACAGATAGGGGCAGAGCAGTAATTAAAGTAAACAGCACATCAAAACCCTGGCTAAAACTGTTATTTAAATTGAAAGTAAATGCAGGAACTGACCATGCAGCCTTGTATAAATGTGTTTCCAGAAGCCTTTTAAGAATATTAATGATTATGGAAGTATAATGGCTGAATATCAATGATTGTTTTTACAACAAGTGACAGCTCAGAGGGAGAAGAAAAGAATCCAGATCTTTCCAAAGATGCACACTGGCTTGATCTTCCAAGCACATGCCTCCCTTCAGGGGATGGAGGGAGAGCGGGGGATGATGACTAAGTGTTGGGGCTTAGAACAAGGCTTTCTTACAGCTCAGGATGAGAGGCCGTTCAGAGCTTGCCATGATCACAGGCCTCCTCATCTAAAACATCTATGGAGCTCCTGTGTGTGCCCCGAGAAGTTAGGGAACCCATTATATGCAAGCCGCCTATAAGTTGTCACCACCCCCAAACACTTACCCATTGTTAGGTTCCAAGGTCGCCAGAGAATGACAACCCAAACTCAAAATAGTATGCAAAAACAAAGAGCATTTATTTAGCAGAATTTCCTGCATGCAGGGGCCTCCCCATTCTGAAATGGAGACACCCAGTGGACTCACAGGCTCAACTTTTATTGTCAGTTAGGAGAATTCCAGGAAGAGGGATGTGCCCTTTTACCTTTATTGATTGGCCCTATCTCCAGGGGTATCGGTGCCTTGGTGATTCCTTAGAGCTCTGGGGACTTTGACTGCCCACAGCTGTGGTTGGATGACCATGGGTTCCTGGAGACAGAAACTTAAGCTTAGTCTCACAAACTGCCTGTCATGGAGTCAGCCTGGCTCTGGCTAACTCAGTCCTCTCTCCATCATGCCTAAAACATTCAGAAAAGTTCATACCCAAACCCAGAGTGAAGATGAAAAGCATAAACTCACTTCTCAACAAAGATGCTAGAAATTATACATGGGAGCTCTTGCTTCTAAGGTCACATGTTCAGAAGACAAGCCTAAGTTTCAGGTGTCACAGTGGAAGTGGGTCCCTCCTTAGGCATGGTAGCTCACTGAAAACAACAGGGTGAACATCATTCCCAGAGCCTCAAACAAGAAACTGAAGTGCTATTCCTTTAAGGTAGAGTCCAGCCTAGTGCTACCTTCTGGTTTGCTTGGTTTCAGTGTAAAATAAGCCTACCACAATGCCACCTCACCTGCCTGCAACTCCCTGAGGACAGGTCTCAAGACTGCCCTTAGATACACTCTCTATTGAAGTATAACCTTCTTTAGTGACACACCCCTCCCCCTGCTTTCTTCCAAATGACTCCAGCATGGAGATGATACTGGCTTAACACTGGGCTGTTCAAGTCACAAAAGACTAGTGATGTAAGGAAAGCATTCTCTTTCATGGCCTCCCTGTCTTCAGCTACAGGATACAGCCTTCCTATGTATGTCAGCAACTGTACCTGATTGGCTGCTGTGAAGCTGATTAGTCCTAACTTGTTGAGTAGCTCTTGCTTAGTCAGCTGACCAAAGAGCTCTGGAGATGTGAGCTCATGTCTGGCTGGCTGTCCAGCATCATTTTACCTTCCTTTGTGAGCTTATCTTCTTACAGGGCCTCATGAAGACACACAGCTCTTTTGATGGCAGGGTCCGGATACTCCTGCATTCCAGGGCTCAATAAGCTCATTTATTATGTATTATACAAACTATGAAAATTTATAGTGCTGATAATTTCCTATTAATGATTCTGTTATTCTAACCATCACTTATAATCCCCCTCCTCAAATCTCAGCTCAGATTGCCATTCCTGTAGGAATCCTAAATCTCCTAATGGAGCAGATTGTGAAGGCCTGAGGCTGGGCAGCAAGGAGGGGAGATTAATGAGACCCCCCACACCAACCGCTGTGTTTGCTAGAAGCTTGAAGAGCAGCTAGCAGCTCCCTCCCTGCCTGCAATGATTTTGCTCACCTTCTGGCAGCTCCTTCTCCTCACTGCTGGGGGCACCATCCCTGGTTGCTTCCTCAAAGACTTGCGTGCATCAAAGTGGCTACTGTTTCCAGTTCTTTCTTTCACGATCCTTTGTGTTCTCTGGTTTTGATCTGGCATATGCTATGGGCCAGGCTCTTGTCTTTCTGCTTTTGAATAAATGGAAGTACTTAAGGAGGCAACAGAGCCAAGCATGTTCTTGTTCTCTTCTAATGAGGAGCCAGAGGGACCCCATTATGGTCTCTTGGTGTTTGGGGTCTGGCTAGGAGGTTACACGGTTTGGAAGGGTAAAGACCTAAATCTGGACTTGGCTTTCCGGAAGCAAACCTAAGCTTTGCCAAAGCCACATTTTGTATCAGCTACTTCCCCAGGCCCCAGGTCTTTAAAGATAAACACTATCGAATATGTGCCCTCAAGGAAAGTTCATGAATGTGAGGGGTAGACAGGTTGTCACAGAAGCACAGCAAATAGAAGCCTCTGCATGGAACATGCTACTGGGCTGAGTCTGGAAAGGTTGAATACACTCTGGTCAGAAGCCAGTCGTGGGCATGGTGGTATAGACCCTGAGGAAGGGTCCTTTGCAACTTGAGAAAGGGTCAAGAGGCATAGAAGAGCATAGTTCATGTAGAGACTTATTGTCTGGTCTTGTAGGATCATGGAGCTGAGGGAGACGTTGGGGGTGGGGAGACCAACAAGGCCTCAATATGGAGGTTGGCAAACTATGCTGAGAATCTGGGAAATGGCACTAACTGGTGTGTACCAGTTAGTTTGTAGAATAAGAATTATCCCAAAAGGCCACGAACAGAGTGGTGTGCAAGGGGAACCTGCTATTGCAGAGACCTGGGCATGCTTTGTCACTTAGTATTTTACACAGTCGATGCTTAGCTGTAGAGTGACTCTCCCAGGATGTCCTACAGCGTCCCTGGCCTCCAACTACCTGGTGATAGAGCAGTCATTCAGGTTGGATGCTGGGAAATGCCACAGGCCATTGCTAGTACTCACTCCTGGTTGGAATCTCTAAGCTAAGCTTCTCTGAAGCTGGAGATTGGATTGAAGTCAGTTTCAGGAATTATGTTGGGATGGTTCCTGCCTTTTGGTGGACACCTAAGGTGTGCTCAGTTCGCCAGTGTCATAGGAATAGTGGACATTATCAAGCCTAACAAACAAAAGATTCAATAGTTTGGGCCCCAGTGGAAAGACTGTTGGCAGTGGTGCCTATAGTTCTGTAGGTCAGAGCCAAAGGCAGGGTAGAGACCTATATGGGAGAACATTCTTGCACATGATAGGAACACCTTCTGGAGACTAGAAGCAGGGGAAGAGGGATGAGGTGAGAACACAAGACAGCAGCCTTCGGTATCTGTGCAGAAGGAGGGTTGGCACAGACACCCAGGAGAAATGAAAGCCAGGGGGAAGAGTTCCAGGAAGGAGATGGCAAAAGACAGTTTCCAGAAGAATCTATCCAAATGTTGCAGAAGTGGGATGGGAAGTGGAAGTAGGGGGTGGGGCAGAACCTGCTGGATATCTAGAAGGAATGGTCTGGGAGCAGATGGGCTTGTGAATGTGAAGATTCGGAAAGGTTAGAAACACTAGACAGATATGTTGCAGTGTACACGATATTCAAGCACAACTAGGCATTGCCAGGTTCCCTCCCTTGAGCCACTAGCCACAGGGACTTTTGGAAGCTCATAAAACAGTATGTATCCTGGGGCCTGGGTGGACGTCATCACCCCTGCCCAAGGGAATGAGCATCTGAGCCCTGTGAATATCCACAAAGCAATCCTCGACACTCACCTGTGGGTTCCCTGGCAACCTGTCTTCTGAGCTCAACAGCAAAACACCAGGGTGCTCCGTCCTGTCCCAGCGTCAGCC
This sequence comes from Uromys caudimaculatus, assembly GCA_028551405.1. NCBI lineage: Eukaryota > Metazoa > Chordata > Mammalia > Rodentia > Muridae > Uromys > Uromys caudimaculatus. Next base: position 81,049,975 of record CM052706.1, on the reverse strand, counting down.
CCAGTGTTTTACCTAGGTGATCCCCTGGTACATTAAGGCTAATCACTCCCTGATGCCAGGAAGGAGAAGCACTTATTGACCAATCGATTCACACAGGTGGCACTGTGAGGATCTGGCTGAGATTGACTGGCCAGAACAACTTCCTGTCTTTCCTGCATTGTGTCCCTAAATAGACCTCTATTGATAAGTTCTCTCCCCAGAGCTGGGGGATGGACTCAGGCCCTGTATTAGAGCATGTGCTCTGAGGTCAAGCTACATCCCCCACCCCTGCTGCCGCCATTAATCCCTCACCATACCCCTCACCACACCCCACCTGTTCTTTCTTTCCACACTGCATCCCACCGCCTCCCTTTCCTGAAAGAGATTTGTTATTAAAACAGAATTCTTCTTGCATTTCATGGAGGTCTGTTTCCGAAGGACTTACCCAGGTTCTACCAGGCCATCCCTTTCTTGCTATTTCTTTAATCCTGCTCCCCAAAGCCACCTCCCTACCCAATATCTCCTCAGCAATCACACAACTTCTTACCCAGCAAGCCATTTAGCTTCTCATTTCTTAAACCCCATGGTCTCGACTCTGTTCTCTGAATATAGATAGCATCCTATAAATGGGGCAGTCCCTTCAGCATAAAGGATTCAGGAAACAGCTGAAGCCCTGCCCTGTTTGAATTAGTAGACAGTGGTAGAAGGGCTACGGAATTAATGAAGGAAACAAAAAGACCAGAGAGTCCCAAGTCTGTCATCCCAAGAGATCAAGTTACTCACTAACTAGATCAGCCATTCACCACTTAAACCTAAACTGCCTTTACTCCACAGAGAAACATTCAGGGCTTGAGTATCCCTCTCTCTCCCCTGCACAAAGAGACAGAGTTTTTCAGGTCCCTGTCAATGCTGCATGGCATGAAACCAACATCTCTGACACTTGTAGGCAACAATCTCCAGTTTATCACCTTGGCTTAGGTGAGCAGAACCCACTGAACTCCTAGAATGGGAGCAGAGAGGACAAGATGCTTAGCACTGGGAATGAATCCGTAAGCTACATGCAAGCAGCCTAAGAAACATGCACTGGACTAGGGAAAATGTGCCCATGTATGTCTCCACGGAGACATACATGTGGATAAATGAGACATGTACTGGCATGCCTGATTAGAAGCATATGCAGTATGCATGACCAGACCATTGATACTTCTAACACCCTTGATGCGTGTAAGGGGAATTGCTGAGGCTCACAGCCTTTGCCTCCATCAGACTCCTCTAGGCTGCAAGGCCACCGAGAGTCGCCCTCAGTGTGTGCCTCCTATATTCCTGGTCATGTCATGGGTCTGATAATCACTGGTATGATACCTGTACATTTTCACTAGTGGCACAGGCTTGCACCATGATGATCCTGGTGTCTCTAGCCTGTGTTAGACTTTTCAAGAGTGTGACCGATACTAGCAGAAACCATTTAAAGGAACACTGGTGTATTTTGGCTCATAGTTTTAGTGGTTTCCATCCAGGGTTTCTGCTTCCATTTTTCTGGGCCTGTGGCAAGGCAGGGCATCATGGTAGAAGTACGTGTTGAATCAAAGCTACTCATCTGATGATAGCCAACAGAAAGAAGAGTCAGGAAGTCACCAGAGACAAGATTCCCTTTGAAGACACAGTGGCCTAATTCTTCCATTTAGGTCCATCCCCTAAAGCTGCTTCCACCTCTCAAAACACCACTGTCAGCTAGACACACTCTCTCAGCACAGGTGGGACAAGTCAGGCCTAAACCATATCACAGCCTATTAAGTTAGCGTTTCCATCACTGGGACTAGAATACTTACAAGAACAGCTTAGGGGAAGAATTTATGTTAGCTCATGGCTTTAGAGGGTTTAGCCCATTGTGGCAGAATAAGGTAGTTTATTTCATGGCAGCCAGGAAGCAAAGAAAGGAAGAAATATAGGAAGAGGCCAAGGTAAGTCAGAGCTCCCAAAGACACACTACCCTCCCATACTCTATTTCCTCTCCCTAGGTCCCACCTTTCACCAACTTCTAAAATGTCATCACATTGTGAGCCCTCAGGGAATGGTCTACTTGTTACCTCATGATCACTAGTGAGCTGTGGCGACTACCTCAGAGACACACCCAGAAGTGTGCTTCTAGACAAATCTTAATCCTGTCAAGTGGACAATTAAAACCATTGACTTCACAGGTTTCTGGGACTGTCTTTGTACCTCAGTCTAGCAAAATGTTCTTTTGGAGGCATCTAGGCAGCATTGTCCTGCTTTTCCCACAGTTCCTGTGGTCAGGATGGATAAGTAATGCTCACATGTGAGATGACCCCTTTCCAAATCCTTCCTTATGGTCTGCTCATCACTGATTTCTGGCACCCAGGGCTTCAGATCCATGTCCTTCTGCCTACAGAAGTCTTTCCTGGGTCACTGGGCACAGCTGTGTCCCTGTGCTCCTCTGCACTGGGAGGTCCTACGTTGGTCCTTTCATCCTTAGAGAGATACTCACTGTCTCAGAAGCAATTGAGAAAATGGATCGAGCGAAGTCAGATCTGATTTTCTTGCGGAAGAAAATCGAATTCTCCATTTGGTGAGACAGACAGAGATGAGAAGGAAGAGGATCAGAAATACACAGCTCACCTAGGAAGGGAGAGCCAGAGACTTAAAGGGTAAAGGAGAGGGAACTGAGCAGCCAGAAATGCCAGCCCACAGCACAGCCAAGAAGGCTTAGCTTTAGGCCTCTGGCTTACATGGATATCAAGTCTTCCGAATTTAGAACAATCCCAGGGACTGTACCATGCGTGCTCATACTGGTTTCAGTTTTAAGTACTTATAAAGTCCTCTCAGGTTGAGGCCACCACAAAGTTGTTTTGGTACAGTAACACCTTCCCACAGGGGACATAAGGGAAGGAAAAGAGCTAAGATTCTGAGAACCCGATCCACCATGTGTGGGCCCCCAGCCCACAATGTGCTGGGAGCGAGCACCCAGCCTAGCCTCTGAAGAAGCCGCCCCAGCAGCTGCCTCTTCTGGGGAAATATCCAAATGCATGCATGTTCTTGCTATTTCCCACTGTCGTTTTGCAAGCAAGTATGGAGTAGTTTCTTAGTCTCAAGGTCTACGAGAATTCATAGCTAAATCTCTGCCTTTAAGGAACTCTTCATTGTCTGGGGAAAGTGGCCATGTCTAAATTAGCCATGGTGAACTGTGCTCAGGTCTGTGACAGAAGTGTGTCTCAAAGGACAGGACAACTCAGGGAAGACAAAGGCAACGCTGCCTTGTGAGAGGGAGTGACAGGTCAAGCCTTTTAGGAAAGGGGGCATTGAGCCAGATCCTAAAGGATGTGTAGAAGCTTTACACCAGGAAAGTGGGCATAAAGTGTTACAGGGAGCAACAGCATAAGCTGAGATATAGAGACTGCATAATGCACATGCCCAGAAATGGTGCACAGTCTCCTTGTCAGGAGACCGGAAGCTGGGGATGGCGAGAAAGGTGGACTGGGACTGCTCAAAAAGAGACACATTGAGAAATTTTGATGGTTTCATGAAGCCAACAGAAGAGCTCCCAGACAAACCCCAGAAGAAATGCATGAATATTTCTGAGAGAAAATTCTAGAATACATGTGTCAGAGCCCTATCATAGATTGGTGAGGGATTTGAATTTAATGTCTCTCCTTTACCACTAAGTGTCAAAACTTTAAGGAACTTTTGAGAGCAGCTGCCACACTGGATCCCATGAAACAGTATCAGAGACCCACTCTAGGGTATCAGGGCTAGGGCTGAATGGAGATATTGGGACTGAAAACAAAGGGAGGTCCCTTGGCTAGTCTCTCAGGCCCTCCTTCATGAGCACCAGAGCGGCTTTCTTATCCTTGCCTATTTGCTTTAATGCATTCAGTTGTGGAGTTAGGATTTCACTTGACAACTGTTGCTACAGAGAAGGCTAAAGTGACAACTACCAACATAGACCAATGGCCTGAGTTTTCAAGAAGGAAACAGAGGTAAAGCAAGCTAATTAAATCCCCACAGTGAGCTGACAGGCATGTCCTAACTCCTGCCCCACGCTCTCTGCAGGTAGGTGCTGGCCATGCCTTAGCACAGGTTAGACCAGGTACAGTGAACCACCAACCTTTCATTCTTGTTGATCCTTGACTAGGGTAAAGCAACACAATTCACAACAAACAGGGAGGTCTCCATTAGAATGACCAAAGGAAAGACACTGAATATGAATACACACACTCAGAAAGACACAGGAGGTCACCCAGCTTCTGGTAGTGTGTTTGTTTATGGATGGACAACATGCCACAGTAAGGTGTAAGACGTAGGGGCAAGGGGATCAAAGCGAGTGTGAGTGCATTGCATTTTCCAAATTATGATGGCATTCTGTGTGCCCTGCCTCATCCAGGTAGTCATCACTGCACAAGACACCAAAAGGAGCCCTTTTGTTTGGCTTTGATCCCACTCGATAGTTCAGTCTGGCACAGAGATCATGTCTTTGATCTCTCACACTGATGTTAGGTCTCTGGAGCTCACAGAATCTCCTTGAGTTTAATTCTTCATGGCATCCCTGGCACTACACTGTCCACTCCCATCTATCATATGCTGTCCTGGGTCCTCTGGCCTGTTGCCTCAGTGGTTAAGATGGACTGAGGAAGCAAACCAGTTTCCTTCCCTCTCCTGACATGGTCTCAGGTAAGACTCATGGTGGTTAAGCCTGGGAAGTATGGAAAGCCCATTAACCCAGCATAAGAAGACAGGGCTTTGGTTCCTGGTACAAGACATTTCTAGACTAAATCTCTCACTTCTCTGAGCTTCAATCTCTTCCTAAGAAAAGTAGGAGTAACCGCCGGACTGAGAGTGAGGTCCCAGATGGAGGAGTTGGGGTAAGGTCTGAAGGAGCTGAGGGAATTTGCAGTCCCATGGAGGGAGCAAGAGCGTCAATGGGCCTGACCCCCCCCCCCCGGTCGTCCTGGAGTTTGGACCACCAACCAAAGAATACACATCTATGGACTCATGGTTTGGACCACATATGTGGCAGAGGATGACCTCGATGGCCATCAGGGAGAGAGGAGAGGCCCTTGGGCCTGAGGGTGTTAGAGGCCCCAGTAAAGGGGAATGTCAAGGCGGGAATATGGGGATGGGTGGACAGGGGGTGGGGTGGGAGGTGGAATTCCCTCATAGAGGCGGGGAGGGGGAAGGGATAGGGGGTTTCCAAAGAGGAGACCCAGAAAAGGGGAAACATTGGAAATGTAAATAAAGTATCAAAAATAAAATAAAAAAAAAAAGAAAAGAAAAGTAGGAATGCACATGCCTACCTTGGCACCTAGTACATATGCCTGACACCAAGGGAAAGCGCTATAAATAGTATTAAATGAAAGGTCCATTGACGACTTGCTCTATGACGAAGAGAAATTCAGGAGGCTTGATCTTGTTGTTACTTGACATGTTGTAAGGACTCTTGGCACATCAGCAGGGCTCAGGCTTGCTTTTCAATCTCAATACACAAATTGGAACACAAGAGAAAAAGAGAATACTGCAGAAGGAAGGCAGCTAAAGGAGAGCCCTGGACTCATTCCCAACACGGCCCATTCACAGAACAGCTCGGGAGATTTCTCCATCCTTCAGGGAGAGAAAGGCTTTGCTCCAGCTGTAAAGATGAAGAGCCCACCTATTTCAGCAGAGCCCCTCCCAGAGGCTTCTGGGATCTTTGGAGAGGGCTGATAAGGAGTGACATGGCTCAGAACCTCCAGGGTGTCCATCTGCTAGCTCACTCACTCTGCATCTCATCCATAAGAAGAATGCACTACGACAACCAGTCTGCTTTGTGCACATGTGTAAATGTGTCTGAGTTTACATGTTCACTGGACCAAGAGGGGAGAGCTCCTGTTTACAATGGAGAGTACTACAGGACTGACTCAAAGTATATAGAAAACGAACTAACCTCAAGGAGACAGGAAGGAATGAGGTGGTTCAACAGGAACCAGACAGCCTTCCTATGGCCCCAGCAGAGCTATGGGGCAATGGAAGCAGGTATCTGTGACCATCTCTATCTCCTGAAGAAAGCTTGGTGTCTGTGGAGTGCCAAAACCAGGCAGGACAATGAAAAGTGGGCTCAACATTTTTCTTTTGATCATGTGAGCCCTGGATCTGCCCACACCTGTTTACCAGCATGGAGCTGCTCAACAGCCATCAGATCATCAGGCTAGTTTATGACAATTATGATCTTGAATAGAAGAAAATTCCCAGGTGCCCCAGCCAGAGAGAAAACAAAGATAGTTTTTACCTTCTCTTGGGGTGTTTTGTTGATGATTAAGCTTGTTATCCAAGCTCCAAATCCCAACAGGCATTTGTGAAGATCTCTTTCTTCCCCCTTCTCTTCCCCTCCTTCCTTCTTCCCTTCTCTTTTGAGATCTCGTCATTTATGTAACTCAGCAAAAATTAATGAAGCATCTGTGATAGCATCATGGCCTAGGTACCAGGAATACAAATGAATTAGACAACTGCTACCCTCAAAACCTCTCAATCCAGAGAGATAGGAAACATTCTCTTTGCTCTACTTGGAATCCACTAGGGGCTTTTCAGTTTTAAAAGTATTAGGGAGGTGGGTTCAGGAAGTATTTTCCCCCCAGTAAGGAAGATATGGAGTAAAGACTGGCTTCTGAGGGTTTATGATGCTTCGGGGCAGCCATGTTTGAAGAACAGTAGCTGATTTTAACACATTGCTACGTTATGTGCAGAATAGGATAACAGAGCACGTCCTCTGCTTCTCAGCCTAGCCATTCCCATTCCCATGCTGGTCCCTTTGCCTTCCAGTCTCTTCCAGCATGTCTCTACCAGGAAGCCTGTGGGGGGTTTCTATGAAGAAATTATCTATGCTCACAGAGACCTACTATGTGCCAGAGCTTCAGGCTTTATTTAGCTAGGTGCTGATGACAGCAATGACTAAATCATTAGCCGTGCCTAGGTGGCTCTTAATCATCTGCAGATTCTGGCACATACCAAAGATTAGTCAGAAGACCATAAAAGGTACAGGGAGAAGGGTCAGTTCTGTCCTGGGAGACAAAGGACACCTTCATGACAGCAAAGACACCTGGAGCTTGCCATCTAGTGGGGAAAATGAGACTCTGTGTAGAAATCACTGCAATACAAAGGAACATTAAAGCATCATGAATACAGAAAGTAGAATGATCTGCTCAGCTAGGGCAGTGGTGGTCAATCTTCTGAATGCCTTGACTCTTTAAGACAGTTCCTCATGTTGTGGTGACCCCCACCTATAAAGGTATTTCATTGCTACTTCATCATTATAATTTTCTTAGGTTATAAATTGTATTGTAAATATCTGATATAGAGGGGGATATCTGATAGAAGTCCCCAAGGGGGTCGTAACCCACAGGTTGAAAAATCACTGAGCTAGACGATCAAGGAGTACAAGATTAAAGTGTTCCTCCTTGCTAGTGGGTAGAATTTTCAACATTCATTCACTCCACAGATATTTATGTACTAAGTGACCCATATGTTATTCTCGTAAGGGGGAACAGCCTTGTCATGATGGAGCTTATATTTTAGTGGGGTTGATAAAAAAAATAAAATAAACAGAACCAATAAACTGGAGTATGAATCAGCAAACATTTCCCGGAGAGGGCTCGTTAATACGTATTCTAGTCTTTACAGGGCATATGCGTCTCCGATGCAACTTCTCAGTTTTGCCTTTGAGGTACGAGACAACCCTTGAAACACATAAGTAAACAAACACAACTTTGCCCCAATAAAACTTTATTTGCGAAAACTAAGGGTGGGCTGGGTCTGGTCCACAGGTCATAGCTTGCCAATGCAATAGTCAGAAGCACTCAAGAGAAAACCAGAAAGGGAAAATAAATGCAAGAAATGTCCGAAGAAGGGCTTGGGGCTTTAGTAAGGAAAAAGATGAGACTTCCTATAGGAAGCGAGGAAGAGCCGTCGGGACAGAGGGGAAAGTAAGTTTAAACCATGGAGGCAGAAATGGTCACTCTGCCATGCTCAAGTGCAAACAAGGGGGTGGTCGCCAGGAAGAGGGTGTTTTCAGGCAGAGAGAAGTGGCATTCAGGACAAAAGTGACAGCAGGTGCTTGAGGACAACAAAACGCCCTCGGAGGAATTTGGCAGGAGTGTTGAATGATGCAGTAGTGTTATAGACAGAAGGAAATGCTAGGAAGGGGAAAGCTGCAGCATGCTGTCAGGAGCTCAAGTTCGTGCTGAGGAGGAGCCCTGACTAGGCTCACTAGGAAGGACTTCCTGAGAATTCTCTTCCAGCTCAAGAGTGCACACATAGTTGACGACCCCAAACAAACTTAGGCCCTGTAGGATGCTCTTCTTCCATAGCCATATGTAACTGCCCCAAGTCTGGGACAGTGCCTATGAAACTAGGGCCTGTCCCCGTCCCCATTTGTTGCATAAACTCTATGAAAGGCAGGCCCTGGAAGAAAGCACAGTTAGAAGGCTTCTGGTTCATCCTCTCTCTTCTCTGTGCAAGTTCTATCTAACAGCGTATCTTTGTCCTGAGGAGAAGCAGGCTCCTTCTGTTGCCAGAGAAGCACCTACTATGTGCACGTAGTGCTGGGTATCTGCCTTGCTTATCTTACTTATCCCTCGTGATTCTCTAAGGAAGGTGTTTCTACCTTTGTTTTGTAGATGTGGGAGCGGAGACTGAGGGCTGTCATTGCCATTCCCAGTCAACCTCTGGGCACCGGGTCCGAGACCACACCAGTCCCAGTCTGGACCTGGAGATCTTTCCAACTTACCACGATGCTTCCCATTCCATCTGTCCCAGGGAAAACTTTGGCTCCCATCCCAAGTTCCCCTCCCCTCACGGTCCCCCTCCCTTGCCAGCTCAGCGGGTACCCAATTAGCTTCATCTCAGGAATGCTAGTTTGTCTTTCCTCTCTCAGGCATGTGGCACAGACCCTTCCCCAGACTGCATTCAACCTTTCAGAATGATACCAGATCCTTCTTGGCTGCTCCTCCTGTGCCCTCTCCACCTCCTCCCACCCTCTCCCTGGCATCTCCCCCAAACTTAGCTCTCCCACTCCCACTCTGTGTCCCCAGGCCTAGCCCCTCCTTCCCTACCCCCTATACCAGGGCGATCATATGCTGTTTTCTGAAGGGCAGAGTTGTCCGTGCATTCCCAGGGATGCTGTCCTTGCATAGCTATTGATGACTCAGATTCATTCTAGAAGCTTCTCTGTCTGAGTGGTCTCTTTACTTACATAGAGAATGGGTATAAACACCACTTTAAACTTTTGGATTTAAGTTGCAAATCATTTCCAGTTTTTCAATCTCCTTTTTCTCCTTTTTTTTTTTTTACTCTCTGTCTCTGTCTCTCTGTCTCTCTGTCTGTCTCCCCCCCTCTGCTTCTCTCCCTTGTGTGTGTGTGTGTGTGTGTGTGTGTGTGTGTGTGTGTGTGTGTTTACATAACAGTGTGACAGGGGTGCTGGTTGGAAACGCATCAAATCTGTCTATAAGTGCAGGGAAGGTTCGGCTCTAACATCTCCGGCAGATTTGACCTCCTTCCTCCAGGACAGAAATGCCCCTGCAGGCTCATACTAGTGGGAATGCCTGACCAGCAAGAAGTCACCCAGAGATGGGGAAGCTCCATAAGAGATCAGCAAGCAGCTGTGCCCAGAGCTCCCCTGCCCCTGCTAAACTTGGAACATTGCTTATTATCGAATTCTCAGCTTCTTTATCTTAAATATCAGCTTACGGTGCCCACCTCAGATAATCACGTGAAGACTAAATGAAATCATATAGCAATTCACGGCTTATCTCTTGAAAGGATAGGCTGAAATGAAAGCCAGCTCCCTCTGCCCTCTCTCCCCCTGTTTGACCTCCAGGGTCCCTCTGGGGACCTCTGACTAACCTCGAACACTGCAATGTTCTTCTGCTCCTATCACTAAAGGACAGCTGCATTGAAGACGAGGCCAGGAGCCACCAGTGTCCCCAAGCACCCCCTCCTTCGCTTTCTACCAAGGAGCGTGATGAGTCATCCTCTCCTGACGAGTTTTCTCTTGGAGCTGGCTCTGCAATCCCCACCTGTGTGCAGCTAAGATCTTCAAAGAGTTGCTTCCTACTGAGCGGAGCCCAGCTGGCAAGCCCCCTCCCTCCCTCAGAGATACAGCACAGGAGAGGTGGATATCTGACTGCAGCTTCAGGCCACCCAACCTGCAGGAGCCTGAAGTAGGAGATGATCTGTCTCCTGACAGAGCCCGAAGGCAGGCAGCCTAGGAGACAGCCCCGTCCCACTGGGTCTTGCAAAACTGGCTCTGTTGTGGTGCTACCTGACCAGGTAGGAGATCGATAGCTGAACTCCTGACCCAGAAAGACAGAGCTCTTGTCATAAGGAGAGGGATGTTTTAACTTCCATCCACGAAGCTCCCGAGGAAAAAAATTAAAGTTCTGTCAAAACAGGTTAGTATATTAGCAATCATGGCTCGCTACCATCTGTATTTGTTCCATTTGTGGCGTTTATGACGGTTATCCACATTAATTATTTCTCTGCTAAAGTCCCTTTTAATTTCTGAACACTGTTATTTCTAAGAAAGATGGATATTAGATATGCCACACATCAGCACAGGGTGGCATTACAGCATGCTATTAAGTTCAGATGCTGAAGCCCAGCAGAAATAACTTTGTTATTTGTAATCGCAATAAAGTATGTTATGTTGTGGCTTAAAAGGAGAAACAGCATTGGTGGAAACTGACTTCTTGGTTCAGCAATGACCCTGAATCCACCAGGAAAGACAGAATCTGCTTAGACTGGGGTGGTTTAGCATCCAAGAGAATGCTGGGATCGGAGTGCTATGACTGTACTTCAGTGGGTAGAGCACCAGTGAGCATACTTGAAACCCTGAGTTGATTCCCCAACACCCCTTAAAATGAAATGGTGAAAACATGCAGGTCAATAATGTCATCCCATCCTCTTCAGAGGTAGCAGTGGAGGGTAAGAACTTTAAGGTTATTTTCAGGCTCAGGCAGCTTGAAGCCCACCTGGACTATATTGGATCCCATCTCAGAACAGCAAAAGGAAAGTTAGTTTGAGATTCCTAAGCAGGACACTCCCAAGCCTGAGGAGAACTAGCAAAGCCCAGTTCATAATGGAAACTCCCAGAGATGCTGATTCAGTAGAAATGGGGTAGAACATTCTATCACTGCAGGCTCATACACCCAGAAGATGGTAACCCCCACAGTGTTCAGCTTATAAACGCTAATCACATGCCTACACACCAGCCTTGGAAGGCATCCTTTATTGTTCTATAAGAGAATAATTTAAATTCCCCCTAATTTCTGACAATCAGCTCCAATGAAAAATGCCAGTGGGTTAAACAAGTAAAGAGCAGGAAAGGCAGGCAGCCTTGAATGAAGCCAAAGGGGGAATAGAAGGAGCAAAGGAAATGGTGTTTGTCGAGTGCTGTGTCTTAGTGGCATTAGTGGTTCTGAGGTGAGCCAGGCTAGGTGAGACCAGACGCGCCCTCAAGATTCCTCCCCCCTCAAGCATGCCTCTGCCTTCCCGTTTGCTCATTCACTTGTCAAAAAATATTCTGACCATCTGTGATGCACAGGGCACTTTGCTGGCCCCAGGCCCATTGGTGTTAGTGAACAGACATGCTTTGGTTGTCAAGGGTGACAGACAGAAAACTACAGCGTGAAAAAGTCCACAGCCACGAGCTGGAAAAAGAAGCAAATCTGCCTTGAATAAGGTGGATCCTGTTTAGATGAGGTCCAGGACAAATAAAAAGTAGCTAACAGGAATCAGTCTGCCTTGAGCACCCTCAGATGCCTGCCCTACGTTCCTAAGTTCAAAATAGCAAATAACTCATTGTTTCATGTGTCTAGTGCTTATAGAAAATGGGTACCTGCTTCTGCTGGGGACACAGCTCCCCCTGGTGGTCGGAGGCCCAAGTTATCACAGGCTACAATCTCTCCAGAGTTTGTTCAACAGGCAGGCTTGTCTTAGATGGGAACCTAAAGTCCAGAAAACAAATATCCGCCTTGTTTCCTTTGAGGGATGTCTGCTGAGTCATCTGAGACCTTCATTAACGCTGAGTTCGAAGCCCGCCATCCCATTTTGCTAGGTGTTGGGATTTCAGGCAGTTAGTGAAGCTCTCAGACCCCTATTTTAGGTTATTGCATTTGGATCGCAGCAAAAAATGCTACCAAGCAATTCATTCCAGGGTAGCGGTGCCAATGAGGAGCCGGTGTGAAGATTAAATATGACAACAAAATAAGACCTAGCTTCTGGCAGGCTCTCCATGCGGCTTTGCTTTTATTTTAAAGTTTCGGATTCTTTCTTCTCTGCATCCTGTCTTCTGCCTTCTCTCCCTGCCTCTCTCTCTAATCCTTACTGCACCCTCTCTTCTCTTGCACAGATCTTCCTGCTTCCCCTCCGGCCTTCCTGGCCCCTCTCCATCTCTGTTCTTTCACAATCACCTTACACACACACACACACACACACACACACACACACACACCTATTCTCTTTCTATCCACCTCTTTTCTCCATCCTTTTTATTCCCAGCGAAAGTCCCTAGGTGCTATCACTGGGCACATTCAGATGCTATGAAGGTACTTTGCATGCTGTGCTAAGCCAAAGAGGAGCCATTTTGCCGTGAGTAGTGAACCCTGTAGCCTATTCTTCAGACAGGAACTGGAAGCGTGTCTTCGTGGGCACACTAGAGCATGGGTCCCTCCGCCCACCTTCGTCTATGCTGGTATTTGAACGCCCTGCCCCCTCTCTGGTTTTGAATTCAGTGATGTTTGCAGCATCTCATCTTTGCATCCCTTGCCTTGACTCTTTTGCCTTTTCTTCTTTCTTCCCCCACCTTCTCTTCTGTATCACTTCTTGTGCTACAGCGCTTCCCTCTTGTCTTTGATTTGCACCACAGCCCATGTTTCCCCCCTATTCCCAAACTGCATTTTCTCACGTAGCCTGCAGTAGCTCTTCCCTGTCACTGTAAAAGCTTTTTCATCTCCATTTGGAGCCATTGCCCTGATCATGCCTCTCTCAGAGATCACACTGACGAGACCGTGTGGTGTTTGGCTGTCAATAATCCCCAGGAAAGACAAGTATGTACTTAAGACGTGCATTTTAATTCGGAGACCCCCCCTTAGAAGCTGCCCACAGGCCCAGCCTGGCCCCAGTGCTTCACAGTGCTCTTTGGGACTGAGACTGAGAAATGGCGAATAGTTGCCTTTCCTTCCCCCACAAAACAGATGGGGACGGAATGAGCAGGGCCAAGGCTGGCTTTCTCAATTGCTTGCTTTCTCGGCTCAGTTCCCCGTGAGGAGGAAAGCAACGAAATTATCTGATGACAAAACAGAAAGTAGCTTGGTTGTCTGGGCATTGTTCCTGGGGTGAGGGGGTAATCGGCTTGTGGACGGTATGATTGTGCGGAATGGAGAGTCCCCAACCACTCAGCTCCACGGACGGCTGGTGTGTGCCTTTGAATCTAAAAGGGGGATTAAACTCAAGTCTTCAGCCTGTGGCTTGAAGCCAGGGAGGGGTAGAAACAACCCTATAAACAAAACTCTACTAATCTCCCAGAGGAAGACACCCTCTCGTGGTAGGACTTGGTAAACAGGTCCTGCCGCGGGCAGCTTGGGGATACCCCAAGCTTTATTTAGGCTCTGCTCAGAGCAGGTTCCGAGATAGACATTCAAATGTGAGTAATTTTTTGCAGGAGAAATCTGGAAAACCATGTAGAGGACAGAGAAAGGGATCAGGAAACTGAAGAATGAGCTGACAGATGAGCTGAACTAGGCACCTGAGTGCAGCTAGCTCTCAGCCTCAGTGGGAACCTACAGACACAAACCCTTTCCCACTGAAGTGCACGTCACGTGGCCTGTTCATGAACTGAGCATGCTTCCACAACCAAACAGACACCCCTGCACCACACCACACTCAGAGCACAGTAAATCAGGCCTGGCCACAAGTACTAGGTGCTTTCTAAGAGTGGTCAATGCCAGAAGTCATGGGGGCCTAGCCACAGTGGTGTAGTCCTGACCCTGCTTTAAAACCCAATGTCAGCCAGCTTCTTCTATAAAGCCAGGGAATAAATAGTATATACTAAGCAACTAGAAAGTCTCTATTATGGCTCTTCTATTCTGTCGTGATCATGTGATGAAGTGGAGGGAAGATGTAGAGAGCAAGAAAGGCAGTTTGTTGTTTCCCTCCTGCTGGATCTGACCCCCAAAGCACAAAAGTCCCCACACCCCAAAAAAAGTATGCAAAATGAGTGTGGTTATGTGTTCATAAAATTTCAGTGAGTAAACCTGACAGAGATCCGTTGCAGCCACAGACTACAGTTGCCCCTGACCTATTAGACCCCCAAGGTACCCTGTTCCTCCTATGTTCATCTTTTCAGTCGTTCTCTACCTGTATATGCTGTCACCTCACCTGGATGTTTCCCACCAGTCCGTTCCTAAGCACTCAGTCAAATGGCACCACCTCAAGGACACATCGTCCACTATCTAGCCAGGTTAGATACACACAGACACACACACAGAGACACACACACACAGACACACACCCCCCCCCCCCACATACACAGGTCTTCAACCCTTCAGTCTTCTTGAGACCACCTCTCACAGTGGTAATTGCATAATTAATTATGTAATTAGTTATTTAATGCCTATTTCCCTCTCCAGCATGCACGCTTCCCTCAGTCACTAAGGCCCATTCCGTCTGCTACCTAGTGTGTCTGGACGCTTTCCCATCCTAACTGCTACAAACAGCACAGCGCAGTCCAGACTCTTCATCTCTCTCCAGGGCCTCTGCAGCAGCCTCCTGACTGATCTTCCTGGATACCTTGCCCCTATTCTTGGAAGCACCCAGTGGCTCACGTTTGCTTCCACGAGAATTCCTGACTTCTAAGAATGGTATCAGAAGCCCTGACAGTCCTGACCACTTAGCTCCAACCAAGTCTCTCCTCCTGGTGTCCTTTACCTTCAAATATAAAATGTATGCTCAGGCCTCCAGGCCTCTGCGCATGGCATGCAGTACTTCCTGCCTAAAAATCCAGGAGGAAGGAGGAGTGTTGCAGTGTTTCCCACCAGTCAGCTTCAACTTCCTGGGTCTGTAGCCAATCAGTTGGTTTGGATGTTAATTGTCTGCAATCATTTCCTTTCCAGTACCTCTCAGCACCACTCCAGGCCTTTGACTTTCCCACCTCAGCTGAGAATCAGAACCACGAATTCCTATGGGCCCCAGGGCCTTCCAGATTTTCTGTTTTTCACTGCATTACAGCTGCCTATTTGCTTACCTCTTACTCCTACCAAACTCTGACCAACAACCTAGTACCTACCAAGTAGCTGAGAACCCAGCACCCAATACCCATCTCTTGGCCCCATGACAGAGAATAGGAGTCATTCAGTAAACAACTATACAAACTCCTAGAACACCAAGTTTGGTTTCTCTCTAACAACTAGTTGGAGGGGGACTTCAGGGCCCCAAACATTATACTTTGTAGGAGGAGCCAGATAAAAAGAGGAGGAGTCTTAGCCAGCATATGTTACCTCCACCTACTGCTTCTGTGTCCTGTCAGCCTCTCAGTAGTCACCCATCTCAAACAATCACTGTCCTAAATTCAAAGATCCCTCCCCCTTCCACTTCTTCCCATGAGCTAATGCATTGACTGACCAGACACACTAAGCACTGGCTTCACACCACCAGGGGAACAGAGCGCCACACTCTCCCATCAGCACTGGCAAGGATGCCACCAGGATGGGGTAGTGAACATGAGTCTCCAGCTTCTCCTCTCCTTTCTTAACCTTAGCAAGCAGAAAACAACTAGACTGCAGTCCCAGAGCCGGAGAGGTGGCCAGGATGCAGTAGGAGTGCATGGTCTGAGAAGATGCTAGCTGTCTGCCATCATATTGGTACCCAGGCAGAGAGGACTGTGAGAGACTCATCCCGCTAGCCCTGTTTCACCAAGCAAGGCTCACTTGGAATTTGTTTCTGTAAATAAGGACAGCATGCCCCCACGTACACACTAACATCCATACAGGTGCTCATTCCTTCCTTATCTGAAACATTTCCTTCAGGCTCTCTGCAGCCAGCCATACCATCGGTTTTATGATTGCAGATAATTCACATTCAAACAAACTGACTTGTCAGAGACACAGCAGGGGAGAAAGCTGCTTGGATGAGATCTTCTGCAGCTCTCTGGTTTTGCTCTTCTCTTTCCTGGTATCTTTCATGTTCAGAGAGGACCATTGGGAGAGGGCTTTGACCAGTTGATGGCTGAAGCAGGGATACCAACAAGATTGTGAAATTGTAGGCCAATGCCACCAGGAGTGGCCTTCTAGAATGCCAGAGAGGCATTCTCACTGGAGTGTCAGCTTTCAGATTGGTGCAATGCCCTGGAGTTCTTAGGGATACTCTTGTATTTTCTAATGAAGCAGCTTCTATAATGGGTTGTGAGTCAGCATCACCCATAGAAGAGGACGACTGGGAAGGGTGGCTCAGAGGTTTGAGCCGCCCTGGCCTTTGCTTGCAATAGCAATTTCAGAGGGATAAAGATGCAGATTCCCAAGTCCATGACATCCCTACCTTATGAAATTAAACCGCTCAAGCACACCCCTACTAAGTAAGGCTCTCTAAGGGTCAGTACACAGATCTCAGTGTGTGTGTGTGTGTGTGTGTGTGTGTCTCACTTCTTCCCCCTTTTAGCTAACCTGATACTAAATCTTTTGACTCAATAGAAACCACTGATTTACTAATACATTATATCAAGAATTTTCCTTAAATCTGGTTGCTTGTCTACATAAACAGTAGGCAGGATAGAGATCATTATTTTGTAGAAAGCTCATCCCTCAACCACCCATGTGGTCCATGAAAAGATGGAATAGAGACTTCTCTAAGGGTCCCAGCTCACTGTATTATCTTCTAAGGTTTGCCTTGGAAGTCTGGGCAGCCAGAGTGATTGACAATGATGTGTTCAACTTCATTAGTACAGATCCCAAACCTCCTTCCCTGGGAAAGGAGAATTGGCCCACTCAACCCCCAGACAAGAGGAGGCTGCCGCCGCTCTCCTAGTCCCAGAGAGGGGCACTGCGATCCGGCAATTCCCTTGTCTGTTTTCTGATATGAATCTTCCTGGCAGCCTGCAGCCCAGTCGAAACCTGAACCTTGTGAGAAGATCTATTGAGCTGACACTGTTACCATGCATTAATTAAAGTTCAATTAATTATTAAAATGGCATTTATTGAGGTTTAGCAACTTGGAAATAAGATTCGCCTTTGTGGTAGCTGCAGACTTTAGTAATTCTAGTCTTAATGATCAGTTGTGATCTGTTTGATTTGGAATCCCTTTTCTTATTAAATCAAAATCAAACCTTTCTTTGAGACATCTAATTGTAAGTGAAACTAATTTGCTTCCCCTCGGGGCAGCAGGGACTCTGAGTCTATGCAGGATGAGGAAATCCCACATTAGGACAGAGACAGGCCCCCTCCCTGCCAGATATGAGGGGTGATGGTTATTCATGGAGAGCATCGTTTAGAGAAATGGTCCCCTAAGCTCCCATCTGCACACACGTTAACTGGAGCTTTAAAGACTGCATTCCTATCTCATTAGAAATGTCAGCAAACCATAGATGTCTCCTCCAATGATCCTGAACTGCCTCAGAGTTGCTTCTTCATTCACGTAACTTCTGAGACTGTGTGGACCTTGGGAAGAAAGGAAGGAAGGAAGGAAGGGAGGAAGGAAGGGGGGGAGAGAGGAAGGGAGGAAGGGAGGGAGGGAGGGAGGGAGGAAGGAAATCAAGGAAGGAAAGATTGATTCTGAGCCACATATCTGCTCCTCACTTCAGCTTCCTGAAACCCGGTGTGACAGTCCTAGATCAACTGGCCACCAGATAGCGCACAGACACACACACACACACACACACACACACACACACACACACACACACACACACAGTGTAGAATAAATACAGGTTTAATAGGGGACATGGAGATTGAAACCACAGATATGGTGCTCAGTATCTATGACTCCTAGAGACATGTCCTAACATTCTGAGCATTGAGTCCCATGTCTCTAAATTGACTGTGACAAGAGCAACCTCACAGGGTATTTATAAAGGTCAGAGCTAATGGATGTGAGGTGACTGCAGAGTAACACGGAGCCTGATGTTGAGTAGATGCTCAAAAAATGGGCAGTTGATCTTTTTCCCCTTTTCTTTCTTTCTTTCTTTCTTTCTTTCTTTCTTTCTTTCTTTTTTTCTTTCTTTCTTTCTTTCTTTTTGACTATGGATTATCAAATACACCTCAAATGATATCAAATAACAAGCACAAAGCAGAACACAGTGACTCAGTGAGACATGAGCACCACTCTCCTGTCTTGATTTAGAGGGATGAGCTGAGCATAGTGTTATAGAAAAACACATCTGATCATGACAACATGGGCTGCCTGGAGCAGGATCAGAAATGTTGTATTAACACAGATCAGAATAGTAAGTATGGGATAAGGAAACAGATTCAAGAGATGATCTGAAGGAACTCAGTGGTCATTGTTCGGAAGGAAGGAGGAAATGAGAGAATACAGTGGATGGAATAGTGCGTTCGACAGGAAGGGGAGCTTCAGGGAAAAGAAGGTCAGTGAGCTCTTCCTGGAGTTCATGTTGAGCATCAAGCCAAGACCCGTGAGTGACTGCAGATATGAAAGAGAGGGTCTAGGTCTATCAACCAAGGGGTGCCATACAGAGACTACAGCTCTGTATTCATGGAGCCTCCTCAGGACTTGCTCCCCAACCATGGCAAACCAAAATAAGATCTACAGCTTGCTCATTATCCTGTACTACCTAGATGGTGGGAACCCCAGGTCTTAGGCGCCCTAGGTCAACGTTTGAGATCCATGGATAAAGGACTACATTGCCGGTCTCACCATCACGTTATTTCCGTTACAAAGGAAATAGGGCAGTCAAAGCGAAATCTCAGGTCTGTGTGCACATTTTCCAAGGGAAACAAATAGGTTTCCTAAACAGGCCTGGCTTTCTGGCCAACTGCCTTTGGTGAGCAGGACATTGTCATCCAATCCTGTTTATTCAGATTCCCTGGGCTGTCTCCCATGCTTGATTTCACAGACTCATTTTGGCTGCTTTAGCTGCAGAACGACTTTGCAAACTGCTGAGGAGGAGAGAAAAGCTGCTGGGGCAGATGGAGGCTTCCTGACTCCTTAACATGCTTTTCACATACGAGACCAAGTGGGGAAGGGAGAGGGCTCCTTTCCTGATAACCACATGGCACAAGGCCTGTGGAAACTCTTCTCTCTTTCAGGGACATCTGTCCTCCTCAGGCCGTCAGTCTTCCGTCGGCCCCAGGTGACTCTGCAGGCGAGTGAACTGGTGTGAGAGAGAAAGGGATACGCTGTGTATGGCCCACACAGCAGATGAAGAGTTTTAGAGCCAGTCTTTCAGTCAAGGAGAAACGGTCCAGTTGAAAGAACTGTTCTAAAGAAATGCTGACAGGCTTTGAATGGGGGGATTGACAGATGGGTTGGATGGGAACCGAAATGCATTAGAAGCCATTGTGTTGGCTCAGACCTGTGATCCTAGCACTCAAGAGGCCGAAGCAGAAGAATCTCTAATTGGTAGCCAATCTGGGCCAAATAAGGAGATTCTTTCTCAAAACAAAGTCTTTTAGAAGAATTAATTAATCAGGAAATGTAGCAAAGGTGCATGGACCCCAAAGGAAACATCAGTCCGAGAGTAAATGATAACCCAACTTCAAGTTAAACCATTTGAACAAAGCGATTGATCAATGGAACAGAAAGAGGGTATAGTAATACATCTAAATATACATTTGAGGAGGTCATATATGATGGAATGTTTCCAAATACAGAGCCACCAAATCAATTAATAATCAATGCTCTTGAACAACAGACTAGGTTGTTTAGGGAGGAAAAAAATAACTGAACAAGATCCTCTTCTCAGCTCTTATAGCAAAGCAAATCCCACCCGGATAAAAGTTTGATAAGTAAAATTATAAACCAGAAATGAAAACTGTATCATGTGCCCCATGAAAACATCCGTGCATTGGTGAATATGCATACAGTCAAATGCCAAAACCCACTCCACAGAACACAATGGCAGACAGAGAGCTTGCTTATTTCTAACTTGACACCGGAGAATTACAACCCAACAAGAAAAAGGGAATTCTCAAGATTCAGTAAAGATAAGAGTTCTTACAAGCCATTAGGAAAGTGACATCCTCCAAAAGGAGGAAACTTCCTTACAAACATTTCAAAACACAAACCACTTCAATTTTCATAGAAGAAAAGTAAAATAAATGATTTTTTTATCTATTAGACAAGATGAAAAATGTAATTATGCCCTCATGCCCTTGTAGATGAGGGGACAAGAAATCAGCCATGTTCATATATTTTTGGGGGGTAATAATGGAACAAAAGCCATGAAAGTCTTAAATATAAATATCAATTATAGCTAAATAAACATTGTTTAATACATATCTAGGTTGCAACTCCTACTCTACAGCAAATGCATCCTCTGCTATCACGGCCGCTGTTCTACCACCCTTGCAAAGAACTAGATATAACAATAGAAATTATTATTTCCACAAATCTATACTCTCCAATGCTACATTTTTGTGTAACCACCCGCAAAATGTAGCAACTTCGAACATGAGATTGTTTTCTCTCCTTCATGGCTCTATGGCTAGGCTAAGTCCACAGTGTGGGCCATTAGTTCTGTGTAGTGTGACCTGTGCTCCAGTCACCCAGAGGCTCTGCTGGGCTGGAAGGTACCAGCAGGCTCAGTCATTTGGCCACCTAGCAGGGTTGGTGGTAGGTAGCTCAGCTAACATTTCTGTTCATGTGAAGTATGGATACTTGCAGCATATCAGCCAGATTCCCAGAGGGAGTGTTCTCAGCACCTGAAAACAAAAGAGTAAGTCTCTTTTGTCTTACTCGTTATGTAACATTGGGCCCTTCACATTCCAGCTGCCAGAGTGAGTCTCAGAGACGCTGTTTCTCTACAATAAGAATTCTGGGAGAAATGGTATCCATCAACAATCCACCACAGGATGCTTTCCATTTAAATTCAGACATAATAGATGTATGCAGACATGTTCACATATATATACATATATGTATATATACACACACACACATAACTTGCATATATGTGGTATATATATGTATATATCTATACACCAAACTTGCAAAATAATCCCTAAAAAACTGTTTATAATTTTGGCACCAATGAAAAAAATGAAAAAAAAAGGACCTGGCATTTTCTTGCTGTTTGTATTCTTCCTGTGAATATATATGCAGACATATATATGTGCATATATACACACATATATATTAATGTTAAAAAGAAATGTATTTTAAGAAACCCAAACCTACTTAATGAAATATTGCAAGCTACATTCAGTGGCTCAGGCATAAATTCTCCACTCACATACAGACTGACACCAGCTTACAAAGGTTCTACCTAGGACGATTCACCTTTACAATGTTGCCCAAACAATGTATGTGTAGCAGAAACTGCACTCCAAATTCTGTTTCTGTTTTTGTTTTCCATGCTTTCGATTTGTGTCGTGATACTGTCTCTTGATGTTGGAAAGCAGCATCCTGTCCTGGTCCACAGGAAGACACAGCTGACACCCTTGCGTGCACTCAGCTACGATGTTCTGTAGGTTATGGATTTTCAACATCTGATGATTTCATCTTACATTATGGGGACATCCCTGTGGCTGGTGATGGAGTTATGGATTTTCAACATCCGATGATTTCATCTTACATTATGGGGACATCCCTGTGGCTGGTGAAGGAGCCTCTGCAAAGATTTGGCCTCCCCATTTCTTTCCCTCTGATCACGTTGTTCTACCTTTTAAGGAGCTGACAGAGGTTTTCTGGGAAACCTACCAGCATCATCAATGCCTGCCCTCAGCTATACCTTTGTTTAGGATGACCCTGCTTCCCTTTGAGGAGCAGCCTGGTGTGACCACTAGCACCTTCCTTGAGGAAACCTCATGGCTTGTTTTTGTCATTGATTTTTTTTTTTTTTTTGAAATAGCACCATACCATGTAGCCCTGCCTGGCCTGGAACTTGCTATGTAGACCAGGCTGGCCTTGAACTCACAGAGACCCACCTGCCCTGGCCTCCAAAGTGCTGAGATTAAATATGTTTGTTTATGCCTTGCTGTTTGTCCTCAACTTGCTGTGGTTACTGAGACAAACCTCAGGACTAGCTTAGGTACTCAGGCCAAAAGTAACTTACTAAGACACACAGCTAGAGATGTTGCAGCAACCCAGGTATCAGAAACGAATCAGATATTCCATTTAGTCCGTGAAAACCAAGAGATTCTCCAAGCATAGCTCTGTCTGTCTGTCGTGTGAAAAAGAACTAGCTCAAGCCAAAGAGGCACATATATCAGGCACAAGGCATGAGCAGGTTGGGCTGCTGGATCATTAGACCTCCTAAGTAGGAAGAGAGGACCCCTGCAGTCATCAGGGCTGGCTGCTACAATCTGTTGCAAACCTCCCTCCTCCCTTTTCCTGCCATGCCTCCTCCACCCTCTCCTCACACACGTGCATGCACACAAGTGCACACACAGAGGCCTCCTCTAAGCTCTTCTGAGCTGGTGTGCTCATTTAACTGTACAGTAAAATAGGACAGTGCGCACATGCAAGTGCATGAACACGTATGCATAGTTGCATGTACTACGTGAGTACCTAATGCCCAGCAGTCTAGGAGTGTGTAGAGATGGATGGGTGTGATCAGAACTGAAGAGCAGTTTTCTGGTCTATTTACCATGAGCAGATACTGAGTTCAAGTCGTAAAGTATGTCAAAACTGTGAAGGCATACCTGGTGTGCGTACTTGCGTGTGAGTGTGTGTGTGTGTGTGTGTGTGTGTGTGTGTGTGTGTGTGTGTGTGTGTGTGTGTGTGTGTGTGTAGCAGGAAATGAGCATATTTGGAAGGCAAGCATGGCCATTCTGGAGAGGGAATCCAGATGACCTGAAAGTTGGCTCCATTGCTTCTTCCATCTTGAGAAAAGGGAGCAAAGCCAGGAGTAGATAATTCCCCAACACAGCCCCACGTGGACTTGGACCTTGAGTGAAAGTCACTATCTGTGTTAGGGGGCAAGGAGAAGAGCTTCTGGCCCAGGAGCACTGACCCATCAGTCAAGGATCCAGATTCATGAGCCCTACTTTCTAGGTCCCTCATTTACAAGAAAACAAACAGCTTTCACACTGAAAAAGAAGTTAAGACAGACTTCAGTGTCCACGGGCTCTGCGTTAGGATCACAGTTCCCATGTACACTCCCTGACTCTCCACAGACGAGTTGCTGCTTCTCTCTGGTCTCAGCTTTCTAATCTCTGAATTAGGAGTAGAGAATACTACCGACTCTGTAAGATGTCGGGGAGAATAAATCGTAAAGAGCTCAGCACAGAGCCTACCACCAAACAGGTGAGCTAAATAATAATAATAATAATAATAATAATAATAATAATAATAATAATAATGAAGAAAAAATCAAGGCAACATGTGCCCTTGCTGTTAATAATAGTGATGGTGATGGTGATGGTGGTGGTGGTGGTGGTGGTGGTGGTGGTGGTGGTGGTGGTAGTAGTGGTGGTGATGGTGATGGTGGTAGTCATTGTGGTAGTGGTGGTGATCATAATGGTTATCATAGTGATGGTGATGATTTAGTCTGGATCTTGCAAGAACACTATGAGCAAAGCTGCTGAATAGTGCCGCTCTAGGGAACCCGTTCACCCAGTGTATACAAATGGAAGTTGTATGAGACATGACCTGTACAACTGCCACAGCTAGCCTGTAAAGTGGACCAGACAGAAGACAAGAAGGAAGTGACAACTGGAATGAGTTCAGGTCTCCTGGGTCATCTTGCCATTGCACCTCTTGTCTGAGCACAGTCATCACCAGCTAGACTGATATTCATAGCTTGGAAAAAATGCAATCCACTCTGCTCCCCATTTGTTCCATAGTCACCCAAAATGTCCTCCCTGTCACCCTGAAAAATGAGACAGAGAGAGAAATAGAGACAGAGACAGTGACAGACAGAGACTGAGACAGATAGAGAAACAGAGGGCTAGAGACAGAGACAGGGAGACAAAGAGACAGAGACATAGACATAGAAAGACAGAGAGATATTTACCCTTCAGGACCCAGCCAGAAGAAGACTGGTAGGAGGTACAAGCATTGACATAGTAAGAACTGAGCTGTGTTCTCTCATACAGGTTTGTCCATCCTGGAGACAGGTTGGACCCAAGATGTCACATAGTTCTGCCTGACTTTTCTCGGGTACAACATGCCTCCTTGTCAAACGGGACACACTCAACTTTGCCAAGTGCCAGGTTTCTAAGTCCCCTGAGGGCAGTGTGATTGGTGTGGTGACCCTGCAGGAGGCTGGCAGCACAGAAATGTGCAAAGTGACCTGGCTAGTGGAAGGGTCGCATGAGGCAAGTTGAAGGCCATTTCAGAGAGCCAGCATTCTCAGCCTCCTGTGTTTTTAGAGCCCGGGCTTTGCTCTAAAAGGAAGTCAGCGCATCTGCTAAGAACAAGCAAAGGTGAAGAATTCACCTCCGTGCTGACCTCAGCCTCAGAGGGAATTCTTATCCCTAGGGTATCTGGGCCTAAGCAGTGTGGCTGCTATTCACAGTCCTGTCTCTTCTTTGCACAACATGTGACATTTGCAGTGGTGAGTGTAGCAACATGATGTCAGAGATGTGTGGATTCTTGCACAGTTTTCAGCCGATTTACTTTCTTCAGCTTGGAATCCCAGCACTGAGAAAGCAAAGGCAAACAGATCCCTGAGGCTCATCAGCCAGCCTCGCTTAATGGATGAGCTGCAGGCCAACAAGAGAACCTGCCTTCAAAAAACAGTATGTGACATCTGAGGAGTGGCACTCAAGGATAACATCTGGCTAGATGCATGCACAAAAATACACATATGCATGCACCCCTGCACACACACACACATACGCACACACACACACACACACACACACAAACACACACACACACACACATCTAAGAATGATGGAGGAATGTGTCAGGGTCCTGACATACATAGGCCAGACTGGCCTTGAACTCATGACTGTCCCACCTCAGCTTCCCTACTGCTGGGATTGTAAGCATACACCACCAGCCAGTCTCATCATATTTTTAGGTAAAATGATATCTGAAAATATGCAGTAACAGCTTTTTTTTGTGGAACAACATTGTGTTGGAATGGATGGAATGAAATCAACAATAGTTCAGTTTGCCCAGGTAGGCTGATATCAAATTAAACAGCAATGGGTGAGCCACACATTGATTCCAAGAAGCTGAGAAACCACTTCCTTAGCTGACTGGGGTGATTTACACCATCTTTGCGAAGACGGTAACCTCTCAATCCTAGCCCATGTCCCTGAAGGCATTGAAGAGCTGTCTGGGGATGATCGTGGGAGGGGAGAAAGAGATTTGTGGTAAAGGAAAAGAGCATCTATGAGGAGGATATAAACATTTGTTCATTTAACAAATATGCATTGCTACATTTTAAGAGCCACTAAGAATCACTTAAGGCCCGGGAACCTCTTTGTAAGTGGAAATGCTAGGTATCAGGCAGAAAAGGGTTTGTCCAAACCTCAGCAATGAAAATAGGGCCTGCCTATGAAACGGGCTCTGGGATTTGTCTGCCCTTCTGCTGGAGCCCCTGTCTCCTTCTACTAGTGAAGGGCAGTGCTCTGCTGTCCTCTCTTCTCAGTGTGCGGGGAGAGCTCCCGCTTGGGACATCAGAGAAGTGACTTTTCTGTGTGCCCAACACATAATGACTTTCCAGGATGATGGGCCCTGGGCTCGAAGTCACAAAGAAGAACGCCATTGACTCTCAGCACTGCTGCTCGGTCCCTCCTTGCTGTTGCTCACAGTTGCCCCTTCTCAGTGGGATGAACAATCCCCACTCCGTCTCCCACCAGGCCAGAGAGAACAGAGGAGCTCAGTGTTGCTCAGTATGCCATGATACTGCCTGGGATCATTGCTGAGAAATGGAAGCATAGACTGATCACCAGTGACTCATCTCCTCTCTCTCTCTCTCTCTCTCTCTCTCTCTCTCTCTCTCTCTTACATACACACACACACACACACACACACACACACACACACACACACACACACACACACACACACACCTGTCATGCCATTCATTCATTGTCATGTTGCTGAGAAACAAGCCTTGATGTTGCAAAGAGATTGGAACACATTGAGATGATTCTCTGCTGTGGTTACCTCGTTCAAATGGTCCTTTCATGGCAATGCAGTATCCCTCTGTAAAGGGACACTGACGTATGCCCAGGCTTTCAGAGGCTATTTTAGGATGAATGGGCTGCTGGGCTGGCTTTTGTGGGTCCTTGTGAAATAAAGTAAATCTGGAAGCCTTAATTCTGGACTTTGTCTTCATGGCCAGACACAAAGCAAGGAGGGGGCTGGGGCAGTAACCAGTTTAAAGGGACTGGACTCACAAGCCTGACACTGCTGCTGGGCTGAGGGTATATCAGATAAATGACACACCTGGGGGTAAGATCTCACACAGATGTATGGCCACCGCACCTCAGGCCTCTGCAACACTGGGGCCACACAGTATCATAGAAGAGATCTGCTCCTCTGAAGAGTGGGGCAAACCCACAAAAAAATACAGTTTCTGGGACCCAGCTTACCTGCTTCCTAAGACTACTTTCAGCTCTCTGAGAATGGTGTGTATCAGGTGTGCTTGGAGCAAAGGGACAGCCAGAGAGGAAGCTCAGCTGACCCAGGGATGGCGGGAGAGCCAGTAAGGACGACAAGGATATGCAAGGAACTCCATGCCATAACCTGGGTTTCCAGCTCTGGTGCTCAGTGAGCCCTTAAAATGAAAGGAAGGAAGCTGAAAGGATGGCTCAGCAGCTAAGAGCATCAACTGCCCTTCTGAAGGATCTGAGAACCCAACCCCAACCCCATTTTGGATGGCTCACAACCACCTGTAGCTCCAGGGTACTTCATGCCCTCCTGCAACCTCCATGGTCACCCACACAGACATGGCATCCACTCACACAGGCATACACATGTACACATAAATAAAAATGAGTCAAGGAGAATGAGGCTGCAGGAAAGGCAAAAATAAGTCAAACCAAAAAATTCCAGGAAGTGTATAGGCCATGCTTACTCTGTTAGGTGACCAAAGGACTCAAGGGTGTTTACCTCATCCTGTTGGACTTTTTCAAGGATATAAATATTCTCAAGATCCTATGACTTACTCTGCTGACCCTTTGAATTAGATGGATGAGATTGAAGGGCTCATGACTATAATCAATA
This sequence comes from Uromys caudimaculatus, assembly GCA_028551405.1. NCBI lineage: Eukaryota > Metazoa > Chordata > Mammalia > Rodentia > Muridae > Uromys > Uromys caudimaculatus. The sequence continues at coordinate 81,022,660 of CM052706.1, read as the reverse complement.
TTCCTTCATTATGACTGCAGCAGCGTAAACACTGAATTCAAGATGTCAACATGAGCTCAGCCCCTGGTGAGCAATGCTTCTGCATGTGGCTTCTTGCGATGTTCTTCATTTATTCCCGAGCATCTAGAATGCACTGGGGACAGCATCAGGAAATGAATGATGCAATAATAAGCAAAGTAGCCATGTTCTCTGCCCTGGAGGAGCTCGCAGTCTAGGGGAAGATATAGGCATGTAAGTAGTTCTAATACCATTAAGTGTTTCAACAAATCATTGTGAAAGAAAGAGCAAGGCACAAGCGAGTGACCTCCTTCTGAATGAAGAGGATCTATGAAGTCTTTGCAAGAGACTAGAGCTAATCTTAAAGAATAAGTCATCCAGGGAGAGGAAAAGGGAGGATATTCCCAAAGAAGGAATGGCATGTATGCAACCTCCAGGGCCAGAAGGAACACAGCATGAGCAGGAATCAGGAGGCACAGAGGGTAGCAGTGTTCTTCCTTGGCTGGGATCATCCAGACACAGGAAAAGGCTGCTGGTCATAGCAACCTTGCCTAACACCATGGAGCCTGGGAGGGCTTTCACATTCAGAAGTTTGTTTGATTGGATTTTCAGAGCAGCCCTGGGGGTTCCAGCCCCATTCTACAGATAAGTAATGAGCTTGGGTTAGAAATGACACGTTAGCTGCTGTGCTAACAAGACAGGGAAGGAGGAGGGGGCCACCATGAATCCATATAGACCTTCCTTCCCTCCAGTGCTGGTCTGGAGGGACAGAGCATAGGTGAAGAGCACAGGAGCTAGAGTCAGTCTAGGCATCCTTTTCATCAATACTAGAAGGAATAAATGCCACCTCAGGAAGTTAGGTGACTCCAAGTTAGCAAGAAAGACTGCTTAGGAACCGAATTCTCTTGCACACTAGAAACTGCAAGCTGGAAAGAGAATGTGAAGACATAACTACACCTACCTCTGCCTATTCGGGAGTCTGGAGAATAACCAGAGTCCTTCCAGGGAAGACTTCCAGGAAGCATAGCAATCATGCCTGCTGAAAATGCCCTGCCTGTGCTCAGAGTATACTGCTTCCTGTCCTCCAAGCTCAAGTCCGGGAGCCCTCCCTACCTTCTCCTTTCTTCCTACATCCTCTAGTCATATGAGTTTTTAAAATCTCTTGTTTCTTCTGCACTAAGGAGTGTCTCCACTTCCTCTGTCTCTCCCTGTCTCTCATCTCATTCCATCCGGTGATTGTGATGACATCATTTGAGCTAAAGCAAGGCTTTGATTACAGTAGGACATTGCAAGTTCTCAATGTTTGATATGTAGATGTCTTCCATGGCTTTACAGTGGCTACTCAGTAAAGTCCATATCCGACCATCTGGGTCCAGCACTTCTTATAACCAGGTCCTAAGTCACTTTTCCAGCCTGTTCTTCCACTGCCCTGTCTCAGCCTGTTCTACAGATAACTGATTCCACGCTCTTCTCTATGTGGAGCAAAGGCTACTCGGTTCTGATCAGAACATTTCTCAAATAAGAAATCTCACAACCACCTTCTCCCACTTCTCTGTAGAGCAGTGGTTCTCAGGCTGTGAGTTGCAACCCCTTTGGGGGTCAAACAACCTTTTCACAGGGGTTACCTAAGACCATCCTGCATATCAGATATTTAAATTGTAATTCATAACAGTAGCAAAATTATAGTTATGAAGTAGCGACAAAAATAATTTTATGGCTGGGGGCCACCGCAACACAGGGGACTGTATTAAAGGGTTGTGGCATCAGGAAGTTTGAGAACTGCTGCTGATGTAAATGCCTCTCATCACCAACATCCTAGGAGATGCTCCCTCCAGTGAGCCACATTGGAGTCATTCCAGAAAAGTGTGTCTCTGTATATGTTTAAGGAAGAAGGAAAGGCTGGGGAGATGGCTCAGTCAGTCACGTGATTATCACACAAGCATGAGGATCTGGGCTTAATCCCCAACATCCGTGTTTTTTAAAAAAATACAGGTGTGGTAGCATGTGTTTGTACTCTAGTATTGAGGAAGCCAATACAGGAGGATCCTTGAGGCTTACTGGCCAATCAGCCTAGCCTACGTACTTGGCAAACTCAGGTCTTGGTGAGAGTTTCTAGGACAATACCTGAGATTTACCTCTGGCCTCCACAGGCTCACTCATGTGCACACATGAGTAAAACACACACACACACACACACACACACACACAGAGAGACACACACACACACACACACAAAGAGAGACACACACAGAGACACACACACACACACACAAAGAGAGACACACACAGAGACACACACACATACAAACACACACTAGTTTACTTCTTTAAAAACACAAGCCACTTCAGTACTCTTGACTCTCATGTTTATTTATCTGTTAAAAAATAGCAATAACTGTCACCTCATAAAATTGTTGGGATTACAAGAGATAATGCATGCGAAAGTGTTTAGCAAGTCTGGAGTTTAGCTATGATAATTATTATACGCATTTTCAAATTATAATTAAGAACATATTTTTTTCCTTCCTTTAGAAATTCTGAGTCTTTACTGTCTAGAGAGTAACAACTGGCTACACATGGCCAGTGGGCACTGGAAATGTGTCGCATTCCAACTGGTATCTGTATAGCTATAACAGATTTTGAAGGCTTACTGTCTCAACAATAGTAGAATACTGAATAATTTTATAGTGATCATCTATTGAGTTAATGTTGTGGATATGTTAGCCTAAATGAAACCTATTCATAAAATAAATGCACATGTTTCCTTTTGCTCACTACAGCTACTAGGGAATTTTACACTGTAGATGGGGCTTGCAATGTACTTGGATTAGACAGGACTGCCCTAGAGAGTTGGATGTGTGCTACATTCATCTTTTACAGCATGTTTTGGGAGCACTATCAGTATATGTCCACTGAATTGTGATGCTAGCGAGCAAGCGAGTGAGAGAGTGCTTGTCTCCATCTGCTTGGCAGTCATGGGAGAGTATGAACTGTGTTCCTGGCCTGTGTTAGGATAGGTAGGGTGAAGCCTCCAGCTCCGCCATAATCACCTCCCACAATGCTTTCCTGGTACAGACCAAATCTAGTAAATAGCTCAAAACCCATTGAGCCGCTGCTACCATACCTCCCAGCCTTCAGAAGACACTCAGGGGAATTGGCCCTACTTCTATTTTCAGCCTTCATGAACCTCTCCTAGTAACTAGTTAAAGTAAGTTGACTGGGAGAAGAGGATGAGTTATCTGCCTAAGGAGGAGCCTGTAGACACATCTTACTTAGCAGACTCAGTAGCTTCCTGAGAAAGCCACCTCTGCCTATACAGCAGGAATATGGGGTGTGCTCTGTCTCTACGCAGGAAAGGCAGTGACTTGGGTGGGAAGCTTGGAGTCTTTCCTACTGAGCTACATGACTGGACCATCTGTCTCCTCTGGGACTCGCTGCCAGAGTAGGGAGAGGAGCCAAAGGCTCTCTTGAGCTCAATACAGCTCAGAACTCTTGTCAGTGGCACTGGGGAACCCTCCCCAGCCAGAAAGCTGAGCTACAGCCTAGGCCATGGGCATACATAACCAGGCCTCTCCCACTTGGCTTCTTTTTTTCCTTATCACCCAGCCTAAACCTGCTTAGGTACCTGAGACCCACTCCAAACTATCTCAGACCTACCTATCAAAGCCTGCCTCCTGGGGACACAAAGCCACTGTCCACCAGACCTAGTTCCAACATGATGCACCCTGACAAGCCCATAGAAGTAGACACCCAAGCTAGAAGACCACATAGCCCAACCACCTCGGACTCAGTGAGAGCATCTGAAGAGATGAAGACAACTTTTTAAAACAAAGTCGTAGAAGGTCTGGGAGAGGAATTTGTCTCTCCAGAGTGCCTTTTCTTCAGGATCTGTGTCAGAAGGGTTCTTAAATCTTCAGAAAGCCCTCATCTTTCCACAAGCGTGAGAACATGGTAGCAGCGAGGCACAGTAAAAAACCTGCTGATAGACAGATGGAATGGTGTAATTATACGCAGGAGGGAGAGAGGGAGCGTTTGCTGAAATTATTAGTGTGGGCAGACAATTAGAGGCTTTTCCAGAAGATTACACTCTTCCCTCCCATCTGCGCTCCATTTAGGGTTTTTTACATTCACAATGCTATTCCCTCCTCAGCTGTGCCATTTGCCATTTTGCCCAAATTATTATTGTGCTTGACTTTGCGATTGTTCAGACTTCACCAACACTGCCGTCTCTCTCTACTTGGCACTTGCTTCGCTCCCCAAGCCGCCCTGCATCTCTCCATCCCTTCTTCCTTTGCTTTCCCTCCTGCTCCCAGATTAACCAAACAAGATCCTCAAATGTTTAGCAAGATTAAGGCCACTCGTTTGTAGCAGATGGCAATTAGCACACCATCGTCATAGGTGACCATGGCACTAGGACAACTCAGAAGCCATGGAGAGAGCTTCTGAACCTGGAAGGAAAGTTTCTTTTCTTTGTTTTTTTTTAAGCTATCACCTAATTTTGGCAAATGTTACTGATTAACATATGCTAATGGTGCCTCTTGGTGGGGTACAGGGTGCACTATTAGATAAGGGTGATTAGCATTCTCGTCTTCTATCCCATCCTCGTGTTGGCAATCGTTGCTTCCCTGTCTTCTAATTCCTAATAAAACATGTACTAACTTATGGTTAACTACAGCCGCCCACCACACTCCATCTCATCCTTCTGTCTAACTGTGTGTAGGTGCCCTTCAGAATCTGTGGCCTGTGGTGGGAGGTAAGAACCTGTGTTCCCTGCTTATCCAGTTAACCTAGGCTTGGGTTATTGGATCTGAATTAAATCTACTGTGAGTCTGATGATCTTAAATTCTAGAGCCTCATTCACGATCATTTATCCACACACTCAGTAGGGAGACACTGAGAGTATTATATGTTGCTTCAGAGTTTAATGCTGGAAAGGCCAAGGACGACTGGCATTGCTCCTGCCACTGAAGGGCTTTCTCCGGGCCAGTGTCTGTGGAGGATGGTTTGGCAAGTGGGAATTAGTGTCCTCCTACTTTAGACAAGGAAAAAGAAAAGGTTCTGAGAAGTTGAATTGCTTGCTCAAGCTACAGCCATAGTGCCGGGTCCTAGATCCAACCCTGCTCAGTAAGCCTGCAAAGCTGGTGCCATCTGCAATAGATCCTCCAGTCCAGGGGAACAGAAGAATCCCACTCTCCTGAAATTCTGTCATTTACTGGATAAAGAATCATATAAGCAAATGAAGGAGAACTGAGGAAGACTGTAAACTCACTGAACATAGCTCTGTGTGCACCCAAGGAGAAAATCACTGTCTTAGTACATTTTCTGTTGCTGTAACAAACTGAGACCAAATAGTTTATAAAAACTAGAGGTTCATTTGGCTCATGGCTGGGGATGGTGAAAAGTCTAAGGGCGTGCCACTTGACATCTTGGAAGGGCCTTGTTACTGCAGTGGAGGTTACCACACTGTAAGGCAGAGCAAGTACCTTAGCTCAAGTTTCTCTTTCTCATCTTATAAAATCACTAATGCCATTCTGGAGACCCCCACCTTCATGATCTCATTTAATCCCAGTTATACCTTCAAAGCTCCCTTCTCCAAAATATCATTGACACATGAGTATAGGGGTTACGTTTCTAATATATGAGCCTTAAGGAAACCTTCAAACCAGATCAATTCAAAGCATTTGCTTTCAAGTGGAGCCGGAGGACTCCAAGCAGCTGGCAGGGAACAGGGCTCTGAACAAAGGCAGCAGGATGGAGCAGGAGCATCAGGAAGGAGCCACCACTGAACATGGTCTTTTTCCAGTCCTTGTATCTATATCCCCTCATTAAACCCTGGGCCTGCCCTCAAGTGGTCTTCTTCAACATAGATGAAGAAAATAAAGCTCCTGAAGAAGGCTGGTCAGCCTCATTCCAGAATGAGCTCATGCCCTTGGCCTGGCTCTTACCAACAGTCCACCCTGTGGTGCATGCAAGAAGGCTGTATAACTCTGAGTGGCAGTCAGTGCCTGATGGTAACTCACCAGTGGCCTTAGGAAGTATTCATCAGGGTTTGGACCATCCTGGGTGGGGTTTTAATTATGGTGTGAAGACCAGTGATGTCTAGTGGTCACATGAAGTCGTGATGAGGATGGACACTACTAGCCTAGCAGCCAGGAACTACAATTTAGCCAGGGCTACAGTGCAGGTCCCAAAAGCAAGGCAGGTGATGCTGTGCCTCAGCTGAAGCTGGAGGAGTTTGGAGAAAGATTTTGTACCCGATTCGAGATTTAGGTGAAAGATCAGCAGGAGGCAATGACACCAAAGTTGTAGTCTGAAAAAAAAATAGATGGCTGAGGTTGTCATTAACCACTCTAGGGAATCAAGAAAGGGGACCAAAGAAAGAGAAAAGGATAAGCTAATCAAGAAGGAAGCCATGCCACAGAGGCCTTTGTAGCCCAGACATTAGGGAGGAAGCATGAACAGGGAACTGAGAACCCATGGTGCATTAGAAAAAACAAAAGTCATTCACAGCTCCTCCCCCAAATGTCTTCCTAGGCTGTGGATCTCTGACACCAATCCCTTACTTGCAGGTCTCTTTGGGGAGTCCAAGTTCCTTTAGCCAAAACCCTGTTATAGTTCCAGGGAGCCTCAGAAATAGAAAAGCCCATGCATACACATAGAGGGAGATCCCCCGATGAAGCACTGGCTCAGCCTCTGCATCACAGAACAGGGGCCAACAAATGCCTCATAAAACATTCCAGCTGGGGCAAGGCAGTCTGTCTCTAATCTAACAGAGCATGGAGAAACAGGAGCAGGAACCAGGGACACAAGGAGGGGGCTTGGGAAATGTGTGAGAAACCAATGCCAACTTGACCGGTTAGATAAAAGTCAGGTGCCATGTGACTTCTTGACACTCCCATAAAACCATAAAGCCCCAAAACTAATCCTGGCAGTGTCTCTGTGTAAGACAAATTTAAATGATATTTAAAAACAGAAAAACAATCAAACAAACAAAAAACACTCTGGGTGCACTCTAACTCAGGTGCCAAATGTACAATAATGGACATTCCACTTGCTTTGCTGTTGCCCAGATCCCTTCTGCTGTAACATGTTATCTAGGTTTTGACTCCTCTGGTCACCCAGAGAGATCCCTGGGAATACTGCAGCCAGAATAGGTAGAGACAATCCTTTGAGAAGAGCGACATGGTAAACATCTTGGTGCTGAGGGTCATAAGGTCTCTTTGTCATTGCTTGGCTCTGCCACTGCTCTGAAAACAGCCACAGACGGTATACTAACAAGAGGGTGTGGTTGTGTTCCAATAAAGCTTTATTTATAGAAACACTGGCCAAGTTTCTCAGGTTTGCTAAACTCTGGAATAGAACACTGGGCAGTGTGAGCTGTGCACTAATCTTCCAAAGGAAGGAGTGGCCTTGCACTCTTTGGGAGAAAATGGGCTGGGACTACTGCCTAGCTCCTCCATCCCCCATCCAAGCCAAACCCAGAAGCAAATTTTATGGTTTGAGAGCATTTGCCCCATATAATGTGAGCACTTTCACATATATAACAAATCTTCATTGTCATTATTAATAGTCTTGCACTGATAAATTTTATAGTTTTTTTTTTTTTAACATGGATCATAGAGGTTAGGGAAATACACTCACTATTGAACTGTTTGGAGTAGAGTCAGATTAAAACTTCAAAAAAACTTCAAAAGGCACACCATCATCTACTAGTGTCCCCGGACTATCAATGCTGCTATCCCTGCAGCCAGCCAAGGCTAGCGGAAGCTTGAGCCATCACTCTCTACACTTCCTTACTACTTCAGCTGTATCTGCCCCCCCCCCACCTTTAAATGTCATGGAGTGTGATGCTGACACAATCAGACAGAATCCCCAGTCCAGACAGCTCCCAGCCAGGGGAGACACAACTCTGGCACGCTTGTGCTAGGATACAATGGAAAAGTGCAATTCACTTTAAATAGATTCCCATAAATAAGCAATAAAACAGGAACAGCCATTTGCAGTGAGCATTTCCAAGGTTTGATGAGCTAGGAGTTCGGACTGGGGGAAAAACAAAGAGCCTTTTTCATTATTTCCCCATCCCTGCAATTTTCTTTTACTGCCTGATGACTGAAGAGGAAGAAGTGAATGCGGCCCCCTTAGGGACGGGGAGCACACGCGCATAGCCTCTGCTATTGCCAAATTATCCAGGTTTAACTTTGAGCTGAGTGTCTTTCCTCCACCTCTTCAACTTAGCACTGCGTCCTCCTCCCACTGTGCACCCAAGTGTCTGTCTTTGAGTTTCCAGGTTCCAGGGAGAAGAGGTATAAAGACAAGGTGGGACCTGGGAAAGGGTGTGAATAGATTGAGCCCAGATGTTCAGAGCTGCAAAGATGCAACTCCATGGTGCCCGAAGGGTGATGCAGCCCAGGCTAGAGCACGGTGAGAAGTGTCTGCTTCTCTCATGTTTTCTTCGATGTCAGATGGGACTTGATCACAGAGTGTCCCTACCTCAGTTTACCTTAATGTGGGAGGCTATCCTCATAGCCCTCCTAGGACCATGGAAGGAGTACAAGCCACATTTTCTTGCACTTACACATATATGCAAGTGTACAGTACACCACAGGTTTAAAGTGTTCCAAGTTGTTCCTTGCATGCTTCTGTGGTCTACTAGCATGGTCTTTATCCTTCCTTACAGACTTTTAAATGTGTTCCTCTCCTTAATGGAAGTCGGTCTACATTAGAACTACTTGTAGTTCCAAACATTGTCCCCTTGCCTTCTGGTCAGAGTCTTCAGACACTCTCCTCCTCTGACTTGGCTCCTCATATTAAATCCTAGCTAAAATATGACCCAAACTAAAAAAATCACTACAATCAATATCTCATCCCCAACCCTAGACAAATATCTAGCCAACCTTTTCTCTTGCCTTGAATTCATGATCCCTCATAAGACCTTTTAGTGAGTGTAGAATCCCAGAAGAGTTCCTCAGAGTTCTCTCCAAAGGATGATACAGACCCAGGTTGCCAGGTCACAGAGTTTAGCATTTGAGGTTACATCCTCCTTTTCTGTTTTTAAAGTGGTTAGTAGTCTGATATGTTCCCTGAGGTCAAAGGACAAGTGCAAGTGTGTGTGTGTGCGCGTGTGTGTGTGTGTACACACACACACGCACACACACACGCACATACACGGTGATTTGGGGAGTCTCAGTTATACTTACTGCAACAGTTAATTATTGCTGAGTAAGAAATTGCGATCCATTAGGTGACTTAAAAACAAGCATTGCTTATCTCTCTGTGTGAGCTGGGTTTTGCTGATGTGAACCAAGCCCTGTGGAATTAGCTGGACTCACTCATCCACCATGCATTACCCAAGGGTCAGCTGGTGAATGGCTAGTCTAGGACAATCTCACTCACATGTCTATTGGCTGCTGGACTGTTCTTGTGGTGACAGAGTAGCTCTATGTCTGTCATTGATCCTGTTGGCACCATCTGACAAATGCAGGGTCAGCAGATACCCAAGGGAGGCAGTAGAAGTATCCAAAGCCTGGTAGGGTCAAGACTCAGAGAAAGTATAGCCTTGCCTCTGCCATGTTCAACTGCCCAAAGATGGGCATCAGGCCAACTCAGTCCCGAAAGAAATCAGTCTCCACCTGTGGGCAGAAAGAGACATGGGAGAGAGAGGTGAGAACTGGAGACATTTTAGCAGTTTGTCCATAGTCCCCGCCAATCAATGGTTGCAGTTCCCAAATCCACACGGTTGTGACCACACCTACTTCTACAGCCTCATCCAATTTGATATCCAGCTCTGTCTCTCCCAAGTATGGCTATGGGATGATCACCCACATGCTAATCACAGAAAGATTTGTCACCACCACAAAGATAATCTGAGTAAATGGGGTCAAGGGATCAATTCTATGTCTTACGACGTGCGCCAAGGAAGGCATTCTTGAGATGGCAATAAATCAACTGGGACTCCAGTAAGTGTCACTATTGTCCTTAAGAAACAATCAAAAAACACTCAGATCTTCCTCAGTCAAAAGTTTGGCCTGACCATTGTCCAGAGACTAGCCCCAAACTTGGAAACTTCAGAGGATGTTCAGCTTTGGCCTCTGGCCAATTTCCCTCCTCCATGGTCAGCCTCAATAATCATGTGACTTTGAGGTCATTTAGGATGTTGCTGTTTGTGACCTCTTGCTGCTTCATATGTACCAATAATCCAAGATATGATACATGCTTCCCTTTTGTCATGAATGGCTCTTATTATTTTTTATAATTTAGATGTGTGTTGATTTATGCTTTGTGTTGTTTTGGAAGATAAACAGGTGTTGTTATATTGGAATTTAGGGAGCTTTAATTTTTCCCCTTTTAAAGCTGAATTACAGGGTCAGATGTGGTGGCACAAGCCTTTGATCCCAGCACTCAGAAGGCAAGACAGGTAGATCTTTTTTTATGTTTGAGGCCAGCCTAGTCTACACAGCAAGTTCCAGGCCAGCAGGATACAAAGCGAGGTTGTGCCTCAAAAAAAAAAAATCTGAATTATATCTAAAATTCTTTTGTTTTTCTGGGATGTTCAGAGGTGATTTGGTAAAGGCCTACACTACAGTACAGATCTCACTTTTTAAAATGCCTTTTTAATGTGTTTTTATTAACCCACGTAATGTTATACCATCCTCCACCTTTTCAACTGTGTATAGTGCTTAACATAGCTGTACTTTTTCATCTTATGCTTATAAAACACTGTGCCCATTTGGAAACCAAGTCCCTATTCCCTTCTACCACAGCTCCTGCTTTCTGTTCACACCACAGACCCACAAACACATATAAAAAAAATCCCATAACCTTTATCCTCTTGGGAATGGCATATTTCACGATCTCCTCAAGTTTCATCATACTGTAGAGTACAGTAGGCTTTCCTTGTGTTTTTGTACAGCTGGGTGATAGTCCACTGTGTGTATGTATATGTCACGTGTTTTGTTTCTGAAGTCGCCATGGATGGCTACCTAGCTGCTTCCATTTCTTAGATTTGAGGACTAATCATACTTTTGAGCACGAGTGTGCCAACATCACTCCAGCACCTTGCTCTAATTTCTTTGAGTATAATGGTTGCACATTGAAGCAATTCTGCTCTTCATTTTTGAAGGACCCACCATACTTTCTTCATAAGAGTTGCACAGTTTTCCAATCTATCCACACAGGAGTCCGGATTCCCTCAACTCTCTACCACCACTGGCTGTATTCTGGGTTTTCTGGTCACAGTCATTCTAATGGGTCATGTTTTGCGGTTGTGACGTGTACTTCAGTAATGATTAGTCATACTTGCCACATGCTTGTAGCCACTTGTATATCATCTTTGGAGAAATGCTCTTCACCCGCTTTTAAATCTGGTTTCTTTGATTTGTATTGTTTCATTTATGTGTTTCTTTCACAACTGTAATAACTATTCATTAAATCACCAAACATGAAACCTAAAGCTTCAACATTTATCTGTGCAGCGTCCTTTCATTTCTTGTCCAGAGGAGTCAGGTACTGTCTTGAATCTTACACTTATTGTCAACTGCTTCCATTTTTTCAAATAAGTTTTTAATACTGCTGCATACATTCATGTATCTGTGTGTGTGTGATGTGTAGACACACATGCGTGCAGGTGCATGCTGAGACCAGAGGACATGCTATGTCCCGCTCTATTGCTTTCTGCTGTATCACTTTGGTACACAGTCTCTCACTAAATCTTGAGCAGTGGTGGCCAAAAAGCTCCAGAAATCCTCTTGCCTCCACCCCCACAGTACTGAGACACACAGGTGGCCACACCCACCTTTTTATGTGGCTATTAAAGAAACTAACTCAGGTCTTCATTCCTACACAGCAAGTACTCTCACACACTGAGACGTCTCCCGATTCCCAATAGGGTCTCGCTGTGTATCCTCAGCTAGCCTGGAACTCACTGAGTTCCTGCCTCTGCCTTTTGAATTCAGGGATTAAAGATATATGCCACCATTCCCAGCCTCTTCCATATATTCTTTACAAAAGGATTGGATTTGGTTTGAGTTTTAAACTTCATACAAAGGACACCATGCAGTGTGTATCCTTTTGTGACTTGTTTTTCACTCAAATTCTATTACTAAGGCCAATCCATATTCTTGTGTGTGGCTATTCTTCATTCAGTTTGAGGTTTATTATTCTATTCTATACACACACCATAATATACTTATCCATTCTCCTGTCAAAGTGCATTTGTACTGGGTTTGTTTTTTACAAATAGTACCAACGGGCGCATTCTCATGCATGTCTACCCATACTCATATGCAAGAGTTGGCCTTGCAAACATTCCAAGAAATGGATTGTCTGAGTTATGAAGTATTCGGATGTTCTGTGTCACAAGATGATGCCAAAGTGGCTGTGCAATTTTACACACCCACCAGCACAGACAGAAGGTTCTAGAGAACCACATTCTCTCAAGTGCTTGATGTTGTCTGGCTTCCTTCTTAACAGCAAAACTGGTGAAGTCAGTATCTCATTTGCTCTTGATATGTCTTTCTCTAATTATTTATGAGTCTGTCCATACTCTTCATATGTTTATTGGCCATATGTGTTTCTTTAATCAAATTAAGAATTCTGTTCATCAAGACACTGCAACAAAAGTGAAAAATGAGTTACAAAGGAAGATGAATTTCTCACCACACACATAGCTGACAAAGTATGAGCCTGAAGAATATATACAAGGAGAGGACAGCTCACTTAATGAAAAAAATGGGCAATAGAAATGACACAATTTCACAGAAAATCTTCGAATTATTACTGTCAGTTGTAAAGACATGCTTGTCTTCACTGCAGCAGTTGGCCATGCAGGCATGTTTTCCCCAATACTGAGTGGAAATATATTTTGGTGGAGACCCTAGCTCTCTTGTTGGGGTGTTTATCTGTTTGGTTTTGAGACAGGATCTTGCTATATTATCTAGGATGGCCTCAATATTAAAATCCTCCTGCCTCGGCCTCCCGAGTGCAAGAATTATAGTCCCTGCACAACTCATCAAGTTACAACTCTAACTAGTCCTTAGCTGGTTCTGGGATTCATCTGAAGACCCTTATGCTGCCTCCTTTGCTGACTATGTGGTTCATCTGTATCCAGAGAAGGTGCTGTCAGGGGCAAAATCTTGAAACTAAGATGTGTTTGTCTAAGAGCATCGGATTTAGAGTCCCCTAAATTTAAGAGATGATATAGCTGGAGATGGCTCAACTGTTAAGAGCATGTACTGCTCTTCTTGCACAGGATCTGAGATCAGTTCCTAGTACCACATCAAGTGGCTGGTGCCCATCTGTAACTCCAGTTCCTGAAAGATCTGATGCTTCAGGTCTCAGTGGGCACCTTCACTTACACGTGCGCACACACACACACACACACACACACACACACACACATGCGCGCGCGCACACACACGCACGCACGCACGCACGCACGCACGCACAGGCACACGCACAAGCACAAACACATAATTAAAAATCAAAATCAAATTTTTAGCCAGGTAGTGGTGGTACACACTTTTAATACCAGCACTCGGGAGATAGAGGCAGGTGGATCTCTGAGTTCAAAGCCAGCCTGGTCTACAGAGTGAGTTCCAGGACAGCCAAGGCCACACAGAGAAACCCTGTCTCAAAAATAAATAAAAAAATATGAAAGAAAGATGAAATAATTGTTTTTCCCGAAGAGAAACCAGTAGCATTTTCCCAAACATAGCCCTCCTGGCTCATTCTTGGGGAAGCAGGGTAGGTTGGAGGTAGGTGGACTACTAGTCCACACACTAAAAATTGAAGGACCTAAAACAGCCTTTAGCCTAATGAAATTAATAAAAATTTTTAAAATATATAAACCACTACTCACCCACTCAGAACTAATTTCTCTCAAACATTCCCTGGAGCAAAGAAATGGTTAAGCATTTAGACATCAAAGAACTTCCCTGCTGGGGCATGAGATACTCCTAAAGAGTAAGCAGAAGCCTTCTGCAGACACCTGAATTAAGGTGTATAGACAGTGGCTTGCCAATGATCTCAGATATAGGCTTACTGAATACTGGGCCCAAATCATCCCTTCCGAAGACACGCCACAGAAGCCAGCCAGCTAAGTGACTCTGGGGAAACATCCCAGTTACACACAGGACGGCAAAGTTTCTTCCTATGCTTGGGAAAAAACTGCAAGAGGGAAGATCCCATTTAGAGCAAAGCAGTATGAGGTGGGGAGAAATAAATGAACAGGAGGCTGAGCTCTCACACACCTGTCCCTGCATCACTAATGAGCTTTCTAAGGTGTCGCTTGCCATTTGCAGGTAATAGCAAGTGTCTCCCCACATGAATTCATTTACCCATCATAGATACCTATGCATTCCCTGTGCAGCCATGTGAAGTCTAACTGGCGGATTAGGTTTTTGTCCTAACCTGTCATTCCTGTGAGATTCTCTGCTGACACCGAGGTGGCCAGGGGACAGTGAGAGGCAGGCAGGCAACTACATGCAATAACATGAAGGGGATAGAGTCAAAGATGGCAGTCTTAGATGTGGACGCCAGAGGAACTGACTAACAAGATTGCCCACCCAGGGCAATCACCTCCCAGGTGGGTTTGGATTGGATACTTAGACCTGTCTACCCTTAAGAGTGTCAAGGTGACATGGAGCTTGTTGACAGGAGCTGGAACGTACTGAGCCTGGTCTTCCTTCACAGCACAGGAAAGTTCCTCATTGTCCTATGATCTAGATACACACACACACACACACACAGAGAGAGAGAGAGAGAGAGAGAGAGAGAGAGAGAGAGAGAGAGAGAGAGAGAGAACGAGTGAATGAATGAATTAGTGACAGATCATGAGTTCAAGACTGGAGTTTCTGAGGTCCCAGGTACCACATTTGGCTCAATGGCCTGGTTATTCTCTGGGCATGGATCAGGCTCCGGGGTTCTTATTTTCCACTAAGGCTGCATAAAGCAAAATTCCATTGTACAGCTTAATCTCAAAGGCATGGGAAGTACATGTTAATTTACTGAAACATCATTTTCTTAACTGTTTCCAGGTGTTGTGACAATAATCCCCTGACAGTTGATCTATTCTATAGGATCACAGAAAAGTCAGGTTATACCTGATGACGATGAGGGGCTCCTCTCACCCCACTCTTACATACATTCATGCGTGTGCACACACGCATTCACATACACACAAATACACACACATTGGTGGTGGTGGGTTTCTACACAGCATCCACATGGCATGTCATAAACAAGATTAGGAGTACAGGGGGAAATCCCCACCCCACTCCACACACAATCATTTTCTCGCTCTATCTCCTTCTTTCTCATCATCTTCCCATTACTCTTTGTAGCCTAGAGAGCTCAGAATAGTTAGTGTCAGATGTCATTGAGCAAAAAATTCCTGTGACAGCCATTGTGTCACCTCCAAGTCTTTCTACACCGACAAAGACAAGAACAGAGTTTGTAAAATACACACATTTCCTCCCTGATAGAAAACTGGGATGGCAGCAGCCCTGATAAAACACACGCTGCCCCTCCTTACAGAACACTGGCTGCATATATTCAGAGCAAGCAACTATCCTCCCTTTTATTGTTTAATTATGAGCTGACGCAGTGAAGATAAAGACCCGACCAATCCAGGGCTCAAAAGTGCCAATCATTCTCTGCAGAGAAGCTGGGGCTTACTTGCTCCCTTTTATTATATTTGTTATGATTTTAGTTTGTTCAGCAGTAAATGCAACATTGACATTTAGAACCTCAAAAAGGTAAAAGAAATAAAAAAGAAAGAAACGGGCCACCTAAAACATCATTAGCTTCCAATATGCAAGCGCTGTCTAACTGGGGGCCGTGAGTACATCTCCGCTCTTTTTTAAAATTCTATTTCCCCTTCCCCCTTCCTAGCATGTCCACAGAGGCATGTTTTCCAGTCAACAATGCATTCCCAATCGATACCTCTCATTACAGCATGCACAGGATCATGTTCCAAATGGGAGAGGAGGGTTATTGAATGCGTTCACCAGCGATCATCGGACTGGGGCCAGAGCTGGGTGAGGAGACAGCTGGGAAGTGCAAGTGGTGCAGGTGGGAGAAAGGCCTCTGTGCTGATTTACAAGGCTCTCCAGCTACATCCATCTTCAACCCAAATCACCTTAAGCTCCCGGTGCTGACATGCTAGCAGAGGTGGGAGTTATTCAGAAGGAAGGTATGCATCCCCTTCCCCTTGACATTTTCACAAACAAAATTATTTAGCTCTCAAATTCCGTCAGTGCCCTGAATATATTTTATGGGCATTAGAAACCTTCATTTTCTTCTTCTAGAGACTGTTTCTGGTGAGTTGAGAGGGATTCTCCCTTACTGACTGTAAAGCCTTCTCTTCACACCAAGGACCCTTCTAGGCCTTGCTTACTGCCATGTTCGATGTGCATCTCTGGCTGCCATCATTGTGAGCTCTTCCAGCTTTCCCGATAGGCTGTGAGAGTTGCATAATAATGGCCTCATAGCATCCGTTCTTGTATCCCCAGCATCCATAACAGTGCTTGGTGCTAAGCATATGAAAGGTGATAATGCCTCAAGAAAAAGTAAAAAATCTCTTAGAAGCTAATAGAAAACTGTGCAAATCCCCCCCCATGTTGTCTTTGAAACTAGTAGCCCTAAAGGAGCATGGGAATTCCTGGAGGCTTTGGTGTATATTTCTTTGGATTCTCTTCAGGAAAGATTCCAGCTGGGTAAGATTGCCATGTTTTCGGCATTTAATCACCCAAAAGTGAAAATATTTTTAAATATCTTCAGGCTAGGTAAGTTTGGGGGGGTTAAGATTATAAGGGGAGGGGAGAATGTTATGAGTCTATATGCGTGTGCATACATGTGTGTAGATTATGCGTGTAGGCGTGTTAGCAAGTGTGTGTATGGATGTATGCTTGTGTGTGTGTCTATGTGTGTGTGTATGCATGCTTGTTCTTTCCTCTCTGGCAAACATGTTAAAAAAAAACTTTGGCAAGCCAGAAGGGCAAATAATAGCTTGCCCACTTCCAGGCAGGAAGCAAGGCTAGCACATCCCATGAGAGCGCAGTAGCCATTGTCAGCTTCTTCCCGCCATAGCTCACAAACATGTGCTTTTCTTAGCGATGCCTTCACAATGCTTTGTGACTTTGGCCCTTGCCTTCTTTCCCCTCTTGCCACATCCCTTGAATTCTACCCTCTGGCCAGCCTCCTACTGTCCCAGCAACACCATGCTTCTGAGTGTGGTATGTGATAATGACACATGTGGATAATGCCTCTGACCTTTCCAAATTCGGCACTGGTCACATGAAGAGGAAACTGTACTTTGCCAACCTTCCAACAGCCTGGGCCAGAGCCCACCCTTGCAGTCTACACCAGCCAGTGTAGACTATCAGAGCACTGGGTCTTAGAAATTCTTTGCAAATCTTGCATTGCATTCCACCAACCCATAAGGTCCACAGAACTGGGAAGTATCCATCTGTGTGGCCTATAAATATTTACTAATGAGTAAAATCACATGGCTGTATTAATAAAAGACTTGCTTCTGTAAAATCTGAAGATAGTCTTAGGGAAGCTACCTGTGCATAAGAACCTGCATCTAGATGTGAGCCATGGGTCAGCAGTCAACTGCAGATGGGTGAGCTGTGTCAGGGAAGGCCAATGGTGAGGCAGAGACCCCAGCTGGTAACCAGAGCAGAAGAGAACGAGTAGCAGGTGGAACTGGAAGCCAGCTGGTCTCTCACTTCTCATCTGGTTTGACCCTTAGCATGCTGCATTTGGAGCCAAAGAACAAAGTGCCTTCCATGGGGATACAATGGTCTAGAATACGCACACTGCAGAGAAGAGTATATGGTTGGGACCAAGCAGAGGCAGGCTGAGCGTGAGGAAAGCAGACATAGCTTTCTTAGGCACGAGGTGCTGTGTGATAAACTGGCAGGAAGTAGAAGGTTCGAGAGATCCAGAGGACTTACTCTGTGACCCAGAAGGTGTGAAGCATCTCTGGACATCGCTGAATGATGTGTAGGCGACTGCTCTGAACAGCCACACTGCTGCCAGCAGTTGGGAGGCATTCGTCCTCACCAGCGAGAGGACATGTCACAGCATTTTAATCAGCCGTTGTATTTTGGAATGTTTTAATTAAAGTGTATCTGTTACCATTATGACTGTAATCCTGAGAAGCACCAAGCCTGCCCAAGCAGGGGGAAGAGAGGAAGAAAACGTGTCACAATTAAAATAATTATTAATTTAATCTCATTAAGCATGGATTATTAATTATTGTTGTTATTCTCAAGCACAGGGACAAACCCCTTTCCTGATGGGGATCATAGGTCAACTGTGCAGCTGCGTTGGGGAGCCCACCCCCTCTCGGCAGACAAATACTTCACCCCTCCTTCTGGACTTTACCTTGGGTCTCCACCAGAAATCAACCCTCTCAAAATTTACTTAATGGAAGTAGGGATGTACCTTGCACTTGGCTTGCATGCACAAGTCCCTAGGTTCCTTCCCACTACTTCCAAAAACATTGTTTAGTGCCGGGTGAGAGAGAGACTCCATGTGTTGCTTATTTCGTGATCTGAGCACTCACTAAGTTCCCCTTCGCTCCCTTGTACACGGTGAGTTCCTTGTTCTGCTCTTGGGTGCCCGAGCGTGCCAGCCCAATCTTTCTTACCATGGACTTCTCCCAGATTCACTCCCACATTTGGCCATGACTTTGAAGAGGTTTTCTCTGTCCTTCATCTTTGTATTTCTTCCAACAAGCTTTCTTTCCATCCTAACACCTACAGGAAGTCTGTGACTAATATCACTTTAGTTTTAGAGGAGGAAGAGGCAGAGGGGGTAGAAGAAGAGGGTTTGATGGGGGAGAAAAAGCAATATAAAGAAGTCCTTTCTATCCGGGCTCTTTGGTGTCAGGATTGAATTGTCAGCTTCTCCTTCCTCCCACACTGCTGCAGCAATGAGCCAAAGCAACACCTTACCCCCTCCACACACAAACAACCCACCCCATCTGTGCAAAATGACTAATGACAGTCAAAGCAAAGCGATTAGGTGGCCTTTACAAGCTTCAGCACCTACCTGGTTTACGATAAGTCACTCTGACATCATAAATGACTTCTCTGAAAATATAAACAAAAGAAGAGGCCACCTCAGAGAAATGAATTCAATACTAAAGCCTTCTTTCTTCTTTGGCTATCAGTGGGTCCCATTAGAATGGCCTGAGAAGAGACATTCATCAGACTCATGCAGTGACACCGTAGCCCACAGAATGACCTACACAGTGAAACTTTGGTTTCTCAAGCATAGCCTAGATCCTGGAGTTCTTCTGGGCTGGTGACTTAGGACTACTCTGGGAGTGAGGGGAAGCTAATTAAATTGGTTTAATCAGAAATCTCTGCTTTCATATGCTTCTATGTATCTCTTTTGTTTAGCTGCTACTTATAAAAAGGATTTTTCTGCTTAAAGAAAAAGCAGCCCTGTGAGGCCCTGACCTAGTCAACACCTTCCTTAAGAGAGGAGGTTGGGGAACCTTCCCAGAGTCACACAGCTGTCTGGTGACAAAGATAGACGTAGGCACTGTGTCTGCTCACTCTGGCCTCATTCTTTCCACCACAGTACACACATTCTTCCCCTTGTCCCTGTACAGGGAGTTCCTGGTTTAGGACTCTGAGTAGCTGTCCAAGGCTGGCATCTCCCTGTCTGGAGCATCAGGCTCGGCTGGGTCCACAGCTGTCAGCTGGTTAGACCACACCACACTGAGCTGCCTTCCGATGAAGCTGGAGAGGCTCAGAGGCCCTTAGCCAAACTTCAGCCTGCTGCTCTCACACCCTGTGAAGCAGTTCCATAGATGCATCTCTGCAATTCTTGAAAGAAGACCCCAGTAGATCAACGGTAGGCAGGCTCACACTCATCTGAGGCCTGGTCAAGTGTTTCAAGCCTGCTTCTTATTTACACTGGGTTTGGATTCACTTCCAAAGCTTTGCCAAGTGGAGTTTCTGTGGAGATTTGTGCTCTTTATAGATAAAAGCCGAGAGAAGGACAGCACCCCTTATCTTTCAGCTCCATGCATCTAGACCACTACAGCCCCATGCGCTCTCTCTCTCTCTCTATATATATATATATATATCTATATCTATATCTATATCTATCTATATATATATATATATATAGATATATAGATATATAGATATATAGATATATAGATATATATATATATATCTCCACACTCTGGCTTCATTTTGTGTGTGTGTGCAGAGAGAGGGGAGATATATATATATATATATATATATATATATATATATATATATATATATATATATATATATATATATTGAATAGCTGTCCAAGGCTGACATCTGTGTGTGTATGTATACACACATATATATATGAAATAGATGAGTATATGAATATATATATATATATATATCTCCTCAGCCCACCTGGAATCTCTTTTTAGATGTCACATCATTTATCCCACTTACTAAAGTTCTGCCACAAGCCATATTACTTTTTTTGACAATTTCAGATGCATGTTCTATAATCATATTCACCCACATTACCCTCTAATCCTCCTTGTACTACTGGTCCTATTTTTCTCAACTAGTCGCCCTCCTACGTTCATGTCTCTTTTATGTATGCCATGTCTTGTGTGGGTAGCCACAGCTACCATTCATTTCACTGAAATGGCCCCATTCTATCCAGTGGACTGCTCTACAAAACACTCCTCCCCGTTGTCTGACTCCCACAATCATTCTGTCCCCTCTTCCATGATGTTTCCCCCTTAGGCTTTTGAGCTCCCCATCCATACATAGAGTGAGCTCTTAACAGTCAGAAAGCGGTTGGTTACCCCAAAACATATGTGCCATTATTGCACTCTTGCCTGTTACTGTTGTAGCACACAGTGGTCCCAGCTGCTTAAGACTGCAGCCTTCACAACACTTTCTGGCACTCTGGACCCAGCCAGCAGAGGGACCTCCCACCTCAGTTCCACTTTGATCTCTTTGTGTGAGTCTAAAGCAATAGGGTCTTGTGATCTAATTTTGGTGAGCAACCAAGAGCAATAGTAACAGCCCACATTGATTGGGGGAACTTCTGGGGACTCCCTGGTGAATAACTCATAAGGAAGTCTGAGGGCAGCAGCATCACCCACACAGGGTACCTACATTGAAACTCTTCTTTAAATTATATTTTTAGGTAGCTTATGAAGTAATAGGTTCCTAGATTTTTTTTCATGCATTCTTAGTTTGATACACACACACACACACACACACACACACACACACACACACACACACGTTCACCTTCCTCCATCTCACGACCCTCATCCCTGCTTAAATCTTTCAACCTTAGCATTTGTCCCTTAGAATTCCACACTACGTGTGTCTTACTGTCTCCCCCAAATGTCTTTGTAATCCCTATTTGTTTTAAAATTCTTTACCTCTCCCTGCTGTCCTTTCTTAAGGTTCCATCAGCCTAACGGGTCATACAGAGTGACGCCATGGCATCTTAAGGTGAAGCCATTTGCCAGATTTTCTATCCTCTCTTACAATACTGATGATGGGCTCAGTACTCAGGGGTCGCTGGCGGTTTGTGAGGAAGGCCTGAGGGTAGTGAGAGTCTAAAGTGGACCTAGTTAGCCTCCGCCTCTGTCTCCTGAGACATCCTCATGCCCATTTCCCTCAAGTCTCGGTTCAACCCTGAGAGCAGATATCAGCACTCTGTTTTCAGAGGAGGACTCTGTGCTTCAGAGAAGCGGAGTGGCCTGCTCAGCATCAGCACCACTGAACTCTAGAAAGAAGAGAGCGTGAATGAAAGGATGGAGGGCAGGGAGGGCCTTCAAGAGGTGCTCTGGGGAGTTCACATGCTTTTGAGCCTTGCAGTGCCCACAGAACTAGTGCACAGATTGTGAGGACACACTGTCCACCAGCACTGTGACACTGTTCTCTTCATTTGAAGATGCCTTAGTATGACCTACCTTTTCAGTGGCTATGGGTCTGAGGAATATCTTGACTTCTCATCAAATAATATATAACCCAGAACTTTAAGTCAAGAAACAGCTGCCAAGATGTTTCTCATCTTGTAACCTAATCTGGCCACCTCTGATTCCCAGATAAATACATTTTTTTCTCCCTTTCTAGATTATGTGACTTTTCAAAACTGAGTTCAAGAGAGAGTGAAAAAAAAAGAACAGAAATATTTCTATCCCATGATTTCGTACTTCTAATGTATATTTGATTTTCTTGCAAAATATTTCTTGTCTCTCAAGACTTGAGGTTCTGGATCAGACTCATCAGGAATACCAATGCAATATTGTTAGCCTTGAAGCCCCTGAAACAGGAGAGCATGGGAATAAGGTTAACACCACAAGAAAATCAGCTCAACTGGCATCGATCAAACACCTACTGTGGGTGAGATACAACAGTTTGTAAGTTTGAAACACTGACCTCCAGGTTACGCTCTGATACGGGGAGGGGGTGGGTGTACACACATGCGCACCGGTGGGTAAATTTCCAAGGGCACCCAGGAAAGTTACTACCCACTCAGCCCTTCACTTTCCTGTAGTGAACTGAAACGAATAAATCTCTATAAACAGCCTTCCCTGTGTGAAACCTTGGAAATAAGTTCTATTTACAAATATTCCACTGGCCCACCTACATCAAGCTCCATGCTCCCATGATGACTATAGGAAATAACATGAATAAAGCACAGAGTGATTTATTTCTGCTGGCCATCAGTCATCACTGTTCCTGGGCAGACGGGCAAGTGACCAGGCACGAGGCTGCTCTTGGAGGTGTTGGGGGATGTCTGCAAATTCTAGACTCAAAAATCCCATCTGGCTTTGGACCCTAGAAAGTCTACCTTGGGAAAGAGAAGGCAGCATGCAGCAGGGGACAGGGGCTCCCACCGTTCTTTTTAGCTATTTGCCACCCAGGAGGGAGATCTAAGTCCCTTTAGTCACCGCTGCAGGAAAACGTTTTGACATGAACTCTCATACATCATGACGAAGGTTAGTTACCAAAATGCGCACATTTGCCTTAGCTGGATTCATTTACTACCCTTTAAATTATTTCTCAGCCTTGCAAATCTTGCTGTGACAGACTGAGCAAGGAGGGGAGCACTAAGTGTTCGTTTTTCATATAATATATTCCAATCCTGTTAGGTCGTGCTGCTGAAGGTAATATTTCTGGCATTCATTTAATGAAATTGACATTGATGAATGGTTAATTATACAAATTACATTCTTATTAAATCCCCTAGAATCAGTGCCTTACATTTTCCTAGCTATGGCTCCTTACAGTTGATACCGTATTTTTTTTTCTTTGCTGAGTATCTTCTCTGTTGGCTGCTACAGAACTCACTCTGCATATTTTCCCCCCTTTAAGAAACTTTGAAAAGCATTTTAAAAATCCCCTAGTTAAGGCAATTACTGAAGATAAGTTAATCTGCATGGGATGTTTAAGTCCCTGTTTTTGCACCCATTTTTTTCTGGTTTCTTTCTCCTCTCGAGACAGCTCCTGCCCTGGAAGGGCTGCAGGGAGGGAAGATTGTCTGTTGCCTGGCTGAATAAAAGGTCTGATGGGTCAGGGAGGCTGCAAGAAAAGAGAATTTAGCTGTGTGGCCAAGTCCCTCTGTTGGACGCTGCAGATCTATCTATGTATCCTCTGACAAAGAGTAGATGAACCAGACTAATAGTAAAAGATCAATAAGTGGCAATGAGTAGCCCCTTGAATAGTAAGTACCTCTGGCTGGTGTGTTTCCAAGACAGCGGGCTTGTTTTTGCCTTCTCCCTGGGGAGTGGAAGGAAGAATCAGGTCAACCGAGTTCATTTTTCTGTTACCTGGCTGGTCACAGAGGCAACCAATATTTACTGCACAGCTGTTATGGAATAAGTTCACACTTGCCAACACCAGAAACAGGGGACAATCTCAAATAGTTGACTCAGTTGTAGCAGGAACTTCCTCTTAATGGACTACTGTCAACCTGGATTATTCTCTACAAATGAGAGATAACAGAAAGACTCCCTAGGAAAAAAATCAGACCCAGTTTTCAAACCCACTTCATCTTTCAAGGTTTCCCAATATATGGACCAAGATGCTTCTTTCTCTGGGTGGAAGAGTCATAGGTGGAGCTCCAGTAGACTCCAGATGTGTGGCTGGATATTTTAACCTGAATTTTCTCCCTGAACCTTCCCTTCCCACAGTAGGCTCAGCCAGTGAACATCTCATTGCCAGGATAAGTTAGGCTAGCTTGATTAGTTTCAACCTGTAAATGCATGTGTCTTGTCTGGACTCCTCAGCAGTGAGCTGTCGCTGGAAGCAATATTGTGTGTCCAATCACCAGTGAGAATCAACCTGACCTGATTTCAGTGGATCCTTTGGAGAAAGCTCATGGTTTATGCTGAGTACCATGAAACCAACCAAGCTCTGAAAAACAGCCTGTCTAAGCTTTCACATGTTCCTTGAGCATTTCCAGGGCTTAATGCTCAAGTGACCCATCAAGGAAGTCATAGAGCAGTGGTTAGTGCTAAGCACTTGGATCATCAGAGAGACCTGGGTTCAAATCTTAGTTCCACTCTTTCCTAGATATGGAACCTAAATATGTCTCGCGTGCACGCGCGCGCGCGCACACACACACACACACACACACACACACACACACACACACACACACACCCCTACCTCTGTCCTCATCTACAAAATGGAGGCAATGTTAATGCTTTCAAAGGGGCTGTGTTTTTTTAGCTGCAAGAACAGAATACCCCTCTAGCTGTAGCTTAAACCTCAAAGTCAGTCACCTATTGTCTCTTAACAAAAGGTCGGAGAGTTAGATAGCCTCACTGTTTTTCTGCCAGCCAAGTGATCAGAGTAATCAGAGAGCTAGACTCTTTCTGCCTTAGGGTTCTACCTGTTTCCAGAGCATGTTGCCTTCCATACACAATGTGGCTGCCAAAACTTGAGAGTGCATCCACATCACGAAGGAGCAGTGGGTAGCACTAGCTGGTCCTTGCATGGTACCTTGTCCCTTAGCAGTTTTTTCTGTATGGCTCAGTGACCATAACTTGGCAAGATGCCAGCTGTTTGGCAGTAGGCAGGTGAGAGACAAGGAAATTGGAAGTGGCTTTTGAGACTCTAATTCGGCTCTCCATCTCTTAGAAAGTGAGGTTACATCTAACCACCTCTATTTTTGCTCATTTTTGCCCTGACAACCTGAGAGAGAGAGAGAGAGAGAGAGAGAGAGAGAGAGAGAGAGAGAGAGAGAGAGAGAGTGTGTGTGTGTGTGTGTGCTGTCACACTCCTGCATGAAGGCATGGGGAATGGATAGGGCCGAGCTGCGGAAGCTGCTGAGGCAGGTGGCAGGGAGGGAGCGTTCTTCTGGAGTATGTCGCATTCTCTAATATCACTCCTTTAGAGGCTATCCCATCCAACCTGCAAGAGCCCCCCTTCACCCCTCATAACCTAGGAAGGAAAGTTCTTCTCTAACTCTTATTTCAGCCTCTGATTCCATCTCCATCTGGGCCGGAGCCTGCCTGTGCAATCACATAGCACCAGTTTTAATTGTGTAGCAAGGGGGGAGCTGGGCGAAATGAATCAGGTGCTATAAGCTCTGAGGGCGAATGTAATAAATAGACTATTAAGTTAACCAAGTTTTCGGCTTCACTAGTGAGAGCTGCCATCTATCTTATGTGGTTTTCTGCATGCTTCATTACCACATATAACCATACTGAAAAAATATGCCTTATCCTTTATAATGAGATGATAAGTTCCCATGGTAGGCAGAGTACCCTACCCCTCCCCAAACGCTCTGTAAGATGGAAGGCATCTAGGGGGATAGATCATCACTCTGTCTAAGGGGAAAGCAGTGAGGCCAGTGACGGAGCAGGACTCAGTGGTGATAATATCTTTAATTGTATAGCCCAGAACATTCCTAGAGACTCAAATGCCTAAGGGCTCAGACACTGTCCACACAATAGTATAAAAGACGGACTTTGACTCTGATCACTAGATAAATGACTCCTTCTGGGAGTCCAAGTCAAAGGCTGGGTTGGTGCCGCCCCTCGGTCAGTCCATCCATCTTGTAGCACTTTTCCCAAGAGAATCCATGAATATCCACAGGGAGCTGGGCTGGATGCTCTGCCAGTGTTGCCTCTTACTGGCCCTGGAGCCTTGGGCACGTCATTTGGCCTCTCTGACTTTGTCTCTTACCTGTAAATGAGGGGAATTAGGACATAAGAAAGGACTCATTACTCCACATTGCCAGTATCTTTGTTCCAGATATGTATATGTATATGTATATGTATATGTATATGTATATGTATATGTATATGTATATGTATATGTATATGTATATGTATATGTATATGTATATGTATATGTATATGTATATGTATATATACAGGTCAGATAAATCCATAAAAGTTATGAGAGAGCATGTATATGACAGAATTCTTCCATTCAAATGGAACGTATTGCTGGCTCTTTCGGGAACTCACAGCACCTGTCCCTAATACACAGCTGTCCACCTTCATGTGCAAGTTTGAGAAACACGGAAGCCATGGTGAGGGCATTTTCTAGAACCAACCCAGTTGTCTGGAGGACTAAGAGGCTGGAAGAGGAAGAGAAAATGCCCCCTTCTGTCGGCACATCTGTGACAGAATTCACTGCAGGACAGCAGCAGCACCATTTCCCACCAGGAGCTGCCTCTCCACCCCTCCTGCTCCTCGGGTGTGCACTCCTCAGGGTCCTGTGCTTCCTGGCCCAGGAGATTATTGGCTGGATTCTGATGACCCATCCTGTGGACAGTCTCTAGTCTGGTCTCCCTCCAGTGTCACAATTACCTAGACAAACCACTTCAATGCAGTATGTCCAAAACCTAACCTGCCTTCCTCTCCCCTTCTGCAACCTCTTCAGCTTGCTGGATCTCTACAAACTAATAAAAAATTATAAAAAATAAATAAATTAACTCCCCTCCAGTCTTCAAACCTAAACCATGGATGATCAGACCACCTTCTCTTTCGGCCTGTCCATCAACATGCTGGGTTGGTTCTGCCTACTGAATCATTTCCTCTCCTTGTCTAGGATTACTGTTATGGGTTCCTGAGTGGTCTCTGGACTTCCAATCGCCCCTCATTAATGCATTACCCAGACAGTGCCTGAGTGATCGTTTTTCCTGCTTCAAACGGCTTCCCATTGCCCACAGAATTAAGTTCAAATTCCTGTGCTTGCCTTACAAAACCTTTCATGAGCTGACCCTGCCACTTCATCTCTTTTTAATGCCTACCTCCACCAGACCAGCTTCCAGCCATCCAGGAGGCAAGCTCTTTGTTCTTGAGAGTGACAAAGACAGATGGGAGGCATTGGGGTGCCCCCATATCACTTACTGATTAACCTCCTTTGTCCCTCTCACTCCCTGTTCCCTGTAGTGTTCAATCCCATCATAACAGACCCCCCTTTCTAAGATTCCACTCCAGCCCCCCCCCATGAAAGCAGATGCAAGCCTATACAGAATGTTTCTGTCGTAGCCTCAGTCCAAAATGGTAGGCTGTTAAAATATAGAATAGAGCCTTAATTAATAACATACTCAGTGCATAATCACAGAGCAAAATAAGAAAGGTCTGTCCCATTAGATCAAGCATGCTGAGTGCTGTGAACAGCAGAAATCCATTTCTAAAGACTTGAACAGTCGCTGGGAACACAAAAGGTCAGCTCATTGGCTCAGTTGGACTTGATAATATGAGACTAGTATGTAAATAAAGGCTACGCTACTAGGGTGATGTGTTCAACAGATAAACGAAGCCAGCAGGGAGATTGTTGATATCAGTCCCCCTGAAGATCAAAGAGGCCGATGGAGTGGGGCTTGGGCAGATTTGAGCCCCCAGTGTGAGGGTCTTCTATAATCACTGACCTAGACAGTGGTTCAATAGAACCAGGTGTACCTCCTATTCACATAAGGTTGACCCTTCATGTATTTACTGGTTCACAGCAGGTCCCTTCATGTGGCTTTCATTTTTCAGGTAGAGGTCAACTCTGCCAACTCTTCTAGTCATCTCAACAATGGGGCAGGCACATTTCCATTCCAGCCCAGCTTAGGATACTGAATGAGTGTGCCTAGAAATCACATCAGTTCCTTGGAACCTGACACCTCTGACCATCAATTAGGCAAAAGGTAAAATTAGTCCCCAAGAAAAAGTGAATTGCAAAGCCCCTGGTGGCTCCCCTACTAACTCCTTCAGGTTCCTTGATGTGAAACCCGGAGAAGATATGGATAGGTCCTAATGAGTCCTTAGGCAGCAGCAGGGCTTGTAGGTAAATGTACCAGAGGATGGATTTCTTTGGGTTAGGAAAGAGAGCCTGCACTGGGCAACATTGTTTTGACTCCAAGTAAAACCTGGTAGAGTTTGACGCTCTGTCTCTTAAGTGAGCTGAGCAACAGCCTTCCTCACATTTAAACTGTCTCGAACTCCCTTTCTATGACACTCTTTTGTCTGAATGTCTTGGATGGAATCAGGGCTAAGTAGCACCTTTTGAACATGCACCCGGTAAGTACTGGAAAACCTGACTGGAGATCTCTTTTCCTTCAAAATTCCAGTTGCCATGAGATACACTTGAGGGTTGCTTTGGTCTGAATGTTTGAGTCCCCCTCCAAAATGAAACCCAATCTGTGATGTCATAGTGTTAAGAAGTAGAGCACATGGTAGATGAGCAGGTCTCTGCTCCCTTGAATGAGATAAGCTCCTTGTGAACGAGGTCTAAGGAAGTGGGTTTGCTCCTTCTACCACTTGAGAACACATAAAAAGCACCATGAACGAGCAGCAAGCCTTTAGCAGACACCAAATCTGCTTGCTCCTTGATCTTGGCCTTCAGAACTGTGAGCAATAAATCACCCAGTTTAAGGTATTTCGCTATTTCAGCCCAAACTAACACAGGGGTAAATCTGACATAAAGGTAGACACGAAGTCCTTGAAGTCTCTTCTAAGCTACAAAAT
The DNA here is from genome assembly GCA_028551405.1 of Uromys caudimaculatus. Classification (NCBI taxonomy): domain Eukaryota; kingdom Metazoa; phylum Chordata; class Mammalia; order Rodentia; family Muridae; genus Uromys; species Uromys caudimaculatus. The sequence goes on along the minus strand of CM052706.1, from coordinate 80,993,700 downwards.
TCTAAAAACACTCCTCAAAAGCAAATCGCTCCTGGACTGGGAGTGTTGCTCAGTGGTAGAGTACTTGCCTACCAGGCATGAGGTCCAAGTGATCCCTGGCCCTGAAAAATATAACAATAACAAATTGTTCTTGCCTTCCTTCTGGAACATTCCAGCAGAACCATGTGACTTCTAGTCTTCTCATGCAAATCTCTAGTATACAACTGAAAATGCTTCAAGTCCAGCCAGGGCTAAGAGTTCACTCAATATCACAAAGGTAATGGGTGAGCCGTGGCCAGAAGCAGCTTCATTTGCAGAGAAGACGTTACACAGACAGACACCTGTAGGTGTATCCTGAGATCACTTCCCTCCAGACTCTTAGGTTAGATAAGGAGAAACTCAAGAGCAAGAAAAAACAGTCTATTGTCTCAAGCTTACTTAAATGCTTCTGTGGGCAGAATAAGAATTTAGGGGAAAGGTTTTTGCAGTATCCTGCGCCTACCCATATACCCACAGAACTCTCCTTGGACTGTGAAGATTCTAAACCCCTCTGCTTTGATCCAGGATGGTCCTCAGTGTGTTCATGATGGGTGAGGCTCTGGGCTCCCATTTATTTTTCCCTCTTCAGTTTCTGGGCCAAGCCCCACGGCAGGCAATGAATGGAAACACAGATGAGTCTTGGAAATGGTAAGAAGCAATTACAGACTCCTTCCTTTCCCTGCCCCCTCTTCCCTGCTGGCTCCTGAGAATTAGCATAAATTCCTTGGTCAGGAGAAGCTATCAAAATACCATCCATCTGGATCTAATTTCCAGAGCTTGTGGGCTCGAAAGTGACCAGAGTTAAAGGTCTATTCATAATTTTTTTTTCTCTTGTAGTCTGCCAGAACCCAAATTCTGCCTGCAAGCTGTCTGTCCAGGGCAGATAACAGATGGAACTGGCTTGGATTCTGCACACACAGCACAGTCTCTCACTGACCAATCAACTCCATGCCTTTCTCAGCCAGCTGTGGCCTTGCTGCCTTGAACTTCATCTGTCCCGGTCTTCCGATTTCCTCAGGCCCTCTGTCTCAGCAAGCTGGCTACAACTTATTGTCTACCTTGCCCAGATCCACTTCTAGGGTTATCCAAGCCTTCCTGGCATCCTTTCCTTCTGCCTTTCCAAACACCATTTCTTTCCTCTTTTAAATTGATCAATTTTGATCATTTTATATACATATGCAATGCATTCTGTTTAATCTTTACCAGTATCTTTCCTAGATCCATAGCTCTGGGGTTTGTTTTGTGACCACCTGGGTGACCACTGGATTGAAATTATTCATTGGAGCCATCAGTGGGCACTTAACTGAGGACAGTGATTTCTCCTTCCCCTGGTTTTATCAGTGGACAGTTCGCCAGTGAGGGGCAGGGGGAGAGAGCCATTTCTGCCTCTAATTCTTTATCCCAGGCACAGAGAGGGCAAGGAGACTCTCACCTTATTATACTACTTTATATAATTTGATAAAGGGAATACTACTAATAATTGGCTTTTTTAACATTTGAAATTTAACACAAAGCAATTATGGCATATTCAAATAGAAGTGAGAGAAACAGTTGATGGGTTAGTCAGCTACTTTGTTAGTTTGGAGTGATAATAAGTCAAAGGAAGAATTGGTTATAAAAATCATGAAAAGAAATTTTTTTTCATTTATCTAACTAGAAAACAAAGTTCCCAAGTATTATGAGGCTGTTTTAATTATCTTTTGTATCCTCATAGATCTATGCACAAAGGGAAGGACATATACCGTGTGTGTGTGTGTGTGTGTGTGTGTGTGTGTGTGTGTGTGTGTGTGTGTTCATTCTATTCTATTCTATACTCATTAGTTCTACATCTACTCATTCCTGTCCCTGTCCAGGCCCTTAGCAATGACCACCCCCTCTCTATAGCTGCACTTTTTCTTGTATTATACAGATGAAATGGTACCATGTGTAGTCTTGTTTCAGACTGGCATCTATCATTTTGCAATGGAGTTATCCATGTTGTGACCTGCTAGTTCTTTTCTTCTTCCTGCTCCATGGTGGTTCATCCTATGGGTTTGCCCACCCTTATTCATCTAGCTTTGTTCCCTGCTGAGGGACATCTTTGTTGCTTTCTGGATTTGATAGATACAAGTACAGTCACTGTAGAGCTTCACAGAAAGGTTGAGTGCACACAGGAGCTCTCAAACAAGCTGGGCAGGTACCCAGGGGAGTGAGCGCTTGGCCTCATGGTAAAACTATGCGCAGTTTGCACAGTGGCTCTGCCATGGTGCCTTCCCACCAGCAGTGAGGAGAGTTCCTTGTTCTGCCAATGCCTCCCGCTCTTTGGATTTCAGTTGCTATAATATGTGTGTCAAGGAATCTCATTGTCCTTTTTAACTTGCATTTCCCTAGTTATAAGTGAAAGGGACCATCTTTTGTCATGCTTCTTTGCCATCTGTTTATGTTCTTTGGAAAATATCACTTGTATCTTTTCTTCATTTTCATGTAGACCTACTTGTTTTCTCACTGCTGAATTTTAAAGAGTTCTCTGTATATTTGGGGCCCAAGTTCCTTTACCAATAGGTCATTTATCAATATATTCCCTATGTCAATGGTCTGTCTTTTCTGAAGACTGACACGCTCAAGAGTTTCTTCAGCAAAGAACGTTTATTATAATAAACTCTAAGTTGGCGACTTTTAGTCTTGGGGATCATGGCTTTTATGTTTAAAAAACCCATTCCCGAGTCCAGTGCCACACAGATTTTATTTCCCTCCATTTTATTTTGAAAGTTTTATATGTTGTATTTATCTCTAAAATACATCATGAGTTAGTTTTTATGCACCATATAAATTGTGTTTATTTTCTCTTTTACATTTACATGGCTAATTGTTTTTGTTGACAATACTGTCTTTTCTTCACGGAATTGCCTTATGCCTTTATTTTTAAATCAGTTGATGTCACCTGTCTGTCTATTTCTAGGCTCTCCAACCTGTCCCACTCAGCTATTTGTCTTTTAGCTGACCAGCACTATGCTGTCTCGGTTCCTGTAGCTTATACTGGGTCTTGAAATCAGATCATATGTATCTTCCAACTTGGTTCTTTCTTAACGTTTTGCTGACTACTTTGGCCCTTTGCCTTTCCATAAAAATATTTATACTTCCTCTGCCAATATCTATAAAACAATTTGCTTGGATTTCTGTTGTGGACATATTGACTCTGTGGATCAGTTGAAAAAATAATTGATAACGTAACAACATTGGCTCTTCCAATCTATGAAGATGGATTTCTTCTCCGGTTCATCCAACTCTACTTTGATGTCTTCCCTTGGGGTTGTTAGTTTTTGATCCCACCTTGGAAGAGAAGAATTGATTGCCCAAAATTGTCCTCTGACCTTCATACCCTCCACCCATAGCCAGTGGCATGTGCACGTCTTCATTCACACACATCAAAAACACAGCCCAAATAATGATAACAACAGTAACAATTAATTTAAATTAAAATTTTAAAAACACAGTAACAGAAAACAAAACTTCTGAATATTCACTTTGAATCTTCCTTGACTATGACAAGAATTTTTGGTGGACTATTTGAGGGTGTTCTACATAAATAATCATGTCATCTGTGAACAAGGATAATTTTAACTTCTCTTCCCAATCTGTATTGTCTTACTATACTAGCTAGAGCTCACAGAACCACACTGAATGGGAGCTGACATCTTCATGTCCTCCCAGCCTTAGGACAAAAGCCTTCAGCCTCCTGCTTATGTGTGTGATGTTAGCTCCGGGTTTTCTTTTATCACATTTTTTAAAAAGTCTTCTATTCCTCGTCACTTAACAGCTTATACTACAAATGGACATTGAATTTGTACAATGCTTGGGGTGTGCTTGTTTGTTATGTTCAGCATTGCATTGATAGTCATATGGGCATATATTTTTTGAAGAAGTCAGAAAAATATCAGAGAGACTTTTGGGAGGATTAAAGTAGGAACTGAGGCAAGAGCTGGGGTGACCCAACATAGAATGGAGGCAGTCGAGAGAAACCAATGACTCTGGGGGGAGGGACAACGGGATTTTCAGCTTATTGAATATGGTGGGAGAAGATAAGACAGACACCAGGAGTCTTATAGACAAGAGCTTGAATAGCTGGAGGGATCGTATTTAAACACACTGACTTATTGAAGACTGGGAGAGATAGCCCAGCAGGGTTACCAGTGTCTTTTGGACATGTTACAGTTTGCAGCAGCTATAAGACACACACACACACACACACACACACAAAGAGAAAGGAGAGAGAGAGAGAGAGAGAGAGAGAGAGAGAGAGAGAGAGAGAGAGAGAGAGACTGACTCAGGAAAGCAGTTGAATCCACAAATCTGGAGCTGAGGGGATAGGTTGGGGCCAAATTTATAATTTTAAAAACTCTATCTCAGTGGTGTTTGTAGCCTTGGAATTTCATGCCATTATCTTTGGAGAAAAATATAAATGAAGAAGAGAAGAAAGCCCAGGAGCCTTCCAACATTTGCTGGCTGGCTGCGCAATCTGACTCATGGGAGAGCTTGAATGAGTGAACCACTCGGAGAGCAAGCATTCAACACACACTGCAGAGATCTGGAGCTGTGTGCTTGGGAAGATGTATTGCTTCCAAACCAGGAGTTAAAATCTAACTGCCCATGGTTAGCAATGCCTTTAAACATCCACTGAAATATTACAAGAATTTCTTATAGGAGCTCAAGGACTGAGGACTGTATTCATGGTTTAATGGGTGGGGTGAATATCGGAAAAGCATTCTCAGAGGGAGAGGAGGTGACCATCCAAGAAAAGAAAGAGGTAAGCATTTGAAGCAGCCTGGGGAGACGAGGACTCAAGACAGGGATCTCAGATCTTAAGGCCCTTACTTTTCATCTGTACAATGGATGTAGTAACTCCCTTTCTCGGTCAAAAAGTGGAATTCCTGTTCAAAGAAGCAAGAGGAAGGTTTGCATCCCAGAGGGACAAGGAAAGCAGGGGCAGTCAAGTTGAAAAGTAGACATTGCCTGCTTAGCTGATACTGTCAACACTTTAGCCATGGGGTTGGGATGGGAAATGTTGGTGAATGAGAAATGAGACTGTCCCTGGAAACTCTCTTCTCACTCTCCCAGGGCACACCCCCCAATACCAGAGGAAGAATTCTTAGCTGCAGTATAAGGGCCGGGGGTTAAAAGGGTAAAGCACTCTGGGGAAGATCACAGTGTAGCTTCTTCCCAAGGCCAGGGTGCTCCAGCCTGATGTTTAGGTTGCCACAAAGCTCTAGCGTTGAAGTCCTTGCCCCTGAGGGAATGGTAAGAGACACTGCCTAGGAGGCTACTAGGTCCTAAGGAGAAAGTCTTCATGAGTAGGATTGCTGCTTATATTAATCAACTTTCTATTACTGTTATAAAACAAAGGAGATAAGATAATGATGAAGAAAAAGGAGCTATGATGGCATCCCAGTACAAGATGATAAAGATAGCTGAGTGGTACCACATACAGCCCTTTATCTCAACCCTCTAGAGGGCACTCCCCATGAATTTTCACATGAACTACTGTAATCGCTTCCAAGGACAGGGTCCCCGATGACCTACCAAGCACCCACCAAGCCCCACCTCTTAAATATTCCATCACTTCCCAACAGTGGGACATAAAACCACTGACACACTGGCCATTCGGGAACAAATTAGACCTAAGCCCTAACAGTATCTATGACAGAGATGTGTTCTGCCTTTTCACCAGGTGATGTCACAGCTAGAAGTCACCATCTGTGGGTCCTCATCAAGTCCTGATCCCACTGTTTTCTCGATCTTGGACTTCTCAATCTCCAGAATTCTCAAAAGTAAAGTTTTGCCACTTATAAGCCACTCCGTTTATAACATTTGATCACAACATACTAAATGGGCCAAGATATAGGCTCGGCCATCAACCTCTCAGAAGATGCTGAAGTTGTTCAGAGACAAAGAGTCCTTGTGGTCTTAGATTCTATAGCGTATGGCCATACAGTTCTTCCCTGACATTATTAATCATGGAATCTCTCTCCAGGCTACAGGGGCTCCAAATCGGAAAATACCAACTGCTTGAGTCTGAACAACATTGGGGGCTACCCTGGTCTTTTCCAAAGAATTTCCCTAAACATCACTGTCTTTGTTCTGCTTTAAAGTAGCACTACACACAGACAGACAGACAGACACACACACAGACGGACACACACACACAGAGAAGCTGTAAATATCCATGACACCCCAAAATGGGTCTTAGAACCCAGACACCACTACAACTGAGTGGCCTTGAAGAGAGACTGTGGAAGAGAAGCAGGGGCTCAATTGTTTGCTAGGGCCATCACAGCAAAGTAGAAGTCATTCCAGGTCCGGCTCTCTAGGGAAACCGCTTCTGTAGAAGCTACCCATCTCTCTCTTCTCTGCCATTCTTCCTTCCATCTTGCATTGCAAGTCAAAAGTTCACCCTTAAAAATCCATTTTCCAGGCAATTCTCTTCTGCAAAACTCCATTAGATGCAGAGGTGTGTGTGCAAGCTTGTATGCGAGCAAGCTGTCTCTTTCTAACGCCATGTTATTGCTCTGGCAGCAGCCATTCCCAGGCAGGTAGTTTTGATCCAAAATGTTTGTGGAACACCTTAATATCCAGCCACGTATGTACAGTACTTCCAAAAGACACTCGTGAAGTGTAAATTGTTTGTCTAGAATTCAAGGAAATAGAAATAGACTTCTCGTTGATTGAATTCATTAGTGGTACATTCTGGGGTTATTGGTTTTTTGTTTTTTTAACTGGGACTTTCAGCTTTCAACGTTATTTCTTGAGGTGTTTTCTCCTCCATCCTGGAGTCTTTCGGACCTTGGTTCTTTCGATTTTTCTCCCAAAGTGGTGTCTCTCTGTGAAATAAATTGAACACAAAGATGCAAAGCTATTGGCGAATTGAAGTACCTTGTTCAAAATGTTTCCTAGTCACCTGAGCACTTCCTAGGATGGACGGCAGCTGCCTAAATTTCTAGGACTAGGAGATGTGACCTTGAGACTGTCCTCAGAGCCTGCCACTCCCGAGGAGTCTCTCAACAGACATCAACCCATTCAAGACTCAAAGAGAACATTGTTACCCCAGCAACGTCGACAGATCTGTGTCTGTGACCAAGAACATAGTCTTCTGTTCCTCTGATGAAAGACTTCAATGCCAACACAGATGAAATTAGTAAAAGCAAAACTTCAGCAGAGAGAAAACAGCACTGTGTTTAACCCTCAGAATGAATGTCAGTCCACAAGAAATCTAGCTGAGTTGGCGAAAAGAGTTGAAAACTCAGCAGCCTAAATTTCTAACACATTTTCCTGTGCCCAAAGTTAAGACCATTTCTTCATTGCTTTAGGTGAACGGAATGGGTTATTGTTCAACAAAAGTCATTACTTTTTGTCCCATCTTTGTGAATTCTGGGGCTTTTCAACAACCCCCGAGAGCTGCAGGGTAATGGACCCTCTAACTGGCTTCTCTACGTTTGGTGATGATCCCACTGCTATCTTCCCCCTCCCTATTTCTTAGGCACTCCCTGCTCATACAAGTCTCTACAGAAGAGAAGGTGGCGTCTAGACAGGAAGTGAAACCCAAAGCTATCCTTTACAGATTCAGCAAGGAGATTGGTGAGATCACTTGAGAAAAAAATTAGCCTAAATGAGAATTGAATGCTGAGAATCTATGCTCCCCCTGGTTAACCAAAATCTTATACACTTATCCGTGATTGATCTGTGTTTCCTCAGTTTCTGTAATATGTGAGCCCTGGTAAAGACGTGGTTCTGAACTGAGGGTACAAATCAGAATCCTCGAAGCAGCACATCCAAATAAAAATGCCCAGATCATACCTTCAAGGTTTCTGATTCCATAACAACAATGACAACAATTTACCCTACTAGTGTGTGGGTATCAGCTAAACTCTCAGTATAAGGTCCCTCACGTGATCCTCAGAGTATCCCCAACTGATAGGTTCTATTATAATTCCACTTTATAAGTGGAAAAATGACATGTCAGAAATTAGAAAACCTTTCCAGTGTCATACAGCTAAATCCTAGAGGGAAGTGGTCAACCCAACTCTTGTTTTGGGGTGAGGGTCTTTGCTGATGGGGCTAGAGAATGTGTTTTAGACCATTTAGGTTTCTGTAACAAAATTCCTTAGATCGGTGGGTGTGTTGATCAGCTTAACCTACTCATTCCATATTTTACACTAATATATATATGTATATATATAACATAAATATATTGATATATGCAATCATCATTTGTCAATCAAAGGTGATGTTAATAATAAATAATAATAGAGGAAGAAGCTGAGGTTTATGAACATAATTAACTTGCCAAAAACCAAATAGCTAGTAAGTACAGGAGAGCCAAATTTAAGAAAAAGGGCACAGTAGTGATCCAGAGTGACAGCATTTTCACAAACAACAAAAAAAATCATTCTTCTCATCAGACCACCTTCCCTTTGCATACAAAATAGATACTGTTGAGTATAAAACACAACAAAAAAACTCATAATGGGTATGAAGGTTAGTTGTTATCATTAACTTGACATAACCTAAAGTCTTCGTGGAGAATTGTCTAGATTGACTTGGCCACCGATGTGCATACTTATGAGGATTTTTTTAATTATGGTAAATTAGATAGCAAAACTTACCCTGAATGTGATCTGCAGAATTGCCTAGCTGGGTCCTGATCTGAATGAAATGGAAAGACAAAGCTAAGCACTGGCAAGCACAGACACATGCAGTTTTCCCTCTTCCGCTGGGCTTGACTTGGAATGTGACTTGGCTGCTTCAAGCTCCTGTTGCCTTGGCTTCCCTGGAATGATGGACTGTAACCTGAATTTTGTGAGCTAAAATAATTCTTTTTGTCCCTAAATTACTTTTTGTCAGGGTATTTTATCACAGCAATTGGAGACAAACTAGGACATGGGGTAACTTGGAAACAATAGAAACTTATTCTCACGGTTCTGAAAGCTGGAAGTCTGAAAGCCAAGTGAGAGCAGACTTGATCCAGTGAAGGCTCCTTTGAGGGTTCTTAGATGGTGTTCTAGGTTGCATCTCGGTTGCTGTGATAAATCATTAACCAAAAACAACTTTTGGAAATAGGCAAAGATAAGAACATGCAGTATTTCCAAGACCATGGCACCAGGGTCCAGGTGAGGCCTTCTTATTGCAGCCTGATATGGCAGAGCACATCCCAAGGTGACACAGATCAAGTGCATCAGATCTGGAAAGTGTTTAATATGTTTACAGGTTACCACTGAAGGTGGCTAGGGCAGAAACTCAAGGCAGGAGCTTGAAGCAGAGACCGTGGAAGAATGCTGCTTACTGGCTTGTTGTTTTGTTCTTGTTCAACTACCTTTCTTATGCAGTCAAGATCCACCTGCCTAGGGATGGTACCACCCACAGTATGCTGGGTCTTCCTACAGTCAAGAAAAGGCCTCACAGACGTGCTCACAGGATAATCTAGTAGAAGCAACCCCTCGACTGGATTCCATCTCCCCAGGTTTGTCAACTTGACAACCAAAATTAGCCATCACAGACTAGATTCTCACGTGGTGGAAGACGAAGGGAAGCAGGCTCTCTAGGGCCTCCTATATAAGGACACTAATCCTGTTGATGAGGGCTCCACCAGTATGACACAATCACCTGCAAAAGCTTCTGTCTTCTGATACCATCTCTTTAGTGAGTAGGACTTTGCCCTGTGAATTTTGAGAACACTCAAATATTCAGACCCTAGCAGACTGCTTCTACAGAACACCTTCTGAAACACACACTAGTTGGGAGCCCCTCTACTAAACCCTGCTCTAAGTACCTTCATAGTAGAAATCTCCCCCGCCCCATCAGAACTAACAGGCTTGGGCAGCAAGATAAAGGTGTGGCTCAAACAGAATATGTCCACAGGATCACCCCACAAATACATCTGCAGGACTGTATTAGCTGGGGTTGGATTCCCGTTTGTATGAGACACGCTGTTCTGCATACATATTGCTTTGTCAGTAATAGAATGTAGGACTCATCACAAGCAGATGGTGGGGAGTTTACAAGTTCCAAAAGTTTTAACAAGTAACTATTGTATGGTCTGACCTTCATTTAACATAGAAGATCCAAACTCATAATTTGAAAATATTACCCCAATATTATAAAGAATATGTTGAAGAATAAAAGCCTGAAGTTAGGTCTTAAGTTTTTCAGTCTGGAAAGGCAGATAATTATTTTCAAGCCAGTCATTGAAGGATGAGCCTGGGTTACCTACAGATAAAGCAGGAAGGACATTCCTCTTTATCTTAGTCTATTTTCTGTGGCTACAACAAAGCATCTGAGACTGGGTAGTCTGTTTAAAATTTAAAAAAAAAGAAATAAACAAATGAACAAACTTATTTGGCTCACAGCATTGAAAGTGGGTAGGTTCATTATAGCACAGGCTGCCCTGTCCAGAAAATGATGTCACCTATAATAGGTGTGTCTTCCTAGGCCAATTAATGTAATAAAGATAATTCCCCACAGGCATGCCCAGAAGACATTTCCCAGGTAATTCTAGATTTTGTCAAGTTGATACTTAACACTAATCATCACACATACCATTAGCACTTGATCTTGGAGGTTGAATTTCCTGAACAGGAGCTTAGGGGAGATAGATCCAATACACAGCATTGTCAAAGGTCACAGAATGGCTGTGGCCCAGGAAACAGGGTCATACAGCTGCCGTCAAGGATGGAAAGACAGATAGCTCATGGAGTCATCAATGGGCAAGCCTTCATGAGCCCTGAAACAAGTACACCCATTCTGAAGATGTCCCACAAACTGGCTTGAGGCATAGGTAGAATTTATATAGATGACAGTCTTTTAGATGGCTCTGCTCCAGAAGAGTCCCCACAAGCTGTAGCCTGAATTCTTCCATCCTCATTCCCCACACAAGACCTGCTGTCCTTCCTCCCCCTCAGACTGCCATGTCTCTGTAACAGCCTCTCTTGAAAGATGCCAGTGAGAGAGGACACTTTTCTATGGGGAAAAGATGAAGCCTTGGCCCATAAGATTCCTCCGTATGCTTTACTTTTTACCTCTGCCTTTCTCTTCTTCCATGTTTCCGTCTGTCTCATAGAAGGGGATGGAACTCTGGGTGATCTTCTTTGTATTTTGTTCATTCTATGTAGCAGGTGCTGGGGATACAACACTGAGGGAAACACTAATGGCCCCAGCAGAGGTGCACAACGCCCCTCTAATCCTCAGAACAGTAATGGAGTATGGAAGGTGCATTATGGATTGTCTCATTCAACTTGATCTAACAACCCCAGTATTAATGGAAATTTTAATGAAAAACTAAGCCTTGATTAGGTTGCTATGCACAATCCCCACAACACAGAGTCTGGTTAATTTCCCTGATGTCAGCGGCCTGGGCTCAGAAGAGGAGACACACACTCAGGCAAACTCCCTCCAATCCCCAAGCCACAGGCATTCCTCCTGGCCAAGCCCTGGACACTGCAGGATTAGACTGTTTCTCTAGGCTTACACTGGACCAAGTGCCATGGCACTCCAAGGAAGGAAGTTGATTCCTCACCCCTGGCCTCCCCGTTAAGGAATCCTGGCACCTCCAAGAGCAGCATGCAAACCTCTCACTCTCCTGCTGCTCAGATGGAATGGGGAACTGGCTCCAGGGAGTGGTAGGCTCTGTTGCTAGAAATCCAGGGGCTAAGAGGCTGTGCTCTCACATGTAATGTGCCACTTCTCTGCAAAGCTGCCATTCTCAGCTATTTGTGCATCTTCTATGGGAACATCTTCTCCCAGGAGGCATTTTAATCACGATAGGCAGATCCATCTATCCTGGGTAGTAGAAACCACCCTGAGGAACACTAGGGGCTGGAGGAAAGTAACAGCCAGTGACTGTCTTGATAAAGCCCAGCACGCCAGGGACAGTTTCCCCGTTGTCCCTCACACACTACTAATGGCCCCCACATCCCATCCTTGTGGATCTTGTGAGTGAAAATAATTGTGCTTTTTATGTGTTTCCTACCCTAGCAAGACAGTACAGCAGGCATGCAACCATCCGTGGGGAGTGGGTCTGAGTAGAAATATGTAGGAAGAAAGGGAGAGACGGAGTAACTAATGAAGAGAGGAACAGAGGAAAATCTTGTACTGACACTGAGAACCTGCTTGAAGCTTGGGTAACTCAGTCAGTCTCCTCTGCTGCTCTGCTCTATAGCTCATTTCTTTGATATGTCACATACTGTTCTGGCATGCCCAGCATCGCCAGCACACAACATTCAGCTTGGTCATGGTGTAGCTGTGTCCCACAGAGGACCATGTGCTGATGGTTTGGTTGCCAGTCTAGTGCTACTGAGAGGTGATAGAGATTTTGGGAAGCAGGACCTAGGAGAAGAAATTTATGTCACTGGGGGGTACACTGATGAAGGAACCCCATCTTCCTTACCTTTCTTTGCTTCCCAGCCACCTTGTTGGGGAAAGCTTCCAATGTAGGTTCCCACTATGAGGTACTACACCACCACAGGCCCAACTGTAAGCCAGACTAACCCTTTCCCCCTTTCAGTTGATCATCTCAGGCACTTTATTATTCAGTAACAGAGAGCTGAATACAGAATACTTTGATGTTCTCCAACACCAACACCCTTTCACCTTCCATTTTTCCTGTTTTCCTTCATAGTCAAGGGTATATTACCCAAAGCCACAGAGCACTGTTACGGCAATAAGCTATTAGTGACGGGACATTTTTGTTTGTAATGAGACTTCAGGATTGCTATTCAACAGTCACCTGATTCCTTGGTTATTGCCAGCAGAAACACTGCTTGGTCATACATCTTTAACTAGAAACTACCAGCAAGCCGACCCTTCACCTTTTAGACCCTGGTGTCAATTCTCAGGGAAAATTTAACTTCCTAATTCTCTTCCTTTTTCTCAATTTTTCCTCATTCCTTACTATCCACAACCCACCCATTTACTTCTTGGCATCCTATAAAGATGAGAAATGTTTCCTTGGAGTCTTACCTTGATCCTAGTAGATTGAAGTGGAGCCTCCTGGCTCTGGTGCTCCTCCCAACACCTAGGAGGCTTTGGCTTGGTTTTTGTTCCTGTTGTGCCTAAAATCTGCCAGGTGTTGTGTAAAATGGGTAAGCCAGAAACTTTGATGGGATAGATTAGGCTTTGGGGGCCCTCCTAAGGGTCTGATGCTAGCCAAAGCCAACTTCCATATCTAGCTCCATAACCAAATCTTCGATACCTACCCTCAGAACCCACCATGCAGTGTTCTGATTCATGTCCTCAAGCAATGATTAGGAATCAGGTTCAGGGGCTAAGCTGACTACATATGGAGTCAGCTGACTTCTGACTGATAGAGAATGCACACACAGTAAGACCCCATGAGTTTAGCCCTGAGCATAGGTTTTGTAGCCCACCTGAGACCATGTCTCTGCTTCCCACTGCCCTTAGCCAAAGCTTTTCATTTCTTATTGTTTGGGACAGAACGCAGAATTGTGAACGTTCCAGGGGACTTTTTCCATTCTTCTTGCAAAGGCAACTGGTCATGAGTCTGTCTGACAATACTATCTGTTGTCTTTGTGATAAACAGCATACAACCAAACCATACTTATCAGAAACCCACACGAGGCATGACCCTCTGCAGCTTGCTATTTATTCCAAGAGACAGTGCCTGTGCCATCTGGGAGCTTATGTCATAAGAAAAATGACACTATTGGAAATGTGGTTACAATTTTGTGTTTCTTTCTGCTTTTGTTTTTGTTTCCATTTCTTGATTTTGGTGTTTGTAGGTATTTTTATTGTTTGGGATTATTGGTTTTTTTTCATTTTTCTTGGCATGTTTGAGATCTGTTTGAGATATTTCAACCATGATGTCCTGAGACAAAAGAACATGACTAAGGCACATAAGTAGGGGCTTCTGCACACCGTAGGTTTCTGTAGAAGCTTTGGCCAGCCTGGGCTACATAAGTGAGCTCCAGGCCAGACAGAGCTGCATAGTAAGATGTTGGGTGATTACTCTACTGGCCTCTATCTCATTCTCACAAAGTCAAATAGAACATATGGCTGTTTTCCCTGTCCCTTGTAGCCTCCAGGAAGGTGTTGATACACAGCCCATGGAAAACCACATTGCATCTTTCATGGGTCTTAAGATAGCTTCATCCATTACTAGCCAAGCCTCATCTTTCTCTGAGTTGTTTCATGTTCTAGCTGCTGGACAGTTTTACAGTTTATTGTCTCAGAAATCAATGTGACATGCCAAACAAGATTGCTTCTCTGGTCTGGGACTGAGCAGATCATCCTTAAATATATATTCCTCTTTCAACGGGTACGCGGCATAGGTCTCTCTCTCTATTTGTTCAGTTCTCTTGGGGAGCCCATATCATTCCAGGCAACAGGTTGGTTCCCTGCTTGGAAATGGTCCAGGACACATAGTCAGTTTTCAATTAGCCATGTTAATGGAGAGAGCAGTGGTGCAGAGGCTCCAAAGCAACAGATTATCTGAAAATCACTTTTATTGGCTTTAGAACAAAGGCAGTGGTGTGTGACATGTATGTGTACACACGATCATGTCCAACAACAGCATGGCTTCCATGAGTTGCCTCTGGGTTTACAATCGCTAACGGGAAAGCAAGCAAGAGTGATTGACAAAGGGGAGGGAAATGCTGTAAAAATGTTCCATTCAGAGAGGCCATGAAGAAAAGAGGGAACCCTGATGCAGTAATGCTGTGGACACTCCTGGCCTCTCTCCTCCCAGATTTTACAAGAGTCTGCTATGTGCCCAAGATCCCAGAAGGACTACTGGGAAGTCTCCAGGCCATGCTCTGAAAGCTGTACACTTGTCCCTGCTTGGTAGTGGCCTCAAACTTCCATTGTCCCTTTCAATACCAGAATGCCACTAGGATGTAGAGATTGTTAGATGTTCTTGCAAAATAAATAATCTGCAGTCTTTCTTGGGAGTTTATTGCAAGTTTGGAGTTGATATTAGAGGACAACTTAGTAGCATGTGACTCTTACCATAAAGCACAATCACTTTTAATTGCAAATGCCTGGACCTTCCTCACAAGAACTCTGGCTCAGGTAGTGTGACCAGGTAGGATGTCCTTTAATTTGCCTTGTTAGCTGCATATCACCCTTTAGAAGACACACTGGGGCACTCTGTTTAAACAGCCATTCTGATTGCCTCACTTTTATTTCCTGTTACTGTGATAAAATACCTTGACAAAAGCATCTTAAGGGAAAAAGGGCTTTCTTGGCTCCAGGTTATAGTCAACCATTGCAGAGAGGTCAAGGAGACTAGAACTTGAAGCAACTAGTCTCATTACATCCAACAGAGAGCAATGACTTGATGCATGCCTACAGGTGCTGAAATCTCTTTCTCTACTCTTAAAAAGTCCAGAATCCTCTGCCAAGGGAATAGTATTACCCGCAGTGGGCACCTCTTCCTACCTCAACACAATCAAGATAATCCCCCATAGACACCACAGTCTAATCTAATATAAATAATCTTTCATTAAGACTCTTCTTGGCTGATTCTGCATATGTCAGGTTGTCCATCAAAGTTAACTATCACATTGTCTAGTCTTCAATGTGACTTTGAGCAGTGACTTGTATGAAGATAAGCATTTGCCATCTAGGGGCCTCTTTCCCTCCACAGTTCATTATTGGTCCAAAACTGACTTGTAATAGGAACTTAAGGATGCTAATATATGGGGTAAGATGATTGTCAAAGGCCTAGGCAAAGTGGTCAGTTCCAGCCAGGATACTGTCTTCCTACCTTGAAAATATTCAGAAGTTCACAGGCAAACCACGAGTCATCAAGCTGACTAAGATGATACAATAATCATAGCTTCTACTTATTGAGCGCTTACTAGGTGGTAAGAATTATGGTAAGTGTTCCACAGGAATTTCCTGATTGAATTCTCTTAATCCTATGAGGTGCTATTCTCAGTTTGAAAGAACCCATGGAGAAGCCTTTGTGGAGACAATTTTTAAAATAAAAGAAACAAAATAAACAAGCCCAGCATGTTTGAGACTCTTGAAGGAAAGACAGCATGTAAATCAACTAATTATCAACATTCACAAGTATTTCTATGCAGCGAGAAGGGATGGGGAGCCTGATTTTCTGTAGCTTTCTAAGTAGTTTAGGGTAGAGTGGTTAGCTAATTGGCCAATCCAAATAGCTTCCTGTGAGTCCTCTTGATGGATGCCCATTTTCCTCTCCTCCTTTTGAGATAGAAAGATAAGGTTAATCCAACAATTGTGACCCACGCTTTCAGGCAGGGATGTCAGTTGGAAGGAATCTCCATGCTCCCATGTTCATGGTAGACAAAGTATGCTTCTAGAATAATCCATAGGGTTCATGGCCACATAGAGGATACCCATCCAAATGTCAGTCTCCAGGCAGAAGCGAGTTGATGTGGTAGAAGAGCAGGAAGAAGAATAAAGGCCTAGAAGAGACAAGAAGAGGAAGCTGTTGACAAGGAGCCTTAAAAGAAAGAAAGGAACTTAACAAGATGCAAAGCCTATTCAGGAGAGCTCTCCAAGCCAGTAATTAAAGTATATCCAGCAATGCAGGGTTGGCAAGGTATAAAAGATCAATAGGTTAAATACTTTATGTTGTTTAATCAGATACTTAGCACAAATCAAATATTACCTTGCTGGGGTTATTAGGCTAAATGAGGGCACTGCTGTGGTGAACATTCATTACCAAGACACCAATGGATCATGAAAATTGCAAGGTACATCCCTGAGTCACCTCCAGCCCTAAGATGAGGAGGAAGGAGCACAGAAAGTCTTTCTCCTCTGGACAGAAGCACTGTCTGAATTTTTTTCATAGGAACAGCTTAAAACGTTTGAGTTTTGTGTTTCCCTGGATAATTAAAGGTGCCACATCTTGAAATATCTATAAAAATATGTATAATCATCTCGTTGAAGTTGGGAATCCTTTGTGCACAACTGAGGTAGACGAATACATACTTCAGGACCATGGGAAGCACCGATTTGTAGAGAGATGACTGATTTTTTGCATTACCACAACAGACATGGCTACACTTGGAACTAGGGCATTCAAGGCATGACTCTTCAGTCCTTTCCTGGAAAGATATCCCAGAGCAAGAGGAGCTAACTGCACTCCTCCAGAAACAGAACATTGAGCCACAATGAAACTGAATGAGCCTCAGCAAATAGGCACACACAGAAAACCTTGTAGAAAAACCCCAAATGGCCTCACAGAGTTTGACCTTAACCTGGTCAAATTATTTCCTTGCCTTTCCCTAGATCATAGGCAAAGCATTTTTGGGATCTTGCCACAAGCAAAGAGGAAGTAAAATGGAAAGATGTTATGGAACTGTCAAAGCATTACAGGTATAAACCCAGCCCATAACCTTGCATGGCTGGGACCAGAGCTTAGAGCTCACCTGACACTGTGCACAAAAAGCCCAGATGGATCCTCTCTCCCAAGCCATACTCCCTCCTGGTCCTCCCTGGGAAGGACTCAGACTCTCTCCACCAGCCTCTTCCCTCCCTTACACTACCTCACACCCAGCCCGGCTGCGCTTGAGCATTTTCACACTTCCTTGCCTTTCTACATAGGAAAAGGAAAAGGACACTATCCTTCTGTACCAAACACCACACTCCTCTGGGGCAATGCTGCTGCCAGCACACACCTAGCCATCCTGTGCTCACTATGCCTGCATGCTTCTCCTGAGCCCCTGGGTTGGTTTGTCGAGGCATGCCCACCAGGTGCATGCTATGCTGGCCTCTACCCTTCAGAAAGTGATCCACTCACTTTGAGGGACTTTTCTAATGGGTTCCTTGGAGTCTTGGAGTTCCTTTAAAGTACAAACTGTCTCTACAATCGGACAATGCAGAAGATGAACAGAAATGCCATGGACACAGCCATCCTCTCCCCTTCCGCATTGTCTTTCCCTTCTGTCAGATTTGTATGATGTGATTACATGTCAGACCTGTGGGGTGGAAACTGGATTAAGATCAAAACTTTTTGAAGCCATTATTCTGGGTTTCTGGTGACTTTGATCACAGTATTCATCTCAGTCTGCTCCATTTTGCTATAACAAAATAACACACATTGAATAATTTATAATAAAGCAGGTTTATGTCTGACTCTTCTGGAGGCTGAAAGTTCAGGGCGTCAGGCTTGGTTGTCCATGAGGGCTGCTCTCTGCTCCCAAGATGGCGCCTTGTTGCATTCCAGCAGTCTGTATGCCCACATGGCAGCAGGATAGCCCAAGAGGACACACACACACCCATGGATCCCTTTTGCAAAGGACCCAATACCACTCAGGAGGGAGCATCCCTTGTGGCCTAATCACCTGGTAATGGCCCCTGTTAATACTGCTACAGTGGTCAACTTGAGCTTTGGACGAGACATATTCACAGAGTGGTATCTTTTATTCTATTGCCTTCCTTAACCCTGACAAAATCGTTTTACTCTCAACTGATAACATTCTCAGGCTTATTGTTTATCCAGGCTTTCTAATATGCTGTCCTTTTTTAGTCTTTTGTCTTAGTTTTTTTATTATATTTATTTATTTGCATGTATACGCAGAGGAATGTATGGTACCTATGTGGAGATCAGAGGGAAGACAGCCTGTGAGAGTTGGTTCTCTCCTTTTACCACATCAAATCCAGGTAGTCAGGCTCGCTGTAAGTGCCTTCACCTGCTGAATCGTCTCACTAGCTTTGTGTTGTCTTAGTGAAATCATTTTGCAAGTAACAAAATGAAGCACAGATGAAGGAACTAGCCTGACAGAGCCAACTGACACCCTCTAAACTCACTAGATAGCACTGCTGACTTTGCACACCTTCAGATACACTCCTGGGAATACCTGATGGTTTTCTGGTTCTAGAAACACCTCAACTTCCCCTCCTTGCATAGATAATGGTTAGACTAAGGGCTGAATGGGTTTACAAGACTTTCCTGGCTTGGGCTCCCCTTACTGCTCACTTCTGGGGGCTCTTACTAGCCTCCAATATCTGTCACACCGTCTCCAGCCACACTCACTCTGCAGATGCCTGAGCAGCACCAACAATGTAAGTGAAGCCATACCGTCCTCAAAACTAGGAGTGAGATGTTGAGGTCACCACTGAGGATATGTCCCCACCCTGGCAGAGCAGGCAAGATTTCATGCAGGCTTTTGCCACCAAGAAATTTGGGTCATGCCAAAGCCCTGGAGACCAAGCCACAAGGACTCTCCTGATACCCAGACCAGTACTTACCTCTAACACTGCTGGCCCTGGCAGGGTCCACTCAGACTTTCTAAGACTCTTACTGCAGATCCATGCACGGATCCTGCTAAAGAGATTATAAGAATTCGGGTCCACACCCTCCTCAATGTGGCTTCCAGTCCCCAGAGTGATAGCACAGCAGGGAAGGAATCAAGTTCAGAGGAGGAGGGGAGCTTGACAAGTGGGGATTCTTCTTTTCTTTCCAAATTCAGTTGTCTGCCGGGAGACCAAAAGAAAGAGAGAGAGAGAGCAGGTATAGGCACTTCAGCAAGTCAGACTTTCCAGGGAAACAAAGGAAGCATTTGTCAGAGCAGAGCGGGGAGTGAGCCCACAGAGGATTCAGGCAGTTCACACCTTGGCAAGCCCCTGCCATCACAAGCCCTGACCTAATTCTCAGAGATACTGCTCGGATTGTTTTCCAGATAAAAGCAGTAACAGCGAAAGCTCTCCTGGGTAAGGCTTGACATCAGGAAAAATTATCCTGACTGAAGTCACTTATCTCTTTTCTTACCCCTTCTCTGAGTCCCAATCTCTTCCCTCGGCCTCTCCCAAACCTTCCCAGAGCTACCAAATTACAGGGCACAAAATGGGAATGGAGAGATGGCAGTCACCCGCCAACATTGGACAAGATCCACCTGCCACCAGTGCAGCCTGGACCAGAATAAGCTAGTGACTCTCCTATATGTCCTTTCCTCCTCCCTAAGACAAAGCAGATTAGCTATCTTCTGAAGGCCAAGAAGACAAGGAGTAACGTCTGCAGACACCCAATAGATTAATGATACTTCTGAAGGACAAGGGGTAAAACCTTTAAAGAAAAAAAATATTTAAAATATGCATTTTTTTTTCATTTAAGAGATGTAGAGACAGTGTGGAAAGAAAGGGAAGTAGATGTTTATACATGCAAGATCCAGAGCAAGTCAGGGTTGGAGGGGCTCAGACCTCTCACATGTCTGTATGGTGACCCTAAGGTGGCCAGGATTAACTCCCCCCAGCAGGTCAGATGTGGTATGATGAGGGGAAGAAGTCTCAGTCACACTTGATTCTCCTCATTTCTTCATTAACTCCTTTCCTGAGGTTCTTCTGGAAAAATCAATCCTGTCTCCATCATCAGTATTTTAGAGGCAGCTTCTTGGAAGAAAAAAAAAAAAAAAGGAACATATCCCTCATTGAAAATTCCTTTTGGTTTAACTATCCCAGATCCATCTCCTGAGGGTTGATTCTTCATCCTGTCACTGAGTTGGTGAAAGTCCTGGCTACAAAGAAGAAAACTCATTCTCAGCAACTTTTAGCAATAAATCAGTGTCCCCAGTTGAGAAGTCCCTCCCTGCCCTACTAAATAGCCTAGCTATGAGCCCTCACTCCTCAGCCTCATGAAGCTCGGTGCAGACATCTGAAATAGTCCAATATCTTAAAGGAGAAATGAGTGGATCAGCATTTAGAACCATAGGCTTATGATAGAAAGGTCTGAAGGTGTCAGACTCTAGAATGGAGAGCTACAGCCTCACTGACCAAGGTCTGTACCAGGCTTGAAGCTTAAGGTAGTAGAAGATAAAATGGTATCTCAAATGTGCCCTTTACTCCAATGAAGTGACTCTCCAAGAAGAAACCACATCACCTTCCCCCAAATCTCACCATCCCATAGGGGCTATTACAGGCTTTCATTTTACTTATTTGATGCAGCTAAATGTGGCTATGGTAGAACAAATTGGCAGGTTCTATGGACAGTTCAAGAGACAGGAACAGCAGAAAGCCTCTTTCTCAATCCTAGTTCCTAGTGTTCACTCCAGTACAATATCCTCAAGACTAGCCTTGGCCTGTCACACTTCACTGGCTTCTCCAAGAGTGGTACCTGTGGCATCGGGCTTTTCCCCATTGGGTGTGGTGTTTGGGTTTTTTTTTTTTTTTTTTTTTTTGACATTGCTCAGAGTCGTCTTTATACATTTCTCAACTGTGAGGACCCTGTGAAGTATCTTTATCTTTGTCTTGCACTAGGGTTATGAGATAGTGATTTCTTCCCAAGGTCAAACACCTAGTTATAGACCAAGAAAGGACAAAGGCTTGGTTTTCTGTCAGCGTCCAGCTGGGGGTCCTTCTGCTATCCTGTCCATCCTTCACCTAACTGCTACATTCCACTTCCCCTAGAAGGCTCTTCTGGCCCACAGCAAGCCCCAGGGCTGCTGCTCCATTTTGCTGAAGAAAGCCTGCTGTCTGCATCTCTCAGTTGCCTGGTTATTCAATCACTCTCTTGTTTACTTAACTTTTCAGCTGTGTACATATATTCTTCACAAGAAAATTATAAACAAGGTGTCTGGCATACGCTTTATTATACCTGCTCTCTTTCTTCTCCTCCCCCCACTGCCTCAACAAAACCCAATTAAGAGTGGAGGAGACATTTAACAAATACCGGCTGCTGAATGCATGAATGAATGACTTTTTTAATCAAATATAAATTAAACTGGTGTCTCATCCAAAGCAGAACTTCTTTTTGCATTAACCCTTGGGTAGCTTTTCCTAATAGTAACAGGGGACCAGTCAGGTAGTTAGTTGGTCCTTGGTCTCCATTCCATGGATGCCCCAAGGGGAGAAAAGAGAAAAGCCTCTACTTGAGAGTCCTGAGACCATCAAAAGTTAAGATTTTAAAGAAATGCCAGGTATCATGGCCTAATCTGAAATTCCAGCACTCTAGAATCTAAAGCAGGAGGATCGGGAGTCAAGGACAAGCTGACCAGCACATGGAGTTCCAGCCAGAGCTGCACCTTGAATCCCTGTATCAATAGGAGGAGGCGGTAGGGATGGGGTCAATAGCAGCACAGTGGCTCTAGGACATCAGAACATACTGGTATCCCTACAAAACAGGGGTCAGTGCTACCTTCAGAATCAGACCCACCCAAGACCCAGCTGCATTCTGGGGAGTTGTGGGCAAGTTCCATGAGCTCTCATGCCAGCCCCTTGACCTTTGGAAAGAACAACCCTGCCTACCCCAGAGACCTCCTATGAGCAGGATATAACACATGTGTGAAGTCCCTTGCACCTACTTGGCACTGGTGTGCACTTGGTTTTCTTATGCTAGGGACTGAGCCCAGAGCCTCACACATGCCGGGCACCCACTGTCCCCACAGAGTCCTTCGAACAGATGGGGGGTATGAATGCTCATCTTCCTTCTGGCACAAAACTAACAAGCCCTGCCTGGTTCATCTTTCCTTCTTGCTTAGCACAAGGTTGAACTCCCCTTTTGCCTCATCTTCCAGTTGGCACAATGGCTTCTCCCACCTTCTCTTAAATATCTGAATTCAGAAATGTTAATTAGGGACTTCCCACGACTTTACGGAGGTGTCATGATTAGACCTATTATTACCACCCCAAATGGGAAAATTGAACATCTACTGCTTTATGAACCCTTTATCACAATTAATGCTGTCTCTAAAGCTTCTCATTTATTGGGTTCTGTAGTATAATCATTCCTTATATGTGTTTCAAGACCTTGTACAAGTACAAATAATTTAAACTAATTAGCTTATTATAAAAAAAGGAATGAAAACAAATGGCACATGAATGAATTGTGAGGTTTCATATGGAATTAATATCTCCCTAATACTCTCAAATTTGGGTAAGTTCATTATGCATCTATAATCAAACCTGATGAATCCCCTAGATAATTCAGAAGTAATTATGCATGAACCGCTGCCACTTATTTTAAAGTGCTACCAAAATAAGAGATTTATCCTCAGGATCCTGTTAGGCTCTCAGATAACTAGGTCTAACCTGACATCTCCTGTCAAGATCAGCCAAGAGAAATGACAGGACTTTCCTTCCCCCAGATGCTCGCCGCTGACATCTGCAGAGCACAGTTAGGGATCCTCAGCAGGAGCTCTGTGCAGGACATGGGGATGATTGTTGGCTGGTGTTGGTTGGTAAGAAGGATCGAGAGGGCTGCCTGCTGTAGTGGCCACCAGAGTTTCCTGAGATGCCACACAAGGGGCCCAAGTCACAGAATCCCAAGTGTCTTCTAGGACCCATCATAGACTGCTGTATCAAAAAACCTCTGTCTCCCTTCCACAATGATTGCAACTCTTTCCCAATATAACGTAACTGTGGTTCTATGACCCTTTTTTTGCCTGATTCATTCAAGATGGCAAAAAGAATTCTGAACCTTTTGAACTATTATATCTGGCTTTCTTGAAGGATAACTTCTTTTCTTTTTAGATAAAAGCTTCAGGTTCTGTGTAAATTCCTTGAAGGCCATGATAAGGCTATTTATTACATGTATTCATTACATATGTGTAGATATCAACAAATATTTTTTAAATATCTATGAGCTAGACCTTAGTATATCAGTAAGTAAAAAGAAAGGCCTATACTTTCATGGAATTTACATTCTATTGGAGAGACATAAAATAAATAAAAAATAATAATATGTCACACGGAGGTTACCATGAAGACAAAGCAATGGGAGTCATATGGTAACCAGTACAGGAAGAGGTGAGCATTCTAAACAGCCTGGCCAGCCCACAAAGGCTGACAATGGGGCCGTGTCCTGAAGGTGGTGGTGAGGACAGCCATGTGAGTAACTGAGCAGAGAACCTCCCAAACAGAAAGAGTCACAATTAGACAAAGGCTCTGAGGTAAGAGCTTGTCTGGTGAGTTTGAGAAACTGCAAAGAAGCAAGAGTGACTGGAACAGAGTGAACCAAGGGAAAAACAGAGACCAAGTTGGAGAGGCAAAACCAGGCCTTCCCTGGAAGTGAGGCAGAAAGTGCTGGAACATTTTGAAGAAATGTATATGTTTCAAAAGATCACTCTGCTGATCTGAGAACAGACAGTGGGAGATGAGAGGGAGGTAAGAGCAGAAGCAGAGTAGATTTGTTACTTTTCTCATAATTGTAACAAAGTATCTGTGGACAACAAGGTAAAGGTGGAGGGGCTTAATCCGGCTCACAGGTAGAGAGAGTCACAGTCCATCGAGTCAGGAAAGCCATGGCTATAGAAGCATGAGGTCACATTGCATCCAATCAGAAAGCAGACTCAGTTTCCTGGTGCTCAGCATCCCTTCTTTTTCTCCCAGGATCCCATGCCACAGTGCTGTCCACATTAACGGCGGATCTTCTCACTTAAGATAATCCTATGGCTATAGCCTACAAGTCAGTCAGGTTGGTTCAGGTCTCCCTCATACACAGAGACCAGTAAGGAGGTTCTGGCCACAAACCAGGCTCAGGGCCACTGTGATTGGCCCATATCAAAGCCACAGAGGATGCGAAAGGACCAGATTCCCAAATTACTCATGAAGGAAGAGCCAACAGGATTTGCTGACAGCTTAGATCTTCTTTGTAAACCATTCAGCTCCCAGAGGAATAGCTTATAGCTAGAAGGTACCTGCTGAATGTTTGCTGAATGGATGGAGCAAACATATGCATAAATGAGGTTTGCAAATCATTTGGAACCCAGCTGGGGGGGTTGGAGTTGAACTTGATTAGAGGAAACAGAACAGGCCTGGTACATCTCAGCTCTCTCCTGAGTTCTCTTACCAAGTAGAAACTCATTAACTGTTAGCTGAATACGTGAACAGATGACTTAATTAATGTGGATATGCAAGTCCTGGAACCTTGTTCTGATGTCCACCTGAATCCTCAGCAGAGAGGAAGGGGGTCTCTGGGATTCTCTTATCCCAGCCCCTGGCACAGGAACAGGGAAAACTAAGCTTAAGCTCCTAATTCTGCAAAATGGTGTCAATGGGAAGGTCCGAAGAAGTGACTGAACCAATTGTCTGGCCCCCTGTTTGTCAGGGTGAGAAGATGAGAAATATATTCTACGTATTTAAGTGCCATCATCATTACTAAATTGCTGTAGGAATAAAAATCCAGTTTATACCATTGAGGATCATTAAACTCTCTTCTGAATCTGATGCCAAAATTGAAATAATTGGCTCGCCGGTGATACAGCAGAGAGGATAACTGCATGAGTCCCGGAAAGTGCAGCCTCAACATGAAGAATGGGACAGAAGCTTGGGTAGGTACACTGGTTTTGTTGGCAAAGGGTCGCTGCGTTGCAATTACAGTCGACAGCGGTAATCCCGATTAGAAATACTTGGGGCACACACTGAGAGTCGTAGGAGAGTGAATGGATTTTGCAATTAGACAAGAGTTTCAAAGGCGTGGGCTTTTTTTTTCTCCAAGAGCTGGTGAAGATCTGGTGTGAAAGGTCGCCTACAGATCAGACAGTCTGATACCAAGTGCAGGGGAGGCACTAAACAAGAGCAAAATAAATAACGGTAATAATAGATGGAGCTACCGTCCAAGCACAAAGATGCACTTTAAATGAAAATCATTACTCAAAGATGCTGAACGCAAGCCCGGCCAGGTTTGGTTGCTGACTAGAAGGTAGGAGGGGGCCCGCTGGGCGATCATATCTCTAACCTGCAGATGCTAATGCTGACCTGTGGGGGGTGGAGCGGGTTAATTAGCTGCTGGTTGTAAAGCATTATTGCCTTGCTGAGTATTATTATTTTAATAAAAGAGGCTCATGAAAATGTCTCTGGTGGTAACTCATGAAGAATAATTTTGAGGACAAGAGTGCTCATACATCACTCTGAGTGCCGCCTATGTATTTGAGTATCAACAAAAAATTTACTGTTTAAACATAAATCTCTGGAAGAAGTTGAAGTTAATTAAAAAGGTTTAACGGCATGTGCATTAGTATTAGCCCTGGCCCTCTTTAGCATGGAAGGAAGGAAAGGAAATAAAACAGGGTTTGTGAGGAAGCAGGCAGTGTAGGCATTTAATTAAAAGTGGTCCAAATAGAGGTCCAGACACCACCTTATCTGCCATTGAGTGCAAGGGGAGAGAATGGAGGGAGACAACGCCCTCTGAGAACTAGGAGTGGTTTTAATTAACAGTGGCTCTGAGAGCCTCCTACAGTGTTTTCTTTAGGAATCTAGAGTTTCTTTTTTGTAGCATGCAGCTCTGGCCCAACACTGGAGCCCAGGTCCAGTATATGTTCTCTGATCGGTGCCCAGCTACTCATCTTGGGCTCCGCGTACCACTTACTTACCAAGCTCTCATTCTGCCTTCTGTGTGACACCCTACAGGCTGAAGGAACTGCAGAGACCAGCTGGTCTTTGCCTTGGATACAGCAAGTCCAGTGTGCCAACCACCAGTATCATATAGTCACTGCCACAAGAGATCTATGTATTCAATATTGGGACTGTCATAATTAATCTTCATTGTCATTTATGGGCTCTAGGATCACCATGGAAACAAATCTCCAGATATATTCCTGAGAGATTACGAAGATTAGGTTAATTGAGGTGGGAAGATTCACTCTAAATGTGAGCAGTGGCACTGCACGGCCTGGGTCCCAGGCTGAATATAAAGGAGAAAGGGAGCCAAGCAAACACCCCGCCCCCTATCTCTCTCTGCCTCTTGACTGTGGACCTAGCGTCACTGGTAGCTTCAAGCTCTGGCTGCCATAACCTTCCTGACACGGAAGACTATAAAAACTGCAAACAAAATTAACCCTTTCCTGCTTTAATTTGTTCTTAACCCGCATTTTCTTGCAGTTCTGAGACAAGTGATGAACACGGGTACCATGGATCAGAATGCTTGATGTACATATTAAAACTAATGGCCAGAGAGGCCCAAGCCTATGAGGGCAGGAAAGCCAAGGTAGGGAAAATGCCATTGGCTTTTAAATTCTGGGGCCAGTCTGCATCGCTGCATTTTCTTGTCCCAGCTTTTCCCTGTATAGCGTCCACCCACATCAACCTTGTGTGAGCTTCAGGACACTGTGCTCAACCCCCCTCCGTTTATGTACTCACTCTCCTGTTACTGAAAATGCTCTTTATTCCTATCCATCTCCTCCATCAAAGTCCACACAAGCTCCCCTATTGTGACATGTGTTCCTAATTCCCCTGGTCTTCGGTGGTGCCTCATAGGATATGGGATGTTTGGGACTTGTCAAGATCAAAAGTGCCAGGCTCAGGTGACTGTGATCAGCACCGGATGATTTAGCACATCTGTTGTTTGATAGCTTTGGCATCTATTGATTATTTGTTTGGTACATATCCTTTGTCCCTCTAACTAAAAACATTAACTCTTTGAGGCATTTAGTAGGAAGGGAACCAATGAGTCCTATCTCTTTATTCTCCACATTAGCTTCAGTTCGGGTTCTTTTCCCGGGTGATTCTATCCGTCACAGCATGTCTTATTCTTCTCATCTCATCTGAGGGTTTTTGGATCATCACGCTCTCCTCCTTACGGTTCTAAGCACTAGTTCTCAGCCCCCGTGACCCAACCCACAATGCTTGGCGACTTCAGACTCTCCCTACAGTCTGACCTTTTCAATACCAACTGTTGCTCAGCTCAGAACTCCTAATCACCCCTTTGCCGAGCCCCTCCTGCATCCTCCCTTGCTCACTCCCTCGTGACCTGTTTCCAGTTCTCCTTTGGCCTTCCATTTCTTCCCCTTTCTCTAGTTTCCCACACAGCTTCAGTGGATATGAACTTTAGTACCACATGGGTGACCCATCCTATGCCTACACTTTGGAATTCTTCACTATTTTTGACATTCCATTTGGTTTTCCAGATTCCAATTCAGCTCCTGCTACTCACTGGATCCTTCCCGTTTAGCATGCTGGTTCCATAGATCAAGAGTTCTTTTAGCCCTTAGACCTTTCTGGACTGTGTCCTTACTAAGGCTTTCTGTTCCCACCCCTATAGAGGGGCTCCCACATCCTTGCTCTGAGCTTTAGACTCAATCCTAGACCACGGGCTTAGTTGCAACTGTAACTGAGCATCTGCACAGGGGTGTCCCATGAGGTCCCTAAGGAGCCATTCACAGTGCAGATACCTTTCCTGTGTTTCAAGAACAATTGTGTCTCAGTTCCCTTACTAAATGCCCAGAGTCAGCCTTGCTCCCCACTTTCTGCATTCCTTGGTCACCAGTGCAGATCAACTGTTCTCGGTTTCTTCCTTTCTTCAGCCATCAGCTTTCTTATGCGTCTCACATGGTCCCCCTGTGATGGCTCTTCCTCCATCTTCAGTTCTTCTCCATTACATTCCTACCACCTTAATTGTCACCTTGA
The DNA here is from genome assembly GCA_028551405.1 of Uromys caudimaculatus. NCBI lineage: Eukaryota > Metazoa > Chordata > Mammalia > Rodentia > Muridae > Uromys > Uromys caudimaculatus. The sequence continues at coordinate 80,965,386 of CM052706.1, read as the reverse complement.
CCTTCCCACACCTTGGTCTGAAGCCCCTAATGATTTGCTTTGCTCAGCATCAAGTCCTTGTCCCTAGCACAGCAATCAGGGCGTTCCATGACTGAGCCTCAGCCCTGTTTTCTCCATGCACCGCTCCAGAAGCAAGCCTCTCTTTTTCCCATTACAGCCTTCAAGCTGTTTCTGTCCAAACAGCCTTTGTCTATACACACGAACCCTCTCTACTTTACAAGGTCTTCTTAATACTATCCTCCCCATGGACTTCAGCCTAACCTCCAACAGATGATGAGCTTTCCTCTGCTGTCTCTGCCAGTTTCTTTCTTTTCCAGTTCATTCTTTCACCTGCTATTCACTAAGCATTTACTGTGTGCCCAGAGCTTTGATATACATGATCCTTTTAATCCCCATGTTAGCCCTAAGAAATAGAAAACCTTACCTTTCTTATTACAGAATAGAGGAAAATGAAGCTATAAGTATGGGGTGAGTGGCAGAGTCAGTTTTCAAGCCCAGTTCCCATGCTGTAACCGGGCTGTCTACAGCTGCTTCTGCTTTATAGCACAAGTGCTTCGCACCAGATGGAAATGAAGGAAGAAGAAGAAAGGAGGGAGAAAGGAGTAAAGGGAAAGGGGTACTAGAGAAGGGAGAGAAGGAAGAGAGGAAGAAAGGGCGGGGCCAGCCATCTTCTTACCATTCTGGATCATAGGATTCATGGACTCTGAAACTGTTTTGTTCATCTTTGAATACTTAGCCTCAAACCTCACACACAAGAGATGCTTGGTAAATGTTCATTCCAGGGGCTGAGGTCAGTAAGTGCTCGCTTACAGGAGCATGAGGACCTGGATTCAACTCCTAGAACATACATTACAAAAGCAAGTGCAAGGCACATGCTTGTAATCCCATGAGGAGGTAGAGACAGGTGCATCCATGGGCTCACTAACTAGCAAGCCTAACCTAGCTGATAAGCCCCGCAGGTTCAAGACGAGGTGTATGACTCTGAGAAACGACACCTGAGACTAGCCTCTGACCTATACACACACACACACACACACACACACACACACACACACACACACACACACACAATATGTACACTTTTCAAATGGGTGTGAAAGAGTTTTTCAAATGTAAAACCTTAGGGCTAGATGGGGCATACTGACAGATATCACTGAGCCCTGCCTTCAGAAGGATATTCTTGTGTTACTCTTCTTTGTTATAACTCCCTGTAGCCCCGCTCTGTCCCTATCCTTTTCTGTTCCCATGGGATATTGTCAGCATCTCTGGGGCTCCGGACTTTCTCACAGCCTGATCTGTTGGAGTTGGTGGCCACCCAAGAAAATAGAACCTGTTCTTAGCCTGAGAGTTTGTTTAGGAAAGGCAGAGGAGGGCGGAGTCTGCATTTCTCGGGAGTCTAGGTTGTGCTTTCACAGACAAGCAATTTCACCCCCACCGTGTTCCCCTCAGGAATGCAGTGCCTGGTGTGGGCACAACCAGGCATTTACGACAAGACTTGGCACATACAGAGTCTCTTGCTGGTCTCAGAAGGGGGAACAGTGAGAACTAATCACCAATCCCAGTGAGACCAGTGAGAAAGAAGTGCGAAGAAGGAACTAGAAGGCAGGAAGACATCTGTCAAAAATCTATTACTTGATGTGTTAACGAGATTGTTAGGGCCCCCTGCCATCCCATTGGTTATAGAGACCCGCCCTTTCCACAAGGACCAGGGGACTCTCTTTGTCAACAGCCATGTAGAGAGCCAGGCTCCTACCAGAACACCCCAGGACACCTGCCCCATCTCTGCTCATTTCAGAGGGAGGCTTCTTCTCACTCCATGTCTGCCCTGTGTCAGATGGAGAACAGAGACTTTTCACAATTGCCCCCTGGAGCTTTCCTTCCAATAAGTACCAGTAAAGACTAGGGCTGCTTGCATCCTTGCAAGAGGACTGTGGTGGGGGTCGGCAGGTAAAACATGGCCCTATGTGGAACAGGATTCACTCTGAATTCTCAAATATCCTACAAATTAATATGTAAATGCATTTAAACAGATTGGAAACCTGGCTACAGGAGCTAAGTTCCCGATGCACAACAGGGAAGTGGAGCTCGCCTCAAGGGTCAGTTGGGCGTCATGTAGATGTGTAAGATGTTCCCAAAGAAAAGGCAAGAGGCCCGTGTTGAATGCAGCTTGCAGTCTTAGTAAAGCATACCCTACCACCCGGACACTTCTCTGCCCACAGTCCACGTGGAAAGCACAACATTCCCCTTCCTCATTGTTGTGAGAACCAAAGGTATCCCTTTACTTCAGATCTGTGGATCTGTAATCTTTGAAAGTCCATGTGACATCCTGATCCCGATTCAGTAAAGGGACAAATAGCCTTGCACACATCAAGTGGCTCTTCTGAAACAAGGCCTAAGATAGAGACTGCTAACCTCAGAACTAGAAAGAGGCCATAGTAACTCTCTGGGGAGCCAGTGATGATGGCTGAAGTCAAGGGGAAAGCAGACGAAGTACCAAAAGGTGACCGGCTGGTGGATATATTTTGAGAGCAAGGCTATGGCGACAGATTGTGCATGAGTGTGGCAGAATGAGAAAAGTCTAAGAGTACTCTAGGGTTGGTGACCTGAGTAACAGAGAGCTTTAAATTCCCATTTATAAAGACAGTGAGGACCGAGAGGGGCAGGTCTGTGAATGGAGTACAGGAGTGTTTCAGGGCAGGTGTAGACTTGAGAGACATCAGAATAAATCTATTGAACTGACAGAAGAGCCAGAGGATGGGGTGGAGCTCTCTAGTGTGAAGACCAAGGACAGAGAGAAAGATAGGTTACCTAGAGCATGCCCAGAAGAGAAAAACCAGGGACCTATGCCTCCATCACTCCTTAGCAGAGTCAAGTATAACCTTCAATCTGGAAGTCCTGTGGTTAACCCAGAGACTTGGAGAGAACCTGTGTGGAGCAGCATCAAATCACAGGAGATGATGTATCTTTGGGTCCAAAGTCATGGGATTCAGACTAATCAACATACATATTAATCTGACCAACTGGACCCCCCTAGCCATACGTTCCAGGAACGGGAAGCCCTGGAGGAAAAAGATGACATCATTCAGAGGCCAAATTCTTTCCTCAGATCTGTCACATAATGTGTGCAGGGAGCACGTTGGAATGCTTTTAATGTTGCTAATCTGAACTGACAGTCTGTTTGCAGGTTGCACGGGAGGACTCTTTTCAAGTGTGTGTGTGTGTGTGTGTGTGTGTGTGTGTGTGTGTGTGTGCGCACGCGCATCAGTCTTGGCATCCTTCTTCCATAAACCTTATACGGCACCAGGATTCTCACTTCTCCTCTGTTTATAATCAATCCTCAGGGTAGCCCAAGCCAGTCTACACTTGCCAGGACTGCTCAGTAGCTGAAAGAAAATGATGAACGTAGAAAAGAGAAGCATGAGATTGTTGGGGTGTTGTTTGTTTGTTTGTTTGTTTGTGTTTTGTCAGTGCGGGGCAAAGAAAGCAGTAGTGGCTTGGAAAGGTGGGAGATGAATTGTCTCCTCTGGGTACATTCGTTTCATATTCATCGTCACAGAGTGGATCATAATGAAGTTATTTAGTATTCATGCAGATGTAACATCAAGTTCCTCCATAGATATTTTACTGTAATTTAGCATAAGTTAATGGATATCTGTATTAAAGTGTTCCCAATTAAGCAAGCGGCCTTTCTATTCTCCAGGCCAGATCGGATTGGATGGCCATGAAGTGTAAGCAAACCAAGTTCCTCAGATCCCAGCAGCAGAGGTCAAACCTGAAATGAGTTTAGCTCCTTCTTGTGTCTATTTCATGAGAATCCAAGCGGCTCAAAAATAACTTTGTAATTGACTGATCCAGACAGATGAGTTGGAAAGTGGGTGATTGATGGGCCCAATATACTTGAAGAAAATCACCACCAGGGAGAATACTAATTGCAAGTTGGGCCAGCTAACAGAGCAGACACAGAAATGGAGTTGGGATTAGCGATCACATCTCCAGCTTGTGGAGCTCTGAGACTTTCCCTGAAACTGTCCTGGGATGCAATTGGTGCCTGTTTAGCATCTGTCGTCCTAGCTCTCCTGGATTAGAAGCTGCCACATTGGAAATGGTTTATTGAGCTCAGCAGAGGTTACTTTTAAAGGCTTAAGGGATTGGGTTCCACTTTAAAAAATACAAACAATTTTTAAATGAGATTTGGTCAAGCAAAGGAACTTGCCTTCCTTTGTGCTTACCCAGAGGTGCAAAAAGAAAAGAACCAAGAAATTCAAATAGAAGTACAAATAGCTGTCTAGACCTCCATTGAAGATAGGGCTGGTTTGGTCAATACCTGAGTTTCTTTTTTTAAAATGTTATCGAAAGGTCAGAGCAAGTGGCCTTTGAAGGTAAATCTTATGTGACAGGTGGCTCTCCAGAGCTTAAGTCTCCAGATCCATTAGCACTCCTGTGTTTCTCTTGCCTGGTCTTTGAGATTAGTGGGGGCTGGCCACCACAAACAAGGGGCAGGCTCTGGCAACCCAGCCCAGGGCTGAGAGTCCAGCAGGACAAATGCCGATTCCTCTTGTATTACTTGTAGTTCTTAATTCATTCAGCAAAAAGTCATTAAACTGCTTAGTCTCAAGTCCTGAGGATACAGAGGCAAATAAAACGGAATTTACATCATTGAGCAGAGGAGATGAGAATTATTCAATATCCAAACACTGTGCCTTATGCCACTGGGGCCATAATGAGACTAGTCACCACCTGGCTCTTGAAATCCCTGGACATAATGGTCTTAAGTACAGCAGAAACCTTTTCACTAGGGTTCCTAGACTAAATTAATCACATGCCTTCAAGCTGGGGTCCTTCTCACCAACGCTGATCCATGAGGGCCTTTGTTGATCATATGAGCACAGTGATAAGAAAGTACATAAATGAAAGGCAAGGAGGGGAGAATTTCCCTGAAACAACAGACCCATGTAGCAATTCCCTCAGTCTAAGGCAAAATGGCTGCCCCAGCATCTGAGTTTCAGATTTTCATTGATATGACTTCATATTCCTGTTGTGGCCATGCCCTGTGCAGCTTCTGTGAGCCCAGGCTGACCTAATATAGACTTCAAACAATCTAGTAGCCACAAAGAAGAGAGGAAATGAGTTCTGGGTAGCCTAAGGAGAAAGATGACTGCTGTTGCCAGAGGACAGACAAGTTTCCCCAAAGCAACAGGGGATCAAACAGAGCAGTATGAAGCTTTCTGTTCTCTAGAAATGAACAAGATGCTTCAGTTCCAGTCTGTGGCATGTTTCTGGAAAGTCTTTTCAGCAGGAAGTAGGTGGTAAAGAAACCATGCCCACTCAAATAATCCCTTACCCAGAATACTGTAAGAAATGTTAATAAGGGCCAACAAGATAGTTCCACAGGCCTGAAGACCTGAGTTCAATCTTCAGAAGCCATGTAAAGGTGTAAGAGGAGAACAAACCCCAGAAGGCTGCCCTCCAACCTCCACATGCATGCCATGCCATGTACACACACACACACACACACACACACACACACACACACACACACACCATATATGCAACATAATAAATAAATACATTTTCATAAGAAATACTAATTAAATGTAATGAGTCACCAAATTTTTAAAAAGAAGAGAAAGAAAACATGAAAACAGCAAAGACAATTTCTGGGAGAAGGAAGGAGATGTGTGGAGAGGGAGGGAAACAACAGAGGGTATGGGGGAACTATGATTACAAATACATTGCATGCATATGCAAACATACCATAATGAAACCCATTGTTGTGTATAATGAAATATGTGCCGATTCTTTTAAAAGAGGGGTAACTGGGGGAAAGAGGAGCTTGTGTTCTTAGATTCAGAGATATCAGAACTAACAACTCAAAGCCAAGGCAAGTTGTCTTCTTGTTCTGAGCTCCACATTCCCAAAACATTCCAATTCTCCATGAAAACCTGAGAAAGTAAAGACAACCTAGGATAACAGAGACTGAGCTGCAGAAACAGCTCAACAGTTACAAGTGGGTACTGCTCTCGGAAGTTCAGTTCCCAACACTCATATCAGACAGCGCATAACCACCCTTAACTCCAGCTCCATGGGATCTACTGATTCTCCTGGCCTCCATGGGCATCTGTGTTCACATGCATGTAACCACAACTGTGTAAACATGACTCTTAAGTGTTTAAGAAGGATTCTCTAGTTTGTTGATCCTGGTAGCACTAATATAGCAATGAAAGGAAACTGCAAAGTCAAATTATCTTTGTTCCTCAGTCTTGAATTCAAGTGTCTCACCTTGAAGAAGACATCCTTTTGTTCCCAGTGTCAAAGATGTCATTCTTTGTGTGCCTCTGTGCTCCTAGCAGAGTCTACATTGTACACTGACCGTTGGTTTACTTGTCTGTCCTCCATTCCCACCCCTAGGTTTGGCACATTGCAGGTATTACATAAATGTGTACTAGATGGAAAGATGGACGGATTGATAATTGAATACACTGATGACAGATGAACAGATGGTTGGATAAATAGATGGGTTCATTTATTTAATACATTTTTGCTACAGAGAATCCTCTTCTGCATTTTAATCCTTTTTTATTTTGAGACAGTCTCATTGTGTAACTATGTCTACCTGGTTAACTTTAAACTTGCTATGTAGACCAGTCTGTCTCGAAACTCAGAGATCTGCCTGCCTCTGCCCCTTAAGTGCTGAGATTAAAGGCAAGAATTTCCTTTTTTTTTTTTTTTTTTTTTTTTTTTAATTTAAACAACCAGTCTGCAGAGGCATCCAGCCCAAGAGAAAGAAATAGGTCCCTCACTCTCCAAGTATGATTCCATCAGCCTAGATAACACTAATTATATTTTCACCAGCATTTAGACATGAGTCTTTCTTCTTTTCCTTTGAATAGAAATTCCTATGGATAGAATTTTCAAGACAATGAGCTTCCTAAGTGGGCCTGCTGGAGTTCTGAACAAACAAGGTGTAGAAGCTTTGACAGGAAGAAGCTAGGAAAAGAAAGGGTGCACAGAGGTGGGGACCTGGTTCCAAGGAAGAAGTATGATATGTGCTAGGTGAACAAGAAGCCAAGAGGCAGGGGAGGGCCAGAAACTGCTGGCAGTGGCCTTCAGAGCATGCAGACAGAAACAGAAGCAGGCAGAGAAGACAGTGGAGTTGGTGCAATAATGTGGCTGCTGCTGATTGCTGAATCTCCCCACTCACACTGAACTTGGGCAACATGGAAATCAGACCTCAACTTACCAGGGAGGAAGTTCTGTTCTTCCCCCTCAAAAATATCCTGGATGAAAACCTACTTTCCAGAGCATAAGGATAAAGGTTACAGAGGGAAGATGGTGACAGAGGTCATGACGAAGGAGAGGCAACTCTCTACCTTGCCCTTTGTCTTGTCTTTATGCAGCTCCAAGACCAGAGGAAGGAGGGCATAAGGAAACTCGGGCTGGCCACCTGTTTTTCTTCCTAGACTCCATTGTGTTTGTTACCTCATTTCACCTCTCAGTAATGACCTGATGTGACTGTTGACTCCCTTATACTGAGATGCCAAATGTCCCTGACACCAAGTGACTCTCTAAAGAGTACACATTAACTGGTTGATCCAGGGTTCGAATTCAATATCAGAGCACCCAGCCTCCCACTCAGTACCTCCTACCGCACTGAGGAAGTACAAAGACTCATTGTAGCCCTTTAGAGAAGGACAATAACAGCAGAAAAGCAAGGGTTCGGGTGGATGTTGAGAGAGCCTAGCCTAGTAGGGGTATGGAAAGAGGAGTGAGTACAGGAAGAGAGTAAAGCAAGAAGTATGAGTCAGAAAGCTGCCATGTTCAGGAGGCAGGATGAGTTCCATAACGTCAGCCTAATTTGAAGACAAAGCTCTCACACAGCTGACAGCATCCTATCTTTTCCCCCACCAGAGTAAAGAACATCAAGATCCCTCCAGAGAATACACTTCAGAATGGAGTAAAAGAAAGACACTCAATATTTCTTACACACTAGGTGCTAACAGCCTGTTTGAGTTCATCCTTCAGAATCTTTGAAAGGGGTATTTCCTCTATAGTAAAAAGAGATAACTGGCTCAAGAATCGAAACAGCACTAACAGCAGTCCTCACTCACTGTGCACCCAATGCCTTGAGTCTACCCTGAGCATCCATTGTCTCTCAGTTCTAAGAAGGATGTACACCACCGCCATTTTACAAACAAGGAAGCAGAAATTCAGTGTTATGTAGTTTCCCTGAACGCCCTAAAAATAGCAAATGACAGAGTTGAGTTACATCCCCACATCTGTCACTCTAGGTGGTGGACTGGGTTTGAGGAACAGACTTTAAATTAAAGACATCTGTGTCTTAGTGGAGTCATTTTATTGAGCCTTACCTACCTAACCAATGCCCTCCTCTTGTGCACTGGCCCTTCATGATTGAGCCCAATAGTCCCATTATTCTTTGCTGACAGCCTGGAGGTAGAGGTGCCCAAACAGCTCATTCCTCTAAACAATGACTCTTCTCTGCTTCCCCAAAGCCACAGTATAACCTCGAAGTCTAAACCCTGTGTGTATCACTCACTCTTACTTGTGACAGTGATTTTCCCTGGGATCCTTTCTTTGATGAAAGCACCAAAATCCCCCAATGAGCATCATCAGAACAGATCCTCAGCAGCAATAGGCAGCACACACCCCTCTGTACCTGCCTAGAGGTGAGTTACCCAACCTAGCTTCACCCAGGACACTTGCTAGGGCACAAGTACAAGGTTGAATCCAACCTACTGAGCAGAGACACAAAGCTTAGTCTTTAAAAAGTGTTCTCTGACCACTCGCACTCAGACCAGAATGAGTCCTGACCTAGAAGTTTAAGGGCAAATGGCCATAATCTGGACCACCTCCCTCACTGAGTACAGTGACTCTGACTCCCAGTTCCATGATGCTCTTTCTTAGGTGCATGTGCCCTCTCCCCGGGCTCTCTCTGGTATAGTTTACTTCTAGAAGACCAGAGAAGCAGTGAGGCATGGTGAAAAGAATACCAGCAAGGCCATCAAGAAGGTTAGGATCTGGGTCCTAGAGCCCAGGGTCCGATTTTAGGTATTAGGAGGTATGATTACTATAGACATAGAACAGAGGGTCCAGGATGGCTGTCAGGTGTAAAAAGGGCTGTGGAGGGAGAACAGTGCTCCACCCCAGTACATACTTGCCAGATATACCCTGGGAACTGCGAGCCAGAGAAACTCGATTCCCTTTATTCTTTCCCTGATGAAAAGCAAACCTTAAACCCTGGGAACTGAACTCAAGCCTACTTTCCTTTTGAAATCCTTCCCAGACTCTGAGTGGCTGTTTCCCTGAATACTACAGAGAATTGCCCCGGCCCTCCCCAAGTTAGCCCTTCCTTCAAGGCCATCAGATGCTTCTACTTAATTGTGTCTAGAGATGTCACAGGATTAGAGGTGGGGGCAGATGCTTTCCTAGAGGAGTGGCCATCTATGCTACTGTAATGGTGCAGGTTAGGAAGTCAAGGTGTTTGGCTCTGACACTGGTCAGCTCTATAAGATGGAGAGCAATGTTTTGTTTTGCATTTGACTGTTACAAAGACTTCGTGGAATATTCCTCATGAAGCATAAATTATAATGTAGGTGCTCAATTGGCAGCTCCTGGTACCCTCACCTCTAAAGTGGGCTGCAGGTCCACAGCCTCTAATGTGTATGGATAGCGCAGTACAGTAGAGGAGATACACCTCAGTCTGCCTACGATGCTGTATCTAAAAAAAAAAAAAAAAAAAAAAAAACATCATTTCACTCCCCACTGGGGCTTGGAAGAGAGGGAGTCAGGCCGCTAAACCAGAGCTCAGAACAGGACTGGAAATTCCCCAGACAGCGGGTCTGATTCCTATGGAGTACAGTTTCTAAAGAGATAGAAAGAGGCAGGAAATGGTGTCTGAACAGAAACAGTGCCGTGGGAAATGACCAAACCATGTGAAAGAATACCTCAGTCCAGTGTATCCTCCCTGTCTTCTTCGTGTCTACGCTGTGGGTAAGTTGTCAGCACCCAGGTTCTGCCTACCTAAACATATTTGCTGGTGCGAAAATATACACTGATGGATGATGTAAAGCAAGCCAAGATAATGTTTAAGCTGGATTTTATCTGCCAAAGACTGATTTAAAAATTAGACTCCAACTGGCTGGGCATAGGGAGATAAGTGTGGATGAGAAGTTGTCAGCACATTCTCCTCTCACTGAGTCCTTGTGAAACCCAGGGGCCTCCTGGGAAAACAAGCACGGGAGCTGTCCAAGGTGCTGACGACAGCCCTCTGTAGCCTCAATGCCCAGGGCTCAGATGAATGAAAGACTTCTTAGAGATCTAGGCAATGGGGGATGCAGGCTGAGTTCAGGACCAAAAGGGAGTTGAAAGTAAAAAATATAGAAATGCCCACCTTCACCAGGATGCTCTGTCACACACTGTAACAGCAACTGCCTCTCAGGTCAGCTCTAAGCACACATGTAAGAGACATGTCAGAAACAGAAGTGTGAACACAAGTTCAGGCAGGCTTTAATGAGGGATCCCAACAGCTTGGTCCACAGTCTTTCACACCATTGCCTCTTCCTTGAGGCTGCTTTTGGGGCAGGATAGAATAGAATCTGCCACAGAAAGGAGGTTGTTAACAGGGAGGGGTGAGCAAAGAAAGAGACAAGAGAGTAAATGCCTGAAGCTGTGAACAAGAAGAGGGGAGGGAAGGTGATCTGTGTTATTGCCAATGTGTCAGTCACAATTACTCTCGAGCTAGAAAAGTAATAAAGTTACATTATTCGCACATTACGTGGAACAAGCTATTCAATGCTGCTTTCCTCCGAGCCAAATATTGTGATAATTTTAGAGATCATAACTTAATTGAACAATGAATTAATAATCACATGTGGACATTTTCCTTTTGTATGTGAACCAAAAAGCCTGGGGTTTTTCTTCCCCATTCTGTAGGCCACACAGGCATCAGCCAGGGAGGCAAGACACACATTAATTCCTCATGACCGCGAGAGACACACATGAGGCAATTCTTACTCTAGCTGAATGAGCCCTGGTAAGAATGGACATGAGGCACCATTTTAGTTCAGAGCGTTTCAAACTGCATGGCCGCAGGACCAGCCGCATCAAAACTTTCCATTAAAAATGCAGGTTCGAGACTAGAGCACCACAATAGAGAACTGTCTAGCATGTGCAAGACCCCCATGACTGAGATGGAAAGAGAGGTGAGGGCAGGGGAACAAGCAAGGGGGTGCTTCATAGGCTTCATGTAGCAGCTTTAAGTCAGTACCTTTGGCAGTAAAGTCCAAATATTGATGTCAAATATGAGAAGCACTAAGTTATTTGTTTGTTTGTTTATTTATTTATTATTTATTATTTATTTATTACATGTATCTGTGTATGTGCTGTGTGTGTTCATATGTTCTCATGTGTGGGGGCACATGTAGTGGGGACTCTGTGTATGTGAGTATGTATGTGTGTGTGTGTGTGTGTGTGTGTGTGTGTGTGTGTGTACATGTGAAGGCCCAAAGCTGTCATTAGGTTATCTTCCTCCATCTTTCTCCACTTTAGTTATAAAAGCAGAGTCTTCCCCTGAACCAGAAGGTTGGCAATTTCTTTTAGTCTGACTAGCCAGCTTGCCTTGGGTTTCCCATCTCTGCCTTCTGAGTGCTGGTATCACAGGTGTCTGTCGCTTTTGCCAGCTTCTACGTGGTCCTGGGGGTCTGGACTCCAGGCTTCACACTTGATATTAACAGTTTTATCCACTGAAGCATCCCAGACCTGAGAGTCATGGCGGTGCTCCAGGTGCTTGGGACTTCAGGAGCTACTGTTCTGGGTGAGTTGTCCTGATTTTCCTAGAAAGTAATGCTGAACAAGGTTCGGAACATAGACAAGAAATCCAAGATTCAGGTTTTCATCCAAGCTCCAGGACCTGGGATAATTTACACAGCTCTGGAGCCTGTTCATCTGCAAAATCAGGATAACAGTTCCTGCCTCCTTGCTAGATTGTGGTAGCGAAAACATGAGCTAATGGATCTGAAAGTGCTTTGAAAACTACAAAGTGCTAAGAAAAGAAAGGAATTTTTATTATGTCAATACAGGGAAAAGCCGTGACAGCATGACATGTCACCTCTGCTACAGATGCAAATCCTGTCGAGGTGAATTGGTCCACCTGTCCCACCCCACATTTCTCCATTGGCAGCTCCCCTCCTCCTCTCTCTGGCTCTAAAGTGCACAGGGCTCTATCTGTTCTGAACAAAGCCAGTAGCTTGTAGTTTTCGGGGAAGAGAGGTGAAGTCACCTCAGGGGCCTCTGGCTCTGCACATGTGGTCTCAAGCTGTCAATAGAAAGATGCTGTGGTTGGAGACTGCCAGTGCCGATGCATAAGATGCCAGCTCCAACATCTCCAAGCAGTGTGGCCTATGACCTTCAGCGAGTAGCTTCCTTACTCTTCGGTTCCATGTACTCAAGTGAAAAATAGCAGTAATGATGAAACACATCTGGCTGAGGTCGGTGAAGATGAAATAAGAGGTTTGCTAATTCTGGCCCCTAGAAATTCCCCATGTGTAGTAGAATGAATGCCTGAGCCAATGGGTGATTAGTGTCTGATTGTACAGACAAGTAAATGAAGAGCAGAAAAGAAGTATGGAGTCGCTGTGTATAAGACAAAGGTTTATTTAATAGTTTAGTGTAGTGAATACCAGGCAGAGGCAGATACTGACCCTGAAGGCTGGGCATGTTTGGGAGAAAATGATTTTCTCTCTCAGTTGACCAGGGCTTCTCCTAGAGATGGAACAGGAAGCAGGCTACAGAGCAGCCATCAGAGGAGAGAGAGAGAGTGCTCACAAGAGCGCACATGATGCAGCTGGCCCCAGGGTCAGCTGGAGACCATAGCTTCTCTTGTAAGCCTGCTAGGGATGGTAGTGCTAATGAGTCCAGACCTGCATGGAGTGGGAACTGTGATCTAAACCTCAGGTCAAAAGGCCAATCAGAAGTAGGATGAGCTTTTATGGCCAGTATACACCTTCTAAAAGTTCATCAATGAGGTACAGCCAGCCTTCAGTTTGCAAAGCTGACTGATTGGCTCAGGCCCTGCTACAGGTAGAGGTTCCTAGGGAAAGAAAGGTCCCAGGAGCCTGAGCAATAGATGGCCTCACTTGTTGTAGTCTCCTCCCATAACTGTCCTCAAATCAAGACTTCATACCAAAGAAGGAGCAGGGAAAATCACGTAGAGAAAAAAAAGAGGAAAGCAATCTCACCATTAACCCTAAAACACTACTTAAGTTCTCTAGCTGGAAAGACTGTTCATCTTAAACTCTTGTTAAGTTACTCAACTGCAAGGACCCTATCTACTAAGTAAGAACAGCACTATAGCCCAGGTCAAGACACTTTGAGCAAAAAAAAAAGCCCTCGCTGCCAGCTTACCTGTGCCACGTAGAGGGGCCTTCCATTTCTCCTTGCACAGAACTCTGAAGAATCCCAAAGACTATCAGCCAATTCATACACACCTTTCCCAACTCAGCCATAAGTCTGGAAAGGGGATTCTTATCACAAAGCTGCATTCTGACTTATATCCAAGCTGGAATCCAGGGAATCACAGACCTGATGGGATACCTCTGGCCATGTGTCTGACATAAAGGGGTGGCCAGAAGGTGATTCTATGGAGCTCCTGGCAGGAGACGCAAGAGACTCTTAAACTGGATGATATGGCGAGTTCTAATAAAGGAATGTTTAGAAGGCTGTGCATACAGAATAACACAAGGTAGTGGATACTGCCATTCCAGTCCACAGAGTGACAAGAGAAAGCAGCCAAAAGAATGCCAGAGTCCTACAGAGAAGCCACCTTGACAGGGAGTACAAGCTCCAGTAAAGACAGATCCACATCCTTCCACAGCCTCCCCACGGATCCCACCAGAAACCTGTGGTGTAAATGTCCTCATAGCTCAGACTCCCGAGGTGCAGACAAGGTAGCCATGGTCCTGCAGGAGCAAGTGGAAGGCTTTCAAGAAACAGTTCCTCTCACGATCAATGCCATTGCAGCTGCTTTGACCCCCACTCTTCATTTAGCCTCTTGGAAAGAAAAGCACCATGAGAGGCCCAAGAAACACCCATTTGGCCCAGAAGTCCCTCAGCTGGTCCCAGCTCTACCCTAGACCTTCACCCCAGGAAGCTTGCAAGGCTGTCAGCTGCCACTCATGCATGAGCACGCTTGGATCCCCACTGCGCTTCCTGGGGGAGAAACATCTGCGTGGCTTGGCCCCACCACAGAGTCCTGGTCTGCCTCTACCCATGTGAGCACATCCTCTGTCAAAGTATACCTTCCAAGCTTCAGGCTGAAGGAAATCTCCAAGTCCCCTTAAGAGCAAGATAACTAAGGGAAAGCTTGAGATATTCTCTTGTTGCTGGTCCAGAAGTAAGATGTACATCAGAGAGGGGGCGGAGGGGAGTAGGCAAAGAAGAGGGAAGAGGAAAACTGAAAACAAGAAGCATTGTAATTAAAATCTTCAGCCTCCATTTCCTGGCCAGTCAGTCCCGAATCCCTTCATTAGGATGTGCCCTTTAAATGCTCATTAGCAGAGATTTACAAACTGTGTGGGTTTGGTGCTTCTTAGGGGCTGGAAAAGTCGGCCTCCCCGCTGCTACCAGATGCTTCCGAAGCATCCTCAGTTGCTCAGACTTCACCCAAGACAGACCCTCCACAGGAACAGTATGATGGAGAGAGCAGCAGAGAGCAGGACCCAGCTTCAGGCGTCAGGCTGCCCTGCACAGACAGAGCAAATCCAATACATACAGGGAAGACAGAGAAGGATGAAAGTCACTCTGCATGCGGGTAGGGAGAATGACAACAGTGAGTCTTTGCTGGAAGCCCTGCCTGCCAAAAGAGCAGGGGCAGACTCTGGAAGAAGACCTATAGATAGGCTAGCAAACAACAAACTGTTGAGGGAAACTGAGTCCACTAATCTTGTGAGAGCTCTGAGAAGGGGATATACTGCCTTCTTGGTCAACAGACATTGATGTCCTACTGTGCACTCTCATGGATGCAGAGTTTAGATGCACAGAACTCAAGAGTCCAGGAACAATGCACCAAGGCACGTATATCCACGTCACGGGCAGCCCAGGCCAGGAGAGGAGAGCAGGGCTGTTTGGGTGATGCGTGGGACCGCATTTCTCTCTGAGATGTTGTCGCATTCCTTCTCAGGGAGAAGGTAAGGCTGGCTGGGCCTAACAGAGGGAAGGAGTTGGACCACCACCATAAAAGTGTAGAGAGTCAGCACTTGATCAGAGAGGACAGACACCACCACTAGGAGACAAGTAGGAAAGTTTGGAAGTGTAAATAAGGTGTGTCCCGAGCAACATTGTGGGCCAAGCTAAAGATTTCTCCTTGTGTCCCCATGGGATGCCATTTTAAAGATTTTATCCTTCAGAATAGCATGACTTTATTGTCCCATAAGACTCACTCAGCAGAACTTCCAGGTAGGGTGAGGAGAGACAACTCACGCTTTTTGCTGGAGCAGTCTGAGCCCCCTGCATGGTAGGAGAGTCAGAATGAGAAGCAGGTCTCTGGATCCAGGGTATTTTTCCTAACCACACTGCCACCCACCCCGTCTTCAAGGAGAAAGAAAAGGTTCATGGTACTTAGTGCCAAAGGCTCTACTGGTCCCTCAGTTCTTCCCCCGCTTCTCACATCCTTCTCCCCCTACCAACACCCCCATAAAAATCATTTTTGTCTTGCCCCCTGATGCTGGTGCCACCTCCCTTCTCAGCACTAATGAGGCAGCAGGTTCCTCGCAGGGTCCCAGTGACAGCTGCTCAGAACATGTTTACTGAAGCTGGCCGCTAGACCTGACAAGATGTGTTAATTAGGAGATGATGTACCATGTAGGCACATTGGTGACGTGGCAGCCGGATGGGCAGCATCAGTCACCATGAGCCAGGGAGCTGCCATGACATTCTTAATTAAGGGAAAGCCTGCTTCCATCTCCAGGTGACAGGCTCAGACTTGGTGAAGATGGCACCACTGGTTGTCCCAGCAGGGACCACCCTGAAGCCTGCCCCTGCAATAACGTTAGGCTAGCAGGCTGCTCGGGGCATCACAGACAAGATAACAATGCTTGGATTTGACTTTCAAAGCTGCTCACAGCCTGGCTTTAGCTGTTTTCTCCTTCCTCTTCTCCCAGCGCTCCTGGGCATCCTAGGCTTGCCTCCCTCAACAGTTGCATTCACACTTCCCACAGTGTTCTGCTTGCTCATTCCCCAGCCTGAAATCCTTCCTT
Organism: Uromys caudimaculatus; assembly: GCA_028551405.1. Taxonomy (NCBI): domain Eukaryota; kingdom Metazoa; phylum Chordata; class Mammalia; order Rodentia; family Muridae; genus Uromys; species Uromys caudimaculatus. The sequence continues at coordinate 80,949,118 of CM052706.1, read as the reverse complement.
ATTACTCCTCAGTATGCTAAAGTTCAATCACAAAGATAAGGTTCTTCTCAAAAGCTTCTTGCCTACACAAATGTCATGCCTACACACACACACACACACACACACACACACATACAAACACGCACACGCACAGGCGCTCACGCTCAAATTTGTGCTTGTCCTTTAAGGGGATGTATCAATAACTAGTACACGTGGGTATCATCAGGGGAGTTGTTAACACCCTAAAATGATTTCCTACCCACTGGTCAGTGGCCTCTAGTCCCAGCCCCCTCACCCAAGACTGTTTCTTCTTCCATCTCCTGATACTTCCCCAAGACACTGGTCAATGACAAACAATGCTTTGCACAAAGAAGTCTCTGGGATTCCACTGTAGCTCTGCAGCTTGTCCTTATATCTGGCACATGTATATGCCCTGCTCATTACTGAAAACTGGACTGTTACTGCTGCTTATCACTCTAATGTCTGCTGAAGCTCAGTGTGCAACTTCATCCATTAGGATGTCAGATGGTGGTCCTCAGGGTGGGCTCTGATGCACATAGGCTTGAGAACACTAATTTCAAAGAGCATGGTGGCAAGGGCTCACCCAACCTCATAGACCCCTTCCCAGATACCTAACATGTGGCTAAGGTAGGGCACTGTTTTTCTGACCTCAGTTCTCAATCCCTTGAGAGTCCCAAGACCCAGTTCTATAAAAACCTCTATCTCACAGGGCCAGTGTGCTTGCCCTAAACTCTGATATAAACTCCCATGCTAACAGGCTTCTGATTCATTTATCTGATCCATTTATCTGGACAGCAAAGAATCATCTACAGCATACCTACCTACATGTGCCAAGAGCACAGATGTTCTTTGAGAATTTCAGACATGTACACAATGAAATATTAACATATATACCCCCTTTCCTACTCTCCAACTCTGCCTGTATCTTCTTCAACACATTTTTATTCTAACGCCATGTCTTCTTTTTGAGGGATCTACTAAGTTTACTTAGTGTTACCCATGTGTGTATGAGTGGGTAGCCATCCACTAAGGTATGGAAAACCTACTAGTGACCACACCTAACAAATTATTTCTTTTCTGACTCAGCAGCCAGTAGATCCTCCATAAGGGGTAGGTCCTGGAGATCATCTCCCCCATCTATGCAGGGTTGTAGTCGGCTTAATCGTGAGTAGCACTTGTGCAGGTAGCCACAACTCGTATGTGCAGACATGATCACAATGGTCATGTCACTCATGCCCAGATGACAGCCCTTCACAGCACTGCTTCGCATCCTTAGGCTCTTAAATTCTATTTCCTCGTCCTCCATGTTCCCTGGGGGTTATGAAGCTAATAAAATGTCCCACTTAGGACTGACCACTCAACCCCTTATTCTTAGCACTTTGAAAGTCATGCATCTCTCCATTAACCGATGTTCATTGTAAAAATAAATAAATGCATGTATACATATATACATACATAAATAAATAAGCAAGTTTCTCTGATTAAGATTGAGAGCAGCCCATGTCTGTAGGTATAAATAGAAATATTTAGAAGGTGATTTCACAACTTTATCATTTAACAAAATAACAATATATGTTCTGCCTTAGGACTTACAATCTCCACGTAGTACAGGCATAAAATTCCCTCCTGTTGAACAGACTTCAAATCCAATCAAAAAGCATCCAGTAACTCCATAACAGTCATGCCACTATTACAGGAGTGGGGCACATCTTGGCTGATATGTCAGGACTGTAGCATGGAGTGTTGAGTGCTGGGTTAAAACTATTAGTATCTTCTCTTCCAGCAGCCTGAATAGCACCTTCCAGCATTATGAAACCTAAACCAGCTGGGTAAAAGATCATCAGTTAATTAGAGATCAATTCCTTTATGTCCTAAAGCCAAAGTAAAAACAATTCTTGACCACTGAAGTTGAAATTTAATAACAAAGATAGATAACCAAAGAGATGCAGTATCATAGGCAACCACTGTGATCAATAACAGATGAACAGTCTTCTGTAGCCCTACAGAGAAACTCTTTCTTTTATCTGCCAAGAGTAGCAGGGGTGGTTCTTGAGGGCTAGTGCAATGGGTCTGGCTCGTGATAAATGGGTAGGAGTTTCCTGAGCAGCGAGTAGGGAGGAGATGGTCCAATCATGGGGAACTGCTTATTTGCAATGTTAGGAGGTTAAACAGGTCTGGAACAACAGCAATGCTCAGCGTGCTGGGAAAAGGGGGGCAAGACGTGATACTGTACAGACTGGGAGTGAGGCTGTACCAGGGGCATGTTTATTCTGAGGAGAGATGGAGAGGCTGATGGAGGTCTTCATTCTAGAGAGTGACAAGATCCGATTCATCTTTCAGTGAGATAATATAAGAAGGAGTACAGAGAATGAACCTGCGTGTAGGAAAGATTGGGCCGCCTGAAGAATTTGACTGAAATGGGGATTTACTTGAGAGTAATTGATTCCTTCCAATTACTGACCCTGAGTGTCTCCGTGAAGCTTTTAGAAGGAAATATCACTTGTTCCTGGCCATATATTCACGTGGATTTCAGAAATCTTACTGGCAAGTATCAAGAACAGACCTGGTATGAAATCCCAAGACCCTACTTTTAAGCCTAGTCTGTGGCTACCTGGATGATTGACCTTACGCAAGTCCCCTGCCCTCTCTGAATACAATCTCTGGGATCGCATATGCTCTAGTCAAGTGGTAGCAGGATTGGTTAGGGTCACAGTGGTCCTGCTATGTTGTTATTGCAGCTGTGGAGAGCAAGGGAGGGAACTTTTCTTATCCGACAATAGCGGATTGTGAAGTCCCCACCCTTAGCAATATTACAGCTCCTTTTCCTCCCAGCGGCCCTGTCCTCCATGATTGGCCCCAAGTCAAGCATCTTGAGGTCGCCCTGCATTACATCATGACAGATGTTATTGATGTCTGGGAATTACTCAGCCCTTTGAAAAATCACAGCCACAATATTTGTCTCCATTAACATCCATGGCAGCACTTCAGTGAATCAATAGGATACTTAATGCTGAATTACACAACGTGTAGCCTGGGCTTGGGGAACTTAATCTGTCAGGTGACCTACACAGGAGGGTGTTCCTGGCCACTCTGGAGCCACCTGAATGGAAAGGGGAAAGAGTTTTCACACTGTAGAGACATGCACTTGTTTGTCTGCTAGAAATAAACATCTAATTCTTACCCTTTCTAAACATAATTGCATTTTAAACACCTGATGGCACTTTCTTCATCTATCTGGCATGAGTGATTCATGCTCCGTGTTCTAAGAAAGGCCTCAGGTTTTGTTTTTCCCCCATGCAGAAATCAGAGACGGAAAGAATAATCTGTTTAGGGAGAAAACAGATGATCCGGGGCACACAAACTTCACCTCGCTCTCTGGCCCTCCTGTTCTCCGTGTCATCTTCCTACTTCTTTATTCCTATTGATTGGGATCCAAATGGCACTGTCCTCATTCGTGTCCTGACTGGTCCTCCAGGGATCTCAAAGCACTAGATCTGCATTATCATCAGTGAGGAGGGACCCTCTTGGCTCCAGGTGGAAGCAGCATGGCTCCAGTAGGCGAGGAGCACCTACTCCATCTTACCTGTGTCTCCCCTTCTGACCAGTTAGCACATTAACTGAATGCAGAGAACCACTCACCGTGAGTTCCTTTCTACCAGCAGTGCCTTTGGAGCTGGGCAGGACAGGCTTGCTGGGTTTAACAGAGGTGTCAGCAGAGGGAGGGGGCTTTTCTATTTAGTCTATTGGTTTTTTTGAGGACATAGATCTCCATGGATGTGTCTGTTTTCCAACATGATGTTCCACAGTGACTTTCCCTCTGTGTTGTTTAACTTGGCAGCCTGTACACAGACCCTGAGCGTAGGCACCCTTCTCCCTCCTTATGACCGTTCTACATGTGTTCTCATTTGCTCCTTCTTACTGGTTTCCCTCTCCATTTAGACCACACAGGAACCTTGTGATCACAAAGTCTCAGGTTTATCTCAACCTCAGATAGAATACGACATCATCCCTTCCTCCTAAGAATTTGAAATTAGAGTGCAATGCACCAAGCACAGGGGAGAGGGTCCCTGCATGCCTTCAGGGGCAGGTTTGCTAGGGAAGCTGTCTCCCTCTGTCGTCAGCTTCCTTTTCCATGACATGTTCATAGGTCTTCCACTGTGTGGGTGTATTTGAGAAAGGGAGAATTTGGGTTGTGTCACCTTAGACAAATGACTGCCTATTTCTGTTTTCTTATCCTAAAGAGTGAGTAATTCTTTGTAAATTATAAGTATACTAGTAATTAATTTAAAATCTGGAAGCTAAGTGTGGTAATGCTTAGTTGTGAATTGTGGGACCATCTCTAAGTAGCATTCTGACCTTAGGTGTGATAGTTAATCTGCCCAGGCCTACTGGACAGGCGTGGAGCTAAATGGCAGGTAAGATTGCTCAGTGGTTAAGGAAATGTACTGCTCTTCCAGAAGATCCCTAGCGCACATCAGGTAGCTCATACCTTTCTGAAACTCCAGCTCTAGGAGGATCTGGTGCTCCTGGCCTCTACAGGCACCTGCAGTTATGAGCGCAGACCCACACAGAAACACACAGACATGCACATAATTTTAAGTGATAAAAATAAACATTTTTAAATAAATTAAATGGAGCTAATATTAGTATCTCTTTAGCAGCGTGTATAATATAAGCAGTTGGGAGGCTGAGGCTATAGAGAGAGGTCAAAGCCAACTGCAGACTATATGGTGAGACTTGATATCAAAGTAAAATAAATAGTACCTACCTATGCACGTGTGCAATTGGGCTGATGAAGCACGAAGCACAGGCAGTTAGGGCAGAGTGAGAAGTGGAGTCAGGACTCAGAAAAAGCTCCTGTGCTTAACTCTTGTAGAATCTGAGCCCCAGCTGTCAAGAATCTAGTCTCCTGTAAAGTGTAATGAAGACTTAACCACACTGAGGGCTGGTTAGAATGAGACACAAGGGGCCCTGTGTCCCTCAGTAACAGCCAGGAGGACTCTCAGGGGCTAATCTTCCTCTCCTCCCAAGCCAGACTCCTTTCCCAGCTCCTGCATGGTGACTCTCTATCCTGCAGACCCAAAACCTTTCTCTAAAGAATGAGGATGTCAAGTCAACCTGAGATCAAATACATCGCCATTTTAAGCAACATTTAGAAAGCACCTTGAAAAGACGTTTTAAACCTTACCCAGAGGTTCCATACCTTTCTCTGAAAACATTGGGCTCTCTGCAAGCCAGTGCAGCACATGAATAATTGCCATAAACGAAATACCCTGGATGAGCCACAGGCCTCTCAAAAGGGAAGCAAAACAAAAAGATGGATGAAACCTCTTGAGGTTCCTCAAAGATGCAACTCATAGTGGTCCTCCTAACCTGACAGCATCTTGAACACCCTGAGATAAAGCAATGTCCTGACAGTGCCCAAGATCAGCGACTACTGTCCCTTTCACACACCCCAGACTCCAGGAGTGAGCATTTTCCACCCATTCTGAGCAAGATCATTATCTACAGAAGGCTTGAGAACCATGATAACATATCTCATTTTGTAAAGCACATTAGGGCTAGTGCGTGGCAGTGAAACATATCTAAAACCATAGGGTAATATAATAAAATCAATAGGGATTATTAGGAGCAAAGTGTTATATCTGAGGTAATAAAGCTTTGGAAATCCAAGAAAACAATGTTCTTGTAAAGCTGAAACAAATGACTGTGATTTAATCACTAAGCAAATAACATGGCGTTTCTATGAGTTTCAGACATTCATGGTATAAAAACAGGCACATTAGGGATTCATCTGAGATGTTTCCCACGAAGACTCTTATCTCAGAGTAGCATCATTTTGACAATTTGTGCTTTTAAATAATCGTGTATTATTTTCTTCCTAGATCTAATTTTTAAGCCTCTGGCACGATTATAAGATATCATTTACTGTTAGTCTATCACAAGTCTCAAGCCTTTGAGTACATGAAACTGGTTTTCAGAACTTTCTTCCAACTTCAGAAAAAAGGCAAAGACATGGGAATTCCTAGAGGAACTTGATTTTCTTAGCTGTTTTCCCTTCTGCTGGATACTAATTGCAAGATATCCAAATGCCAGTTTAGAACATAGGAAGCCATTTTGCTTGAAGTTCTCATCACCTATTTAAATAACCCAAATCAAAAGGGGCTCTCTGCACCCCCCACTCAGAGCTGTTCTGAATAGTCAAATGAAGATTAAACTCTTGATTTAAGTAGCTACATCTTAGCAGTAATTAACACGTACATCAAATACTTTTTTTCCCTTTGATATGATATGGTACTAGAATTTAAACCCTGATGAAGGTGCCAAAATTAACTGCAATGGGAAATGAATAATAATTCTTTTTCAGATGACTTTGCCCTTTGCATTAGCTATGTTCAAGGTCTTTACCAGGTTCTGTCCCTACACACAGGAAGTTTGCAAGTCAGTGACACAGGTCAGTTCCAGAAACCATCAGTCCAAAAAGGAAAGGAAAAGCAAAAACAACCCTCCCACTCCCTGATTTTCAGCCATCTCTCAATACAGTCTCTCCCTTAACAGTTCCTGATCTAAGAAGAAATCAAAGGTTGTTGTCTCTGGGTTTGGATGATTTATAAGAAGCTAAAGAAGGAATTTTAAGTGAAGTGCAAAGTATGAAGAGGTGATAAAGGTTTCTGTAAAGGAATTTGAAGCAGCAGGAAGAGAATAAATGGGGTACCAGAGTGGGACTCATTTGTAGCTTCTGCTTTAAAGCCCCTTGATTTAACTTTCTGTCCCAGTAATCCACAAGAAGGGTTTACTGAAGACGTTAATGGACGAGTATGGGGTATGCCAAGGGTCCATGAACCCAGAAGCCCCATCTTAAGAGCAACTGTTCTATAAAGACTTAGTCTAGTATTCCTCATTAATGAGCAAACTTGGAATTAACAGTCCCTAGGAATCCTGAGTTGATCAAAAATATGCTTAAAATCTGTACCTGGAGCTCGCTCATGTATTCTCAGCATGCAGCTTAGTCAGGAGGCTCATGGGTTTTAGGCCAACATGGACATTATTAGGAGTACAAAGCCAGCCTGTCTCAAAAGCATTTAATGCTAGGTGCTACATTTTACTAAGGACGGGACAAGCTAGATCAGGCAATTAAGATGGCGGGCTAGATACTAAAGGACCCACTGAAACACCAGTAGCTCTTTAGAAAGAATTCCATGGGAATGTCACAGAAATAAGTTTCTGTGGTTTATCTTGGCATGGTTTGGTTTGGCTTCTGGTGCAGAGGTCATTACAAGAATTAGATTTGATCAATCTGGAGAGACAGAGACAAATAGGAGACAGAGCAGTCTGCCCAATATTTAAAATTGTCTCCTGCAATCCAACCTCTATACGTGTCATGTTAAAGATTTTAATCATATTATGTCACTTCTAAAGCCCATCTGATGGCACCCTGCCACTTAAGAACAAATCCAACCCCTCCCCCATGCTTCCCACAATGGTAGGTGGGTTCTCTTCCATCTGGCTCCTGTCTCCTTCCCTCCACTCCTCTCCTACCTCTCTTCTACCCTTTCCTAGTTGATGGTTCTGCTGTCCAACTACTATGCCAAACTCAGGTCTCCTCTCAAAGCTTTGACAGATCCTCTTTATTCTGCATCAACTCCTCCCCACTGCCAGAGCTTTGGAACATCTGTCCTTCTTATTCTACAGGATCTTCTCAGCTGATAGCTCTCTAACAGGGCCTTCCCTGACCCTATGGCCAAGCATGCTCTACCACTGTCTCCCTTTCTCTAGTGCCTTTAACTCCAGTTTACTTGTTATATTTTCTCCTACTTCTTTCTCCCACTAGAGATTAAGATCCAGGAGAGCCAAATTATGGTCTCACTTACCAGTTCTAGAGCAGTGCCTAATACATAGAAGACACTATTCTGTCAGTGGACAAATAAAGGAGCAACAGGAATAACTACTGCTTCATATCCTAACCAATGACTTCCATCAGTAGGTGTGGCTTCATCAAGTCTAAGTTCTTATCAGAGATGCTAGAGAAGACTCTTTGAATTAACTAGGTAAGGTGAGATAAACAGTAGCTTTCCTATCTGCATACATATAACTCTTTCACAGAGTGGAAATATCACCAGCTCTATGTTGTTTGAGTTTATACTCCAAGATATCATATATGGGAACGTGGTCCCTTGTGAATACTATTGAGAGGTGATTGTAGTGAGAATTTTGCTTTCTTTGAAAAACACAGAAATATAATAAGAATATGGTTTCATTGTAATCCCAGGTGTAGGACATGGGGCTACTTCCGAGTGTTCACAGTAGCTGACTATGACTGCCTTATGCTATAGCAAGGGCATGCTTTTGCCAATTGCAGATAGTTTCTGCAATTGCGTGATGTTTGGAATTCTGGAAACTTTTCAGAGGGTCTATGAATGCTAGGGACCCTGAAAGGCGGTGTGGATTGTTGGATGTTGATTGGTTACTGTTGGTTACTGTTGGTCACTGTTTGTTAAGTAGCCATGTGCAAAGAAGAAATTAGATATCCTGATGATGAAGATCAAACTTGCCCCAAGAACTTGATGGCCCCAATCAGCAGGAAGTAGTCTAACAATACCCTCGCCCCCTTCTGATCCCTGACTTTATTGCAGGATTGCTTTCTTTCCCCTTCTATCCATTTTTTCTCTCCTATCTAGTGTTGGGGTGTTGAAAGGGTGAAAGGGGGTGAAGAAGGATGAAAGATAAAAAACAATGACGTAGCCAAGTCCAGCTACAGGCATTAGAACCTTAAAAAGAGAAGTGGAGTGGGAGACCTTTAAATCATTGAGGGCCCTGCTTCTGGAAGGGGTTAGTGCATGTTATGTTTTGGATATGAAGTCCCCTTCCCGAAGACTCATGTGTTTTATTTAAGCTTAATCTGCAACTGGTAGCACAACTGAGATGAAATTGGCTTATTATAGCACTGACGTCACCAAGCAGGTTCATTCATTGATGAATCCAGAATGGAAGGGGATATTAGGAGCTGAAGATTACTTCCATGAAATAGGCCAATGGCGGTGTCTTTGAAGGATACAGCTTCCCTCTCTCCCGGGACACCATGATGTAACCACCTCTTCTCTGTCACCTGCACCCACCATGATGGTGCACCCAACTCACTGGCATCCAGGGACCATGGAACCACATGACCATGGAGTCTTCTACCCTTCAAAATATTTTTTCAGAAGCATTTGGTCACAGAAATGAAAACCTGACTAACACAACATAGCTCTCATGGGATCCTAGGTTGGTTCTTGCCAGAGTTGACTGGTTATAAGAGTAGCCTTGGTCCATAATTGCTCTCTCGTTTCCTGTCCTACACTGTAATCTCATAGCTACACAAGTTCCAGCCATGATCTTACTGCAGGTCCTCACCAGAGCTCATTGGACTGCCTTATCTTGAATTGGATTTTTCAACCTCTAAAATATAAGTCTCTTTGCTTCAAAAAGTTATCAGCTTACTGGTGTTATATTATAATAAAGAAAAATATGCTAATACATCCTTTGGAGTCAGACAAAGCCAGGTTCAAATCTTAGGCTCACTGGTTGTTTACGGTGGGTCTCTGGAGAAGCCAGCTAACTACCCCAGGCCCCGGGTTCCATGTCTAAAAAGTGATGCAATGTCAAACGCCTAGGGAGGAGTCAGCACATAGCCTCTTTCATAATTTGTTCCACAGCCTATCATATTTGATAAGTAGTCTGATTTGCTAGCAGTATTCACACAAGGAAACCATTTAGAGGGCATCTTTTAGTTTCCTGAGAAAACAGTATGCCTCTTCAAATTCTTTTTGAAAATAGATCAGTGTAAGTTCCAAAAAACACAAATCAAAATGGATATCCAGCCTTGAGGGTTTTATTTTTCAAATATCAGTTCCCCGAAGCCCTAGACACAGTTGCAAACTCTGCAGGGAACCCAGTGGATCTCTCTGCACTCTCCCTCCCTGAGAAAAGGTGATGCTTTCCTATGATCTACCCCCAAACCCATGTCTGTCTAGCAAAAAGAACACCTTTGCAACTCTCACAAGCTCAGCTTCTTCTGCTCTGGGGATTGGGCGGAGCTTAGCAAGCCAGCAGATCTACCAGAAGCTGTGGCCTCCCTGCAGAAGTTAGTGAGCTCACAAAGCTGGGTGCCTATGAAAACACTCTCTTAGGTCCTCTACTCCCTCAGCTTACACAAAGGGAAGATGAAGGAGGAGGAGATGGCATAACAGTGAAATGTAAGTTTTTCGAGGCATGACTAGGTAAGACGTGCTCACTTTAATTTCTGAACTTAATCACTGAAAGACCCAGGAGCCTCAGTTTCTTCACCTGTGAAAAAGAAATGCAGTCACCAATCGCCTACATCATAGGCTTGCTATGAGCTGCAAGTGGGATGGCAGACACCAAGTCAAAGGCATGATTCTCAAATGACACTGACTTCTTTGAACTGATAACATCCCCTGCTACAACCACCCTCCGCCCCTCCAGGAACGGGGTGCCCAGAAACACCTGTAAGTCTAATCTGCACACAGAAGGACCGTCACTGCTTCTAACTCTATCCTGTCTTCCTAGACAAGCCTTCCTATGGCTCAGAAGGAGCACCATGACCTTCAATAGCCTGCCCCATTCTAAAGGCATCACCATTCCCTCCAGCATCACCCTCCCCCCTTTTGTATTGTCTCTCTCTGTCCCATTCATTCTCCTAGACCTCCATTTTCACAGTTCTCCTTGCGGCTGTCCACTAATTGGCAATGCCATCTCAGTAATATCCCTGCCATGCCTTTAGCTATGCCATCACTTTGATGAAAGATTTCCTGGGAGCAACTGCTCCCACCCCTCTATTGAGTACCCTGGGCTATGCAGTAATGCGATCACAGCGTATGTGTGCAAGGAAAGGAAATGCCAAGACCGTGCTTCACGGGTGGCACAGCGGCACAGTAATGCCTCCTACACCCAGGATTTCTTGCTCCATCCTGTCCAGTTGCCAAGGGCATAGCATGAAGGAAATCTGCTCCCCAGACACGAAGACAAGAAGGCCACCTAGAGATTACCAGGAGATTGAGACCCACTTGCTTGCACACAAGTCTCTCCAACCTTACCTGGTAAGACATTGCCCAGCTCAGTCTGGCTTGCTGAAGGAATCTCAAGGAATCGTCTCTGACACATTAATAAAGACACCAGTACCCAGGCACATTCGCCCATCCCCCAGAGATTCTGGCTTCTTTGACCTAAGGGCCTCAGCATTCAGTATATATTTTTAATTTATTTATTTTTGTTAAGAATTTCATACATGAGGACTGTATTTATATCATTTCCACCCTCCCTCTCGTTCTTCCAACTCCTCCCATGTCTCTTCCCCTCCCTTTCAAATTCATGACCTCTTATTCTTTAGTTATTACTGACACATACATGTATGTGTATACATACATACGTACAACCTGCTGAGCCCATTTCATGTTGCTCATAATGTACCTGTTCAGGGGTGGCCACACGGGATTGTATAGCCTTTCAGAGGCTCATCCATCCCTGAAGACTGGTTCTCTCAAAAGCCATTCATTGCTGGCAGTTCTTCATCTAAAATGGGGCCTTGTGAGATCTCGTCCATCCACGTTGACTTGGTATACTTCTCAAAGCTCTCTGGGGAATTCTAACGCACAGCCAGGACTAAGCCCCATCTATCCTCTCTTCACATTTCCTTCTGTGCTTGAGGAAACAGCCCAAAGAGTGTCAGCCACTCATCCAGGATCATACAATTACTTGGAAACAAGAAAAAGACCAGCTTTCCTGGCTTCTGACTTCCAATCTAGAATCTTTGAGTGCTCTGCCTTCACACACACTGGAAGAGGGAATCAGGTGGCATTACAGATGGTTGTGAGCCACCATGTGGGTGCTGGGAATTGAACTCAGGACCTCAGGAAGAGCACTAAGCCATCTCTCCATTCCCAATCTAGGATCTTTTGCACTAAGTTATCTGGAAATTAGCATTCTGACTTTGAACTAGAGTCTAAAGTGTGTGCCACTGGATGCAGTATGGAAAAATAATAATAGTTAATTCCTCCAGCCCCTAAAACTCACCTCAGTAATTCCGTCTGTCTGTGTGTGTGTGTGTGTGTGTGTGTGTGTGTGTGTGTGTGTGTGTGTGTGTGTATGCTAGGGATTAAACCCAATACTTCCTCATTCTACACACATTCTACCTCTGAGCTACACCCCAGCCCTACCCTCTCCCTTTCTGAGTCTTCTCTGCTTCTCCCTCCTCAGCCCTGTACCCTGTCTTTAAATGCAGTGTCAAAATGCCAGCCACAAAGGGAGACCTCTATTCAGTTTTCAGCCAAAAGAATTACACAGAAAAGAACCTCATCGTAAATCAAGAGCCAAAAGCAATTCTTAAAACCAAATTAAGGCCCTGAGCATTCAGCAATGCCTCTTTAGAAATCAAGTCATCAGGTTCACTCCCCTGCTGGAGAAAGGCTACAGAAGTGGGGGGTGGGAGAGCAACAATATTAAAATTCCAGAAATGTAATCTGAAATAAATAAGTGATATTTTCTGGCCAAGGTAATGCAGGGGTTTTAGTTCCCAATATGATAGAGCTACTTTACATTTTAATAAATGCACATTGAGAAAATAATATTATTGCTCTGATATTGGGAGATTATTTGTGAACATAAAATATTAGGACTTGTCAGGAAGGCATTTATTTTCTTTTCCCTTCTTTCTCTGCTGCAATATTCTCTCACCTAATAGAAGATGATTGCAAAAATAATTATATCAAACTGTGGCCAACACATACAAAATAAATGGGGGGAAAATGAAGGTTATCTGGCGTTGGACGGGAAACAGGAGAGAGGGGAAGCGTGTGGAGCAGGGGAGGTAATTGTGCATCAATCAGATGATTACAGAGTGGGTGGAAAAATTAAGGTGACTGATTGGCTGCTAGGTGTTCTGATCCCAGATGGAAATCAGAACATGGATCGGAACTCATTAGCCAAATTATCCACTTCCTGTATTCATATGGAAAAACCAAACACGTAGGTGAAGGCTTTTTTCTTTAGAAAATAGTCTAACCTTACACTCTCTCTCTCTCTCTGTGTGTGTGTGTGTGTGTGTGTGTGCGTGTGTGTGTATGTGTGTGTGTGTGTGTGTGTGTATGTGTGCACTTGTAATCACAGAAGCCACAGCCAATTTTGATGGTGCTTGAACTTCCGAAATGAAGCGTACTGGGATGTGTGCATTATCTGCAATGGCATTCTGTGGTTTTTTAAATGTGCTTCTAAAAAAGCTTGTATCAAAAATAAATAAAAATAAAAGCTAAGATCCCCATCCCAACTTACACACTCATTCATTTAAAAACAATTTAACCTGTAGGTGCCAGTCTATAATCACAGATATTTAGGAGGGTGACACAGGATTGCCATAAGTTTGAAGCCAGCTTGGACTGGTTTGAGTCTAACAAGACTCTATCTTCTAAAAACTTATCTTCAGTAACTTACACGTTCCAGACAGTTGTTAGCACAGCTGGATAATGGGAGAGCACAGCAAAAAGTATCAGATGACCAATACGGAAATGTACTCACTCATTATGCCAGGGTGCTTAAGCCTGCAGCTGCTTCGTGAACAGACATGATCCTCCTCTCTGGGAACCTGTATGCTGGTGGGAAGAGATAGTCCACCAGACAGACCAAACTGTATAAATCCGGCAGTAGCAAGCGTAGTGAAGAAAAAGGCCAGGTGAGATGAGCATTACGCCTAAGTGTGACTGGAAAAAGAATTATTGAAGGCTTGCCCAGCAGGTGGCGCCATTGAGAGACGACTGTGTGAGCAGTAACTGGCTCTGTGGATGCTCTGTCACAGAGGAACTGGCTATTAGACAGGGAGACCTGGATGGAGAAAGTAGACCCCTGAGCATGTACCTTGGAGGCTCTGTCTTGTCACCAGACGCACTATCTCCTTCCTTCTCCTCCCGGCTTCCGTCTCATTCCTACTCCTGTGCTCTCTTGCTCTGCTCCCTGGCTACCATAAGGTGAGCAGTTGTGCTCTACTGTGCCCTGTTTTAAATTTCCCCACCGAGGCCCACAGCAAGCAATCATAGCTGACAGCTCTGAAACCAGGAACCAAAACAAATCTCTCTGCCTTTTAAGTTGTTTCCAGTATTTTGTCACCGCAACAGCTGACTAGCATAGGCCTGCCAGAGCCAGGGTCAGGAGACATCCTTGGAGATTAGGCTCTAAGAAAAAACCACAGTGGAACAGTGAGTGGTCTGAAGACAGGCAAAGAGCAGAGCAGCGCACTGTTGGTAGCCGAAGTCAATGAGACAAACTCAGACATATACTTGGCTAGGCCAGACCTAAGACAGCAGATGGGACAGAGGCAGCCCTGATGATCAGGGAGTATGTAGGAGGCTCCTGTGCTCTCAGCAGCTAGATGAAAGGAGGGTGGTGGAGGGAACATGGTGTCTGCCATCTCTATCACAGAGAGTAGAGAAGCTACCATGTAGGTCTGGCTTCCTCCTGTCTTAGAGATGTATATCCAAAAGTCAAAACATCCAAAACTGATCCCCAGTCACATGGCTAAGGCTGCAGCATCTGGAGCAGTGTTCTTGGCTTTCTGAGAAAACAGCTTTGTTCAAACCTATACAGGTCTGGGAGACCACTGAGGTCGGTTCCAATGGCCAATGCTCTGAGGGAGGTGGTGAGCCTTCCAAGGGACCCAGGAAAAGATGCACCCCAGCAGGACCCACCCTCCCATGTCCTACCTGCAGTCTTAGCCCTCAAGAGCAAGGGAATAGCCCCTTCAGACTTTCATTATTGGCTTCCCCAGTCTCTTTGGTCATAGCATCAGGTCATGTGTTTGCTAAGAGGTCCACAAACCACAGCTCCTCTTTAGACTGAGTGAATACAACATTGGTCATTATCCCCTTCCTTATTGTCACGAGGTGGAGGATAGGCCAGGTTGGCCTGTCATTCTTGAGCCTCGTTGCTTTGGAAGCTGTTCACCAAATTATTCTCGCAGATGGGACATCAATATGACCCCAACCTCTGGGCACCATCCCCAGGCTGTTTTGAAGCAGGAGACAATGTGCCTAATGGCTAATAGCACAGGCTTTGTAAGTAGGTCAGACTTGTCTTTGTAACTGGACACATGTGTGACACTGGCCAGTTTACTTAACTTTGCCAAATTCATTTCTTCATTAATAAGCTGAAAATTATCACAATACCTTTCAACAACATTGCTAATTCTGTGGATTCAATGAAGCTATGTTTTTAACTGTTTTATCTCATTGTCTGTTATACAGTAAATGGACAGTTGGCGCTACCTGCTATTACTGTTCACAACAGAAAAACTGGCACAGGAAGAGTGGGAACCATGTGTGGGTAGCTTTCTGCCCTGGCTGCATGTTACATCACCCTGGGCCTGCCACCTCAAAGTCGCTCCTCCAACCAAGTAAATCTGCATTTCTGATCAGGAATGAGGGGTCAGAGTTTTTAAAGCTCTTTCAGATAATTCCAACATGCAGCCAAGGTTGACAGTCACCAGGACAAGACCCACTACCCCAGTTCTTTCCAGGTCCACTGAGGCTCAAGTTTCTGTAGGAAAGCCTACTTCAGGGGTCCCCAGAAAGGAGCTTTGTGCCAAGCTGTCGCTGAAGGGCTCTAGCAGGCCAGAGCATGGCAAACATGGCACCGGTAGGTTTTGTCCTCCGCCTTCCCTGCCCCCTTGCTAAATACTGTTAGTAACACAGTCACCAAGGTCTATTCCCTTACTTAGCCACTTCCCTGTCCTGATACTGACTACCAGCACTAATTAACAAGCCCAATCAAAACCAAACCTCCCATTCCAGCCCTGGGGTTTCTCCTTGTCCCTTTATCAACGGCCATTTGCCTATCAGCCAGGTCTGCCTTCTCTTTCCCCAGAGACTCTTTTGTCCATACCCCTCCCCCCTCTCTCTTGTCTCTTTTCTCTTCTCCCTTGTCCTCTGTCTCCAGACTTTGTCTCTTATTCCCTGCCCTTTGTCCCTCTGGGGCAAATAAATCTCCTTTTATTGAGAACTTGGTCTTGGTGTGTCCTGTTAGCCTGTCCTTTCCAGTCACCTCGATACATTCAGACTTATTTGCCCAGTATTCCCCCATGCAGTGCTTTTGCCTTTGAAGACGTCATTCTTGTTGACTTCTCTTCAGTCACCTTAGGTAGGTTGAGGAAGAATGCCTCATACACGTCTCAAGACAGGAGTAGCTCTGCTCAGTTGTCCATGCTCAGGATAGTCTAAAAGAAATCATATGCAATAAGTACCCCATAAGTAATGTTTAACTAGTTCAGCCACCAGCCCCAGGAGAAGACACCCATCAGTTCTCCTGAGCAGAGGGCAAGCTGCCTAGGACGACACAGGTGTGTGGCTCCCTATTCTATCTGTTCATCAGAAGCTGCCCGTCCCTGGCCTCAAGTCATCTCGGCATTTGGGCCCTAGCAGGTAGGAACATACATCCAAGTCAGTAGACAATCAGCTAAGGCTCCTCAGCTTAGCACCAGTCTGTGTATCGTTCAAGTTGCTATAGTGTCAACTCTTTGACCATGTTAGCTCTCTCCGACTCTCCAGTGGTTCTAACTGCCCTCCATTTCTCTTCCACAACAAATACCTCTCTGATGTGACTGCTTCTGCCACCAACTCACAGTGGAGACTCATTTACTTAATAGGATGCAGAGCAACTCTCTGAACTGCCTGCCTACAATAGGTGGTTCTTTGCAGGGTTCTCTGAGGTCATGCCACCTGCACAGCTTACCCTCCATGTTAAGTCTCTGTCCTGTGCCAGAAGCTTCAGGTCTGAGGCTCCAAGAAATACAAACTGGTGCTGGTTCCTAGGAGGCAAGTGGACCCAGCACTTTGCTTCTAATAAGTCTCCTCCCTCATTCCTGAATTGGGGGTGGGGTGTCTTATTGCAGCAGGGCCAGGTGTCTGGATTAGCACAGGGTGCCTTCAGAGCTCAAAAGCAAGGAGCCTTGTGATTAAGGAAGCCATTTGGGGAGGGGCAATCATAGTTTCACCTGCCTAGCAAGACATGGCTGGAATGCCAGACAGGCACCTCCCAGGGACAGAGGAAGGGCACCAGAGGCTAAATGTAGCGGAAAAGCAAGGTTAGTGAATTTAATGAGGTGATCTTAGGCAGCTTAATTCTCGAGATAGCCTGGGGCTAGAGGAGGAGCCCTGCTCAGGAAGTCTGGGAGTTAGGCATCTGCTAATTAGACCTCACAAAGCCTTTGTTTTTTGAAGTCTTGTTTGCACGGGCTGCCAGGTGGGTGGGAGGCTTTTTGTACCGAGTTCTCTTTTCTCTAATCTCTCCTTTTTGCTATCCTGCCTTTCTCCCCTACCCGTCCTGAAAGAGACTCTCCACCGCCCCCATTCACTCCAGCATTTCTACAAATGGTACACAAACCAAGCCACCAAACCCATTCTTCTGGGTTGATGAAATACAGGGCTGAGGACAAGGCTAGAGACAGCTCACAGGGGCACCACGTGCCCTTGGACTCTGCTGAGTCTGAACAGCTGCCATTGTGCCCAGACAGGTCTCTTTTCCCTTACCAAACCACCTCCCCATCGTGATGACCAGGGTGCCTTGCTGCACCTACGGGCTATAAACTCTCACTCAGTGGCGGAGGCTCACCTGTTCCCTTGCTAGAATAAACCCAAAGAGAAAGAAGGGGAGCTCCCTGGAGGAAAGTGGCCCATGAGCACATCAGGAAGGTCTCAGTTTCTTCACCTGTAAAGTGGCAGGCAGAAGAGGCCAGGGCTTGAAGGATGCAGAATTGGAGCGTTGACCTTGCCAGGAAGGCTGTGAGTGTCATGTCTGAGCTCTGAGGGCAGTAGAAGAACACCTACATAATTAAGAACAGCCAGCAATTAAGAACGGCAATAGGACATCTTTGAACCTGGATGCAGGAGTTGAATGCCTGCTCCCAGGGGACGACCCACCTGTGGAGAGCCTGCTCCCTCCAGTGGAAGGAGGCTGCTATGGCCAGCTAGAGGCCTGCCCCAGCTCTCAGGCACGCCTGTCCTCACTCTCCCTGTGAAAAGCTGGCGCACTTACAACAGAAAACAGACCCAGCCCAATCAAACCTGATGGTTTTATTCAAAACCATCTACAGTTTTGCATTTGGGCAAAATTTGTACCTGGTCATTCAGGTTTCAGTTCCCTTCTCCGTGAAAGAGACTGCTGCTAATCTCAGCTCAGCTGTTCCGTCACTGACCCAAGCTCATGGTGTGGGCCACCCTACTCATCCTCATAGCTGAGCCCCAAAGATTCCTTGGCCTCCTGGAAGGTTCGGGCTACTCCACAGCCTCCAGGTCAGCCCAGCTGCTGGAGAGACTGTCCCCTCGGTAGGGAATAAGAGGCAAATGAGAGGGCATATCATTACAAGTACCAGGCCGAGTGTCAGTCAAGCTCCAAAGTGGCTCACTTCGCCTGGTTACCTCCCCCACTCCCAGGGCACCCCCACCCTTAGCCGTCTTCCTGTCTTTGATCAGTCTGCACTTCTGGCGAAGAAACGGCAGCAGGGTTGGGGAAAAGAACATGGAGAAAAACGAGCATGTTGTGTGTGTTAGTTTACGTTGTAACGCCCCTACAGGGTTCAAGGGAAGTGTCCCCAGAATGATAAACACGCTCCGAGTCTCCTCCCCTCAAGGCCTATTGTGAACCAAGTTACAAATGCTGGAAACCTAGACTGGCTCTCTCCATCCTTGATCTGAGGTCACCTTGTCTTGCCTCCCACCCTGCGGTGTGTAGGGTCGCCACCGATGTCCGGTCCTACAAAGTGTGGAGCCATCTGGGATTTGGCTCAGTGGCCACTCTAAGGTGGCAAAACATGAACAGCAGATACCAGGATATCTGGACTCCCTTTCCCCCATGGTCCTATGAAATGAACAGTGGTCTTAGTAATCTCTAGCATCTTCCGAGTCCTTACTACATCAATGAAGTCCAGCTGTATACCCACATGTTGAATCCAATCAATAACCTAAGGAGACAAGTGTTATCAGTTTCCTAGAGTTTACAGATTGGGAAACTAAGGCCCAGAAGAGTTACTTTACTTGCCCAGTGTCACCCAGCATGACTCTAAACTCAGGCAGCATGGCTTCAGCGCCTGTGTATGTACACACGACACTAAATGGTGGCCTATGAAGACTCCAAATCCCCTTTCTGATTTGAGTGTTTATTACTAGGCAATATTCTGAGCTCTGTCTGTCTCTTGTTGAATGCTCCCAACAGCACTGTGAGGCAAACACATACTCTCCATATTACAAATAGAAAGAAGGAGGCTCAGAGAGAGAGTTATCTAAAGTCACAGAGATAGTGAGTAGCCAACTGGATCCAAAGTCAAACAGGATCTGAAATCTATATGCCTTTGGGTCACATGGCAGCTGCCTGTGTCCTGCCCAGAGACATTGAGGGAGTGCCTTCTTCTCCCATGCTAAAAAATGAATAGAGAGAATCAGTGATGGTCCCTTCTGTCTTGTCCCTGCTCTGATCCTTGGAAAAAGGACAATACTAGCTCTCTGCACTCTGCTTTTAGGGGGCCATGTCTGTTCTTCCCACACTCTCATGGGTGTGCCCTGCTGGCCTCTTCCTAGCTCCAGTGGAAGGCAAGGATGTACAGCAGACCCAGCGTGATGTGACATTTGGCCAAGAATGGCGATGTATTTATTAAATGAAACCGACAACTTTCATTAACCCAAGTAGACATTATTAAAAAACGCTAGTTGTCTCTGAGAAATGGAGTGCCCAGCTCAGGCTGGGAGCAGAGTATGCCTTGCATACTCTGAGATGCAGAGAGTGGGCTGGGCCTCTCTCCCAGCCTTCTGCAGTCCATCCATCATTTCCCGTGAACTGGACCACAGCCTGAGCTCCCACATCTCACTCTACTTTCTTTTGCAGTGACCACAGGCCCCTCTTCACTGCTCTCTGAACCATGAATGTGAACCCAGGCAGTCTCTGGCCAGGAGACCAGGGTTCTCTGTTATTGTGCCTGCACTTGGAGATGCAGCCACCCTCTGAGTCCCTGACTGAAGACATTGACTGCAGCATATTGAACCTGGTCAATAACTGACAAGGGTTAGGGTTAGGATTGCTGGCCAGAAATGTGGTTTAGTGGGAATCCCAATTTTTCAAACTACTGGAACCCATTATTAAAGAGAGTTATCCATGGGAACCTCCTTGGTGGAGAAGCAGGGAATGCAGGAGCCATGGCAAAAGGGTAGAAAGAATCCAGAATTGGAAGGACCAGTGGGACTACAGCCTGAGGCCACCCAGCCATACACTAACTCTGACTAGGAGTCATAGCTGAAGTGCAGGAGAACAGAACAATGATCAAATCTGCCATTGTGCACTTTACAAGATGTTTTTACACATACTATCACATTAGCTCCAAGTCCCCTGGCCGGCCAGCCAGCTCAGCCTGATCTGCCTGTCTTCGGATGTGGAGAGGGGGCTCAGGGGCTAAACACAGTTAGAAAGCTGTGCCCTTTCCTTCCTGCCCCTCCTCATCTCGAGGACCTCTTGTTTCTTTATGATCCAAAGATCAATGTCTACCTCAGGAGGAAGTCATTCTGTGCCACTTAGATGCACCACCATGGTCACCACAGCTTGAGGCAAAGCGCTGGGCGTGGCTTACAGCACACATCCGTAAGACCGCAGGCAGAACTGAACTACAGGGCCTGATCACCTGCTCCAAAATCTGTACCATACCAAAGGCTAAGTGGGGTTCTGCACGGGCTGGGGTTCTGCAAGTCAAGTACTTGTATGGAACCAGCAGTGGTAACTCTTGTTCTAAATACGGAATCGAGTAGGAGCTACTCATGAGCACATGGCAGCCAGGGCTTAGTGAACAGTCTGGTTTCAGAAGTACCAGACCTTCTGGAGGTTCTCCATGACTATTCTCACATGGGCTCTGTCTTAATTAGAGTTTCCATTGCTATGAAGGGACACCATAACCAATATAATTCTTATAAAGAACATTTAATTGGGGCTGCCTTACAGGTTCAGAGGTTCAGTCCATCTTCCAGGCAGAAAGCATGGCAGCATCCAGGCAGACCTGGTATTGGAGGAGAAGACTGTCTTCCAGGCAGCTAGGAAGACGGTCTCAAAGCCCACCTCCACAATGACACACTTCCTCCAACGAGGACACACCTACTCCAACAAGGCCATGCATGTTAATAGTGCCACTCCCTGGGCCAAACATATTCAAACCACCATAGGCTCTCACCTTTGTCAGATCTGGGTCATCATCTTAAGATGAGATGGTCCATGGTCATCCACTGAGGAGACAGCACAAAGACAAAAGGGGTAACTTAGTCACCTTTCTTGTCCCACCACCTTGCATCTTGCTTTTTGTAAAAGAGTGTCAATCAACATTAATGGATGACTAGAAAGGAAGACGGATTAAAGAGGAGAGAGGGAGCCAACTAAAAGGTGGGAGGTAAGATTATTTTTCCCTCCTAAAGTCAGCGCTGTGAAGCTGACCTTGTCTAGAAGCTAGTCTAAGGAGAGGTGAGCATAAACAAAACCCCGGCGGGCCTCAGAAAAACATGGAGTCTCTTTTGCCTCTCTGTTCCCTCATACCTCCCTTTCCTTTAGCATTCTCATCAAGACCAGATCTTCCAGTCTTCTGGGGCCAGGAAAAGTGACAACTGGCAAAACTGGCATGTGATGCGGCTCTCTGGCGTGCTGCAGAGCCTGGAATGTCAGCACAGCCAGCTGCATGCCATCAGTGCCCAATACAGGGCTCAGGCTCAGCTGCACAGCTCTCCCAGAGCCTCAGAGGCTCAGGACCCATTCCTGTTCCTTACAGTTCAGCAGTCTGTGGAAAGCTGGAGAGGCAGGGGCCAGATAGGGCAGGTCCCTGAGACCATGGCCCTGGCCTTCTCTCCTGCTGTCCCCTTCCTGTCCTTGTCAAATCTCTCATCCTTGAGTCCATTCACAATTGCCCCCAGGCCTGTTCCCAGAGCCCCTTCCTTACACTCAGAGTTGACTGTTCCTTTAGCCATTAGGAACTGGGGCTCCTGTCACAGGGGAGAGAGAGATTTCTCTCCACAGCTGTGGTGAAATGATGCCAGGATGCAGTTGGAGTTGGCATAAGCTCTCACCTGCCCATCTGGGTTCAACATGGATTTATTGTTTTAATCAAACTACTGAATGAAATGGGCCACCCTGTCTCTTCTCCCTGGCATGGGTGACAGCAGCTCAGAATCTATAGGAGAATCACAAGTGTGCAGACACCTCCTGCAATGGCTAATTGTGATTGTCATTTGATCACAATCAATTAAAATCAAGCAACTGGGCGCACCTGTAAGAGATTTTTCTTACTTGAACTGTTTGAGGTGAGAAAATCCACTCTAGATCTGGGTGGGCTACATCTTCTGGTTGTAGCCTGCATTAAAAAAAAAAGAGAGAGAGAGAGAACAGAAAAGAAAGGAAAACAAAAAAAGGGGCGGAAAAAAAACATGGAAGAAGGAAGCTGTTTGCCCTCGCTCTTGATGGCAAGTTCATCTATCTTGCTGCTGATGCGTTCCTTCACTGGTTTTAGAACCTACTTCTTCAGCATTCCAAAGTGTTCTAAAGATTAGCCTAGGCTTCCATCTTTGTGCACTGAACAACTATCTTAGCCTTTCTGTCCAGAGGCAACCACTGCTGGACTAGATGGACACAGGCCGTAGTCCACTCTAATAAATCCCCTTTTACTATCCATTCTATCCGCTCTGTTCCTATAGAGAATCTTGACAATGTGCCTGCAGCATGGCACAGGCCAGCACACGGACATGCATTCTCAGGACCCTCTAAGTCAGTGGTTCTCAACCGTCCTGATGCTGCGACCCTATAACACAGTTTCTCATGTTGTAGTGACTCCCAACCATAAAATTATTTCATTGCTACTTTGTAACTTCATAGCAATGTGCTACTGTTGTGGATTGGAATATAAATGTCTGATGTGCAGGACATCTGATATGTGACCCCTGTGGGGGTCATGACCCACAGATTGAGAGCTGCAGCTCTAAGTCAAAAGACCACAAATAGTGTCTCATCCAGGTATCTATGTGTTTGTCAACAACCCCACCAATGAGTTCCTGAGACCCCTGAAGACATGACCCAGGGAGGGAGGAAGCTGTTTTCACTTTGTGCTGTCAGTCTGGCCTTGACAATGGTTTTAAATGTGTCCAAAGTTGTTCTGAAATGCCTCCCCCAATTTCTTGCCTGACTTCCAGCCCCCCAGGTTTTCCCACCCAGCACAGTAAGCTGGAGCAAATGGATATATCCAAGTAAGGCCTTTGATGTCAAAATGAGGACCGTGAGCTGGGTGACAAAGGTCTGAAGAGATGACCAGTCAT
Organism: Uromys caudimaculatus; assembly: GCA_028551405.1. Lineage (NCBI taxonomy): Eukaryota > Metazoa > Chordata > Mammalia > Rodentia > Muridae > Uromys > Uromys caudimaculatus. The sequence goes on along the minus strand of CM052706.1, from coordinate 80,925,758 downwards.
CCATGCTAAGCACAGAACCACACCTATCCGTTCTGTGATGGAACTCGGGTCAAGTGACAAAATCAGAAGTTCAAAGAATTTTGAAGTTCAAGAACTCAGACGCAGGACTCTCCGTTGATCACTTAATAGCTGTGTGACCTCAGACACAACACTTGACCTTTCTGGGCTTTTTCCTCCTCTGCCTTGGGAGGATGATCGTAAGGATCAAATGAGGTGATGAGTTCAGGCAGGCACGGAAAAGCAGGAGGCACCTGCTTAGGGCTTCTCTGGCTTCATGCAGAGTACAGGAGGCCAGGAGAGTAAGGGGAAGCTGGGTTCCTGCAGACCCTCACCCCACAGGCGACACCGCCTGTCCACAAAAGCTCCAACAGTGCTGCCCTGCCTGTGGGAGGCCCTGTGCACACCATGAGTCCCCCCTCCTTGGTGTAAAATTCATCAAAAGGCAAACAGCAGTACTGCGGGGCTAACCTCCTTGTATGGGTCCTCCTGTCAGTAAACAAGCTCCGCCATTCAATCAGCTCCAGTGCCTGTTGATCATGCTACAGCAAGGGCCGCAGTCCTGTGTGGCCTAGTGTCTCTGGCTTTGCTGGGAGAATCAAAGCAGCAGCCTTGAGTGACTGGGTTTCATCTCACATCTCTTGTCTCCCGAAACTCGTGCGGCTGTCTCCCAATCCCTCCTGTGCACCCTGTTTCCCTCCTCTACTGTGCCACACTACCCTTGTGGGAGGAAGGGCCCTTCCGGAGCAGCTCTGTAGCTAAGGGAGCCCCTTCTAGCATCTTTACTGCAGGGAGTGTAATTCTGCAAAATGCTCCATGGGAGGGGCAGAGGGTGGCATTAACCACCACAGGAGTGTCTAGGAACATGAGCGGAGATGCAGTGACCCAGAAGCATGGCCTGGCAAGGCCTAAGCCAGTTGTAGGAGTCAGGGCCTCCTCTCTGGCTTCTCCCAGGCACCCAGGGAGAAACCAACTGAGCAGTGAGGGAAAAGCTGGCTTCTGTTTACAGCCATCTATCTCCCATAATTAGCCATTTAGGAAGAAAATAGCCTTCAAATTCAAAGGTAAATTGACTTACATTGGGATAATAACGTTTGATTGAGCACGGGAAGTTCATCTTCAAAGTATGAGAGCAAACAAATTGCTTTTCTTCCCCAGTGCTTGGAAAGAAACAAAATGAAATTGCAGGTGCTCCGGAGCCGTGTGCCAGTGCCTCCCGGCCCTCAGTGGCCCTGGGCTCCACACTGAAGCAAGGGCTTTGGCGGCTCTTCTGTTTCCGTGCGGGTCTTTTGCTGGTCCTTGTTCTGAGGATCTTAAAATTATACTGCCTCCCATCAGTGTGGCAATCAGTTATTATTGTCAACAAGAGCATGAAGGGACATCAAATCCCTCCCTTCCATGGAGACGGTTCATAAATGCACTGCTTTATTGATTCTTCAATTGCAGAGCTTGCTCCCCACTTTAGCTTCCGGGAGCACTGGGGCACGGGTGAGGGATGACGCAAGGATCAAGAGTTTGAGAGTTTGCTTCAGCTGGGTCAGAGCTCCTGGGTGATTTCCTTGTGAAGGCTGAGCTCTGTGAGGCAGGGGATTTGTAGAAGGGAGAACAGGTAAGAAGTGGCCATTCCAACATGGAAACGGATGGCTCTCATGAACCAGGTGATAGAAGAGAGCCTGAGAGAGCGCTGCCAGAAGCAAGGTATCACCAGCCACGCCCCTTCTGGCACCTTGGATCCTGGCAAAATCCTCCCTTGTATTTGGATTCCTAACAGAAACCAGATTGCATCAATGGAGTCCTTCTTCAGCCCTGATAACATGTATCTCTTACTGTGAGTCTTTGAGGTAGTGAAAGGGTTCAGACTTGAGAGTCTGTGCGCATGTGCAGGGGCAGGCATGCGCACCTGCTCCACTGTCAGCCAGCTCCCCCACACTCTGACAAAACCTGGAAAAGAACAGCTTAAAGGAGCAAGGGATTTTATTTTCTGGCTCCTAGATTTGGAGGTTTCAGTTCGTGGTCACTTGGCCCCATCTCTAGGAGCCTGTGCTGGGGGAGGAACGTGATATTGGGAGCATGTGGTAGAGCATAGCCGTTCACTTTCACCGAGGTCAAGAAGCAGAGAGCGAGGGATACAGCTGGGTAGTGTGTACCTTTCAAAGGCATGATGCCCCCAGTGAGGGACTATCTCCATGTAGGCCCCACCGCTTACTGCCTGCCTCCTCACTGTCTGCCTGTAGACCATTTGACTATGACCCATCCGTGGATTGATTGACTGGTGAAATCAGAACCTTCACAATCCGGACACCTCCGAACACTGCTATTCTGGGTGTGTGACAGGGAGGTATTTTAGATCCACTGGCTGGTGGCATGAGAGTTGAAAGAACCCGAGTCCAGGTAGGGAGGGGGGAAAACACAGAAGCACATTTCTCCTAATAAAGCCCCCAAATCCACTTATTTCAGGGTTAAAATCATCAGCTTCTGACAATTCACATTCGTTATCTCCAGATTTATGTGGGTCATGAATCTAGATGTGGCTTAGTGAGTTCCCACTTCACCTCCTGAGGCTGCTGTGGAAGCACTGGCTAGGGCTTGCCTAGGGCAGGGTGTGGGGCAGTGCTCTGTGACAGGCAATCTGGCACCAGGTCGAGCACAGGCTAAACTCCCGGGTGACCCAGTGGGGCAACCCACAAGGGACCGAAAAGGGTTTCACCAATGCTCCCTGGAGGCCTTCTGGCTCCTGTCAAGTACAATCCCCTACAGCCTCCTGTAGAAAGGTCTGTCATGTGAGGTCTGTCATGTGAGGTTTGTCACGTAGGACCTGTTGTCAGACCCCTGACCCACCCCTCTTCAGGTAGAGGTGTGGCCACACAGCCCCAACCTATCCCCAGGTTAATGAGACACCTAGAGACTTAGCCATACCCCTTCCAGTTACTATTTCTGCCTCGCCTCTCCCGGAGGGAGCGGGGATACAATTTCATACACGCCACTCATCACGATGTCAATAAACATCTTAGAATTATGGACTGTCTGTTCATCTTGGCCCGCTGTGGGAAGCCAGGGATCCTGCCTTCAATTAGGGAGCCGAGTCTAATCTCTCGCCGAAGGCGTCCAGAGTCTCAGCGCTTCATTCACCCAAGCCGAAGCAGCTAGCCTGGTGCTCAAGCCACAGACCCGGTCCGGGCGGGAACCCTGGCTAGCCTGTCTGCAGCACCCAGGGGCGTCTGTGGTGCCCCAGGCTGAGAACCCACGGAGACAGCGGCCATGTGATCCCCAGAATGGCCCCCCCAACCCCCCACCTGCCTGTCAGACTGTGGGCAGAGGAACGTGGCCACTTCCCCGCTTGTCCAGTCCCACCCAGAGCTGCAGCACCCGGGATGGACACGTGGGGCTTCTCTCCACCGCACTGGATTGGTCCCACAGCAGAGTGTGTTCCACTCCTGTTCTTGTAGCTAAGGGCTGGATTTGGCTTTGTGGAGGCTGGTGGCCAGGTTGTCACTGTGGTTCACTGCATAACAGTCAAAGATCACCCTCAGTACCTGCTACAGATATCTCTTCTGGTTTCTTCTTGCCAACACCAGCAGCAGAGGAAAGACCAAGAGAGGAGGACTCCAAGACAGGTTGGAAGCAGCATCTGTCTCCTTTACTCTGTCCTGTTAGAGGGAAGCAGGTTACCAGGCTGGACTGACTCTTATGAGAAAGTAAAGGCTGTAGTTGGACCTTGAATGTCCCCAAAGACCTTATGACCTGCCTACCAAGAGATGGTAATGGAAACTTTAAGAGGTAGAGCCTAGCTGTCAGTCTCCTGGTCACTGGGGACATTCACTGAGGGGGTCTGTGAGACCCTCTTCTCTTCCTTTCTCTCTCACTTCTTGACCTTGAGAAGGGCCTTGTACCCCCTCCATGAATCACTGCCATGGGTCCAGCTATAAGCTAAATAAATTATTACCACTAAGACCATCATCCCAAGCCACCTCTTCTCTTTGAAACCTGCTTGCTTACCTCATGGGTACTTATAGCCAAGGAAAGCTGATCCAGCTAGGGGTTTGTGCATGGAATCGGGGTATCTGGGGAAGCTGCTGCCACAGGACCTTGGTTAGCCTGTCACTTGCAGATTTTAGATTAAGATAAAAACTAGCCAGAAGTCCTGGTCTTGGGGCTCTTTCAGGGACCCTCAATCCCCAAGAAGGCTCAGCTTCAGAGAGCACTGGGGTGTGGGCGTGTGAATTCAGCTTCCGTAGACAACAGCTGACACTGTAAAGGCTCGCAACAGCCCCAGGTAGAGGTTATCACTCAAAAGAAAAGCCTGGTTCTCTGCCCAGGCGTCTGTGTGCCTGACCTGGACCCAGGTAAATGCCAGTAGAGGAAAGAGATGAGAGAGGCCATGCAAGGGGGTGAGAGGAATAAACAGCGTAAGAAGGATGAAGGACGGGGACCTTTTCATGAGAAGTGTTAGAGGAAAGGAAGAAAAAGAAAAGAGATGGGGAGTAGAACCGCCGGAGCTGCTCAAGGCTGGCGCACCAGGGGCCGAGACACCCAGCCTGGGACAATGCAGCTGAGACAATGGAAGATGCTGGAAAGCCCTGGAAATAGGGGCCCAGCACCGCTCCCTGGACGTCTTAGCAGATTAATAAGGCTTTTGAGGACTCCAGAAACGTCTTTGTGAGTCAGAACCTGACAGAGGCCGATGTGGGGTTCTTTGAAGCCTCTTTTTCAGCTGCTTGAAACCGCGGACTCAGACGCTCTGTGCCTGTGAGGAGGGGCAAAGCCTGGGCGAGCCAGGAAAAGCTATTGTGTCTCTAGAAAATGGGATCCCACAAGGGGAGTTCATAACAGCCGTGAGCTAGCCATTGAAGTCGGAAGGCAGGCACATTCTTAGTTCAAGCACAATGATCTGGCCAGACAATGAGAGGGAAGCAGCCACTTCTCACACACAAAAGCCATGACAGGGCTGAGAACATTCTGGGAAGCCTAGGAGTGGGCTCGCCGGGCAAAACAGGAATATTACTCTGGCTATACTAAAGAAACTGAAATGCAGAGACATTAAGAGCACCTCGGGAGTAAATGAAAGTGTGGCAGTCAATCTGTGTCTGTTTGACATTCACTGATTTACAATAGAGATCCAAAGTAATGGGCAGTAGCCTAAGCAAGGGAGGGACTACGTTTTCTCTCACATGACAAGAAGTCTAGGGGTACACAGGAAACCCATCATTGGCACAAGCTTCTGCTCTCTTGTTACAACCTCACAGTCATAAAATAATTGCTGAGGCTCCAGCTATCAGCTCCACATTTCAGGCTGAAAGACAAAAGGGACAGAAGCACAGTTGGGGTATGCTCAAGTGAATTAGTTATCTTTAAAGAAGCCACCCCATTTCCCTACCTTATTGTTATCCCTGGTCATCTTGTTATTATTATTTCTCATTCCCCGCACTTACCTTTTCAATGAAGCTAGGAATTTCATAGTTTGGAAATTGGGGTGTATTGCCACAGTAACATAAATACTCTGGTGCTACATAACCGGTAGATAATACAGGTAAGCTAACTTCCGCCCAAGACTCCAGCTTCCTGAATCTAAATCCAGAATCCTTTTCATTCTGATACTGCCTGTGGCTACCAGGGGCAGCACATGGCCCAAGTCCCCTGGCCTTAGCACAAGGTCTCAGTTCACTGAATTATCCCCATCCAAGGTCTGAAGCCCTCGAGCTGTTGGGCAGGCCAGGTGACCCATCCCTGGGATACAGCACAGGCTACTCAGGTTCTCTTGAGTCTCTTACTGCCCCAAGGCCTGAGCAGGACTTCTGCAATGGGATATCACTGTCCAGAGGAGATGGGATGCTGTGGGAAACAAAGGCAGTGAGGCCCACTATCGCCAGAACTGCATTTCCACATGGTCACGCTGATCAGGCTCTATAGACAAGAGTGCAGAAGAGCCCGGGGCCTTGTGCAGGTTTGTGTTATCTCCCCATGGCATCCCACTGAAACTCGGTGTTCTGGGCCAGGGACATGGAACTAAAGGGGACAGCATAGAGATGGCGGGATGGGGCTTGCCCTTTGAGACCAAAATAGTTTGTTGCTCCCACATGAGCAAGTGGCAGGACAGTGTGACAGAGCTGTCCTTTCCACCAGCCTCCCTGCCCCATCTCCAGATTCCTTCTTGTGACATTTCCAGTTACACAGCCCCTGTCTCAGAACCTTGACTTTGAATGTCTCTTCATATTGGCCTTGAAGAAGGCAGTGTCATCAGTGACCTTTGGAAAAGACCACGGGGGCTTAATTAAAAACTAAACTTGGCCTCTTAATTCAGAGGGTCCTGATGACTCCCTGGCACTGACATGTGCTCAGCCTTGTCAGCTTACAGGAGGCTCATGGCTCTGCCCTTTAGTGTACCCAAGCTATGGAGCCATAATGACTGATAGGCCCAGGATCCAGGGCCACCCATGCCACTCCTAGAAGAAGAGGCCCTGGCCACCAAGAGCTGGCCTCCAACAAGGCTGGATCTGGGACAGTGTAGGCGTGGAGGGACCTCTCCTACTCCTGTACCACACAGCTGCCGTACCCAAAGTGAAGATGCATACTGACTTTCCTCATGTGGCTGTTAGAAAGGACAAGACCCAGTTATGCTTCATTCTGTTTCTCCACCAATTGCTAATGAGTCCCTTAGGCCTGCCTCTCCCATTCATCCTCAGAGGCCATCAAAATAGCCTAGAGGACCAGAGAGGACAGTTTCTGTCTTTCCCCCTCTATCCTACATGTGCCTGTTCAGTACATGGTCTTAGAAAAGTGTCAGTAAACACTCTCATTGGCATCAGGCATCTTACACTCAAGTTTCAATGGTATCACCCATGATACCTGACACCTCACACCTCTCTCTCTCTCTCTCTCTCTCTCTCTCTCTCTCTCTCTCTGTGTGTGTGTGTGTGTGTGTGTGTGTGTGTGTGTCATTTACAATGATCTTGCATTTTTTTATATAAGCACAAGAAGCAGTCACAAAAACTGGGAAAGGACACCTAGCTCGGTGGCCGTCAGGGGGCTCTGCATGCGACCACAGATGCTGCCAGCCTGGTGGGTGTGTTCACACTGCAAACCCGTGAGTGCAGCTTTGTGCTGAGATGTCAGGGACAGGGACAAAGCAATAGCCACAGTGTCACTAGGCATGAGAGATCAGCTCTGCTGCTGCTGTTCAGGTGTGTGGTCCAAAGTGTGAGCAGAAGCACTTACCCATGTGACACTGTCATGGCTCTCAGCACTTCCGGGGAAGCAGAACACGGGTGAAGGCATGCAGGTAGTCTGAGAAGGTTGCATGTTGCGTGCTCTCGAGAAGACATAAAGCACTCGATACAACCCTGCCCATTCACACATGCTGGCCAGCACAGAGCCTGTTTCCTCTTCCCAACCACATCTGTTCACTGCCACCTCAGTGTCACTAAAAACATAGAAAGAATGTCACAGGAGGATGTTTGGCCCTCAAGCCACGGTCTCCACATCACTATTCCCCTGCTAGAAAGAAAAGGGTCGAAAGATGGCATTCTCCCCACTGCTGACTGGCTGTGAGACCTTAGTCAGTGTGGGATCTCTCTGGGCCTCAAGCTCTACCTCTGTAAAATATGACTAAGAGCTGGTGCATCTGCAAATGAACATTTTCTGTTTCCTTTCACTGTTTCATGTAAGGATTTACTGAGCATCTAGCGTGTGCCAGACTCTGTATTTGGGATGGTGTGTGGCAGTGGGCAGGGCATGATGCTAGGTCTTCATGGGCATAAACCTTGAACGTCAGGATAACGGTGCCAACAGGACAGGTGCTTGAGTTTGGTGTCCACCTCTGAGAGGAGAGCTTCGTTGCAGGCAGGGCCATGAGTCAGGCATCTTCAGCTTTGAACAGAGACCATTCCCCATCCTGGATGCTTACAACTGCATGGAAATTGTGGGCACACTTCCGCTCCTGCAGGAACCACAAAGCCAGCTGTGCCTTCAGTCGGACGATGTCTCTGCCGGCAGAGCTGAAGAGGTTGGGGAAGTCCCAGGACCCCACGTGCTTCAGAGTTCATCAGTCTTGTTATTCTCCATGTCGGAAGTGGGCAATGCAGCCTGGATGGGAGGCCTCGGGAGAATGATGGCCAACTGGGTCTCTTTGGACAGGACACCTCACATTAGTCTTGGCTTTACCACTGACTAGTGAAGCCCTCAGATTCTCCGAGTCGCCGTCTAAGGGTTGCATAAGACAAACTTTACGTGTTGTGTAAACATTTCATTTAAATCAAAGGCTAGGATCCAAAATAAGAAGGGAGAAGGCCAAGATCAGAGTCTCCTGGCCTCCCAGCCAGCAGCAGCTCCTGTTCCTTCTTGCCCAGAACTCTGCCGGGCAGACTCAACCTTGCCAAGAGGCTCAGCCGGATCTCCCCTTCAGACCGTCCCCAGCACTCCAGTGGGCTAAGAGCTTTGGAAAGAAAAGAGAAGGTCAATGAAGTGGATTTCAAGAGCTCTCCAGCCGGGCTGACAGCCCACAGACCTTGCCACTGTCCCCACAGCTGCAGGAAAGCAGTACCGCAGCAGCTGAGGGCACCCTGCCTCCACAAATGGTGCCTGCCTCCTCAATAAAGGACACTAAGAGCCTTGGATCTTCTCACCAGGAAAACCCAAGGGTGCCAGGGCCCAGGCAGCTGTGAGATGGCTTTGTCAGACAACTGGCTTCTCCTCCCAGAGGAACAGGGAGCTACTGGAACTGAGGGCTGAGAAGCTTAAGGTGGACTGCAGCACAAAGGAGCAAGTGACTCCCAAACAAAGAATCCTTTCTCCTCGTTGGCTCATGGGCATGGTTTGTCAGACTTTGTGTGTGTCCTAACCGGAGTGGCTGCCCTGGAGACCCTGAGGGGCTGGACAGAGAAGAGATGACTGGAGTTAAATTTAAAGAATGGGGCTGGCCTTAGAGACATCCCTGCTGGGCCTCATTGGACCACTCCCCAGGCCTTTGAGGCCTGGAAGAGAAGAAGGGCTGCCCTGGCCTCAACAGTTGAGGGCTATCAGCAATGCTATGGGAAGTAACCTCCCTTCCTGGGGAGTACCTGCCTCAACATCCCTCCAATTCTCATACTCTTTGGACTTCCTTCCTCCTTCCTCAGCTGAGGAAGTCCCACATCATCTTCAGCCCCTCCAAGAAGACAGATGCGAAGGAAACAGGCCTGTGGCTAGTTGGGGGCCACTATGCCAGTGCACAGAAAAGACAGAGCCCAGTAAGACCAAAGGTGCAGGGCAGGGCTCTGCAGAGCCTAGCTAAGCTACCTCCATCTTTTTATGTCGCCTGCCAATCTCCAGCATCTACCTGCATCCTCTCTGAGTGGGCTCTGGATCCATATCTGCGCTTCAAGAGGAAGCTCCTTCACATCACCTGGCATGCCCAGTGTCACCACAGACAGAGTACCAGTTCAAAGGATTAGGGGAGTGACTTCCTGCATGTCTGAGAACTGCATCTCAGTGGGCATCTCAGCTTTCCGTAGTCACAATACTTCATGCGAACCCACCAAAATCTGTGAAGCTGTGGATAGAATACCCCCTAAAGCTACATGCATAGCTTCTAAAGATTAAAGGACTACACCAGGCCCACAGATCCTGCGTCCGAGCTTGCGCAGCCTCCCTGAGGCCCTCTCTCTAGATTACCTCCTGCATTCAGGGCAAGGTGGCTTCTGGGAATGACTAGCAGGCTGCAGTTCATGCAAGCTAATCTTTACAAGTGGGTAACCCTTGTCTGTCCTGTCCCCAGAGAGTCAGGCTAGTTGGTCTCACCCACCTACTCTTTTGCCTAGCCCTTAGTCCCCACAGGGAACAACCACCTGATCCCCAGTCCCCAAATGTGGGAATTGGGGTGTGCTAGGGTTTAGGACTCAGGGCTCTGGACTGAAAGATAAGTCTGCTGGCTGATACAAGCCAGAATGAGAGGGAACAGTAGAAATGTCAGTGCTCTGTAGCCTCCCAGAAAACATGCTAAATAAAAGTAAATTTCAAGTCACCAGTTAATAATGACTGAGCAAGCTCAGTGATCAGTGCTTTAGTCAGTTACCAGATGGGAACTGACTGAAGGGGAACACTCCACCTGACCAATGGCGTATGTCCACACAGGATGACCTATAAAGGACACACCTTGGTCCCCGGGGAGCCTGTAGTATGAACTTCTCCAAAGTCCTGCCTTTTATGATGGGAGAACCAGGCCAACAGGCAGCTCACCTGTGAGAGGTAGATCCGGGCTTTAGCAGAGAAGTTCTTTGTGCAAGCTTCCTCCTCGTGTAGCTGAGCCATGAGGTCTTCCCATAAGCATCATAGGCACACCTCCCTTCCAGCAGAAGCAGCAGCTCCAGACGCCAGGATGCACTGCTGTGCCTTTTACCAGAGCTGAGTCTCCTTCTCAGGTTCCTTCCTGGCTCTTGGCTCCAGCCTTCCTATCCCAGAGCACAGAGAACGGAGCTTTACCTGGAATGAATGCCAAGTTCTCAGCCTCCCCATGGCCTCCCCATATCCCAGCCCTTATCCAAATGAAAGGGCTCTCTCTTCCCTCCCCCTCCCCCAGGTCCCTTATTCAGTATAGCAGTCTCTTTGAAGTTCTGATCAGCCCACAGTCCTGGGTGGTGATCACTTCCTGTCCTAAACTCAGAGGTGATGTCATTGTCCTTCCCACCCCAATATGTTCTATTCTAGACCCAAGGCTTCTCAAGAAAACTCTGTGCCCCCCCCCCCAGGAGACTAATATCCCTGGAAGGGTGAATTTTGACAGTCCAGTCTCAGCCACCCCTACTACCTAGTTGTGTGAACTTCAACCCAGTTTTCTCATCCATATAAGGTTATGACGATTCCTGCTCCACTATATCATTAGAGAAAAACACCTGAAATGACCTGAAGTCACCAGAACTCAGTGTATCTAAGCCCCACCCAGGCCACCCTACAGAAGGTTCTGGGATTTTATTTCATTGTCTACCTATGTGTGTAAGCAAGGCACACACAGATACATTAGAGCCCCCTCTCTGGAAGGTCCAAGACCATGCAGCTCTACCCATAACAAAGCATTGTAGCACCATCTGGGGGGGGGGGGCGGACAGGACCAGCAAGAGGATGGGGCCACATGGACTCCAGGAACAGGGAGCTGGCATGAACTCGGATGCGGGCTGCTCTTACTGCTTTTAGACTTGCAAATTCATAGCCACATGCAAGTTACTTAAACTTTCTGATCCTCAGTTTCCTCACTGGTAAAACAGAGTGTGATAATAAGTGATAAGCAGTTTGATATTGTCACCACAATACCAGAGCTCATGCTGCCTGTCAGCACAGACACCAATGATCAGACACGGGAGTTGAAAAAATCAGAGAGGCAGCAATCTGGGAAGGTGGAGGTGGGGTTCAACAGCCACCCTCACATTCTTTCCCTCATCTGCAGCTGACACCTTCTATAAGAAATGGAAACAAACTCTATCTAGCAATCATCCTGAAGTCAAGTTGTATTGCTCTGGACAGGTGGTCAGCCCTGAGTCTGAGATCCATGGTGTTGATGTGTCTCTGTCATGTGCCACGCTTTTTCTTTTTATCTATGTGTGTGCATATACGTATACATGTGTATGTGTGTGTGCATGTACATGTGTGTGTGTGTGTGTGTGTGTGTGTGTGAGAGAGAGAGAGAGAGAGAGAGAGAGAGAGAGAGAGAGAGAGAGAGAGAGACCCAAGGTCACTGGCTCTCCCATTCCTCCTAAGATACCCTCTACCTCACATCTAGGTTAAAAGCGAACTCAGAACTAACAAGTGGTTAGAAGCGTTATTTATGTGATCCTTCGTTAGTTATGACATATGCATATTGATTCCTATCTATAATATGAAGTACAGTTGTGTTCTTCCAGTACAGAATCTAAAAACAAAAAAGTACCCCTGTCCATCTTGCCATATCAATGTATTTTAAAGGGGGGTGGGGGCATGCTGTCAGGGACATGCTACATGACTAAAACATCCATTAAAATGTTGATGGTCCCCTGTCCACCACCCTCCCCTGGACTTTGATTGAAGTCACTCTGAATATTCCAGATCTTTCTAGTCGTTCTGTCATGGCAATAGGACTTACATTACCCAGCATTCTATCGCTGTGACAAAATACCTACATAATCAAGTTCCTAGGAGAAAAGGTTTATTGCAACTGGCAGTTGCAGAGATCTAGGTAGTGGGGGCTTGGCCCTGTTGCTTTGGGTGTGTCGGTATTGCGGTGGGTAAGCATGATGGATAACCCTTGTCTACCCTAGAGCCGGGATGCAAAGGAAAAGACAGGAGGAGGCTTGCGCCCCAGTAGCCACTTCTAAGGTATGCCCCTTTAAACCAGCTTCCTTCCACTTAGTAAGCCCCTCCTCCTAAAGAGTCCACCGCTCCCAGTGATGCATCAGTCTGGGGTGGTCCTTCAGCACATGGGCCTCAGGGAGCATTCAGGATCCAAACTCCAGCATCACCTCAGGGCTGCCTTAGATCCAGGTGTGACTGAGCTGTGGGCAGGATGTGTAAAGCTGTGTAGGAAAACCACAAACCCTACTCCTCCCCTACTCTACCACGAATGGACAATGGGACTTTCAAGAAAATACAGAATTGCTTTGGGAACCTCTGACTGATCAGCCCTGGGAAGTACCGTAGCAATCTCCATGTTAGGCACTCATGGGACCCACGCTGCACAGACTACCTCTCTCTAGAGCGCATGCAGTTCCACCCCACTGGACGCATGCCTTTGGGCTAAGGAACACACCCTTGGGATGAGACTGGCCACTGACCTCCAGCCAGTTAGACTAGAGCAGTTTAATACACATTAGGGCTCTCGATCACTCAGTAATAAGACAGGACCTCAAGGGAATGGGGCAAAACAAGACACACAGGACAAATAAATTTCACCGGGAGAACTGGGCTTAGTAAAGCAAATCTGGGGTCTGTTGCCATGAGGGAGCTGTCCTGAGCAGTCGGGTGGCAATACCGAGACATCTCAGAAGAGGAAGGCCGTTGCATCCCCAGCCTCTGTGACCAGCTAGAGGTACTGTTCAAGCCTTCATTACACTCTCCGTCACCTTCCCACTGAGGCTGAAATAGGGGCGGGTTGCTCTCTGAGCGCTGGCATTCGAAAGCTTGTCAGTGGCGATGTCCTTCACTGGCTGTTTTGCCTCCTCCCAGGCCCCACTGGCTTGAATATCAGGTTCTCTTCCCTCTACCGCAACCACTGTGAGTCGTAGCTGAGCTGAATGCAGTCACCGCAGACTCAGCCTACAGAGTGGCTTGGCCTCCTGTGGCCATTTCTGGAGCCCTTGGGGAAGTCGTAGAGCTGACTAAGCAGCCCATTAGAAGGCTCTAGGGTTGGGGAGTAGCAAAGTGGGACAGAGACCATTGTAACTGCAAAGGAATAGCCTAGATTGAGGGCAGTAACACCCTAAATTTTGCTTAATCTATCTGGCCATTTCTGGGATATGTCTCTCTCTGTCTCTCTGTCTCTGTCTCTATCTCTGTCTCTGTCTCTCTCTCTCTCTCTCTCTCTCTCTCTCTCTCTCTCTCTCTCTCTCTCTCTCTGTGTGTGTGTGTGTGTGTGTGTGTGTGTACAGGTACACATGTGGAGATCGCAGGACAACCTTGGGTTGCTCCAGACCTGTCCACCTTGCTTTTTTGTGAGACTAGGTATCTCACTGGTCTGAGGCTTAGAGACGAGGCTCAGTTGACTGGTCAGAGAAATCCAAGGATTCAGCTACTCTGCCTCCCAGTGCTAGGATTCTGAGCACACACCACCACTTGGCTCTTTTCAATGTGAGTTCTAGGGGACAAACTCAGGTTCCCATGCTAGTGCAACAAGCATTTTGCCAACTGGCTCTCTTCCCAGCCCTGGACTCAGTTCCAGAAGTAATACTAAAGAGGGATATTGACAAAGCAGAAGACATCAAAGTAGTTAAGGTCAAAAGACCCTGTGAGATGAGAAAGGCAGCATAATCCTCAGTGACCCACACTTGGGATCTCATTTAAGCTTAGTAAGTGCTCATCAGTGCAAGCCAGAGGCGCTGTCTATACTGGTGTTAGTGTCAGCATCTAAGGACCGTGGTGTGTTCTGCTGTAGTCTGACTTGTTTGGAGCCCCATCTTAAGGACAAGACACAGTGACAGAGGCGCTTCCAGTTAGTAACTGAAACAGGCCCTCGTGCAGCAGCGAAAGCATCAGGACAGGGTGAGCAAATCCCAGGGCACAGGCATGAGTCTGGCAAGGTAGCAGGACAGAGTGGGTTGAGGGATAGGACACGTCTGACAGGCTTTGATAACTGCTACAGAAGTGGGGAAACTGAGGCTGGAAGGTTAAGGCCTACACCTTCCCCTTGAGGAGATTGTACGCATCATGGAGGACTCTGTAAGCTAGAGAAGGTATGCTTAGGTTTGTAAGCGCATTTCTTTGTCTCTGTTAACGAGCCATGCATTGGCTCATCAGTCAAGGGTTAGAGGCAGGATCACCTCTAGGTTAGCACTCGATTTCCTTGGGTAGGAGGGCATACCATTTGCACAGAACCTGCATACATCTTCCCACATACCTGAGATCATCTCTAGTTTCCATAAATACAAGATAAATCCCACGTAAATAGTTGCTGGAATGTATTGTTGGGGGGATAATGATGAGAATGATGTTTGTACGTGTTCAGAGCAGGTGTGATTTTTTTTTTAAAGGCGCCTTTTATCTGTGGTTGGCTGAGCCTGCAGAGGCAAGTGTGAATGGGAAGGGTGGATGCAACCTCTCTGAGCAGCCACTTCCTCACTTGAATAGGAGAGTAGCTACTTCCCAAGATGAGTGGTAAAGAGGAAAAGAAGCACTTAGCAAAGCGTTAGAGGCAGGCAGCTCCGGCAGAGCGCCAGCTTCCCCGTCTTACAAGATGGTACCTAGTCTAGGAACCTGGGGCTCCGAATACTAGTGGGCTCCACATGCTAGCTGCCACCATCCTTCCTGCCCTGGCCAGGAGCACTATGGGCCACCCACTGTGGTGTCCAGATGTGAGGGAGGCAGCCACAGTTGCTACTCCCCTCCCCAGCAGATGTGGCTGCCAGCCGACCTCCTTCAGCTCTGGAGGGCTTGGAGGGCCCTTCATTGCCAGGATGCTATTTGTTGTCCCTGCTGCCAGAAAAGAAATATTGTCTCCTGCCGGAGCCACGGGAGGCTGACACCTCAAGAGGCTGTGGCTCAGGGATGGCAATGATTGCTCTGCATTTTGTCTGTTTGTTGGGAGGCAGATAGGGAATTGCACTTTTGGGTGTCTCCGGGGTTTGGAGAAACTCCTTGAAGAGTGTGTGCCAGAATCCACACCCCAAGTGCTGCTCTTTCTTACTGCAGCAAGCTCCCTGCAGGCATGACTGATGCCTTTGGTTTTCTCTGGTTCCCTGGATTGTGCTCAGTTATTCCCGTGGGACAGAAGTCAAGCCTCACTCAAAGCCATTCACTCAGCGGCATGCATTGTATTTTCCTGGGCACCTCCTGACCTTCCAGGCTGTGCTCTGAGTCAACTCCCTGCCTTTGTGTGTCTTACCTTTGATCTGGGAATGCTGATATCAAAGCAAGAGTGTGGTACATTGTACAGACTGTGAGCAGCACAAAGCAGGGATTACAATAGGCAAACCAGGGGTACCCTGGGCATGCATGCTTCACGGGGCTCCAAAGGAAAACTTCACCCTGGGCTCCTTCCCACTCTGGACCTCAGCAAGCCTCCCCTGATACCATGCCAGCCTGCTCTTCCAAGGAAGTAGATGCCCCAGACACACCTGTTCCCACCTCTGCCAGCCAGACATCCTTCTCAGATGGCTCATGTAACATGAATGTATGTATGCATGTATTTACATGCGTGTATGCATGTATCATGTATGTATGCGTGTATGTATTATGTACACATGCATGTATGTATGTATTATATATGCATGTATGCACGTGTATATTCATATATGTATGTATGCATGTATGTATTGTGTATTCATGCATTTATGTTTTATGTATGCATGCATGCATGTATTATGTGTGTATGTATATATGTATGTATGTATTATACATACATGCATGCATGTATTATGTGTGTATGTATATATGTATGTATGTATTTCCCATTCAAGACTCTCTGGTAAAATAGCCAAGTGCATTTATTCCCATTTGTGTGGATTGGAAAGACTGAGTTCTGAGGGCTGAATGACAGAGGCAATGTCCCACAGACAGAAGTTGACCAGTTCAACTTTCCATGAAGCTCTTAGTCCTCTGCAGTGCTGTCTCCATGCCCCTGACCTCATTCCACCTCCACACAAGCTCACAGCCAAGAGCAGCTCACGACAATGAAGACTCAGAGAGCTTCAGTGCCTGGCCTCAGATCACAAAGCTTGCAAACAGCAGACCAAGGACTTGCTTCCCATCTGCCTCACAGCTTGGAGCTCCTGCCTACATCCCAGACCCCGAGGCTTCCTGACAACCTCTTTCTCCTTTGAAAGCTCTCCAAAGGCAGAGCTCCTCTCTCCCCTCCCTGCCCAGCCCCATCTTTTCTTGGTCTTCTTCACTCCCTGAATTCAATCAGCCTCGTGAACAGTTAAAGAGAAGAGAAGAAGATAGATGGCACTAAGGATTGTGTTCAACTATTTTACTTAAGTCATAATCATTCCTAATCTAAATTTGCTGGAATGTATTACACAACCTAATCATTCACATATATTGTACTGCGGTTTCAATTTAGTGAAAAGTAAAAGCCATTCAGAAGGCAGAAATACGTTGAATGAACGTCTCACAGATTCCATCCCCTCGTTAGATAAGGCGCACGGTGCTTTTTGATTGGGGCTGGTGCTGCCTCCTCGGGTTTGGTATATCTCTGGCTCCTCCCAGCACAATCAGAGGCTAGGGAGCTGGAGTTAAGCTAAGATGCTCCGGGCTCTAGGGTTAGGGCAAGGATGTGCTAGGGGACTGATGACATGACGGCTCCATGAATGTCTCTCTATCTGGATTAGACACACGAGTTGGTCTACAGGTCGTTCCTGCTCTTAACTTCCCAACTGCATCTATGGCCACTTTCCCTCCCTCCAGCTCTGCTTCCCTTTGGACAGGTGTCCCCTCAGCTGAATGTGACACACAGACACACACACACAGACACACACACACACATACACTCACACACATACACACTCATACATACACACTCAGATGCACACACACATAGACAAACACTCATACAGACACACTCACACACATTCACACATGTACTCTCACATACACAGACATACACTCACACACACACACAAATACATACATGCACACACACATGCACACACACACATACGCACATGTATACACACATAGACATGCACTCACACATTCACATATACTCACATGCACACACACATACACAGTCACACACATAGGCACACACTCATACACACACACACACACACACACACACACACACACACACAGAGAACCTTTGCACATGCCATGCCCTCAGCATAGAATACTCTACAGCCCCATCTTTATCTGTCCTTTTTCCGTCTCCCCTTTGGGTCCCAGCTTAGCCAGCACACTCCCTGGGAACACACTGAAAGGGCGCCATGCCTGAGGAGTGGGTGGGAGGCTCTGCCTGCACTTGTGATGTTTCGTGGGCCTCTGCTCATTACAACACTCCTGTCACTGCACAGGTTGAGGATTCTTAACCAAAATACTTATAAGTATTTCAGATTTTCTGTTTTCTATTGTGTATATCTCATGGACAAGAACCAAATCTAAGCTCAAAAGTCACTCATGTTTCATATATGCCTTAGCATATAGCTTTTAGCTAATTTTGTGCAGTATTTTTAGTACACATCTACCTTGACCATGACCCATAACATAAGATTAGATGTGGAATTTTGCATCTATGACATCACGTTAGTATTCAAAAAAAGTTTCCAATTTTGGTACATTTTAGATTTCAGATTTTTTTTAGACTGTGGATGTTCAAACTATTATGTTGGTTAGTCTCTCACACTAGACTGCTAGCTCCTTGAGGCAGAGACTCTCTATGCTTTAGAGTTGTGGTCCCCGGCTTAGCCATAGTATGTGCTCAATAAATGCAGACTAACTAGACCAACCATCCTGAGCCTGGACATCGTGACTTGCCTTCTCCTAGGACACCAGGTTCTGTGCCAGATATTGGCTTCAGTACTCCTGGAAGATAATTGAGCTGCTGGCCTCAGCTAACTAACTGCCAGTGAGTCCCTGGCAGATCAGTAGCCATCACAACTGACACTATGTGCTAGCTATTGACACAGTGCCAACCTGTAACAGGAGATTCAATGTGGGCAGGTGGCAGCACTGAAGCCCCCACAGCTGAGAAGTAATGGTAAGGCTTGAGGCAATTTAAAACCATCTTTTTTATTTTGGTTTTTCGAGACAGGGTTTCTCTGTCTAGCCCTGTCTGTCCTGGAACTCACTCTGTAGACCAGGCTGACCTCGAACTCAGAAATCCACCTGCCTCTGCCTCCCAAGTGCTGGGATTAAAGGTGTGTGCCACCACTGCCCGGCTGGCTTAAGGCAATTTAAAGACTGAAGTTGAAGCTGAAATACACAAGTTCAGCTCCTACTTCTGCCCTGTATATTTTGGGACCTGGAATAAGTTACCTAATTAATCTCATCGAGCCTTGGTTTTCAGTATTATAAAAGGGAGCATAGCTATGATAGTCAGCTTCCCATTGGTGTGTGATTCGTTATGCCTGAGAGAAAACCCAAAAGGAAGGCCAGAAAGATGGCTCAGTGGGAGAAGGTACTTGCTGCCAAACCCCATGGCCTGAGTTCCATCTCCAGATTCTTAGAAGAAGAGAACCAACTCCAAACAAGTTGCTTTCTGATCTCCACATGTGTACCACAACATATGTGGATACACACACACACACACACACACACACACACACACACACACACACACTAGATGGATAGATAGGGAGATATAGATGATAGATAGATAGATAGATAGATAGATAGATAGATAGATAGATAGATAGATAGATAGACAGACAGACAGATAGATAGATAGATAGATAGATAGATAGATAGATAGATAGATAGATAGATAGATGTAATTTAAAAACTTAAAAGGGGGAGATTTATTTTGGCCTTGTTTTCAGACCATGGTTAGTTGGCTCCTTGTTTCAGGGCTTATGATGGGACATCGCAGCAGGGAGTACATGGTAGAGGGAGGTGCTTACCTCTTGGCAGCCTGAAACAAAGAAGTGGGCAGAGTCCTAATATCCCCCTTAGGATACACCCCAATGACCTAACTTTATCCCATTAGACCCCACCTCCTAAAGAAACACCATGATGTGGGAACTGAGTCTTCAACCTATAGACTCTGGGAGACATTCCAGATCCAAACCCATAACAGTAGCTAAAACTACTACCTCTCTCAAATTCTGTAGTACCGAACTAATGAGAGCTGAAGCCAAGGGTGGACATACTTTAGGGCAGCAGTACCCACACAAGCAGAGCTCTCTATTCTTCAGCTCTCCCCAGCCATGTCCAGGGACGGTGTATACAGTAAGAGGCTCCACAGTACAGCTGCACACTTGCTGCAGAGTACCTGGCTCAAGCAAGATTACCCAGTTATCTGGTTACCCCGAGTGATTTAGGCAAGGCAAATGGCAGCACCGAGCAATGGCATCCTTAATGACTTTGGCTCTGTGTCTGTCAGGAAGTGTGGCCACCATCATCAAGGTCCTCCGATGCCTTTGATGGGCCAAAAATGTCTGGCTGTGTTTTCCCAAATGTGCATTGTAATCTGAGCTCATCCCTCACGTCCTGCGGGGAGAGGGATCCTGTGGCTGAGTGATGCTCTCCAATAGAGGGTTTGTTTGTCGGGGGAGGAAGTAAAGAGTAATGTTCCTGCGAGATGCTGCAGAGGGAATTAGGAAGGCAGACGGCCATTACTCAGGTTGGAGAGCTGCCAAAGCTTATGATATCATATTTATTTGCCAAGAAAAACACCTCCCCCATCTCTCTCAGGAAGAGAATGGAGGTAAAGACCAACTCCAATCAGGTTGTGGGTAATGGGTTTAAGACCCACAATAGCACTTAACAATAGCGATGCCCGTTCAGATTTAATGAGTACCTTTTAGCCAAATGGAGCCTTAGAATTTGATACACATTTTAGACAGATAAACAGACAGGCAAGTGCCAGACACAGATCTGTTTCTTCCCACACTTCTCAGAGGCAGCGTTGCCTCCTTCTGGCCCTTTTGGCCATTTGGCATGAAGCAGGAAAGCCAGGCAGTTTTCCTATCCAGGCCTTTGCTTCCAAAGACTGTTAAGACAACTGTGGAAGGAAACTCATCGTGTTGATACAGTCACACAGGCTGTCTTGGAATAGGCTAATCTCTTCACAGTGCATCGCAGGCAATTCCAAGTTGTCTGACATCTGAGAGTATGGAGTCAAATACCCACAACTGTTTTCCTGGCTTGTGGATTGTGACCCACATGTAAAATAGGTGTTCTCTGTCCTGCAACTTGAAGGCTGTCACAGTGGGAACCCCCTTCCTCATGTAAATTAAGTCCTTTGAGCTTAGCTGCTGTAATCTTTGAGGCAGAGAGAGAGAGAGAGAGAGAGAGAGAGAGAGAGAGAGAGAGAGAGAGAGAGAGAAGGGGGAGAGAGAGGCACCTCCCATTGCTCCCCGCAGCAAAAGAAAGAGAGGTGGGTCCACTTGGTAGGTTTGGAAAGTCTGAGCCATGCCCACGCACTGTAAGATCAAGAACAAGATGAATCTTCGGATTACTGGAGGAACTTGGGCCAAGGACAAGAAAGAGACTCTGCAGAATCCAGGGATGAGCAGCAGCATTATCAAGGGCAACTGTCAGATTCCAGGAGCAAGCAAGTGCAGACTGATGGATGGATGTTAGCCATCACTAGATCTGGTAGCAAAGTGGGGCAAGAGTCAGCACCCAACTCCTAGGGCTCCAAACAACCACCCTCCCCCTCTGCCAAATCAGCTATGCTCCCAGGCTCATGTTTAGTGATGGCTCTCCTTGCTGGACCATGCAGCCCACACTTCTGCAAGCATGTACAGGGTACCCTGATCACTGCCACATATTTCTCAAATTTCGCTCCCGAGGACAGCTTTGTGGCAGATACATCATCTCATTTTTCTTGAGGTCCTGAGGGGCAGCCACTAGATTGCACACACTGAATGTCAGCTACATTAAGCTAACACATTCGCATCATTGAAAAAACCCTATTTACACATAATAAACATGGGGATAGATGCTAGGGAGGAAATAATATAGTATTGATTAAAACAATGCCCTGGAATGCTTTCTGAAGGGCTCCAGTCACTAGCAGTTTCCCAAGCAACCTGGCACAGAGGCAGTCAGTCCCCCTACTTGGCAGCCCCTAGCCTGCCTTTCACTGTCACTTGAGGCTAAGAAAAGAGGTAGCATTCTCCTCGGCCATGGGTACAGTGGCCAGAGTCTACTAAAATAGAGTTCCCCATGCATGCCAGGCACTGTACGAAGGACTTGGTCTCACTTTATTCTTAGCATCTCTAATTCATTTCATAGGGAAGGAGGCCGGTTTACTGAGGGGTAAGTGTTGGGGCTGGGATGGGAACCTGGGTCTGTCTCACTCCAAAGCACATACTATCTCATTTTGCTAGTTGCCTTCGTGTAGTCAGCTCATATTTTTCATGAATATGTAAGAGCAAGAGATGCTCTGGAGTGCAAGCTCATTCACAAGGCACTGGGGCCCTCCACAGGTTGTCTACTTGGGTTTGATCGAATTGAGGAGGGGTCTGTGAGGAGCTTAACCTTGGCTGTGATCCCAGCTATCTAGAGTGGGAGGAGAGCCTGCATTTTGGCTAACACAGAGGTTTCAGAGTCTCCAACATGGAAAACCTCATTTTAGAATGACAGCCTATTACTCTAGAGCTGTTGGCAAGCCTGGAGCTTAAGCACATTCTCCTTGGTAACCACACAATTCACTCAGCTCAGAGACCACAGTCATCTGGGGACAGCAGGAGCAACTGGGTCCACAGATGGGGGTGTCAGATGGTGGCGCCTCCAGTTGTACACAGGGGCAGGCTGACCACATCGGAATAACTTACCATGATGCTGGTAGCTGGTTTGAGGCAGAGAAAAAAGGGAGCCACCTTCTGCTAAGAATAGAATGTGATGTTCCCAGTTTTGTTCTTCTCTGTCATTTCCTGACTATCTTCATCACAAAATTAAGGCTAATCCTACTGCTTATGCCAGTATTGTGAGAGCTAAACAGGAAAATGCATAGGACACTATAGCAAGCCCTGACCTGCTGTTCAGCTGGATGGCACAATGTCAGATCCACACCTTTTTAAAATCTTTTTGTAAATAGCCATTGGCCTTCCCCATTCCTGGAGCTTTGGGCCTTTGGAGATTTAGGCCCACCGATTTCCATTCAGTTCTAGCGCAGGTCTATAGCCTAGACTGTTTCCACTGGCTTCTCAGGCCACGCTGTCTGGATTTGGATGATAAATGGGCAGATTCTGCATCTGCTAAAATCCTTACTTTGCTGGGTTTCGTTTTCTTCTGCCATAGTGGGGGATTTGAATTAAACCCCTGAACCGTGTCTGGATTATTGCTCCCGGCAGCATCAAGGGAGTGAGTTCTGATACCAACTCACACAGGCAAAACACAGGAGACAGAAACACGAACCAGGACTTAGTGGAGCCAGTAAGTAGCCACTGGGATGAAGCCTAGTAGATACAAGCTGCCTAGAAAACAGCCTGCCCTGGCAGTAGAGAGTGGGAAGGAGGCCCTGCGTGGTCTGTCCTGAGCAGGAAAGAGCCCCATGGAGTACACTTATTTGACAGGTAAAACTTAAGCCCAGAGAGTCACTGTGATTTTGTCAAGATCACCCAGGAAAGCCATGTTAATCACATGGAAAAAACCAAGACCAAACCTGCACAAGGAGCCTGGTTGTGATGGTTGGTTTTAGTTGCCACACTGACACAATGTAGGGTCCCCTAGGAAGAGAGTCTGAATGTGTGACCATCTAGATGCAATTGGCCTGTGTGCACAGAATTGTCTTGATAATTTTAATTTATGTGAGAAGACCCAGCCCACTATGAGTGGCACCATTCCCTGGGTTTGAGTCCCAAATTATATTAAGTGTGGAGAGTAGGCTGAGCACAAACTCTTGTGTTCATTTCATTTTCTCTCTGCTTTTGACTGTGGATGGGACTAACTACTCTAAGTTCCTTCCTTGACTTCCCCACAGTGATGGATTGTGACCTGGAATTGGAACCCAAATAAGCCCTTTCTGCCCTAAAGTTGACTTTGACAGGATATTTACCACCGCAAGGGAAATGAAACTAATATACTGGCTTTGGGTGGGTGTGGGCTCCAGTCCCTTATTAAAGCTCTGAGGTCTTGAGGAGGTCACTTAGGTTCTGTTTCCTGTCTGTGGAAAGGAACTATGATCTCCCGCCGCATAAACCAGGACTGTGTGAAGCCAGGACTGGGCTCTTTATGAATGTCGCCCTCTAGAACATTGATCTTATGCCCTTCAGAGTCCTTTCTATCCATCATCAAAACCCTACAACTATGTGAGCTACATGAATCTCCTGCTCAGGATCCAACACTAAATCCTGGTTCAGAGAAGATTCTTAACTCCTTTGATCACTGGCGTGTTACATAATTGAAGATAGCTAAGAGGGTAGACTTTGA
The DNA here is from genome assembly GCA_028551405.1 of Uromys caudimaculatus. Classification (NCBI taxonomy): domain Eukaryota; kingdom Metazoa; phylum Chordata; class Mammalia; order Rodentia; family Muridae; genus Uromys; species Uromys caudimaculatus. The sequence continues at coordinate 80,902,076 of CM052706.1, read as the reverse complement.
AGGTTCTCACCACCAAAACATAAGTATGTGAGGTGATGATATATGCATTAGTTGGATTTAGTCATTCCTCATTGTATACATCTTACATACATACACATTTCAAGGTGAGCATAATGCCTCGACCTGTGATTAGCAAAATCACAGCTAATAATCTAATTGATGAATAAATGACCTAGAGGTTCAAGTCCCCGGCTTTATCTCAGAGTTTCCATTCATTGACTGTCAAGTCCATACATTGTCTGTAACCACTTCACAGTCAATAAATTTATACTGAGGATATTCTGAGACTGGGCCAGCCATAAGCAAGGGTTTGGTATTCATATTCATGGCTATTCAACAATAAAACAAAGATTTGCACAGTGGAAATGTTTGTTTATTAAGCATGTGTAAAAACTGAAAGAGGACACTGAGGAACAAGTAGGGGACAAGTGGCAATAGCTTCAGGAAAGCTGGGCAGAATGAGAGAGAGCCAGACTGGAAAGGGGGTCCTGTCAGACCACAAGAACCTAGACTGGGAGACGAGCTCTTCCTTCCTGACAGAGAGGAAGACAGGAGAGGGGATTCCCAGGTCACTCATAGCCTGGTTTTCACAAAAGCCAAGCCACCTGCTCTCTATAGAATATTCCTGGACAGAACAGTGAGTGGGTTTGCCTGGCTGTGGATAGGCCTGGGTAATCTAGGGACCATCCCTGGCAGGAGAAATTCCTATTTCAATGTCAAGGCCTCTCACAGCATGCCTCAACCTGCCCAGACTTCCCTGCATAGATCCAGTCTTATCTGGTGACCCATTGTCCAGTTCTACGAAACCATGATTCAGACCATTCTTCTTGTCTACAATAGGGCATCCCCTCTACCTGACTTCTCCTAAAGAGCTTATGTTGTCCACCATACTCTCATCTCCTCCATGCCAAAGCAGCCATGGTGATTCTGGTTGTCTTTGCATATACATTCTGTCTTTCTGATTCTAGGGATTCTTGGGGGGTAAGATTGTAGTATGGTGCATCCTTATTTGCTAAGTTTCTCGTGTGACTAGCCCACTAGGCAAATATATATTTTAAACTCTCCTTGTGGGTCAGGCACAGTGATACCAGCCAAGAATGAGGCTTAGTTTCTACTTTCAAAGACTTCACAGCTTGAGAAGACAGACTTATAAATAGATCATTGTGCCTCAATGTTGGAACAAAGCAAGAGGATTTGGGTTCACAGTGAGAATTTAGGGATCTTGGTGACCAAGAGGATAACCTGGGATATCCCCCTAGATCCAAGAGCAAATCCATACGTGGAGAACAATAAGGAGTCTCAGAGAACTATGCTGGTTTTCTCTGTGCCTGCCTCTTCTACCCTCCACTCTGTCTTCCCTTCCTCTTCCACTCATTTTCCACCAGATCCCACGGGCCCATCTCATTCGTGAAAGAACTTAATGGTTAAATTAGAGATGGTTCCTGGGGATGCTGAAGGCTCAGCTGAGGAAAGGCCTAGTAGAAATCTAATAAGTAATTCAGAGGAATGAATGCTCCAGCAACAAGCAGGAGGATTTAGGAAAATGAGGAACTATAGTCCCAGGCACTTGAGAAAGTCCTAATTGACAGGGCAGCCTGAGCTTCTCTGACCTCAGATGGAATTTAGAAAATTGGATTTTATACTCACTTGTGTTTGGAAGCTAACTACTCTTCCCCATAGTAAATCCCCAGGGCTCATGATGGGAGCCTTGGAGCCCATACTGCCACCACCTGTTTTAGATGACCTGCTCACCCTCCAGTTCCATAGACGGCTGGAGGGTAAGGAAGAGACTTGCATAGCTATTGACAAATTCACACAGGGAGACCTTCTGTGTCCACTGCTTTGTGGAGGTGACACATGGAGGTGACACATGGTGGACAGAGCATAATGAGCTGGGGTTTCACCCATTTCCAGTCCTATCTGTCTCTAGCTGTGTGGTCTCAGATGACTGAGGCACCTTGATGTCCACAGTGTTATCATAAGTCAAATGAGTATAAACTCCCAACTCTAGGTGTAGAAACAGTAGCATGAGATTGTATGGAAAGGATCCTAGGGTATGGGTAGATGCCTGCTCATGAATGGTTGTTAACACTTGAAAGTCAGCAGTCCAAGACATGTGTGATATAAAATAACGATTTTTATACCTCCAACAACATAATGGGTTCTTGAGACAGAAGGAGAAGAACTGGACTTGGTCAGAAGCACAGAAGTCCTACTGCTATACGTAGTATCATTCAGTTTCTAAGACGTTTCCAAGGGAGGCAGATTCAGGGCCCCTCTCCTGGGTCCTGCATGAATACATGAGTATTGTAACCCCCAAATCCGCCCCCTCTCCCTATCCCTCTCCCTCCTCCTCCCCCTCCCCCTCCCCCTTTCTTTCTCCCTTCCCCACACACACATGCCTGAGAGCATGGATCTGCAGCTCTCCCCACTCACCACATATGTACACACAAAGGACATGCCACACTCCACATGATTACCCCATCCCCCATCACAGTGACACTTATACATTTATAGACACATCCATAGGGAAATCACACCAACACGCAGAGTCATTCCATCTCCCTTCCAGAGCAGTGAGTCAGGCTCCTCTGGCAGCAAATTCTCATTTCACCTCATCTCTCTTTTCTGAGGCACTAAAGGACAGTGAGGGAATCCAAGGCCTCGAAGGACCAGGGAATATTTCCTGAGCTGAGAGCATCCAAGGGCTCACAGGGCTAGGAGACCTTTCTCTTACAGAGTGGAAGATTTCTGTTGAACTTGACTTTAGCTCTTCAGAGATAAAAACCACTGGTTGCAAAGTAATGAGTTTCCCATCTTTAGAAGAATGTAAGGGAAGACTTTGTCTTTCTCAGAATTGCAACAAAGGAGATTTTTCACTGTATGTAACAGTGGAAACTAATGATTCTGAAGTCCCTTTCTTCTATGCAAAGAGTCTGAGGCCAGGAGATCTCAGCTGCTTTCTCTGAAATGGCCCTGGGAAGGATGGTGTGTACTGTGGTTTCTGGAGAACCACTTGCCAGCTAGAATCTCCTCGCTCCTAGGTTAATAGATCCCCACCCCATGAACCAATAGACTTTCCCAGACCTTCCCAAAAGACCAAGCATCTCTCAGGCTCTGCCTCTGTCCCTAGCCATCTACCTGGTTCAGTTCAGAGGTCCAGAGAGTAAGTCTCTTTCAGATGACACTTTGATAAATTTAGATCCAATCTTACTCAGTTTATTGATCCTGAGAAAACCACCTGACTGCATTCTTAATCCATGTGCTAGGCACGAGGTCGATAAGAAGTGCTGCCAAGGCAAACATGTTGCTAAGCCTTTTAGAGAAAGAAAGTTTAGAACATTCTGCTTCTCCCTTCCTCTCACACCAGGCCCCCACCAACGTAGGGAGTATCTCTCAGAAAATGACAGGCCATCACAGGAAAAGCACAGGTCTTTGACCACACCATAGTTCACTAGCTATGGAGCCCTGAGCAAGCATATAAACTCCACTGAGGTTTAGGTTTCTCCTCTGAGAAGAAGAGAAACAAGGCTCCCTAGGGGCAGTATGGAGCGACAGCATCATGCTGTGTGTGAAGTCACTTAGCACCAGGTGGCTGCTGGGTGAGCGCTGGTCTGTTGTCTTTCCATTCCCATCCCGGCACAGCCTGCAGGGATTAAGGATCTCTGGCTTGTAGTTAAAATGGGAGTGGACAGTACTCCCCAAAAACAAAGTAGTCAGGAAGGTGAGGAACAGGTGGATAAGCCTGCATGCACATGACTGTGCCTATATTCAAAACAACCAACCAACAGTACTTAGCCCCAGACACACAGGCTGGAGGCCACACACTGTCCTAGCAATGGTCTTCAGTAAAAGCATTTTACATATGGAGACGCTGAATCCCTGGTATGCTGAAAAGCCTGCCTAAGTCTCATAGATTTTCCTACTACTAAGATATGCCAGGACAATGGTGACAGAAAAGCTGTATTGGACATTTGCTCCTGACCTACCTTTGATTGCCTATATCCCAGATTGGATAAGCTGCCTTGCCTCAAGATTTTTGACCTTATGTGACAGAGAAAATATAGACTGTAGAAACTGCTTCTGGACATTCTCAAAGAAATTTGAAAGTTAGCAGCAGTTCCCTAATGTTAGGTTAGCAAGAGATAAAGTTGGAACAAGATCTGTAGTGTGAACAAGTATTAGTACATGTGTTAAGGCTCCCAATTTTTGTTACTATGTTAATGAGTCAGGTGTTCTTGAGGAACAGGTTAAAAAGCTTCATGAAATCAGCCTTTCCCTTAGGAAGCAGGAATTTTCTTCTGATGCTGATTCCTGGTGGCATTCCACTGTACACTCCCTCCTTATGCCCTTGTTGGACAATAACCAGCCTTTTACTTCTAG
>CM052706.1:80872635-80897193 GCA_028551405.1 Uromys caudimaculatus | reverse complement strand
AAAAAAAAAAAAAAAAGATATAGGAATAAGATAAGCTAAATAGATGCTGCTTAAGGAGGGAATCATTGTCTGGCGTATTCACTGTAATATCCAGATTAAGCAGGACTGACCCAGTGAGCGCTTAACAAACGCTGAATGAACACATGCACGGCTGAATAATAGAATGAACTCAGACACAAAAACCCTGAATGACCAGCAGGGTATACCACATGAGACCAGTCGGTCCGTGAGGCTGACCTGTGGCGTGTTTCTGTGAGAGGACAGATGATGGTACATAGAGTAAAGGTCAACACCCTGAGGAGTCACTCCCAAACCACCGGAGAAGTGCTCGGAACTCAACCCTCACTTTGGCGCCCACAACACTAAAAGAACCTATGGTACCAACTCATTAGTCAATCTGGAGGGTCAGGGTGGCCACTATGACATTGAGTCCCCACCATGTCTAAGTACTCACTGCATGCTTAGTAGGTGTCTGGCCCCATGCATGGGCACAAGAATGCAAAGGCAAAGAAGATGGTCTCTGCCTCTCGGTCCAGAAGGGTGGATGGAGCCAATGATAAGAGACCAAGGTCACATCTATGGGGACTTTCATAGCTTACGTCTGCATAGTTTGCCCTCCATGCTGTAGGCTTCATATCTGTAGATTCTCCAACTGAAGATCAAAAATATTAGAGAGAAAACTACATCTGTATTACAGCCATATAGTCTTGTTATTCTATAAGCAATATAGTCTATTACCTAGCATTTGGTATGACAGATAATCTAGAGATGGTTCAATGATTATAGGGAGAAGCACAAATGCTTCAGCCTAGGCAGAGTTTGGTATCCACAGATGAGGGGTGTCCTGGAACCCATCCCACTATGAGACCCAGGTACATCTGTCAGGAAGTCAGTTTACTAGAAGGAAAGCTCATCCGTATACAGGGAAGGGTGAGAGGACTCAAGCCAAAGTGGGTTTCTGGCGGGCGTGTGGAGACAGTGTCAGAACAACTCACCAGTCCCATGGGATGAGGGCAGAGGGAAGGCTAGAAACAAAGCCGGCAGGGTTGGCAGCTACGCTTGTTCCCAGTCTTCAGTGCATTTACAGGGTGGGAAAGAAACGGCTCTTGCCAGAGGGACTCTGGGCAGATCCTCTGAGCTTCATTTCCTCCTCTGTGCCATGTTGGACTGGTGACTTCTAAGGCTCCTTCTCAGTTCTAACATTTGGTGACATTTCAGACTAATGCCCAAGATCAAATATGTACACAAGACCAGATGAATAAGGAAACACATGGGTCAACCTAGTACAAACAGCCTACAACCTGAATGGGCTAGCCATGCTGCTCAGTATCAGGCATACCTGTAAGACAGTCCCTTGTTTCCAGACCCCAGATCCTCCCTAAGCCCTCAAGGAAGGAAAAGTTCCATTTGTCCTTTGGGAACTTCTTCTTGAGAATGCTCAGTGGCCCAAGAGATGCTAAAAGAGTAAGCACACACCAGAGCTTCTGGGCCAGAGGCTGAAGCTGAAACACCCCTCTCCCCACAAGCAGTACCCCCAACATTCTGGAAATGTTACTTAATGAAAGCTGTGACACTTCCCATAACCTTGGTTCTCTTGACCAACTTTGTTTTTTAAGCTACAGTCTTCATGGAAGGGGCCTTGGCACACAAAGAATCCTGTGAGAGATTGTAGGCTGGCTTGCTTGTTTGGTTGTTTGGTTGGTTGGTTGGTTGGTTGGTTGCTTGCTTGCTTGCTCATTTTGCTGAGGAATGTTTTGGTTAAGGGCTAAGATGTTCAGGTCTGCTGTGGTCTGAATGATTGATATCTTTACTCTCAAGACGATCTCTCTCTCTCTCTCTTTGTGTGTGTGTGTGTGTGTGTGTGTGTGTGTGTGTGTGTGTGTGTGTGTGTGTGTGTGTGTGTGTGTCTGCCACATAGAACAGCTTTTCAGGAGTTGGTTCTTCCTTCTGTCTTGTTTTGAGGCAGCATCTCTGTTGTTTCTCCTGCACTGTGTACTCCAAGCTGGCCTGTGTTCGAGCTTCTAGCAGATTCCTCGGTCTCTGTCTCCCATCTTGTCACAGGAGTGCTTGTCAAGCCACCAGCCTTAGCCTCACAGTAACAGGTAGAATATGCAGCCTCTAGCCACCGAGCTTAGAGCACACAATTCTAGTCCCCACTTCCAACACACCCCTTTCTTTATAATAACATGCTACCATTTTATAACTTCCAATTATGGGGTACTTATAATACATCCAAATTTGGTCTGTGTGTTTGGGTAAATGATAGGCACATGCCCCACCTCACCTTCAGCTTCTTGTATTCGACATTTCTCAGGGTTGCTTATTTATTTTTAATTTATTACTATTGATTATTATTGTCGTTGCGTGTGTTTGTATGGGGGTAGTATGTGGGTGCATTAAACAGCAGACACATGGAAGTTAGAGGACAACTGTGTGGAGCCTGCTCTCCCCTTTGCTTTATGTGGATGCCAGGGATGGAACTTGGCTTGTTGAGTCTTCATCTTTGGGTAGCAAGTGTCTTTACCTAATGAGGCACCCTACTAGCTGATGGCTGCCCCATTTTTGCTCATTAAAAAACACTGAAGGTGGATACCAGAAGTCAAGAGCCAGTAGGCCATTGGAGGATTGCAGAGCTGTGTGAGAAGTCCCATGGACTGGCAGTGGCAGTCAGTGGCCCAAGCTTCCTGAACAGTCTTCTCTTGGCCTTGAATCCTAGCTAGTAGGCCCAAAGCCAGTTAGCTCAGGACTTCCTTCTCAGCAGGCCTTCTAGCTGAATGACTCTCTCTTACACCGGACTCCCTTGCTTTCATTGGTCTAGCACCCTCCTGCCCTTAGACTCTGTGCCACCAGTTTCCTTCATTGAGCTAAGATCATCCTCAGTGACCTGGCCAGGGCCTGAGACAAGCTCCCTGGTGGTTTCACATGAGCAGACAAGTAAGAGAAGCACAGTGATCCCCACCTCCCACTTCATCAAAAGTCTTGGCAGCTCCATTACTCCTAACCAGGCCTGGAAAACACTGACAGGAGCCAAGAACTTCCCTAGCACTACTCTTGCCTACAAAGCAAGGCCTAAGGGAGCTGGAGACTAGGCTGTGAGGTAGGGCTGTAAGGGTGGTGGAGAGGAAGACACAGCATTATCTCGCCAAGGGGAATAAATGTACATTGTCAGTTCTGCCTGAATTCCTTCCCACTGTTACAAGTGAGCACAAACACACACACTCACACACACACACACACACACACACACACACACACACACAGAGCCTCCCTCATCTTCTGCTCTGGTGGATCTGCTAGGTGTGGTTTAGCTCCTAAAATAGGTCATTTCTTAGGGACCTGGCTATTGCTATGCAAGTCTTTGTGTAGCCCCTGGTGTGCCCCTTCACAATCAGCCTCCTGCTGATCCAGCCCTGTAGGAAGTAAACTTTCACATTTCTGTTAAGTGGTGTCTGACTGTTTTGAATCACCCCCCTGGATCTGTTTGAAGCCAAGTTCTTAATCAAAGCTATCCTTGGCCCCCTCTGCTGAAAGGTTACCATTAAAGAGGAAAGAGAAGCATTGGGTTTTGAGGCTAGACCTTCAGCTTGCATCTGGAGCTCTGAGGAAAATGGAGGGGCTTTGCTTTACCCCAAGCTCAGTGTACAGAATTACAGCTCCACTGTTAGCAGTGGAAAGACTTTAGACAAGATGTGCAGCCTCTCTAACTTTAGCGACCATTTCCAGGCACTGCTCAGTTTGGAGGGAGACACATTGAACACACCTTCCACTGCAAGGCCCTGCTCGGTGTGTTAGCTGCTAACCATTTCCAGTCACAACCGGATTTCCATATACTTTAAACTGTTTTCTAGTCATCTGAGAGCAAGCCCCTTGGCTGGGCCTCTAAGAGCTTTCCTTAGAATTTTCTAGATTGAACAGGTCTTCTAAGTCGTCTGACCAGAATGAAGCTGGTGGCATTAGATCAGACCAAACCTTTTCTAACAAGGCTTCCCCTGTGACCTTCACTTTAACTTTGTCCCAGTATAGCCCCCTGCCCTCCGGACCTACGGCAGCCTTACAAAACTGTCAGGGGAATGTACACTTGAGGGATTTTTTGTTGTTGTTTATTTGAGATGGCAAATGAAATATTGAGCTAAAGGCTCCATCCAGCTACATGGGTAGCTGGATAAATAATTACTAAATAAATAAATAAGGGAAAATAAACAAAGAAAGCCTCCAATGAGCTTGAATTGCTGCCGTGCTGAGAGGTAACTGGCAGATTCAATTTAATTATAAGATACAGAATCGTAATGGAGTGTGCAGGGCTCAGGGATGCTTTCAGCAATGGAAGGGCAACAGGGAGCTCTGACTATTTCTTAATACATTCTAACCTGTCACTGGCTGCCTTCCTTGCTGGGTGAGCATGGAGTGGGGGCAGCAGCAACTGCCAGGACCCTAGAGGCTGAGTCTCCCTAAGTCCTGGCCCCCTGGCTAACCTCGGCTCCTGGAACCTCTACTCCTGGCTAGCCTCAGCTCCTGAGGTGGTTCAGATATGGATGCCCTGGAGGACAATCCAGGCCAGCAGGAGGAGGAGAATATGAACTCTGTATCCTCACAACAGCCCCATTCTCCCCCAGCAGAGGTGGGGCAGTGTGGATAGACAGGGCTCACCCTTCAAGGCCAAACATGGTCACCAGATTGTGAATGCGCAGCTCTTACTGGGTCCTGACTGGGAACAAAACCGTTATCACCCTTCTGTGTTGCTTTTCCCCAGAAAGTAAAGGATAAGGCCCGCACACAGCCCACAGGAGCCTAGTCTGCCCCTCTGCCACAAGGTCCCTAAAAGCCACGACTCTACAGCCAATAGGACAAGTTTTCTTCTACCTTTTCTCCTTCTGTCTCTCTGCCCATACCATGTTTGGTGCACACGGGGGTTGTGGTGGCAAAGGCTGAATATCTTTGCCTGATTCTACTGGTAAAGTCTTAGGGTACCTGCTCAGTTGTCTATGGTCAAATTTTATTTGGACCATAAATGGGTAATAATGTCATGTCCCTGCTTCCAGCCCATCCTAAGCAGGAGCCTAGGTGCTGCCAGGCTTTGCGTACCCCTATTTACTGCCTATCACCCCTAGAAGCAAGTTTTCCTTCCCTAGACCCTGGACTCCCACAAAGGCTGCTCTGTGTGCTCTATCTCCAAGGAGACGGATGACTATAACCATCAGCCAGCACTCTGCTGGTCCCTTCTTCCCCGGGTCTAGTTTGGTCCTCTAGGTACAGTGAGAATTCTCACACTACATCCTAGGAGAAGGGCCTGGGCCTGTGTTCTGGAACCAAGCAGGCCTGAGTTGAAGCTTGGGTACTCCATTCTCCTAATGCCAATTCAAAAGATTAGTCAGCTTCCTGGAGCCCCACCTGCTCAGTGGAGCTAGCTCTATCTTCACTAATCTGTGTGAGATTCAATCCACAAAGCCACGCTTATGGATTCTTTGAGCATCTTTGGGCCTCTGCCTTTTTGGGCTTCAAGAGACCTGAAGGTGGTGGAATGGAACGCTTGGAGGTAAGGTAGGACTTCACAGAGCCCCAGACTACACCCATGCTTAGCTTTTTGAAAACTGTTGGTCATCTTAGAAGAAAGAAAACCAGAAGAGGTCCTCTTTCTGCCTGGCCTCCCATCTGTGACTGACAGGATATAGCAAGCTGAGAACTCCCCAGGGACAGGACACACAGCTGTTATGCTTCTGGCCCCATTCAAACAGCAGTCAAAGACTTCCAACTTTCTCACAGGAAAAGTATAAAAGCCTTGAAAGCATGGGGCCTTTGGCAGCGCCTGTTCCTCACAGGTTAAATGGTTTATGAACAAGCCACAGAAAGATGGGCTGGAATGGCTTTCATGTTTCTCCATTACGTCCCCCACAGAGCAGATGACCCACTGGGACTAGACACCCTGAGTAAGAGACAAGCTGAAGAATTCTTGTATCTCTGATAAAACCATTACCCACAAAATTCTTCAACCAACACTATTGAATGCCTCCCACAGAAATTCTACCAGTATCCCAAAACATGGAGATTACGATTTGGTTTACTGACCTACTTACTGGCTGTCTGCCCACGAGGATGGTATTAATACTTAGCCTTTTAGGTCCTCAGATAGAACTACCATATAGAATTTCTGAGGATTGGCATAGACAGTGTATACAAAATAACCTAGAAATTAATGAATTGTAGCCAGTTAGCACCAGGAAACTTTGATTATGATGGTGAATACAGGAAGTCTTGGTCACCACAAAAATGCATCCAGAACCCAGGGAAAATGTCTAGTGTCCTCATTCCAGTGTGTAGAGGGTTATGGTGGGCTCTCCCAGCCTACAGTCTTTACTGATGGTAAAGAACCCCAAAGAAGGCACATTCAGAGTCAGATGGTAGCCCTGCTGGAATTCCAGGCAGTTTGTCAGTTGACAGAAGGATCCCAGGCAGTGTCAGAGGGGAGGTGCACAGTCCTGCCAGAGAAGAAGGGTAAAAGGAGCCAAGAATGGTCCCAGAGAACCAGCCTACAGGGCTGAAACCCAGATTCAGCAGGGAGTTGGGTCTTGCAGAGAAGAGACTGGAGTGCTCTACACCATGCTTAGAGTGGGGTCAGCCAGACAACACCGTGCCAACACTCAGCTCAGCAGCAGCAGCAGGGCTGTGGGCAAATTTCTTGATTCTCTAAAATGTCAGTTTCTGGACTGGAACTATAGCTCAGTGGAAGAATATTGTCCAGGATGGGCAAAGCCCTAGATTCAATCCCCAGGTCTTGATAAATAACAAGAAGCATGGCAATACCTGTTTCTATGCTATATAAGAGTAAAGCAGAATAAGAGGACTAGTGAGAAGGCCGAGCAGGTAAACACACTTACCATCTATAATAGGCAGAGTTTAATCATTGGAGCCCACAGTAGAAGGAGCGAATTGACTCCTAGAAGTTGTTCTCTAACCTCCACGTGCATAGCGTTACACACATACACACATTCATGTGCGCACACACGCATGCACTAATAAGAATACGAATATAAGAATAAAGAAAAATACTTTTGGAACAAGATGCAAAGTCCCGTGCCTACTGCTGCCATTGTTGGCTGGCTCTTTGTTCTCTGAGATCCATAAGCTTAGGCCAGCGGAGTAGAGATTTGGAAGAGCCAAAGGATTGGTGGCCACATGGTCAACCAGATTTCCTGTAGGCACATGGGATGTGGGACTATTCTAGACCTCACAGCTGCTGGTGAGGAGCTTTAGCAACACTGGCTGCCTCAGCTACACTGTGGATGGCAGCTAGTAAGGCACAGCTGAAACAAGCTTAGGAGGGCAGAAGTGGGCAAAGGCCTGTCACTGCCAGTGACTGTTACTCTGTATGCAGCTGCAAGGTTTGGATCAGCAGGAGTCTGAGGAAGCCATGCTTCCTGCAGGAGCAAGTGAGAATGGGCTGGTAGACACAGAACAACCTCCTTGGAATTGCCACGAATGAGTGCAGACTCTTCCTAAAAGACAGGAGGTCAACACAGGCATTTTATTCAATTCATTATTTTTAAAAACTCAATGTAAGAGCACAGCTGTTCCAAGTTTCTCTTATAAGAATTTAATTGGTATGTAATAGCGTAGTTAATTAAATACAAATCAATAGTTTAAAACAACTAATTGATACTTAATATGAATGGGGGGAAACTTGGTTCTAATATAATTAACCCATATTAAATTAGCTATGAAATAACAATTATGTCTTTACAACAATGTAAAGTTTATGGTTTCTTAATAAACTTAGATTAGCAGCAATGAGACTCAAAAATTATGAAACAGGTATTATTGGCCTATTAAACATTTATTATGTGTCCTAGAGGGCTGGGGCCAGGCAACTAGTCAATATAAGCAAACCTTTCTGAATCTTCTCCTCGGATTTCTTTATTACAGGAGTTGATCAGAAAACAGGGATCTTTGCTGATTTATGGGTTTCCTAATTGCATATGATGTAAGTAATTATACCGAAAATAGCACCAGGTAGACGTGAGGCGGGAAGCTGGAGTTCAGCAGAATGGAGGTGAAAACTTTCCAAACACAAGACTTGCAATCCCACAGTTAGTGAGTTATCTAGGGACAGAATGGCTATTAGTGGCTATAGATGGCAGTCACCTGTAAGAGGCCACTAGGCAGACATACCATAAAGACAGCCCCAGGGTCAGTTGCAGCCTTCAGGACTTTTCATGGGGGAGTCTCTTCCCATCTCCCAGTTTCTCTCTCTCTCTCTCTCTCTCTCTCTCTCTCTCTCTCTCTCTCTCTCTCATTTCTTACTTCTTCAAGCAAGGTTCTCCACTCAAGTGGAAATGGCCTGATGTTACCTCATGATGCTGCCTTACTGAACATTTAGCTGTCTTTGATTTTTTTAAAAAAATAAAAATCAAGGTGTACACTGGGGACTCAGAATCCTCAAATCCAACATGGAAAATGCTCCAGCATCTGAAAATTCATGTCCAAAATGCTTAGGATGTCAGAGATTTTCAGGTTTTGGAGCTTCGTGTTAGGAATATTCAAATGGGTAAAGTCTACAAAAACAATTCTCTAAGCCAGAAATTACAAAATCTGAAGCATTTTTGGCCCCAGGCTTTTGGATAAAGGAAACTCAACTGATGCAAACCAATTGGATACTTATTTTGCATATCGTGTGTGTGGTGGCCTCTGAATGTTTGTGGAGTGGATATTACTCCATCAGTTTTTGTTAATATGTGCTGTCTGTGAAGGATAAAATTTTTTCCCACAAGACTTTCACCCTCTAAACAGAATACAGCCTATTAAAAGTCCATTTCTTGAGACCAAAACCACTGCTCAAATTATTGCCTGGGTGTTTTTCACTTGGGAATGATGCCCACCACGCACCATCTCTGCCCTGTAACACGGTCAGCTCTCTCTGAGGGCACACCAAATCTGATCCAGACACAATAATCCTTTATCTTTCCAATGAAAGACATTGTGGCCATCTCTGCCTCCTTTCTTGAGCTAGACAGTCCTTTAGTTCCAATGTCTCATCCCAGAGCCGTTCTCAGCCTATTTTTTCCTTCTTTCCAGGACTTCTAAGCCCTAAGTCTCCCCTGTGAAGGATCTTTCTAACTCCCTTCAACTTTTCCAGCTCATTTGCCTCCATGCTGACCTGGTGGCTCACCACATGGATTTGGTGAGGTCGTTCTCCATCTCATTTCCATTTTCATATCAGCAAGGAAAGAGGAGGGTACTTGACCTCCAGACCTGACTCTGGTATTTGCCTCATCGGACTCATTCTTTTCAGGTCCTTTATTCTCAGCTCTTTTTACTGCATGTTGGCTTTTCATGTAAATCATGCAAGGGAGAGCTCAGGACCAGTAATTTATAGATGGAACAAGGAAGCAGAAGCTCAGAGGAGACGGTGGGGTGCTTCGCTGCTGAGTGCCGCATCACAGTATCCGCCAGCTCTGCTCATTCGGCAGCATCAGGACCTCCCAGCAACTCCAGCCAGGCATTTCCTCCATATGGTCCAAGGCACCATCTGGGGAATCAGGCTATCTTCAGCCATTCTGCTGCTCTCTGTGTTGAGATGGCACGGATCTACAGGCTCTGTGTGTCCCCCTTGAGAAGTTTCCATGTCTTTCTACCTTTTTTCAGACCCCTGCTGTATTGAGAGAGCAAAAAGAGGTAGCAGATGGGAAACCATCATCCCTCCCAGCTGCTCTCACTCTTCTCAGGGTTTATCTCTTCTATGCATCACCTACACTAGGTTAAAATGCGTAGTAGGCTCCTTTCCCCAGGTTAGCCATTCTAAAGATTCCCCGCACCCTGTGGGAAAATGTACAGACTCAGCTGCCCCAGGATCCGACCTCCCCCTGCTCCGCCTCCCTCATCTTCCCTCTGCTCCTGAAATCTTCACAACTGCCCACCAGCAAGACTCCAGTTCCTGTTTGGTAGTTTGTAGAAACACACTGGAGTCAAATAGTTTCAGGAGGAAGTGTGCTAATCTCTTGTTTTCAATTTTTTCCTAGGATGCATTAATTGTACACAGTGATGGGTCTCACTGTGATGTTTTCAGACACATGTTTAATGCATCTTGATCATATTCTCAATATCCTTCTACCGCACCCTCCCTCCATACCTCTCGTCACCTTCCTCTTCCAAAATAATTCCCTTTCGACTTTCATGCACACGAGAGGAAGCATCTGATATTTGTCTTCCTGAGTCTAGCTTATGTCACTGAAGGTAATGGTCATCAGCTCAACCAATCATTCCCACAAGCAGCATGATTTCATTCTTCTTTATGGCTAAATAAAATTCCATTGTGTCTCTCTAATACATCAGATGATCCTATGTCTTGGCTATTGGGTACACAGATGTATCTATGGTCTGCTGGCTTAGATTCCTTAAGATACATACCCAGTAATGGTACAGTTGGAAAATCTTGTATTTCTACTCTTAGAAATTTTAGGGCCCTCCATCTTGATTTCCCTAATGGCTGTTCTAGCTTCTATCCCCACCAAAAGCATTTGGAAAGGTTAGTGTTCAGCAACTGAATGAGATAGTGAATATTGCAACATAGTAAAAAAAAGAAGTAACCCACAAATGGGAAGTTTTATCATCATATCAGATGGGAACATATAGGCTGGAAACAGAATAAGTACTACTACAAACAGCCTCTACCCACCCATACTCTGGACAGCCTCAGAAATGGGAGAGGTAGGAGCTAGTTCTTGTCCCTTGTACCCTGTTCTAGCTACCACTGCTTTACAGTTCTTTAGTCTCTGGATAGAGAATAACAAGTGAAAAGCAAAACTCCCCCAGCATCCCAGACTGCTTTTGAATGTTCCCGGCCATGTGGACACACAGCAGCCTTTTCTCCCTACTGCTTTCTTTGAGTTTTGTGCCACCAACCCTACGGTCGATTGCAGCGCCCCTGATCAGTGCTCTCCCACCAGCTGGGGTCCCGTGAGCAGTCATGTCACACTCTTCTCTAAGAGTAGCTCTGTGACCCAACAAAGGGGGTGGAGAGAATCACAGACACCAGAAATAGCCAAGTCCCACTGGAAAGCCAGCTCCTCCCCTTCCTGGCTGTATGACTTAGCTAGGGCTACTGTAACAAGGTATCACACAATGGGTGGCTAACGCAGAAAAAAAAAAATGCATTTCACTCAGGATTCCAAAGACTGAAAGCACAAGATCAAGATGTCAGTGAGCTCGAGTCCTTCTGAAGGCTGTAAGGGAAGGTCTTGTTGAAGACTCTCTTGCTCATTCTTAGAAATGGCCATCTTTGTGTTCATCTCTCTCTCTCTCTCTCTCTCTCTCTCTCTCTCTCTCTCTTTTTCTCTGTCTCTCTCTCTTTCTCTCTCTGTCTCTGTCTCTCTCTCTGTCTCTGTCTCTCTCTGTCTCTCTGTCTCTCTGCCTCTGTCTCTCTCTGCCTCTGTCTCTCTCTGCCTCTGTCTCTGTCTCTGTCTCTCTCTGTCTCTGTCTCTGTCTCTCTCTCTGTCTCTCTCTCTCTCTCTCTCTCACACACACACACACACACACACATACACACACACACACACATACACATTCCCTTCAACTTGCCCTTTAAGAAGGGCACCAGTTATATTGAACTACAGCCAATCCTAATGATCGCATTTTAACCTGACTACCTCTGCAAAGACCCAGTCTCCACATAAGATCATGCCTAGAGATGAGGGCTTTAGCAGGGGGTGGGTGGAATAGGACCAGAGCACATGAAGAGGAGAGCATATACCCAATTCATTCTGCAATGCAGCCCTATAGCTGTGACCACTAATCTCTGGTATTCCTTGGTCTGTTTTGACTTGTAGCATCTGCCGTCCTGGAATCCCTAAAAACTAACCCTGAAACCAGCCCTGAGTTCTAGGGTGAGACCCAGCAACAGCTAGGCCTTTGGCCTTGAAATGTCATTTAGTTCTTTCTCTAAGCCTTGGTTTCTAAATCCAAAATGGAGGAAATAATTTCTGCCTTGCTTACTTCGCCAAGCTACTGGGAGCATCTAATGAGACAGTAAATATAACAGCACCGTGAAAAGATAAGTGTGCCACAAACAGGATGAAGCCCCGCCCTGTCATTAGTAGTAGTAGTTGTGAAAATAAAGGGGTCCATGGCTAGAAAGAGCCCCATCCACAGCCTGTGAGCTGAAGAAACCCGCTCCATTTACAAAGCTTTCCTTTTTTATGCCCCCTGGAGAAAATCCCACAGTGGTCCCTACTGTAGAACAGTTCCCTGTTTGGATGAATTACAAGTTTCATTCACTTCACAAGCATCCCAACCTAAGCTAAATGCACCCTGCTACATCAGAGCTCATTGGTCTTCTTTCTGATGTAGGCGGAGGGGAGCCACTCACACCACCCCCAACATCTTTGAGTCTGCCCCTTTTTAAAGTCAGCAGGCCTCTTGCCCAGCACTTGGCCTGTGCTAGGCACTGAGTCTGGTAGTCGGGGGCTCAGGGCTGGAAACAGACGCTCTGACCCTTCTGTTGCTCACAGTCCAGAGCCCAAAGTTCCCAGAGTGCCAAGCATCCCGTCTCCCCAAGAAACAGCCCTGTTCTGAAAGCTGTTTCTGTGCACACAGCACTGATTAGGCCTTTGTCCCCCTCAGACAGTGCTCTTAAAACCCAAGTGCAATGGCTTTAAACTTTGCTATGAGCAGCCAATTTTAAATCAAGTCTCCATTCAGTCATACTCCGTGAAGTTCTTGGAGAAGCTGGGTAGAACTGCCACTGATGAAGCCACTTGAAGCCTACTTGAAGAAGACCCCATATCTTGAGGTCCAAAACCAACATCTGTGTTTTCACTCTACTGACCATCTCAGTAACTAAAGGAATAGGCTGTGGCTGGGCTACCTCACAAAGAGAGATTCCTGCTCTGTTTCCTCCCTAGGACCCTTGTTCTTTTGACTTGTTGGGTGTTTCCCCAAGCACCCATGATTACTTTCTGCTTCCTCCTTGGTCTATGTATGGTCAGGTTCTCTGACAATGCTCTTCCTCCCCAGATGGGCACTCACATCCCCCTGCCTCATCCACTTCTGCCCCTGTTGTGGTCTTCCACTTGTGGATTTGGTGAGTTCTAAGTTAGCTACACAAATCTCTCCAAAGAGCACCCCAATTTTTTGTATACAACAAGCTAGCTTATCTTCACTTTGCCAATCCCGCAGCCCACTTGCTCTCAAAAGGATCCCAATGACTTCTCCCCACTTCTCAGCAATGATGTACCCAGAAAGCCTTCTCACTTAATAAATTTCTGCAGTGTGCTTATTAGCGCCTTGTAATGTAGCCGCCTAAATAATTAAGACTAACCCACACGTGTCAAATTAAATGAGCCAAATACATTGAGAAATTACTTCATCCTCAATTTTTTTTTTATTATTCAGAGCTTTTAAAAAAATCTTTCCCTGCTCATTTACAAAAATCAAATATAGTCAGGGAGACTCTTGCTTATAGTAACTGTGTGAGTGCACAGCCTCTCCTCCGCTGCTAACTTGGGAGGTATCCTAGTATGTGACACATAAAATAAGTTAGACTGAGTTGTAGAAACAAACCCTGTGGACAATCGATATGACAGGTCACTCGTATTTTAGTCTTTAGAACTATTCTCCTTACGTTCACCTGAGAGTGTGGGAAGACTCCCAGAAGACAGAGGAAACATTGGCCAAATCCTTCCAGCATCTTCTGTCCTCCTTCCTCAATGCTCCCCTAGAGTCCCTCCTAGGCTCAGTCTAGTAACCCATGCTCCCTCTCTCATCAGAAGCCACCACTGACGTGCTTTAGGTAGGCATAAGTTGGTGACAAATATTAAAGGAACCATTAGGAATTACATCATTCTGGTGATGAACAATGTGCCTGTCGTCGTAGTAGTCTTAGGAGCATCAACACCCGGACTTTATATGCAAGCTCGGGCAAACAGCTATTGTTGGTTGGAGCCAGGAGCCTCCTCACAGCGTGTACATCCATTGGACCCCCTCTCTGCATGCTGCTGCATTCCTGACTTTTGGAGGTGGCAATTAGGAAGAATCCACAAATATAGTAAGCAAACATCAAAGGGGCTTTGATCCACAGGGCCCTCAACAGATCAGGAGCCCCTGAAGAAAGGGCCAAGGCCCTGGATGGGAGAACTTAACAGGTCAATTTGGGTGCCTGAGATGTGAAGCTGTTTGAAGTGAGGGCAGTTTGGCTGCTCCTTCAGATAAGTGAGCTGGTACGCAGGGAAAGGAAGGGAAGTGAGCCTTTGGAAGCAGCACCCTCAGATCTGCCTCTCTGCTCTTCACTGATAGTCAATAAGTCTCTTTTAAAAATTAAGATATCAAAGCTGGTGACCTCCCGGGCTACAAGCATCGTGCAACCACCTGCCAAGCGTTGGTTTTCCCTAGGGTATGAGCCACCAAGCTTGACTTGTCTGTTCTCAAGGGCCCTGAACTTCTTTTCATCCTGATGTGTTTGGAGGCTAGACCTAAGCAGCACCGGATGGATACAGAGCATCCAGCAGAGGCAGGAGAAGGACTCATCCCGCACTGTCTATTCTCTGATACCCAAGCCACCTGGGGGGTGGAAGGCCAAGGACACATCCATGTCATGGACAAGTGTGATGGTACTCAGTGGGAGCCTCCTTCTCTGGGAAGGTAAAGTAGAAGCAGTTAGGAGCAGAAATCAGGTTCTAGGGAAGGGGTAGCTGCAGTCATATGTACTCTAGAACAGAATCACAAAGCCATCTGTCCAGTTTAGGGCAGCTTTCACGGTTTTACGGCTTCTGAACCAACAGGTAGAGATGAGGAGTCAAATGCACGGACGACAGCCCCTCAACACTGTTGGGCCTCCATTCCCCCATCTGCATACCAAAAAGCACTGCTATGGGAGTTAAAAACTAAAGGGATTTGAAGTTGTTTCAGAACTCATGAAGTGCCTGACACAGATCAGGACTAAAAGCCAAAAGAGTGGATAGCTTGCCCTCTAGTGAGGCGGACATAACTCAAGTCCACCACACACACACAATAGAAGCTGGCTTATACAATGCTCTACAAGAGATAGTGTCAGGCATTTGCTACCCAGAGTTGCATTTCTGTCTTGTTCTTCTGGGAAAGTCAACTTGCTATAAGTCCTTGTGTGTGTCAGCACTGCCGACCCCTGTGTTCTAAGTCTGTATTTCCCAATTCCTAGATAATGCTGCTAACCAGTGCCTGCCCATAGGAATACCCAGAAGTCAGCAATTGCAGACTCCCACCCTTCCTGAAGGTTGAGCACATCCCCTCTACCCATCATGCCTGTGTCTTCTCCTGTTCTCACTGTAGGCATTCTCACGATTCCTCTTGGGTCACTCACTGCATCTGATCATGCCGTCTCAGTCTGGACACTACCAGGTGTTCCTGGTTAGCTAGTCTGGCTATGGTCTCAAAGTGACCTGGGCATGCTCCTCAATCTTAAATCATAAAATGTTCCCTTAGCCCAGAATAAGAGTTATGAGAATGCATTCCAGAGCCTACCTTTAAAATCCTGACTCCAATGGCTAATAAGGCTTCTTCCTTCGTATGTCTGTAAACGGAGGTGGCAGAAAATGGGAGACACAATGCTTTGTGCCTCACATGATGCTGTGGGAGTCTAGCAAGAACTGTTGACTTTAATCTGTGCCTGGGACATAAGTGCTGTAGAAATGTTTTCTAAATAAGCATCCCTGTTTATCCATAGTCCCATGCTAAGGAGTCGTTCACACACGACCCATTCCCAACTCACGTACCTGTGCTTTCCTTCCAGAGCTTGGCCTCCAGAAGAGAGGATGCTGTCTGGTGCTGGGCTACATGGCCAAGGACAAGTTTCGGAGAATGAATGAAGGTTAGTGAGAACCTCCCCACCTCTCAGGGGTAGTAACACAGTGAAGGGAAGGTATGCCTACAGCAGTGGTGCAGAGGAACCTGGACAAGGAACCCAAAACCGCTCATGAAGGAGTGGGAGGCTCAGCTCAATCTTCATGGTGCTATTTACACAGGGAAGAGCAGCTGGTGCCAACGCGTGTGGCGATGATTCAGTATTTCCCATTTGCTATGTTCTCTTCCCCCCTCCATGTCTCTTCCTTCTCTTTCTATTTCTTCCCTACCTTTACTCTTCTACCCACTCACCCAGCCCATTAAAATCTGCTTCTGTTATCTTTCAACATTCTCCCTCCTTCTCTTGAGTCATTCCTACTTCTTGAATTGACAGCGCCTTATAGGGCGCTCGGGAGAATCGTACAGAATAAGGTGGTATTACTCCAAGAGCCTACCTATAGAGATCTGCCTACTTTCCCAACCCACAAACTGAATTCTGTCTCCCACTCAGGGGTGGTTCTACCTTCCCCAAGCACTGGGCCAGCGTATGTCCCAGAGGACTTGGAGAATATATTGACTTTGACATGTGGACTGGGATGTGAGAATATCACTGTCACTTATGGGTCTGCTGTAATAAAGAGCCAATCCTCTCCATCCCCAGCCATCTGTCTCCATGCAGCTAATAACCCTCTTCATCAGATGCCACAGACTGTTTGTCAGGGTTCAAAAGCAGATAAACAATGTCTGGGGGGTGCCATTTATTCATTAAAGTCAGACAAATGAAGTCTTGGCTTCTTACCACCAGCCTGGCTTGCCATGAGCTGGCCCCATCGGGGCTCATAGCTCCTGTAGCCTCTTTCCCACACCAGCCAAGAAAGAGGCAGGACACCCCTAGCATCTGGCCATGAGTTAGACTGTACACAGCCCAGTGCCTTCCCCCTCTGTTCAACAGCTGCCTGTCCTCCCAGCCCACCATCCATGGCACTCATGCCTCTGTATATGGCCCAGACCAGAACCCTGGGCTAGCTATGGGGTTGTCACCAGAACCCATCAAGATGACAGTCTGCTAGGAGTTATACAAGCACAGCAAGTCCAGGAAGCTCTTATCACTTACATTTACTGCCAGCCTGTTCAAGAAACCAACAAGCTTCCGGCAGCCACTTATCATGTGTAGGAGCCCCATGGCTAAGCACAGCCAGGGGTTGGGGCTGCATACTTTGTGGCAAGCCCATCAGTCTTTTTTCACTGCCTTTTTTTTCTTTCTCATCACTCTCTCTGTTTTGAACACTGTAGCCCAGAAGAGAGAGGTAGGCAGTAACTTCTAATTTGTGGAAACTGACAGCGTTGCTCTGTCCGTGGTGCTGAATAGGCATGTTCTCTTGCTGGTGATGCTCGTCACAGAAACAGAGGCTAGGCTCTCAGGGATTGGGCGAGCAGAAAAAGCCAGGAACTGGGCTGCATTAGGATCGTGAAGCTCCAGGTCTCTGATCTCAGCTTCTAGGTGATCAAAAATGAAGGAAGGGATGCTGAGCAAGCTGAGGCAACATGTGTGGTGTGTTACAAGTCTCAGCTAACAAAATGGAGGCAGGCTAGAGGAGGTCAAGACAGTGGTGTAAAACAAGCCATGTGCAATGTGTTAGTTCTATGTCTGGAAGGGTCCAAGTCACGATGGGAAAAGGGGAGAGGGATTTTCTTCCTGACTAGACAGCCTTGTTTCCCAAGTGCTAGACAGCCTTGTTTCCCAAGTGCCAGACAGCACATTTTCTCTCTTCTAAAGTCCATGTGCTGTTTAAGCAAGCAAATGAGAGGCATGCTCTGCTTGGGAGCTCTTAAACTCCAACCCATTTGCAGATAAGAAAGGCATCCACAAGCACAGGGACTGTTTTACGGTTTGTAATTATCTCATAGCAATACTGAAAATAATTATAACTCCTACATATTAATAATTGAATAGGAATAGCAGCCATGACATCGATCAAGCAACAGAATTCTTGGCTTATGCCAGACAATGCACCTTGGTATGATTTGAGCAATTGGTAAAGCAGTAAAAAAAATTATTATTTTTTTTTTCTCCAAGTGGCCAGAATTTGTAAGCTATTGAGACAATTAGCTGCTTCTTCCATTAGAGATAAAGTGGTGATTGCTTTATTTCCATTTCAGAATAAATATAAAATCTTTGCTTGTGCTATATTAAAGCATATTTGTTTTGTTTAACAGCATCTAACAGGGTACCTGTCACCCAGAGAGATCCCTATTTCATTTGTTTCCCTGTTAATTTTATAACTCCTTTTATTTTATTTTCCCTCCACCACCAACCCCTCCTCATTACATTCCAAAAAAATAACAAACACATGAGAAGGAGCGAGAGTAAAATAATGAATGAACAAGAGCTTTATAGATCTGGGGGCTTGTCGTAAGTTAGAATAATCACGATTGGTGCTGTTAAGCTACACAAAGCAATAAAAAGAAGATGCTATTCAAAGATCGTTTAGGGAAGCATGTGACAGTCAATGGGAGAGCTGCTCTATTTGGGGGTGCCTAACAGCCTCTCGGAGAATATATGCAGCATTACAGGATGGGGGGGTTAGTAAATGTTCTGGGGCATGGGGGAGTTCTTTTCTGTTTGAACTCAGCAATCTGGGGATCCAATAGAGACACAGGCAAAAATTAGCTAAGATCAGAAAAGGACAGAGAGGTTAAAGACAGGCTGGGCACAGAATGTCAGAGTTGTCTGATATCATTGTCTTTGTGTGATTAAGAACTCTGTGCTTTAAAGGAACTGTTGGAAAGAGGTTGTTTATTTATTCATCAAACATTCAGTGAATACCGGAAAAATGATACCAATTTTTCATAATAAGTGTCAGGCTGCATTATAAGTACTAGAGCTGTTAAAGTAAATAAGACATAGTCCCTGCCCACAAAGAGCTAACTGTAAAATTATAAGGCATGCCTCACTGAAAACATCTCTACAAAGAGCACCTGCTCTCACCTCACCTAAATCAGAGCCCCTCTCCCTTACCATATGCTCCACTTGGACAGTCTGTTTTCTTTTCAGTATGTATCACAATTTGCGATAATGTATCAACTTCCTACTTGTGTACTGTTGGCCCCACCTGTGGGAGAGGGAAGACCTCACATCCATGGGGGTTTTCCCATCCTAGGGACTTAGCTCAATGACTCACACATAGAGAGAGTCACAGTAAATTACTTAAGTAAGTGTTTAATAGAGACTGTGAGTCACAATAGAAGAATGTCCAAAGTCACCCATTGATATCAGTTGGGTCATGAGGAGGAATCGGAGCTTTTTATATGATATATCTCTGGGCTAGCAATACTTCAGTCTCAGAACTTGAAGGCAGTGGCTGATGGATTTCTGTGAGTTCTACACCAGCCTGGTTTACATAGCAAGTTCCAGGGTAGCCAGGGAAGCATAATAGGACCCTGACCAGGGTGGACTGCGCATCTTCAGCAGCACCCGAGTCTGTAGCTTTCCTTCAGTTGCAGGTTTAGAGGCCTCTCAAGCCCCAGGCAGAGTGAAATACCAGGAAAACTGTCCTTGCCCAGGGGGATATCAAAGGCAGAACCTTGTAAAGAGGTATAACTTGTAGGGCACAAATCCCTTAGGAACCAGAAAGTTCTGTGAGGCCCATCTTGAGAAGGGTAAACAAGGAAGAGTGTGCTTAAAGAAAAGAGGAGGCAGGGAAACTTTGGCCTCCCTTCTGTGCAGCCCCTGCTCCACACTGGGGTGGGCCTGCACAGTAGGTTTCCTGCACAGAGGTGCCCTCTTGAGCTACAGAGAGGAGCAGACAGCAAATTTTCAGGACATTCAGAGTCCCTGTGTGTGACTGCTCCTCTCTATTCAGTAGAGAGAAAGTGACAGTGTCTCCCAACTCTGTCTCATCTTCCCAGGAAGATCCACCCAGCGATTAGCACAAATGCCTTGTGCAGACGGAACACTCTAGTCACCTGGAGCACCCAAGAAAGATGAAGCCAGATGCCTGGCCCCGAGTCAGCCCACAGCTCCTGGGGCACCATCGCGCTAGCGCTGGTTCTATGGACAAGTGAATGTCCACCATAGCTCCTGTCCTCACCTCTCAGCTCTATGCAGGATAAGGTCATAAAGTATATGAACTCATAGCCTTCTACAGAAAGCTTGAAGTTCTTTGTGATGATATTGGGACCCATTCTTTTTTTTCTTTAATGAGTGTAAAACAACCCTGGTCTACTATCTCCTAAAAGAGATGGTAAGAATAATAATAATAATAATAATAATAATAATAATAATAATAATAATAATGATGATAATAATAATAATAGCTGCCACATAGTTGGAGAAAGGATATGGAGCCAGGTGTGGGAGCTCATCCTGGCAAGACTTTGTACATCTAGAATTCAACGTTCTCAAACACAATGTTGGATAATTTCGATAAGGTCTCCTGTGAGGCTCTATAGCAGTTTGCTTTTCTGTTGCTGTGACAAAACACTGAACAAAAGCAACTTGGGGAAGAAAAGGTTTATTTAGCTTACAGTTGAGGGAAGCCAGGGCAGGAGTTCAAGGAAGGAGCATGGAGGCAGAAATCAAAGAAGAGTGCTGCTTACTGGCTTGTTCCTCATGACTTGCTCAGCCTGTTTTTCTATGTCTAAGAAAACCCCAGTACTACTTGTTCAGGCGCGGCACTGCCCACTGTGAACTGGGTCTTCCATGTCAATTATTAATCACAAAAGAATGCCCCTACAGACTTGCCTCCAGGCTAACCTGATAAGGGCAGTTCTTCATTTGAAGTCTTATCTTCCCAGGTCAAAACTAACCAGCAAAGGCTGAGTTGTGATGATGCAAACTCTAATCTGACTCTCTACCCACTGCCTACAGCCTGTTCTCTCCCTTACTGTTGCATGCTAGGGTAAACAAAGGCTTCCTGGTCACTAAAGAAGCCAGTTTTAAGTTGAGTGGTTTTGCCAACTGCCCCCCAAAACACTTGGGAGTTTCTTTCTCCTGCCTCTCCTTGAAGAGAAGATAGAGGTCACGGGTGACTTTAATGTCACCCAACCTGCAAACTAACTATACTTCCATTCGTGCAAGGGGAAATCAGAAGTAGGTAGCCTAGGACCTCTCCCCAGAGCCCCAGATCTAGGAAAGAGGATCCCTGCTTGTGTGGACAGCTCCAGACATGAGGCTCCTTGGGGCCAGTTTGGCTCATGCAGAGGGCACACAATCATTTTCCTGAGAGCATTCCTGAGTCCCCAGGATGTTGGCTAATACTGTCATTTTGTTCGTTGGCACTTTGGGGCGCATATTTTTTTCTTATTTCATTTTTCTTGATAATGTGTCTTCCTCCACTGGGGCTACAAAGCTGGTTATTTGTATAACGTCCCTGTTTATTATTTATGGCAAGACTCGGGCTTCCAGGGCACTTTATGATGGTTACTTAATTCACTCAGCATCTTGGAGCAAGAGACTAGCTATTTCTGTTCTCCTGCCACAGTCTGATGGAAGATTCTATAGCTTTGTAGCAGGCTTATTCCACCAGCCATCATTCCTGCAGAAGACCTGCTTATCCAAGGCCAGAGGGGTCCCTTGACTGCAGACCAGACCAGATTGCCAGATTACTTTGTAAACTTCCCCTCCCCCCTCTCACCTTTGCATCCTTGTTCCATCATGTGCTGGGTATTTTACCTTCCAGGTATCTTCCAAATCTCTCTCCTCTCTCTCTCCTGTCTCCTGTGCTCTCTCTCTCCTCCCCTGTGTGCTCTCTCTCTCTCTCTCTCTCTCTCTCTCTCTCTCTCTCTCTCTCTCTCTCTCTCCTCCCTTGTGCTCTCCCCCTTCTCCCCCTCTCTCTCCTCCCCCGTGCTCTCCCCCCTCTCTCCCCCTCTCTCTCCTCCCCCGTGCTCTCCCTCTCTCTCCCCCCTCTCCTCTCCTGTGTTCTCTTCCCTCCTGCACTCTCTGCCTCCCTCTCTGTCTCTCCTTATCTCTCTTTCCTCATTATGTCCAATCAGCCTCTAGCCTATTTCTTCATCACACACAGCCAAAGCCATGCTTGAAAATGCAAACTTGTTACTATGGTCTAGAAAATATTTCAATGATTTTCTATTGCTTTTAAGAATATTTTAAGCCTCCCCGTGACTTTTAAGGCTTCACACAATCTGATTCCTGCAAGTTCTTCAATCGCACGGCCCTTCTTTCTCCTCCTCAGGGCAGTCATTCTCTCCTACACAGGAAGGACTTTGGTGCCCTTGGTCCGTCTTCTTAGAATATGCGTCATCCCCGACACAACCATCTCCCTGCCCTTTGCATGCTGATTCTTGCTTACCATCCAAACCTTAGCTCCAATATCTTCCCCACCAAGTCCTCCTCTGATCTGCTCTCCCAGGTCTAGGCCAAATTTGTGTACTACATGATCTTTAGCCCTGCCCTCCAGAATTCTTACCCCTATGTACAAATATAAGTTCATATTACAGTTGCTTCATGAATAGCTGTCTGCCCTCCCAGTAAGTAAGCTCCGTTAGGTCTGTTATGTCTCAAGGGGCCTAACTCAAATGTTTGCACAGAATGGAGACTGGCAGAAGAGTAAAGATGGGAAAGGTTTCTGGCCCCAAGATGCTGGGACTATGTGAAAAGAAACATGAGCATGTAGCTGGTAAAGAGGAAACTGTCTCAGGAAAGGCATGTGACTTACCCAACCCAGCATGACACAGCCAGCTACGGGTGTGTGTGTGTGTGTGTGTGTGTGTGTGTGTGTGTGTGTGTGTCCAAATCTAAGCATCAGTAAAGTCTGGGGCAACACAATTGAGTGTATCAATGGCAGGGGTGGGGGTGGGGTGCCTAATCAAGTGGGTTAGGATATGCTTTGAAAGAGAAAGACCGCAAGAATCTCTGGGGAAAGGAAGGAGGTTCTTAAGAGAGTGCCATGAGAGAACACGCAGAGGTCACCCTCACCCACCCTCACCCCACAGCTCAGCCCTGTACCAGGATCTGAACCCTGAGCCAGACATGTGCTCTGTCCTTAGCAATGCTACCTGGGATAATCAGCCATTCTTCAATCCCAGTGGTTTTGAAGCCTGCTTAGGTTTTAGTATTTCATTTAGCATCGCGACTGGTGAGCCTAAAAGTCAACATTGAAGCTTGGGAGTCGGAGAAATCTAGATGCCATTCCAACCCAAGCCATAATAGGCTTAGAAGCAAGTCATCATAGATTCCTGAGGCCAGAAGAGGGGCCAAAAGTCATCTATTTATTGGCTCCTTAAACTTTTCCCACTTGCCCACCTTTTGTTTAAGAAATTTTTATGTAACTATACAGATATATAAACATTTAAATGAAACATTTATTTGACTCTAGGTATATAGGCACATAAACTATATGGTGATAAACCATAAAATCATAAAGAAATTAATATTTCTTCATCTTTGAAACACACATAATTTTACCACTTATTAAAAACAAAGGCAAATCTGTAGGTGTGCTTGTTTATTTTTACATAAAGAATTCAATCTTGACTAAGTATTGGCTGCTGCAGGGAGTGGAACATTTTCAATGGTTTTCAGATCAGTATTTTGATCTTAAAATTGTCAGAGCTGAGAATTCTGTTTTGCATAAGCATATCATGTGACACAGCAGAAGTATATTTAGTGCACTTGAGAAATGGCTGGAAATTCGTTCCTAATCCCAAGCCAAAGTTCATTTCATGTTTTGTTTTGTTTTTCATAAAACTCAAATCAGCAATTTAAATAACAATTTTTAAGATCAAACACTCAGATTCAGTACAATCCAAAGATACACCACTTTGATACTTACACATCAGGGAATGATGGTAGAAAAATATTGAAGATTTTGTCTTCCATAATTAAATGGTTATGCTTCTGTGAAAGGAAAAACTTTGTATGCACAGTAAAAACACCGCCATTTGTAACACTCGGTCTTCTCAAAACTGAGCTGAGGTAGGTGACTCAGGAAGCACTGGGTGGCACTATGTGGGGTGTCAGTGTGCAGTGAAGAGTATACCGGCTGTGTGTTCAGAATCAAGGCTGCAGTGCCTCTGACAGATGTGACACTGGTGTGACACAGATGTGACACTGGTGAGTACTTCCAGAAACACCTCATTCACTGCATGTTTGATTTCAAGTTCAGTGTTTTGGTTGTGGAATGCTCAGAAACCTTTCATTGATGCCAAATTTCCTAACACCACCACAAATAACACTCTTATAACAACCCCTAATGACGTCATGATCCACAGTTGAATAAGCTGAAATGCCATTCATACCATCTTTTGATGGTTCATCATCCTTACCAAATTCTACTGGATGGAAAGAACTTCGTGGACAGTGGAGCTGGGCCCTTAGGACTGACCACTGTTCACCCAGTGGCTCTCAGTGCATGGCACAGTGCCAGTCCTGTAGCATGTAAAGGCAGTCCCTGCTCTCAAGTCTATCAAGCACATAATGTGGTAGTGCAGTAAGTATCACAGCTGCCAGCTACCACGTATGAATAATCAGCTGTGGCCACAGAGAAGGAGACACCACTCAGGCTGAAAGCCATGAGAGGTGGAGCCAGGATAGCTTCTTGGAGAATTTGACACTTGACTGCTTTCCTTAAGGAGGCCATTGCAAGCAATGCTTGCATCAGAACAAGAAACACACCCTTGCCATGACTGTAGGTGCCTGTCTCTTCCATCCAGCTCTCATAAAGAAGATATATATATATATATATATATATATATATATATATATATATATATATATATATATATATATATATATATATA
>CM052706.1:80853906-80872535 GCA_028551405.1 Uromys caudimaculatus | reverse complement strand
TCTCCTATCTCTGCCCTCATCTAGTCTCAAAGCTCTGTCACTGAACTCACTAAATGCTGAGACCCTCACTCCAGACCCCTCCCCCAGAGTCTGGAGAAGGCATAGAAGAGTGGAAATGAATGAGGTGCCTAATGACCTGTGATGCCATAAAGTTCTCAGAGCTGTGTAACAGAATGACTAGTTTTGGAGCTGAGATGAATTTCCTATGGCTTTACTGAGGGGAAGTCAATAAAATTCTGAAAGCACTCGTAGCACCTTCTCAGGGTGGTCATTGCAAAGTGCCAGGTCCAGCACTCTGAAAGCAGCAATGGGATACTGTTTTTCTCCTCTGCTCCATCTGCTTCTTCCTTGTGCCTTTCTTGCTGAAATATATTTGTTTCTATGGAAACGGTGTTGTTACTGGTATGGGAGGAGTTTAATGACATTCAGAAGTACCAAATCAAGTCCATTTATATAATGGTTTGAAATACACATAATAGCCTATGGAATATAGGACACGGTGACAGTTTCAGTAACTGCATACCGAGTGTGGGATAAATAGAGCAATGCAACAGTTTCCCACCTCTGAGTCAAATGGACTAGGAATAACCACCATTCTTAGCAGTAAAGAGTAACACCTCTCAACCGCTATTCAGGAAAGGATCTCAAAATAGGGCACAAGCCACTCCTCTGCACCTGGCAAGGTGTGGCCCAGAATCATGTGCTATGGGTGCAGAATTGAGGACGTGGTTGTGGATGATCTCAGGCCTAGAAAGAGGCAAACTTCCCACCCAACACCCCTTAATCTGCTGCTCTGGCTAATCTGCTGCTCTCAGTGTGCTGATAGCCACACTTGGGTCTGTTCTGAAAGTTCATTTCTGTTTGCTTTGAGGATTTATCAGGTGCTGACTGTGTACTCAGAGCTGTGGGAGACATGGAAGAATATTCTCACTTTACCCAGTTACCCCAGAGGCACATTTAAATGTGATCATTTATCTGCAGGAAAAGAGGGTACCAGAGTGACTTTTTATAAATGACATGGAAGAACAAGCCAACACGGGGTATCACCCAGCCTGTTATCACTTCGAACGACTAGAGCCTAGATTTGTAGGGACTCTAGGACATGCTGTAGAATAATGAGTCAATGTCAGGGGACCCCAGGAGTAGGACATTTACATACTATCTCTTTAGGTAAATTGGTTGGAAGGTGCTTAGGGCTCATACACAAGAGGTGGGAGGGTTAGCTTCCAGCACTCTTGTTGGTCCCAGCACCTCCTAATTGGCATGGATACTGTCTAAGAGAAATCTCTCAACAGCAGAGCTCACCAGAACTGGGGATCAGAAGCTGTCCCAGCGATTCTGAAATGGTACAGCCTAGAAATCCAAGGGGCTCCAACAGAACTGGTAAGAAATTGAGGTTCAGTGAGAGATGAATGACTAGTGACAGAGAAAAGTGGGGTGAGAAAACCAAAAAGATGTACTGAGAATGATTTCTTAGGGTACAGCAGTAAATAAAGCCAGTTCTGACTGCAGTAGTCCTGGGGAACTTCAAGAAAGAGAGAAGACAGAAAGAACCTGTGAGTGTGTAAGATCAAAACTCCACTTTTATAAACTTGTATCACTTTCCACCAACCACACCAAAAGTGTCATCCCCTTTTTTAAAAATCTCATTTCATGCATATGGGTGTTTTGCTTGTATCTCTGTCTGTACACCACATGAGTGCCTGGTGCCTGCAGCAGCCAGAAGAGGTCATCAGATCCCCCTGAAACAGGAGTTACAGATGGAAAGACACTAGAGAGCCTCCCTGTGAGTGCTGAGAATTGAGTCTCAGTCTTCTAGAACAACTGTTCTCAACCTGTGGGTCGTAACCCTTTGGTGGTCACATACCAGATACCTGCATATCAGACATTTACATTATGATTCGTAACAGTAGCAAAATTACAGTTAGAAAGTAGCAACAAAAATAATTTGAGTGAGCATTGTCATACAGGAAAAAAAAAAGTCATAGCTGCCTGTGAGGACCAGTAAGTAACATGAGTGAACAGTGTAAATTGTAAATAAAATGGTGTGTTATTTGCAAACACTTCCTCCGGTAATATTTAATTAGGAATCAAACAAAGAAAAATTATTTTTATTTTTAACAACCAACCCTTTACAACAAATGTTGTCATGAATTTGTTGTAAAGCTAATATATATGTAATGGCTATGCAGGTGCTTTGGAAAAATACAAAGTTTCTTAGTACTTACTTTTCCAAATGGATACTCCAATTCAATCCCATTTGTGCAGAGATCAGGAGTACTGGGAGATGGGTAGCCTGTGGAAGAAATCACAATGATAAGTATTCTTCATCTTTATTCACGAGGTAGGGGCCTTATAAACACTTATCACCAAGGAGGAACGCTGAACTATTTCATAAGCAGATCGCAACTGCAATATTAAAAGGAAGCAGTTGGGATGATCCCCTTGTTGTGCTGGAGAGTGGTAATCTGCACTCTGTACAAGGCAGTGGGTCAGCGTGGATGAGGTCAGCCTCCCAGGTCAAGTCAAGAGCTGTCATGGGAGAACCATGATAAACAGCCCTCTGCCCTGGAATGTAGAAGAACCAGTTCCCCTTCTACATACCAGCTGGGTAGCCTTGGGCATGCCACTAACCATGCTGGGACTCCATGTCCACACTATACAACCCTGAGCATTGTGAAGGCCGATTCCAAGCTCAGCTATTTGAAAGCGAGTTTTGTAATGCACATAAGTGGGAGGTGACATGGTTCCCTTATTCACTCAGCTAACATTGGTTGACTGTGCGCCAATCACTGCCACCACAATTCTCAGCCATCATTCAGTCCGTGCCAGATACAATGTTCATCACTTTAGACACACTAGTTTGTCTAATGATCACTGCAGTCTGGAGGGATAGCTATACTGATCCCCGTTGTCCACATGCGGAAATCAAAATCAGGAGTAAAAATTAACTTGCACAAAGCCATCCAGCCAGTAAATGACAGAAAGCAGCACTGGATCAGCTAAAACTCCAGGTTCTATGCTAATTGTCTCACCTTTTCTGTGTTGCTTCTGCAGAGCCTCATACCTGTGGTGAGCCTTATCCTCTGACCCTGCCTGGTCCTCCTTGACTTGTACATTCGCCATGCTTCCTGACCAGGCTTTAGGTGCCTCGGGGCCTCCTTCCTGCATGTTTCACCACCCCCCCTTCTTCCAGGCCTCCCCTGACTATCTATCCCCTACAACACAGTCATTTGGTGCACTAATTTCCGTCCCGATTCAAGACCTCAGCTTGCCAAGACCCTGGGCAATGAGTATCGCTCCTTTAGAGCAGCCACTGGTTGTGTGGAAACTAAACACCTCCCATAACTCAGAAGTCTTCAGAAGACAGAGCAAGGACAGATGGAGGAGTGCTAGGTTAACTTACAGCCAAATCTTCCCCATTCCTGATAGATGTCTCCAGAGGCAAAGCCAAATGACCTTTGGTGCCAGCTTAGAACTCCTGGCTCCACCACACAGTACAAGGACACAATGCTTCTGCAAATCTCTTCTCTACAGGGCATTGCAGTGTTATCTTGGCTCACTCCTTCTCCTGAGATGAAGAGATTGTTTTAAACCTGCCGCCCCACCAGCTCTGCTCCTAGCTTCCAATGCCATTAAGTTTCATTATAACAAATAAACACCACAATGACATTTATAAGTTACCACTGAGCACAGAAGCACAAATATGAAGCAGATAAACTGCATTTGATCCAAATAATTACTGCAGGCAATATTGGGCTTAGTCTGAGCTGGCAGCCGGCTACAGAGTAATTTATTAGATTGCGTAAGGCAATGTTGCACGTTGAGTTTTCATTATTGTGTCTCTTCCCCTCTCTGTGGCTTAAATAGGTTACAGGAGTTTAGACAGTGCACAGCCAAACTAAGACAGACTTTGCTCAAGCAGATTAGGGCTGGGAACGCCATCCAAGGTCCAGAGATGGCTGCTTCCCAGGCAACACTCATATTTGTGCGAGAAGAGAGAACTGAGATTATGTTAATGCTGCCAGGCCAGAACGGCTCCCTGCCTTCCCACCCCACTGGCCCAGATACAGAAAGGGGCCCTATGGAGGAAGTCAATGACAGGCTAGATGCATAGCCAGGTTTCTTCAGCAGACTCTGGCCAAAGACCTTCCCAATCAAAAGACCCCTCCATAACCCTAGGTGGCCGTGGACAGTCCCACTGCTCAGTCTCAGACCTGTCCTTCTGCCATGAATAAAAGAAAGGAAGGAATCTGTCGCCAACCCTGCAAAACAAAGCAAGTAGAGCTGGCGACAAACAGCCTCCTCTCTGCCAAACCTGAACTCATAAAGTTTGATTCAAGGGGTTACAATACCTCCTATTCGGCATCCCTCCTGCCCCATTCTCCCAGCCTTAGTAAATTACCCAATAAGCAGCAAGGACCTGTAGTTATTGTGCAGTTAAATGGTATTTGCCCAGTAAATCCTGAGCAGAGTACTCATAGTGATATACAGTAACTAATTACGGACATGAATTCTCTCCCCAAGACGCCAAGTGTTACCAAACATTGCTGCATTTAGGGGAGGAGGCTTCAAAACTGCTCCACTCTCTCCAGTGAAGCCATGAGTAACTCTGCTATTATAGGAGCCATAAGCATCTCCAGGGGCCCTCCATCTAAAAAATAGAGATGTCTTCAAAGGCAGACAAGCATGGACCACTCTCCCAAGATGGCAACCAACAGTGGCCCCATGATCCCATGGCCCAGCACAAGGTTTTGGGGAGGAACCAGCCAGCCCTCCCTGAGTTATCGCACAACAAATAAGCAGCCCAGCACTGTAGTAGCTATTGCAAAGGCCCACAGCTCCAGCAGAGCAGGGAATGGAAGCCATTAGTCTCTAAGCTCAGGACTGAGCTGAGAAAGCTGTTGTAGAGGATCAGCTTCCATATCAAAGGAGACGCCAAGAAGAGTGGAAGTGGCCATTCCAAGCCAGGCATGATGGAGCGTAGCCTTAATCCCAGTACTCAGTAAGTGAAAGCAGGACCATTATGAGCTCAAGGTCAGTCTGATCTACATAACGAGAGCCTATTGAAAGAGAAAGAGAAAGAGATAAAGTAGAGGGCCAGGGGAGATAGTTTAGTCAGTTAGAAAGTGCTTGCCATGCAAACACAAGGACCTAAGTTTAATCTTGAAAACACAAGTCAAAAAGTTAGGCTCCAAAGCACTCACTTGTAATCCAAGCACTGGGGAGGGGGAGGCAGGAAGGTTGCTGGCCATTGACAGCTCCAGTTCTATGAGTGATGTTCTCAAAAAACAAAGTGGGTGGCCTTGTAGGTTGAATGCTGGCCTCTAGACAGGCACACATACACACAAAGAAGAAATTTTAATGTTCATGCCTTAACCTGGTGTACTGGCTGGTTTTGTGTGTCAACTTGACACAAGCTGGAGCTATCACAGAGAAAAGAGTTTCAGTTGAGAAAATGCCTCCATGAGATCCAGCAGTAAGGCATTTTCTCAATTAGTGGTCAAAGGGGGAGGGTCCCTTGTGGGTGGTATCATCTGTGGGCTGGCAGTCTTGTGTTCTATAAGAAAGCAAGCTGAGCAAGTCAGGAGAAGCAAGCAAGCCAGTAAGTGACAACCCTCCATGGCCTCTGCATCAGCTCCTGCTTCCTGCCCTGCTTGAGTTCTAGTCCTGACTTCTTGTGGTGATGAACAGCAGCATGGAAGTATAAGCTGAATAAACCCTTTCCTCCCCAACTTGCATCTTGGTCATGATGTTTGTGCAGGAATAGAAACCCTGACTAAGACATCTGGGTACAGAGAATGCTCATCCTAAATTAGCACTTATGGGGCTCAACTAAGCCCCATTGGCACATGGGAGCATTACCCTGATCTAGAGTTGGGCAGGGCTATACATGGAGGTATAAAGCAGATGGTCTATCACTATCACATCTGTTCTTAGAGCACAGCTGGAGCAGTTAGAGGGCACACTACTCTGCCTTCTACGTGGAAACCCAAAGATCAAACTCCCTCTGCACTCGGTACAGCTGTGTAAACAAAAGTCAACACTAGAATGAAAGAATTCAAATCTTAGTCCCATTATCCATCACCAGTGACCTTGGACCAGTTATTTATCCTCTCTGAGCTTCAGGTTCCTCATCGATGAAATGGGAAAAGCTTTCTCTATGTCTCAGAATTGCTGTGGAAATGGCCAGCCTGGAATTGGGTCTGCTCCCACACCCTAGGAGCTCTGTCCCAATTCATTTCATTTTCATATGGCCAACCTATCTTCTGGGACACCAGACACCAGCCTAAGCCTCCTTGGAAAGAAGAGCCCAACTCTTATCATCAGCACCCCCAAAAGCCTGCCCACCCCATCTCCTTCTTCCTAAGTGCTTTTAGCATAAAACTTCTCCCTTATACACAAGCCTACATCAAACTTTTGCAAGACATGGTAGCTGTTACAAGTTGGCTGTGTTTTCTTGGCTGATGCCTTCTTGGGCTGAAACAACTAATGAAAGCCCTCTCAAGGGTGTCTCTTTGACAGTGACAAAAAGTCAGAGTAAGGGAGAAGAAGGCAGAATAGCATGGGTATCTCTACAGCAGGACAGTTGGCTTTGAGCCTTAGCTTCTCAAATTTCTACTTAGGAGGCTGGCGATCAACCCTTCTCCATGGGGTACCGAGAGTATTATTAAGTAAGAAAATATATGGGAAGTGCTCTGTGAAGCATAAAGTAT
The DNA here is from genome assembly GCA_028551405.1 of Uromys caudimaculatus. Classification (NCBI taxonomy): domain Eukaryota; kingdom Metazoa; phylum Chordata; class Mammalia; order Rodentia; family Muridae; genus Uromys; species Uromys caudimaculatus. The sequence continues at coordinate 80,865,819 of CM052706.1, read as the reverse complement.
ATACAAAAGTTCGCTGTGGCTAATATCCCAAACCAACCAGAAGACTGGGCCCAGAATCCCAGGGCAGCGACAAGAATCGCTTTTTTAATTAGGACACATATATAGTCAGCTCTCAATTATCTGTTGGCAAATTGTCCCCATTCCTGGCAAATGCTATCACCAAGACTGCTTAATGAAGTCCTCTGTTAACATTTCACAGCTTCTTATTCTGCTCTTATTTGCATGAGGCCCAAAGGGAACGAAAGTCCTTTAAAGGCAAAATCAGTTAACATCCCCAGTCTCTCTTAGGGAAGGTGTGAGCCAGGGAGATGACAAAAGGGAGGGAGAGTGTGGCTACCACTAACTTTGGACCAGTATAGAAGTGATGAAGAGGTGACAGGCAGGGAACCCCATCACCAGACTGTGAGTTTGTTTGTTTTAAGTATAAAAAATCCCTAGAAAAATCAAATCCGTTCATATTCAAACAAGAATACCAAAATGCATTCCAAAGTGAAAATAAGTTTCATTAGCTCAGGTTGCCCATCATGTGGGTTATTCACACCCTTGCCTCCTTTCCATTAACAAAGACTATGAAGAAGAGTTGGTTGTACTTAGTGGGGAGCAAGATCATTTGGTGGGTAGAGGTGCCTGCTGCCAAGGCTGACTATTGGAGTTTAAAACCTGAGACTCACGTGGTAAATGGCAAGAAACTCTTCCCACACCACAACACACACACACACACACACACACACACACACACACACACACACACTGCAGAAATGCAATTTAAAAAAAATTAAAGTTGATTGTATTAGTCTCCAAGAGGGATAGAACTGAGGCCATACACTGGAATGGTTTACTTGCAGCCAGGACCAAGAAGTTGCCCCATTAAGTGCCAGACTTAAGTTGTGCTTCTCAATGTTAGGTTAGTGCCAAGAGACAAAAGCACCTGATGCTTAATAGCAGCCTGCCCCAGCCACACAGTGTTCTAAGGTGCTAGGCTTATGCTCCTATCAGAGGGACACAGCTACCCTTCATGGAACCCCTGCAAATCATCTAAGGACTCAGAACCGGTCTCTCTGAGCCCTTGTGCATTGCACACAGACACCTCGGGAGCCAATGCAGAGCCAAGGGCAGGACTTAGTTCTCCAACTCAAGTATTGCAGTATCACATGACATTTCATGGACAATACACTTACAAAGATGTGTGGAAAACTGTTGACTTTGTCCAATGCTTTCTCTGTTTAATTTGGGAAAAATAAGGTGTGTTCAGAAAGAAACAGTAGCTGGTCAAAAATATTGTTAATCTTAAGAGTCTAGAAAGAGTGCACAACCTGAGCCCCGTGTTGCTTATTATAGGTGGATACACCTCAACTGTGATCCACAAACTGCTGGAAGCTCTCAATACATGTTCCCTGACATCTTGAAAATCTACCATCTCAACCTCTCTAAGCTTGGGTCCAAGAAACTATGTTTCTAGTTAGTTCCATGGATAATTCTTACACATATAAAAGTTTTAGAACCGCTCTGAAGGACATGGCGTACAGAAATATAAAAATGATTATTTTTTTAAATTTTTGTTTAAAAAAAAAAACAATGTTTAGGACAAGATCTTCCCCCAAACAGTCCAAGAGTCCCTGAGGGTTTGCTTTAGCATCCCTGTGCGTCACATTTTATTATTTTTCATCCTTAGGGCTTGTGAAAGTAGGAGTTTGGGTAAGTTAGAGCATGCAGTATCGAGGTTGGGAAGGAGGACCCTGACTCGGGTTGATTATCTAGTGGTCTAGATTCTGCATCTTACAGGTGACCAATCCAAGCTTGAGTAATGGAAGAGTCAGGCCCAAAGGCACATAACTAAGAAGAGGCAACACAGTGTCCTCAGGGTACAGACATAATTTCGTGTATCCAACCTGTGGCCTTTATAAAAGAGAGCAAGAGATGCTAGGCATCATGGTGTAAGCTAATCTGTGGCCCAACCTCACCCTCAGCCCAGTGGTTCCCAAACTGATGCTCTGTAGGCAGCAACTATAAACGTACTCTCTGCCCATGGCTGAGGCCTGCATCCCCATCTGGTGTACCATTGTAACACCCTATCCCTGTGCCTTGGCACCGCCTTGCTATTGCTCTCTAGGCTTCCCTGTTTAAAGTCACAAAAATCTTAGATTCAGACAGAGGAACAGAGGAAGGAACCCAGCCTAAGTCCAATGGCCAAGTAGCAGCAGGCCTAGACACTATTCAGGGATCTGCTTTGGGTCCAGAATGTCTCCCCTCTACGCTTCCTACTCTCCCCACAGAGTTACATCCCTCTGCCCACCCTCATTCCCTATGGGTGACCTCAGACAGGAATGGATGGGATCCTTCGTGGGCACAGAAGAACCCCATTTGCCGAAGCACTTATCAGCATCTTCTTGGCACCCAGGCCTCTGCTGGATCGATGGTAGAGTTCATCTCCTGCTACTAATGAGCACAGGACAAGCTCTGGCTGAGGCTGCAACACTGATAATCAGCAGGCACACGATTTATGATAACTTTGGACTCACCCTGCCTTGGTCAGCCTGATTGCTCTTCATTAGAGACCCATAGTGTCCAGGACAACCTTGGCAGATTGTGTCCTGAGAACAGGAGTGTGAGGCTGTCAGAGTCACAGGCTGTCTGTGCTACCATAGCTCCTGCAAGGAATTAGGGAGCAGAGGAGGAATAAACCCCAAATTTCTGTCCCTTCAGTTGAGCCTGGGAAGTGGCTTACTCCCATGTATGACCAAATAAAATCAACATGCAATTTCTAGAATATTCAAGGCACTGGCAAGCTTCTCCTAACCTGTGCATCAGAAACAAATTGCCAGTGGATGCAAATGATGGAGTTGAAAATAAAAGTGCCTTTAAATCTCTGTTCCACCAAAGGTCAAAGAGAAAGGGACAGTGGGGGAAAGGTTGTGTCTGGAACTAAATTCTCCCAGCTTCTCCTTCTCCCAAGGAAGATGGACCTAGATAACCTCTTGTTCTCACAACAGAATTCAAAGTGAGTTTGAACCTTGACTGGAGTTAAATACCTAATTCCAGACAGCTGGTCCCAGCACACCCTGACTAAATGAACCTTGGCCCACTTAGATAGTTGCGAATATATATATATATATATATATATGAAACTTTTTGGAGGTGAATTCTCAGGTCCACACCAAGTACTATATAAGACATGAAAGTACAAGGAACTCTTTAGAGTTGGGAAGACTAAGAGGAGGAGTGGAGAACAAGAGAATAGTAGAAGCATGAATGTGATTATGGGGTGTGTGTGTGTGTGTGTGTGTGTGTGTGTGTGTGTGTGTGTGTGTGTATTAATGAAACCCATTGCTTTGTATGCTCACTAAAAATAAATTTTAAAGAAGTAACAGCAAGGAGGGTTTTGGGAGATAGCTTGGTTTGTAAAGTATTTTCCATGGAAGTGTGACCCCTGTGTTCACACCCCAACACACACACACACACACACACACACACACACACACACACACACAAAGCCCGGCCTAGTAGTGTGTGCTTACAGCCCCAGCACTGGAAAAGCAGAGACAGGAGCATCTCTGGGGCTCAATGGCTAGCCAGCCTAGTCTATATAAGAAGCCTCCTAGTGAGCACTGTCTCAAAATTAAGGTGAAGAACAATTGAGAAAGACATCTGTTACTCTCTGACCCCCATGTGCCTACACACACACACACACACACACACACACACACACACATGCCAGAGCAAGTGTTCAATGCATTTAAGTTATTCACACCTTCTCACTTTCAGACCCATTGATCAACTACACCCAACACACCTTCCTTGTGGGATTCAGAGTCCTCCCCATCCACACACTTACCACAGGACCACCTCACCTCAGCCCAGCTTCGCCTCTGAAGATGGCAAGAGGCTCACCATCACTGACAGCAACAGCCTCCATCTTCCCACCAAACGCTATCAATCCTACCTCCTAGTGGATGCTAAGCCCGTTTTCTTCTTTCTGCCAATGCGCTTTTGCTGAGCCCTTATGACAGCACAATCTTCCGCATCAGTCTTCCTGTCTTTGGGTGACCCTCCTCCATCCATCCTCACAGCCTCGTCCTATGATCCTCCTAAAACTGGCGCCTGAGTAAATGGGGCCCAACCCTTGGTGGCTTCTCATTAACTACAATTGTCTCAGCATAAATTTCAGGGCTAATGCAACCAGCTCTCCTCAACCCTCTCCATTTCCTATTTCTCTCTCTCTCTCTCTCTCTCTCTCTCCCTACACACACACACACACACACACACACACACACACACACACACACACACACACCACTCTTCTTCCCCCTCCCCCACTGGGTTAGTATCCCCTTCTGGTCATTTTCTTACATACATACTCCACACACCAGTTCATCAAAAATGAGAGTGATAACTGTCATTACAGGAGGCAGGAATGGTTCTGTGTACTTTAGACCCTGTTCTCTCAAACGACTCTACACGTTTCCAACACAGAAACCTGAGCTTGTGACCCTCCTGCTGTCCCTCTCCCTACCCTAGTCTGGCTTGCCCTGCAGACTGCTGAATTCAGGTCCCTGTGGCCCCTGCCTTATACCTTGCTTTGGGCGCTAAATCTGCGCAACTTCTTATTCCAGCTCTGGGCACACCTTTGCTTGCTCCAGGCTCTAAGACCATGGTCAGCAGAAAAGGCACACTTCTCTGTCCCCTACCAGACGAGATGAGATGGCTCCTGCCCCTACCTCAGGCCCTGATGCTACCACAGTCACTGTCACCCACTTAGATCCTCTACAAAAATCAGATTTCTTATCTGTTAGTCAATGGGCTAGTGCATTCCCACCGCCCCAATCTGTGGAGATCACAACCCGGCATTCTACACAGGTGCTGACAGGTCAAGGTCAGGAAACAAACTCCATGCCACCTGCTGGGTCTCTTCTCTTGTGTCTCCCATTACTGTTCTAGTATCATTAGGGGCCACTGGGTCCTGCTCTTCTTCCTCTCCCTTGCTTGCTTCTCATGACAAGGACAGACAATTTACTACATGCTCTGAGCTCAGAGAAAACAGGCAATAAAGACCCCTGAAATGAGTATTCTTAAGCCTCTTCCAACTGGTCACTAATAAGAGCGGTGGACACATTGGAGCCCTTTCTGTGCTGCTGGCCAGCCACTCTGGGAACCTCCAAAGCTGACTAGTAACGGATGCTCTAGCAGAACCCAAAGGGCACAACGCTGATCTCTACGTGTAGGTTTCTAATGTGGCTCACCATCACACTTGCAGGAGTTCCATCTCTGCTCATGACGTGAGCTGCTTGAGTGCTGGTTGGTAAAGTCCTGGGCTCACAGAGATGTGTGGATGGTGGTGACAAGAGCCCTTTATGGAACACTGTACATACAGGATGACTTATACACAAGCCTGCATTTTTATAACACCTTCATTGCTGTCATCCCCACTGAGGACACCAGGAAACTAAATGTCTTAGTTAGCATTTCTATTGCTGTGCAGGCACACCATAGCCATAGTAACTCTTACAGAAGAAAACATTAGATAGCGGGTAGCTTACAGTTTCAGAAGTTCAGTCCATTATCATAATAGTGGGAGCATTGGCATGCAGGTAGACATGGTAGCTGAGAGTTCTACATCTAGAGCCATAGGCAGCAGGAAGTGGATGTCAGGCTAGACCTGGCTTGAGCATTTGACACCTCAAAGCCCGCTGCCCCCTAGAGATGGACTTCTTCCAACAGAGTCACACCTACTCTAACAAGGCCACACCTGGGGACCATTTTTATTCAAACCACCACACTGAGGCTCCAAGAAGGTGAGGAGCTTACCCCAGTTATACAGATATTGACAGGGCGGGGTTCTTTTTAGGACCAGATTGCAACTATGTCCATTCTACTGTCTAAGACTTGGGTCTAAAAAGTGACACTATTCAGGCTCTCTGGGAGGTAGCTGAGGAGCGTCACCTGTCTCACTTTTAACATATTCTATCTCAGAATGAGTTTCTCCTTCTCTGTGTCCCCCATCACAACCCACTCCAGGAAGTGTCTCTGTACCTCCAGCTCCCATCTTGAAGTAGATCTTTCAATTTTGTACATTATTAGTGGGGTGTGTGCATGTGCCTGTGCATATGTGTAATGATGGGACACACGTGGAGGTTGGAGGACAACTTTGTGGAGTCAGTTCTCTCTTTCTACCTTTATATGGCTCCTTGCATTGGCTTCAGGTCATTGGATTTCACAGCCAGCACCTTTGCCGACTTAGCCATCCCACCAGCCCCCTTGGAACAGAGATTTCTTAAGCGCCACACAAATTTTGTATGACCTCTCCGAGATGATTGCATGACCCTTCATACTCTAAGGTGACCATCCAGGAACTCTCAGTAAAGCCCACCAGTGGTTTTGAGTTTTGACACAGGGGTAGTCAGGATTTTAGTTGAATGCCACTACCTATGGCCATAATTCTTGTCGCGAACACATACCTACAGATCATAGGCTCTAACGGCAAGATCATGCATCCCAGGGACTCTGACTTTCTATCAAGGGCACTGAAGGCAGTGACTACATTTCCTCAGCACTATACCTGGCAAAGGCCAAGTCAAAGCAACCAGGCTTTGTGTAAGAAAGAAAAAGCTGAGCATACACCCCTGAGCCTCCAGCATAGGCGGGTTGCAGTAGGTGGCAGGTGTATAGCCTCCACCTTTGACCAGGCTCAAGGCACAGTGTGCACTGGGGCTTTATCTCCTCTGCTGTGACAGATGCCAACCCCATGCTACATCCCATTTCAAGTTCCTCTTTCCACCACCAGGAAAGCACAAAGCAAGACCTTTTCCTATGAGTGACTGTGGAGTTAGGACACTGGAGGACCGGAACATATACCTAGAAGACTTGTGACTGACAGCTGTGTATGGCAGAGATACATGTTGACTATGGTTTCTCTAAACACAGCATGGGAGAATGCCAGTCAGCATGGGCCTAGAGACACTGGCCATCTTTTTACCAGTTCCTCACCCAAAGAGATCACAGCATCGTAGACTCTAGAACAGTGTTTTTCAACCTTCCTAATGTTGTGACCCTTTAATACAGTTCCTCATGCTGTGGTGACCCCAACCATAAAATTATTTTATTCCTACTTCATAGCTGTAATTTTGCTAGTGAGCAGTGTCTCAGTTCCTAAGATCATTGGAAATATGTGGTTTCCCTTGGTCACACCCCACAGATTGAGAACCACTGTTCTAGGGTCTTAGACCATATGCAACCCCATCCCTTCCAGAGGCTCACATGTAGCCTCATAGCAGAAGGGAGCCTGGGCAAGTTATGGAGGGGAAGAAGATTCAGGAGAGTTGCATGATATCAAAAGAAGGGGAAAAGACATTCTATATGAATGAGAAGAAATTGCTCAAAGCCCAGAGTGAAGTTGGGTTGCTAACACATACCTGCTATTCCAGAACTCAAGAGACAGATGCAGGAGTACTTCATACTCAAGAGTCATATAGACTACATAACAAGACCCTGTCTCAAAAGGAAGAAAAAAATAAGCTGCCTAATAAAAAGGATAACAGAAATGGTTCAGCTGAAAGAGTAAAGACAGAAGGCCAATTCTGTCTGCTCCCAAGCAAGCGACATGTGCATACATGCTGCAAAGAGGGGACATGAAGTCAAGGAATCACCTGTAATTCAAAAGCTCCTTGGCCTCTGGTGATATTGATGGTGGTGTGAGGACTAGATAGAGAATCAGAATCTGGGTCCAGGCCCTTAGCTCAATAGCCATGGTAGAGTAGTACTAAGAGAAGAGGGTGCAGACTCAGGTTTGACTTCTATTTGGGATAACCATGTAAACTTGTAAAGTTGGGCAAACCCCTCCATTTGTGTGAGGCTTTGTGTGTTCAGAAGCTTTTCTGACACACAGAAAATACCTGAGACAATAATTTTATGAAAACAAAAGGATTACTTGGGCTCACAGTTTGGGGGTCTCCAAGGCTTGGTAAAGGGGTTCTGTTGCCTCTAGGTCAATATCAGAACCAAACACTTTAAGCTGAGAAATGACAGAGAGTGAGCGAGAGAGAGAGAGAGAGAGAGAGAGAGAGAGAGAGAGAGAGAGAGAGAATATTAAGGACCCACAATTCCCTCCATAAACACATCCCCACACCTCTGAGGACATGTCTCAGAAGATAAAGCATGAAGACCTGAGTTTGAATCTCCACATCCCTATAGAACAGAATCTACAGGACACATCTGCATTATTCCTGTTCAAAGAGAGAAGAAGAGAGAAAAATTCCCAGAAGGTCAAGTGCCAGTTATTCTGGAGTCCACAATGGTGAATAATAAGGGATCCTCTCTCAAACATGGTAGAAGATGGCAGCAGAAGTTATCCTTTGACCTCCACACTTACACTAGCAGATGCCCCTGCACTTACACACACACAAGACACGGAAGGAAGGAAGGAAGGAAGGAAGGAAGGAAGGAAGGAAGGAAGGAAGGAAGGAAGGAAGGAAGGAAGGAAGGAAAGAAGGGAGGGGAGAGAGAGAAGGGGAGAGAACAGAGCATATCCACAATGACCTAAAGACCTCCCAGGAGGCTCCACCTCCCATGGTACCACTACCACCTCTCAAAAGCATCAAGCTGGGCCTTTTGGAGATGTTTGAGAACCACATTAGAGCATTCAGTTCACCTATAGTCTGTGGTAATGATGGCTGCCAAGCATCACAGAGCCATGGTACTGATGGCTGCCATATATAACAGAGCCATGTGTGCATTCAGTACTACAGGTCCAACATACAGTGGGTTTCCCATAAATAACTCAGTGGTTTCCTCTCCTGTGACGCTGATCCCTTGTGATTCTGGCCCTACTCCTTTGTCTCTTACCTCGCCCCTTTTGTGTGGCGTGCTCAGCACAATATCTACCCCATCCGTAGTTTATATCACAAAAGCTACTGTCCTACAAATGAACACAGAGCACAGAACAGGAAACAAACCAGAGGTAACAAGCTACAAGCATTTAACAGAGGGACACTTGATGTTCATAAGCTGTGCCAGGCACTGTGACAGAGAGGCTGCTGTGCTTCTGGACTTCCGAGATGCACTGTGGGTCTCCATTTATGTTTCTCCAGCATTGGACAAATAGTAAGTGCACAACAAGACTGAGAGAAACCAGTTGCACTGGTTGATCTTCGTTGGCCATGTGATTAGACTAAGTAGGTGCTGGGAGGTTAGTAAAGTTCACATCTGGGTGTGTCCATATGGGAGTTTGCTGAGATTAAGGAGAGACTAGCTACCCTGAGTATGGGTGGTGCTAACCCATAGGCTGGGGATCAAAGTTGATGAAAGAGGAAGAAGGAAGACATTTTGCCTAGGGTAGAAAGGAAAAGGGCCAAGGAAAAAGGGAGCAAGTTGGGAGAAAGGGGTTTCTCTAGAGATGACCCCACCCATGCCTCTCACACTGGGCTCCCAAGAGCTCCTTGGCCCTGAAGACCTCAAGATCTGTCCTAAAAGTGAAAGAATATTGGTTTTCCCTCCATTTCCTCTTCTATAGCACCCCAACTTTTATCTACTCCTCTTATCCACCAAGTCTAAGATCTGTTTATAAAAGCAACTCAGCTTTGAAAGAAAAAAATCATTCTATTTATTCTTTGACAGCTTCATATATGTATACAATGTATCTTGGTCCTATCTATCCCCAACTTTCCCCTCCGGCTTATCCTAGGCATCACTCAACATGACCCCTTCCCACCTTCAGGTTCCCAATCTCTCTCTCTCTCTCTCTCTCTCTCTCTCTCTCTCTCTCTCTCTCTCTCTCTCTCTCTCACACACACACACATACACACACACACACACACACACACACACACACACACGCACGCACCCTACTGAGTCCAATTAGTGTCCTGTGCTGGAATGGTGACTGATGTCGTGACTTGATCTTGTACAGGTCTTGTGCAAGTAACCATAGCGGTAATGAGTTCATGAGTGTAATGGCCACTCCAGATTCAGAAGACAGCATTTCACATAACTTCTCCCCATCTTTTGGCTCTAACATTTTTTCTGTTCCATGAGCCTTAAAGAGTGGGGGTAGAAGATGATATATTTCCTTTGTGGATGGACACACAACCATCACTTTTTCTCAGCACTCTGATCAGTTATGCATCTGCGTTAGCTGCTGACTGCTACACAAAAGAAACTTCTCTGACCAACATTAAAAGCAAGGTTGAAATCTGTGCATACAACTGTAAAGATTTAGAAGGAGGCTTGACATCTTGCCCATTTAAATGGCTCCCTTCCTGGAGCCCTTGACCTCCTTTGCCATGGGCTTTACATGTATCAGTATCAGGTTTACAGTATCAGGTGCATTTTCCTTCTTTGGAGAGAGCGGGCCTCAACTCTAATCAGAAGGCAGTTGGTTGCCCTCACAACCATCAAGCCACTAATGTTCCAGTGGGCACATCCTGCCTGGCCAGCCAATCCTGTAACATTCAGGATTCACTGCTAGATAATTCCATTAGTGCGTTTTCTCCTGCAGCCTGCATAGCTCCAGCTAGCATTCTGAAATGTTGCCAGCAGAAACAAAATTCTCAGTCCACTTCTGACTTTATTTCTACAACCTAAGTATGTTGTGTCTTCATAATATCTATTTTACTATCTCATCATTTGTCAAGAGTAATGACAATAGCCTATGCTGTCAAGGAAGCCTTGTATCCCACACCTGGTACTGAGTACCAACATAATTTTAGTGGCTTGAACATAGCGTGAAAATATTAAAATTGGACAGAAAAGAAGGGCTGTTAGCAGGGGAAACTCAGCTCCTACTCCACTCCCCAAAATAAATTGCAAATCATATCTTTTGGATGACTTTGAGAACTCTGTGCCCTCCCCATGCCCAGAAACATGTTTTCCACAGAAAACCCAAGTGGGCTAAACATAAACCGTGGTGACCAGTAGCCTCCATCAGAACTGCACCTAAGCAGTTCTCTGGCCTCTCCTGCTTTGCCCTCCTGGTGTTACCGGGAGGATCTTGCATCTGCTCCAATTCCTGGTTCTGAGACACCCTCCACTGTGGTCTTGTGACTACTCAGAGCTAACCCCACCCCACCCAGTGTTGTCACTGACCTCTCATCCCAGGGTCCCATACCATCCAGCTCTGCTGATTTTCACGATGACCATCCAGGACTGACCCTTGCCCCCAGAAATGGATGTTCCAAGCGTCTTCAACAATGCCCCCTTCTCCTTCTACTAAGCATAAAAAGAATGGGGTGTGAAGAATGGACAGTTACCTCCTGCTGAAGCTCCTAATAAGGGACATGTGGAAGCCCAGGCACCACGTCCTTTAGGGCTTTTTCATTACCGTCCCTTTAGCCCCTGGCTGACAACCTGATAATTCTCTCTGATCACAGGAGCGTTGGCTGCTACTGGAGCTGCCTTAACACTGTCTTTGCAAAAAAAGATTCCAGGATAAAAGATTAGAGCAGGGACAGATGCCTAGAAAATGTGTCCTCCCTGCCTCCCCCTCCTCCTCTTTTTCTTCTTACTCCTCTCTACCTCATCTACCTCTCCTCTCTGTTCTCTGCCCTTCCTGTTCCTACTCTTCCTCCTCTTCTGCCCTCTTTCTTCCCTCCTCCACTTCTCCTTCCTCCCTTCTCCCTCCTCCTATCTCCCTCCTCCTATCTCCCTCCTCCTCATCTATTCTCCCTCTCTTCCCATCTCCTCTCTCTTTCTCTCCTCTGCCTGTTCTCCTCCCCCTCCCCCCCTCTCCATCCTCTCTGTCTGGACCCCTACTTTGTGTCTCTTCGCCCTCCCCCCCACTCTCCGTCCTCCCTGTCTGGACCCCTACTTTGTGTCTCCCCCCCACTCTCCGTCCTCCTTATCTGGACCCCTACTTTGTGTCTCCTCCCCCTCCCTCCCACTCTCTGTCCTCCCTGTCTGGACCCCTACTTTATGTCTCCTCCCCCT
>CM052706.1:80621061-80853806 GCA_028551405.1 Uromys caudimaculatus | reverse complement strand
ACTCCTCTTCCTCTTCTGTCTCATCCTTTCCCCTTTCTTGCTTTGGTGCCAAAGCCTAATTACAACAGAAAACTTGAAGAGACAGAGTAAGGAAAAAGCCCACTACCCAGAGCTGATTAAAATATCTTCCATAATCTAATTTGTAAAGCTCAAATCAGAATAAAAAGGGTTACTCCCACAATTCCAGGCCAATTTTATTTTTAATGAGACTCCTCAGAGAGGTTGCTAAGATCCCGCCAGGCTGTGAACTCCAGACCTGCCTGCTGCCCCCACTCTCTGCTGCTCTAGGGGCCCCATGCCCTCCCCTGCACCTCAGCTCTCCCTATGTCCACCATCCTGTGTGGACGGAAATCCAAGTCCTGCTCATCTGTGGTGCCGTGGGAAGGAGGCAGCAGCTGACTCCCAGGTTCCTTTCCCTCCCACAGAACAGCTGCGTCTTCAGGGCTAGGGTCGGAACAAACTGAGGGCTCAGAACTCAAATGGACCCCATTCCAGCCCCAGCTCCACCACTCACTATCTGTGTGACCCTGCCCCTGTTGTTGTGCCTCTCTGATCCTGGTTTCTTTGTTATAAAATGGCGACTTTTTTCTGCCCTGACTGAAGCATTACATTGTCTCTAGGAGAAGAGTGTGTGGAGAGGTACGGGCTGCAGTTATGTCAGAGCATCAGCGACCCGATGCCCACTCTTTGTGGCCTTCCAAGAACACAAACTACATTATCTCCCTACTTTCCCCAAGTCCATACATTGGGAGCTGCAAGGAGTCCATTTCAACAGATAAAAATAACCCTCAGAGACAGAATGAGGCAGATTCACAGTCCCCAACCTGCCTCAGATAGCCATTGACAAACAGCTCAGCTCCCAGTCCTGCAGAGCTGTCCGCTGATGCTCTGAGGAGTGCTGTTAGCACAGTACCCGCTAGGCAGTACACCCAGCATTGGAAGTACTGAGTCAGCTCAGCGCTACTCTCCTTTGTCCCATACTTGTGCCAGCCTCCCCATTTCCATGTAGAGGCAGTGCCTACTATGGTTACACTGTTAACAGAATGAGAATTCATGAGCTGTTGCTTAAAGTCTCAACACAGAGCCTGGCACCTCACATGTGCAGCAAACTATTTGTCTAATAAAATATGAACCGATAGCTTCAATGGCTGGGGCATCTTGCTTTGAGGTGTGGGTGAGAGGGATGGGCTTCCAAGAGATTCCCAAGGGGGAGACTGCAAGCGCCACCTTAGAAAATGAAAGAAGGGGACTGGAGAGATGGCTCAGTGGTTACGAGCACTGGCTGCTCTTCCAGAGGTCCTGAGTTCAATACCCAGCAACCACATGATGGCTCTCACAACCATCTGTAATGGGATCCAATGCCTTCTTCTGGTGTGTCTGAAGACAACTACAGTGTACTCGTATAAATGAAATAAATAAATATTTTTTTTTAAAGGGAAAGAAGAAAACTCTAGGTAGGGATGGCTACCAGTGCCTACCAAGGCCCTATACTAGCCTGGATTGCCAGGCTGAACTAGAACCGTATGACTCCTGAGCAAGTGAAGTTAGATGGCAGTCAAGCACGGAGAAGGGAGGTGACGTGTCCCATGGTGGCTGAGGTTCATCCAGAAGGCCAGCACTGGGGTTGGATAAGAGAGGGGCTGGAGTCCAGAGTCTCAAACCAGCTCCTGAAAGAGGGGAACTCCACTAGAGTTGGGGTCTCGGAACAGCCTGGCTCTGATTCCAGAGCAGTGAAAGACACTGCTGGCCTCACTGACTGACCACTGTGTTTCTCCCTCCCCAGGTCAAGTCTACTCCTTCAGTCAACAACCCCAGGACCAAGTGGTGGTGTCAGGACAGCCAGTGACTCTGCTGTGTGCCATCCCTGAATATGATGGCTTCGTCCTTTGGATCAAAGATGGCTTGGCTCTGGGTGTAGGCAGAGACCTCTCAAGTGAGTACTTCCAGACTCCCCCACACATACAAAAAGGCTCAGTACATACACTGCCTCACCCTATCTGTTCCACTATAGAGCACTATATTCCATTTGGGGCTCAAACCCCTAGCCAGCTTTGCAACTCTCCTGGCAGTCCTAGCCTGGACCTAGATCCCTAGGAGCCCAGGTGCCTCTGGCTCTGAGTACTGATCCCCACTCTGATGGTGGGTTCTAAACCCGGAACAGAATTCATTCCAAAGCCAACGTGATCCCCACAAAGTCTAATTCCAAACACCATGTGCTCCTGTTTCTTGGCCTAAAATGAATCCTCATGTATCAAGGCGTGATCCAGCTTTCCACCCAAGGAGAGAGCCAATGAACTGAAAAGTCACAAGAAAATCTACTTCTCCCAGGATGCATCTCATGATGGAAAGAAAAGACAGGAAGGGTCTACATTAGCTGCCAGCCTTGTCCAGCCACCCGGGCAAGCTGCACCATGGGGGCCTCCTGCAGCTGCTACTGACTGGCACATCAACTCTGCAGTTTGTGCCAGGCCATATCATTTGGTCACTATTCTGCGAGGCTATTTCAGAAGCTCATCCGAACACCTTGCCAACTTACCCTTTCCCCAGGGCATAAAAAAATGCAGCCCGTCTGTGTCGCTTGACCATTCTGTCATCACTCTGCCCTAGGCTGGGCAAGCAAGGGGCTGATTGCTGGGCTGAAATGCATGATGAAAATCAGAAGGATGGATCTGGGTGTCACTCACCTGCCATCTGGGAACGTCTAGGGGTAGAGGATGGATGAGAAGTAGGCATTCAACGGGGAAGTAGCTTCTCCTCGTTCATGCTCTACAGCTGCAGGAAAATAAAAATCGAAGTACACTCGGAAACACTGGGGCTGGGAAATTAATATTTTAAAATATGAGTTATGTCTTGCCAAAAAGAATGTATATTGAAACATTATAGCGATGGTCAATAGCAGTCACAGACCTAATGCTGAAGCCCAGCTGAGCAGAGATAAAATAGCCGAGAATATCTCCGAAATATACTGTGCTGCCATAAAGTTTAAGTGTTATGGGAGCCAGTCAACTTCAGAGATGCTCATCTCTGGTACCCTAGAGAGATGGGGGAATGCGACGACCTTCCCAAATGAAAATTACTTGTGCTCTGGACAGCCGTGAGCCTGGACCGACCCCATGACTGATGAAGAGGACTGTCTGGGCTCCTGATCAGTGGTTATCAGCCTTTTGTTGGGACCTTGTCTCATCAGGTCAGTGGCCAAGTGGAGGTCCCAGGTCACTAGGGACAGATCATAGAATTGATATCAAGGCACAGATAATTGCATCTCTGATCTGTAGTTCCATAGCTGGTTCTCTAGGATCCAAGATCTGGGTGCTGGTACAAGCACCCAGACAAGTTGACCCATGGCCTGAGGTGGCTTCCTCTCTAGCCTGACTCAGTCTCTAAGGAAGACAGGCCCTAAACTCTCTGCTGAGCCCATAAGCTCAGACTCCTGAGAAATATGTCCTGCATTTAATCATCTATCCACAAAACATGATCCTGACAAAAATGAGAGATTCTCATAGGTTCCATACCCCTTGCTGGCCTGGTCCAAAAGGGACAGAACAGAATACAGCTGAATTCAGCCAAGATTTGGGGAGTCCATAAGTCAGGGAAATGGAGGGCTAGTGTCCCAGAACTTCCTGTTGCTGTGGCTCTGTCCTCTTTCATTTTAACCGTGTTAGCCCCACTCAGTATACCAGACATGAGTCTCTTGCTGACACATTAGTGTCTTTCTGGTCACCAAGGCTGAGACACCAGAAAGAAAATGTTTGCCAGCACATTCTCAGGTGCAGACAGAGCATTTTTCTCCTAAAAAGCATTTCTCAGATGTCTCATGAATCTGTGATTATCCAAAGGGAGGAAAAGATTATAACTCCCTTTAATTGAAAGGGGAACGGAGTAAGAAGAAAGTTGAAGACAAATAAATTGACTCAACTGTCTTACCAATCTAATTGGATGAGACCCTGTCTGCTCCCTTCCAAGAATGGACACCTCTACCCTACCTCCCTGTCATTTGTACTTTTTGTTCACTCTGTGTGTGTGTGTGTGTGTGTGTGTGTGTGTGTGTGTGTGTGTGTGTGCTATGTGTATGTATGCGTGTGTGTGTGCGCACTATGTGTATGTATGCATGTGTGTGTGTGCGCACACGCTGTGTATGTATGTGTGTGTGTTATTTGTATGTATGCATGTGCGTGTGTGTGTGTGTAGGTAAATGTACCCATGTATATTGTCTTGGGGCTTTTATTGTTGTGAAGAGACACCATGACCACAGCAACTTTTACAAAAGAAAAGCTTTTAACTGGAGCTGGCAGACAGTTTCAGAGGTTTAGTACAGTATCATCGTGGTGAGAAGCATGGCAACATGAATGTAGATGAGATGCTGGCGAAGGAACCCAGAGCTCACCAGCTTGGCTAGAGTGACTGGACGGGGAACTACTGGTCTCTGTTCCTTTCCCACAGTACCACCACACCCAACTTTTGGGGTGCCCGGGATCTGAACATGGATCCTCACACTTGCATGTTTTACCCACTGGGCCATCTTCTTTGCCCTGCTATCATTTGTATTTAAATTAGCATGTATAGAGAATAGGGTGGGCGTAGTAGCTGATACCTGTAATTTTAGAGCTTGACATAAGTTCAAAGCCAGTTTACATAGATTATCCTGTTGTAATCTTCACCTTGAGGCCCCCACTTTGCCGATAAGGAAGCTGAGACCCAACAGAGCTAAAGCTCCAGGTAACAGCAAGGAAGAGATGATCTGGAGTTTGAACATCCACACCATGAGTAGAACCTAGACACTCTGAATCTTTGCCTCCTTTGAGAGTACAGAGCAAGGATACCATGGACAGAGCTAAGATTCCTCCAGAGCTATGCTCCTGTGTGTGTTTTCTAAAGAAGCTGCCAGTCCTTGAGATAGCATCGCAGCTCCCTGCCTAATTAGGCAAATACAAACAAACCCATCACTGATGTTTTCCACAGCTCATGAGAGTGAAATCCTGCTGCTGATGGCTTGTAAGACAACAACAACAAAAACCACCAGTTCCATCCAAGATGCCTGCAGGGCACAGACCTAATTGCAAAACAGCAGGACAGGAGTTGGGCTGGAGGGCAGGGTGGACAGCTGCACAGAGGCCAGCAGCACTTGGCAACCCAGTTTCACCTGCTTGGACTTACTCCATTTGCCCATCAGAAGGCAGGAAAGTGGGAGACAGGTAGGCAGTGTCCTCCTTGGGTGCAGCTGATCCTTGGCATCATTTTTGGTTGGCCCGGCTTTGCTGTGGAGAGCAGAGTCCTTTATAGTCATGATGAGAACAGCATGGTCTCAGTTGTAGAAGACCCCACAGAACATGCTGTCAAGGATTTTGGAAGACCATGGATCCGCACCTCAATGACCAAGGATAGGAACTAATGGGTACAGTCACCCATCCTGCCCCATCTCTCATCCACCCTTAGCTTATCCAGAGTGGACTTTGAGGAGAGAAGGCAAGCAGGGTAGAACCAAAAGAAGGGGTCCAGGCATAATTCCCTGGTGCAAAGGCTGTGGGAGAGCAGAACTCAGTTGAGGGGGTAAGGGATAGCATCCTAATAGGGCAAACAAAGAGGCATAGGGCCCAAGACCACAAAGAGAGCAAGGGGTTGCCTATGGCCACGGCTGCAGTCAGTGTGTGCATTCAGCCTGCTGGCCGCAGCAACTGCTGAATGATTCATCGTCTGCAAACTTTGGCTTATCTATTATTCATCACCAGTGTGTATGTACTGAGGCCCCAAATTCCTAAGTGTCCTGAGTGCCTCCTAAGTGCTTAATCAGGCCCTGGGGCCTGGGCATGGGAGGTAGGAATGCCCAGAAATGGGCAGGTGTGGTGCATGGTGCATGGTGCATGATGCCCAGTTCTCCTAGATGTCCTGTATTCTTAGATTCCTGGGACAAAACTTCTCTCCTGAAGTCACTCTTGACCTCTTCCAAGTAAATAAATCCCCTTTCCTTTTTCCTTCCGTTTTTCTCTTGCTTTCTCTTTTTATTTGTGAATCTTAGACTCTCTCCCTCCCTCCCTTCTCTCTGTCTCTCTCTCCTTACACCCTCCCCTCCTCTCCCCCTCCACCCTCTGCATTGCATTAGCAAACACTACTGAATATGGATAGCATCTTCCCAGAGCCAATACCCCATAGCCATGCCTGCCTACTCAGTATGTCCTATGCTTTGTCTCTAACACTGACCTCTCCCACCGCACGTACACACACACACACACACACACACACACACACACACACACACACACACACGCACGCACGGAAATTTTTGCTTTTTTGCTGGGTTTCACTGAGATCAAAGGCCTGAGCAACTGCCAGTTGGCTCCCACTGCCCTGCCTCATTGTCACCATTGTCACTGGTACCCACCAACCCACCCCAGCTGCCCCTGAGCCAGGAAGGGAAGTGCTACTGTTTTCTTTTCCCTCTGAAGGCCCAATCATTTTAGCCCATGAAATAAATTAGCAATATAAAGGTAAACAGGGGAAAGCATGGGAGTCATCCATGAAGTAAAAGGCCCAATAAAAGGGCCTGAAGGTTGGGACTCTGATAGCACACTGAGTGAGACAATGAGATGGCTCAGCTGGTAAAGGTGCCGCTGCTATGCTATGCCCAGGCCAGGCATCAGACCTCCTAGCCAACCTTCCAGAAAGATTTGCCTTTGGCAGAGGGAAGAAGTCAGCCAGGAAGGCCTCTATCTGAGCCACTGTTCACTAGATGTATATTTACTTTTGCAAGAGAGATTTTTTTTTTTAAGCCATTGTATCTAAGGGATCATAACATCACCAAACGCTGCCCCCATCCCCGGAAATTGGCATCAGGACTATTTTGATCTCTCACAGCTCTCTGCCTTCTCCCCAGGTTACCCCCAATACCTGGTGGTGGGGAACCACCTCTCAGGAGAGCATCACCTGAAGATCCTGAGGGCGGAGCTGCAGGATGATGCCGTATATGAGTGCCAGGCCATCCAGGCTGCCATCCGGTCCCGCCCTGCACGCCTCACAGTCTTGGGTAAGTCACCTGTACACAAGCATGCGGGCATCGCATAAGGACTCTGAGAAACACCAACGGTTCAGCTCCTGGAGGGTCCTTCAACAAAGCTAGTCATGGGAGGCTCACCTTTGGATATCATTCCATCTGGCTCCACCTACTTCTGCCCTCTTCTCTCTCTTCCCATCCAAAGGGGACAGGTAAAGGTTCCCACCTTAGGAAATCATATTGCCACTAGCCTATTATTGCCCTACCCCATGTATTTGGCTGCACTTCTGGGAGTAGATGAGGCTCCTAGGTGCTCTGCAGTGTAAATGAGGCCAGGCCTGCTGCAGCAGTGCCTGACGGGAAAAGAATGTGACGGAGTCTGAAAGACCTTTTTTCCAGAGCTGACCTCCAAAAGGGTCAGAAAAGCTCTATATGTTCTGACCCCCTCCTAAGAAGTTTGGTCCTCCATGACTTCAGTGTACATAAGGATAACCGAAGACCCTTGTTCCAGAGGCTTTCCGCCCTGGTCTCCTTGGAGTCCTGGTTCTCAGGTCATTCCAGTGAGATTTCATTTCACGTTCTTATTCTTACAATTTCCCACCTTGGTCTTTTTTTGTTTGTTTGTTTGTTTGTTTGTTTGTTTGTTTGTTTGTTTCAAATGTCCCTGGGACAACCTTCCTGAAGAGGTCCCCACTCCCCCATTAGGGCAGACCTGCCAGAAGATGTGGTGAGGTGGGGACTTGTTCAATGATGCCTTAAGCTTCCCAATTTTGGTTAAGAGTTCAGCACTGTCATGGCCTTCCTCTGGCCATGTTTTCCAGAGAAGAGAGGGCTATGGGGAAGCAGTCCTTTCACCTAAGTGATAAGCATTCACAGTTGCAAAGCAGCTCCCAGCAACTCTCAAAGCTCATTCCGTGGGTCACGGATTGTTACTCCGGTGAGAAACTGAGGCTCGGAAAAGCAGAAAGCCTAGACCCGGGTCTCCTTGCTTGAGCTCTTTGTTCCACCGCCCTGGATCCCTAGGGTTGCATCTCTGCCAAGTCCATGTGGATAGGACCTGGGCAGGCAAGAGAGAGAAGCCCCAGCCTGGCCTTCGCTGCCTCCTGGCAGCTGCTGTGGAGCTCTGATGACAGAGTCGGCAGCTGGGATGCTGCTCATGCTCTGAGATGAAATATTTAAGAGCATGTCGGGTTATCTTCAGATCTACATAGCTAAACACAAGGGGTGCATGATTCCAAGTGCAACAGCAGACAGACCACAGAGGACCATTTAGCAGCTCTGCCTGAGCTGAGTCTAAGAGGGACGGCTTCAGAACCTCAGCCACCTCCAACCCGGGAGCCAGCTCTGCCCGGCAGGAAAGGGGTAGGAAAGCCCTTGGTGGAGCAGAAGGATTGGGAGATGGGGCCAGGCAAGGCATGCTTTATAGGACAGACAAGAACGCTGCAAGAAGTAGTAGCCATCTTCTTTTCCCCCTTGAGATGGGGCCAAATTGAGAAAGGGTTGCCACCCATTGTAGGGCTGAGATAGGAGATGGGGAAGACCAGGTATGTTTCCTGGTTCGGGCATTGACTGCAAACTGGCAGAACAGATCTGCCATGTGAAGCCATAGGGTGTTCACCTTCAGAGACCACTCAGCCCCGTCCTCAGAAAACCTTCCTCTGCTCCCTCGCACCCTCCATGAGGCTGCCAGAGACTGCTGGAAAGAGAGGACCTAAGCACTATCCATTCCTGGGACGCCATGCAGGAAAACAGAATGCTACCTTGTCCTAGAGCTATAGAAGACTTACCAGCCAAGCCTGGCCACTTAAGTCTCCTCACTCCCTGCTATCAACAAAGTACACCACATTGAAACTTCTTATTATTGCATGTGTTTTACTGATAAACTTTTAGGGAGAATCAGAGAGGCAATGGCATGTCAGGCAGTCACACAGCTTAATTAACATTTAAAATCAATTCCGCATTTCCTAGCTCCAGACCAACGCTCTTTGCCCAGTCTTCTGGTCCCAAATGCCAGCAGAATGTCATCTGTCCTCCTGGTTAAAAGCCAGCCTTCTCAGAACAGGGCCTCAGGATTCAACTTGAACAGACCCAAATTTGTTTTGGGGTCACCTCTAAAAGACATTCATTCTTTTCTGTGTGTCTGTCAAAGCCTTGGCCTGGCACTGTGCCTAGGGCACAGAGCTGGGTTTGTGTGGTTGGGATATTTGTTCAAACCTAGAGGTCAGCTGGGAGACTGAATGGTAAGGGACCATCGGAGTACTCTGAGGATTCCTGCAGATGGCACGGAAGCTCCAGGTGGCATCTCCTACATCAGCCATTCTCCCAAGCAAACTGGATTTGGAAAAAAGAGACTGCCAGTCTTCATATTCAGGACCCCAGCTCTTTCTGCAGGTGAAGAGTTCCCACTTCCCCACCCCAGGGAGTCTGAGGGTCTCTTCCAGTCTTGCAGATCCTCTCTAGGCTCCTGGTCCTGCAGGGCTCCCCTCCTACCACTCCTAACTGGTAGCTAACCTTGCCACTGGAAAGGGTTCCTGGTCTGGGGATAAAGCATATACAATGGTTGTTAAGGACTCTTAAGGTTGTTTAAGCTGTTTTCCTTCCTGGCCAGCCAAGACCCCCTACTTGCTCCGCTCTGACATCTCAGCCCAGGAAAAGTGTCTGGGCCAGTTCCCTGAGGAGGCTAGCTTTCCCTGTGTTCCAGGAATAGGAGAGCTTCCTAATTTACTCTGTATTTGCCTGAGATAGATTTTTAATTAAATAAAGTGAGAGCTTGATTAGAACCTGCAGAAGATGTGAGGCCAGAATCAGATGGTATTCCGGCAAAATCGCAAAGCAAACACTCTGACTGGAACACAAGGAGTCCCCCGGAGGTCTTCCATCAAAGCGCCAAGTGAGGAGGGCAAATACGAGAGATTATATAGCCAGCAGATGTGCACTGTTAAAATATGCATCTGCTGGCAGTGTGCTCAAAGAAGCCAGGGGGCCAGCTCTCCAAGCCTGCCTAGCTCAGGGAGGGAACGGGGACCAGCCCAGCAGCCAAGCCTAGAGTCACAGACACATTAATTAGCGTTGTGTTTGCAGCACTCAGATGTAATCAGGCAAGAAGTGACTCTGAGCAAAGCTTTTGCTTCCCTGGGAGGCAGAGGAGAAAGGAGCCAGAGAATGAGGGGAGGGGGGGCGTGAATTGTACCTATGAAGCCAAGCACCCTAGACAAGTAAGCTATAACCCTGGTTATAGTCAGCTTGAGTTCCCCCAGCAATCCAGACAGCTGCCAAGGGCTACCCTTGACTCAGCACCGAGATCTTTCCAGACACACATCAACTCAGGAAGTCTTCCTATCCAGGAAAGAACCTCAGGCTTCAAGTCAGCTGTGTGACCCTGACACCATTACTCAACCTCTCTGGGTCCCAGTTTCTTGGCCTGTGGAGTATGAAGTGATGACAAAACAAATGATGTCTAAGAATTATTCAGCTCCCGAAAGGCCTTATTTCCAGTCAGAGGAGTCCAGTATGCTGCACCAACTATTTTTGGAAAATGGGCCATTCCCCACTGGAACCAAGATCCGAGTGGTGCCCAAGGCTGACATGGTAACTGCTCGTGATGCTTTAAACAGCAGTCTACCTTGAAGCTAGGAAACAGGACCTCAAAAAGTCCCATCAGACCTTAGGCCAGGACTCCCTAGGTACCCAGCTTTCACACACCCTTAGCCATCTCGGCTTAGATCATCAGTTCTCAACCTATGGGTCACGACCCCTTTGGGGGGGTCAAACAACCCTTTCACAGGGATCATATGTCAGATATCTTGCATTTCAGATATTTACATTATGATTCATAACAGTAACAAAATTACAGTTATTAAGTATCAATGAAAATAATTTACTATATTAAAGGGTCACAGCATTAAGTTGAGAATCAGTGGCTTAGATGGACATCACAAGACCAACACATACATGTGTAGAGCTATGGAACAGTAGGAACCCTGGGAAGGAGGAACCCTCGATGAGGAAAGAGTGCCATCTAACAAAAAAGTGTGGGGCGCTCCACCCACCATAAAGGAATATACCAATGTGTGCACGGCAGAACCTACACTCTTACCATGGGCAGGAGGAGCTTCAGGGTCAGGACTGTAGGGCGCCATTACACGTGATCTTTCCAAATGGCAGAAGACTCGGGTAGCAAAGACTTCCATCAAAGAGGAGGTGGAGACCATGGATTTGATCATGAAATGTGTCCTGAATGCTTTTCATTTCTAGTTGTTCAAGATTCCTCAGGAAATGGAAGACAAAGCCATCTTTGGCCCAGTAAAGCTTGCATTTAGCCGGGTACAAGGCAGCTGACAAATGACAATCAGATTCAGCAAGTAAACTGTGCCATTATAATGTTTCCAGGTAATAAATGCCATGCAAAAGAGAGAGGAGAGCTGAGGAAGGAGGACCACAGTGAGAAAAGGAGGTTGGATGTCATCTTGTTATTGAAAGGGCTTTGCTGGGCGGTTCTCCCATGTCCTCTTCCTCCTGGCCCAGTCTAATATTGACTCTGCTATCTTCGAGGCTCCCATTAGAAGTCGGGTTTCCTAACCAAACATGAATACTTTAAGATAGAAACTAAGTGAAAATAGAGAGGGCAATTTTTTACAATGACGTCAAGCCCCAGACACGGAGAGGGCAAACTGATACACTCCTTAACTTGTTCTCCCACAGAATGGGCAGCAATTCTGAACTAGTTCCTTCTCTTGTTGTGACAAAATGACAGACAGAAGCACCTTAACTCAGATCGGATTTGTTTTAGCATAGAGCTTAAGGGGATGAGGCATGGCAGATGGGACCAGTTTAGTCCAAGGGGTAAGTGTCACCGGCCAGGTTTCTCCATACCAGTAGAGATAAGAAGCAGAGAGAGGACTGAATGCCGATACTCAGCTCTCTTTTCTTTTTTATTCCTTTTATTGTCTGGTCCACCATCCCAGTGGAGGGTGCCACCTACATTCAGGCTGGGTCCTTCCTCTTCCATTAATTCTATGTAGAACACTCTCACACGCATGCCCAGAGGTGTGACTCCTGAATGATTCTAAATCTAGTCAAGTTGGCAATGAACATTAGCCATCACAAGCACTCAGTTCTTAATTCCAAGATGATAGAAGACTACAGAGAGGAGCTCTAACTAACTAGAGCACTTCCAATCGTGGATGTAGAGTTGGTGATGCGTCTGTAGGAATAGTTGAAACACTTCAGAGAAGGGGGGGATTCGTCTCTGGACAACAGAACCCAGAATGCCTGCAATGGCCCACAAGGTCCCCGAAGTATGCCATCTTCTTTCTTCCCAGTATTACCCACTACCCCTTAGCCCCAAACACCTTCTTTGCTCGCGGTGCTTCAGAGTCTGCCTCCAGCCCTTCTCTTGGCATCTTCCCTTGGCTAAATACTGCCCATCTAACAAGATACACTTAAGGCATCACCTCTTCTAGGAAGATCATTCCTGAAGATCCCATAGCCTGACTATTGTCCTCTGTGTTTCTTCTGCCATCTGTAGGCTCCATGGCAACAACACATTATATTGAGAGTGACTTTTTTCTGTCTGATTCTATCATGGATCCTGACAGGAGCATCTAGCAATCTTCATACCTGGCCTGGAAATACACACTGGGTGCCCGATGAATGTCCACTGGGGCAACTGAAGCAACAGGGCTTGGGGACAGCTAGAGGAAGGATAGTGTAAGCAAGAAGTAGTTCAAGCTCACATGAGAGTTATATGGTCTAGTGTGACATGGTGTTGTATGCTATGGTGTTGTATGGTGTGATGCTGGGTAATATTGTGTGTTGTGTGGTCTGGTGGTCTACAACACGGTATGTATGGTATTGTGTGATATGGTGTTTGGGGTGATATTGTATGATTATGATCATGTTGGTAGTGTGTGATATGGTGTTTTGTGGTGTGGTAGTGTGTAGATGGTATGGTGTTGAATGGTGTAGCCCTGTGTGGTGTGGTAGTGTGTAATATGACCATATATGGTTTTGTATGGTGTAGTGTCAAATGGTGCTATGTGGCACAGTAGGGTGGTATGAGGTCCTGTGGTGTCTGGTTGTGTAGTGTGATGTTGTGGTACCTAGTGGTCTGTTGGGTAATGTGACATGCTATGGCATAGCACGGGGTGGTATGGTGTGACATGGTACGGTATGTTGGATAATATTTAAAGAGGCACTATAGCCCCTCGTGATTTGGAGCCCAGACTCTGGAAGCCAGCTTGCCTGTACTTAGAACCTGGCTGCATTCCTTTATCGGTTGTGTAACCTTGATCAAGTTACTCAGCTCCCCTGTGCCTGCGTATGAAGTGGGAGACATAACCATAGTGCCTTCATGGTGACAAGAATGACTTAATGAAGTAGCATATGCAAGCGTGTCTCAAAATAATGCCTGATCCACAGCAAGACATGAAAGCATCTGGCCGTTATTATATTATCTAGTTCTATCTCTGCTATTACTGTTCAGTGCCCAGAATCACCACCAATACCCCTCCTTCCCAGAGCACCAGCTTCAGGCCTGGAAAAGCTTGTTCACAGAAACAGCAGGCAGGAGGCTGGATTCCCCGAGGTCCCTCCCAGGCACATGCAGGGAAGACAAGCAGAATTGATTTTTTATCTCCTTATTAAGTCTCTTTAGCCCAGGCTGTGGCCTGGTCTTAGGTGCTGTTTCTCATTTGGGCTGTGTTCCTGTTTCCTGCCACATTTATTACCCTCAATCACTCCCGAATAGGTGCAGCAAACAAGCCAGAAATGGGAGAGGAGAGAGGGAAAAAAAATCACACAGAAAAACATCCTTATCTTCCCAAGTTCCATGTGGGAGCCAGCCTCAGTAGTCTGCACCATCTCTGGTACACTCCACTGGACACCAGGTCCTTCCCTCTCCTGCTATGCCCTTCCAAGTGGTCCAGACCACCCCCAGTACTCCCCCTATTCCCTTACTTTTAGCCATTACCCACCCCTTCTTTTCTGGTGTAACTCTTCTCACCGCCCCCTCAGGTGACAAAGTGAACATGACTAAAAGCTATGGAGTTGCCAAACTGACTGACTGAAGTGCCTCTCTTCTAAATTCAAAGTCTCAGGCCCAGGAGTTCAAGGCAGTGATCTCTGGAATCTACAATTCGGTTCTGTGTCATCCTGAGCATCTGCAGCACAGTTAATGGGGCCAGGAGAGATAAGGGCACTCCTGGCTTACATGATGCTGACCTGCAGGGTTGGGTGGCTCTGTGACACTTGTCATTTCTGCCTCTTTGGACATGAGGTCTCTCCCTAGCTAGGGCCATCTACCAAGGGGAGAAACGGGAAAAGGTATCAGAGAACTAAGCCACTCCCAAGGCTCTAGGAGGGCTAGGAAGCCATCAGGGTTGAGGCAAACATGAAGTTTCCATTCCCCGCCCACACACAGGGTAGACAGCAGAGGCAGACCAGCTACTCTTCAAAAGCTGGGAAGCCAGTACCAGGTCTGTACTTACCAAGCGGCCTGGAAGCCTGATGTGGCCTGTCCAGAGCCACAGTGTTTAAAGCTGGTGGTGACATCCCAAATGGACCTCCCCTCAGCTTCTTGGGCTTTCAAAACCAGGACATGGAAAAGCAGAGAACTCTTTAGAAGCCTAATTAGATCTGCTGCACACACAAGGACACTCAGTCTCCTGCCCTGAGACTCCACAGTCTTAATACCTTTCATCTACCCACCTCAGTGTCCCTACCTCCATCTCCAGGGGACTGAGGCCCACCAGGACATGCCCCTTAAGTGTGATATCACCATACCCAGAACAGTGGCAACTCTCCAGGTCCACATAGAACAGGAGGCCCAGCCTGGAACTCAAAGTCACACATTGCTGCACCTAGCCCCGCCACTGACCAGCGTGAGATACAGAATCACGGTGTTTAAGAGCTCTGGCCACCTTCTCCCTGATAAAACCAGGAGCTTGAAAGGTGAAGTGCAAATCTATCCCACAGTTTACCTGTGATTTTCCCATAGCCACTCATGATTTGGGGGTCCACACAAAGGGTATTGTTCCCTGAGTCCCTCTTCCCTGGCTTCTGAGAGCAAGGATAATATGTCCTTCCTCCGTTTTAGCCAAGTATGACCCTGAGCAGTGCAGAGCACGCTCACCTCCTCAGCAAATGTCACACACACTACAGAGATCTTCAAAAGTCAAGACCACATCCTCTAGTCACTATATTCGGTGTAAGATCAGTAGTTCTATGGATTCCCTGTGCAAAGTTCAGGGATCAACTGCCTGCAGAAAACCCTGGTCCATCCTACCTTTCATGGGGCTAGTTCCTCTGGCATCAGTTGCTTCTAATATCTAGGCAAGCTTCATAAAACACAAACAGGAGAGCTACTTTGTCCTGGTACCCTGCCTGGATTTCTTGTTCAGGATATCCAGATAACTACTGGCCGTTTGAACGGACTCCTGCTTATGCACCCGTAACCGTACACATAAACACCTTGACCTCTGAACTAATGCATTGATATACATACACACAGGTACGTATGCATCCCTGCACACAGGGAATAAGAGTGAAACTAGATCATCAGTGTCCACCCGATAGAAAAGCATGAGAATGTTGATCAAAGCGATCAGTCACTGTTGGAAAATGGACCAGTTCTTGTGAGGTGACAAAGATATTAACTCTTCCCCTTTGTCAGCCCCAGAGAAGAAAGGGGCAGATAGAAAGCCCAGTTCATCAGCTTGAATCTACTTCTCTATTGATTTCCCCCAATGACAAATGAAATGCAGAGAAAGAGTCACTGCAGTTAAGAGAGGAGCAGGAATACCATGCCACACAAGAATGAACTATACCTTTCCTGTCCTGGCATCCTGGTGTCAGCCCTGGGACTCTGAGCCAGCCCAGGGTGAGTCTGGAAAGACTGAGTTGGACAGGGAGCCCTCTAAGGGCTAAAAATAGCTCATTGCTGCTCTGCTCTGACCTCAGCCCAGGCCTGAGATGAGGCTTTCATGGCAAATTATGGATTTAAAACTGGCAATGAATCCCCATTACAGCATGAAATGAGAAAGGAAAACGCCGTTCAACAGAAGCCTTTCCCCAGCGGCCAGTGGGCTGAGGGAGGGTGGGGCTTCCGGAAAGGTTTAGCGGCAAAGTTCCACATCCACACACGTCTCTCTAAGAGCAGACTCATAGAGGTCATGGACAAGGTGAGTAGGGACCTGGGAGAGCGGGCAGGACCCAATCTGAAGAGGGCATCCACCACTTCACACTAGGACAAAACACAACAGAGGCAGGGGATGCAATGCTCTGTGGCCAGAAGCCAGGTCCAGAAAGCAATAGATATTCTTTATCTTTTGGGGGGAGGGAGGCTGGGGGGGATGCAGGTGTGCATCTGTGCATATGTGTGCAACTGCATGCAGAAGCCAGAGGTCAGTGCTGAGTGTCTTGCTCCATCCCTCTCCAGATTTTTTTTTTTATTATTCTTTTGAGGAAGGGTCTCTCGCTGAACTTGTACTCACCAACTTAAGTAAGGTGGCTAACTATGAGCTTCCAGGGGCCCACTTGTTTCTTCATCCTCCCATCCTTCCAGCCCAGGGCTGTAGTTACAGATGTACGTGCCCCGCTGTTTATGTGGTTGCTAGAAATCTGATCTCAGGTCCTCAAGCGTACCCAGGACCCTTTACCAACTGAGCCAACCCTCTAGCCTCCAGTGATTAATTTTACGTAGAAAAAAGATGGCACGCTGTGAGTGGAGAGACAGCTCAGTGGCTATGAACACTTGTTCTTCTAGAGGATCCAGGCTCCATTCCTAAAATCTACATGGCAGCCTATAACCTTATGTAACTCCAGTTCCAGGGAATGTGGTGCCCTCTTCTGGTCTCTACAGACACCAGGCTTGCACACAATTCACATACATAAATGCAGGCAAAGCACATTTGCGCATAAACTTTTTGAACTAAAAGATGTCTTGCTGCTTCTGGAGTGAGGGTGGCCACAGTTTTGTTGCTGTGTTGCTTCAATTGGTCCAGCCATGTGCATATGGGCATATACGATGCCTTTACAAGCCTCCCCAGGAATCAGCTCCTGAAGCTGTCTTCCTCAAACCATCCCTACAGGCTCTGGAAATGGCCAACGCAACCAGCACACTACCAACACTGCAGATCCTTAGCGGGCCCAGCTGACCCTCATGCGTCCCTCCATATCCAACCTTCTGCTGTTTACTCTGATACACTGACCTAGGGGCACCAGAAGAATTGCCATCACCTTGAGAGTAGGCACATAAGAACAACTGCAGGAAGTGCTGAGAGACCAGTACATTCTGATCGCCACAGACCCAGTCCTTGGTTCAGGCATTTAAAGATATAAGGTATATACTAAACGCACATTTAACTGAAGAGAGGGAAGGGACTGGGACGATGGTTCAGTGGTGAAGTGCTTGCTGTGCAGATGTGAGGATCAGAGAGCCGGTCCCCAGGACCCACGTAAATGCTGGGTGAAGGTGGTATTTCATCCGTAATTCCAGCCTTGGAAAGCAGAGACAAGGGATTCCCCACAGCAAAGTGGCTAGTAAGACTAGCCACACCAGTGGGCTCTGGGTTTGATTGAGAGACCCTGCCTCGTTGAATATGATGGAAGAGTGGAGAGATCTAGACCAATTTCCAACATCAACCCCTGGCCTCCATTTGTACACACGCTCACATGTCTGTGTACCCTCACACATGTGTACCCTCACACATGTAAACACACATGAAAAAAAAGATGGAAAAAGAAAAAATTCAGTGGGGAAACTTTAAGTTGCTACAGAGAAGACTTGACGGGGAGAAGCTCCCTCTCAAATATGTGAAGAAGGAAAATAGATTTATTTCATGGGGTTCAAGAGCAGAACCAGGCTGGGCAGGATGTGTTTTATCTTAGCAATTAAAACTGAGAGTTAGCCGGGCAGTGGTGGTGCACGCCTTTAATCCCTGCACTTGGGAGGAAGAGGCAGGCGGATTTCTGAGTTCGAGGCCAGCCTGGTCTACAGACTGAGTTCCAGGACAGCCAGGGCTACACAGAGAAACCCTGTTTCAAAAAAAAAAAAAACAAAAAAACAAAAACAAAAAACTGAGAGTCTGAGCTTAGTGAAGTGGTAAGCGCTCTGTCTCTTGGAGTATTCAAGCAGACACTGAGTTTCCCTCGTGCCTGTTTCTATAGGAACAAAGTGAATTTATCCACAGATGTGAGAATCTTATTCTGGGACAGAGCTCCAGGAATGGGGGGGGGGGTCCTGAGGAAGAGGACAATGCAGAGAAGATCTAAGAGTCACATCAAGATGTTCCCCTCTAACCAGTGTCTCCCCACACAGGGAGCCACGGCTCTATAGACAGAACTCCCCTCACCAGTGGGATATCAGCCCAGATCAAAAGTCAGAGAAAATGTAAAGACACAGTGCTACCTCCAGGGTGGTAGCCTTGTTGCAAGGGGAATCACAGACAGCAGAAGTCATTGAGTAACAGCCAAATCCCGTGTAGCCTGCAAGACTGTTAACAAGATCTTGGTGTGCTATGGGAATGTCGTGATATAATCCAGAGCGTACAGATGGTTAAAAAAAGAGGCAGAGCCTAATCGGACCTCGGTAATGTCAACTTTCATGCCACGCACGCTATCTGCAAAAGTAACTCTGCGTCCAAAGAGCACACCAAAAAGTCTAGACAATGTCAGAGAAACACAGGCATCTCCCTGAAGGAATTCCATGAGAATCCAAGCTTGACAGTATCGTGTTAAATATGGAGTGGGAAAGGCTTTCAGCAGGGGAAGGGCAGGCTGAAACTTGGTGCAATTGTAACTGAGTGTGTCAAAGCGCCCGTCAGGAAGAAAAGGCATATGCCGGGCTGGTACAGGACACGACAACATGTCAATGCAGGGGTGGCAGCTTCATCAGAGCTGGGATACCCATGCTTAAGACACTGGCATCCACTCACAGGAAGTTCTGATCCTCAGACCAGATTGCTGATAAACATAGTGATAGGACCTAGCTTCAAATCCCCATCCCCAAATCTGTTGCTCCCAGGCCTCAGACAGCTGCCCCTGGGTATGCACTGCTGGGCACATCATCTGTCCACAGAAATGGCAGGATATCAGCTGGTTCTGAGTGGAGTAAAAAATAAAAGACGTCTCCAGTTAGTTCCTCTGTATGCCTTCCAGGGCCCCATTAGTTCACATGAGCGCATTCCCTTACCCTCCCGCCAACTCCATCAGGCAGGCCTGTGTCACCAGAGAGGCCCATTACAATGCCCAAGCTCACAGAAGTTAAAGAGCCAGAATCGGAACTGGCCCTCTGCAAATGTCGTGCCGACTCGCAGAGGCCTGCCTCCATCCCACATGCAGTCGTGGATGGTAGCCTCTGGGAGCTGTAGAAGCCTTTCGGAACCCTCACGGCATCTCAGGGCCCACAGAGTCAGAGATAACTGAAGGTTCCAGAAAGTCCTTCCTGGCAGGCCCTGTCCCTCAGTACACCTGGAAGCCAGGTGACCACGTCCACCTTCTGTCCCCTTGAGTCCCACTGACGGCTGCTTCCCTCTCTTCTTGCCACCTCTCTCAGGGCTTGACTGCTGTCCTGGCTATCCAGAGCAGGTTTTTCACAGGCCAGAGAAACTCACACACACAGCTGCCCCCTTTCCACAAGGATAAACAGTTGAACCCTACAACCTGAGAAGACCAACTAACAAAACACTTGCCTTTTCACAAAGCAGTCAAATGTTTATATAAAGGAAGGTCTTCCCATATGTAAATATGTCAGGAAAGGCTGGAGATCACACAATGACATCTGACAATGGTGGTGATGAGAAGGGAGAGAAGGGTGAGAGCCATACACCTTCTCCAGAAAAGCTGGCTTTGCTCTAACCCAAACACACCACTTCCGTCACCCTCTGCTCACTTCCTCCCACACACAGTCACTAGGATACTGGAGATAACCCATTTTACAGATGGATCAACTGAGGCCAGTCTCTGCCTCTCAGCGTTCTGCATCCACAAAAGTATCTGAAATTATTGCATCTGTATACAGGCTTTTTTCTTGTCCTTCTTTCCTAAATAATGCAGTGTAATTGGTGTCCACATGGCATATACATTACATTCAGCATGGTGAGTGGCCCACGGAGGATATACCCAGGATATACATGAATATCATATCATTTCATATAATGGATGTGAGCATCCATGAATTTTAATGTCCAAGAGAGTCTTTTGTCAAACACGTTCCTAATTATACTGTTCCTTTTGGTGTGGTAGAATTATTTTCTTAACCCCATTTTCAAATTATCTGTTGCTACTATAGATATAAAATTGGTTTAGTGTAGATGGAGTCACTTGTCAATAAACTCCTTCATCTGCTAAAAATGCACTTAATATGCCTGAGCTGCCAAACACCCTCGCGTAGCCACACGGTGCAGTGTAGAGTAACAGTAGCATAGCTTCGCTAACACGGGCTACCGGGGAAACTGTGGCTCACTGCCCAGCCTCTTGAGAGTGTGGAACCACATCTGCCAGGCCAGGAAAAGACAACTCAAAGTGCAAGTTGCTTTCATATCTTCATAAAACGGAACAAAAAAAAAAATCATTAGTTGAATCATCCTACTATAAGCCAGGGACCATATGTAAATGGATCTTGAATCCTGTGACCTTGCTGACTATTTTTTTTTAATCTAATCAAATTCTATAAGATTTTCTGCATACAGAATCATCTTGTATGCACATAAAGACTATTTAATTCTTTCCTGTTCTTCAGCCATTCTTCTTTATTGCACCAGCCACAACTTCCAATCCAATGCTGAATACAAGTGGTGAGAACAGACACTCTAGCTTGCTTTCCAAGATTACAGAAAATCATCTCACCACACTATGTGATGCCAGCTGAATGGTTTCCATCAACGCTGTAAATCAGGTTGAAGTACCCATATGTTCCTACTTGGTTGAGATTGTTTTTTATTTAATTTTTAACTGACATACAAAGCTGTGCATGTTCGTGGGGTACAATGTAACACCTCGAAACATGCATATGTGATCAAAGATAATTAGCATATCCACCACCTCAAATATTCAGAATATTCTTTGTGGCAAGAGCATTGGTATCCCCTGGTCTAGCTCTCTTAAGATGTACATGACGATATTGCTAACCATGGTCAGCCTATTGTGTAACATGACACCAGAACTTATTTGTCCTATCAAATTACAACTTTGTACTAATGAGTACTCTTTTGAGAGTCTTTGTCTTAAATGGTGTCAGATTCTGTGACGTGCTTTTCTGCTTTCCTAACATGATCATATGGGCTTCGTTCCTTAGTCCACCAATGTGCTCTATTAATTGGAAATTACCCAACAACCCTTCAATTCTCAGGACTAGAGCATCCCATTTGGTCACTGTGTGGTGTGTCTTATGTTTGCTAACTCATGATTGAGTAGTTTTCATCTATATTCATGATGTACAGCAGCCCCAGCTCCCTTTTCCTGTAATATCCTTGTCTGCCTTAAGAATCTGGGTATTTATGGTCTTGTAGAATGAGGTGCAAAGTTTCTCTCCTCTGTTTTTCTGGAAGGTTCCATGAAGGAGTGATTTTAGTTACTAGAATTCATCAGTAAAGCTCTCTAAGTCCAGGGCTGCTGTTATGGGAAGGATTTCATTATTAATTCAATTTCTCTATTTGATTTGGTCGATTCAGTCTCCTCTCTGGAATTTAGCCTTTGTACAAAGACTTGTGGAAGGGAAGGAGCTAGCTGTCGGTCTTGGAGCCAAATCCACCTCCCACTCTCAGCCTTGAAAAACAGCAGAATTGCAAAAGGGTTCTTAACAGAGGGGAAACAAGATCACACACACACACACACACACATACACACACACACACACACACACACACACACACACATGCTAGGTTGGGGACAGATTGTAAAGGGACACAGGAGGACAGGAGGGAGACCTATGGAGAGGCTGCTATCTATGGTCAGTGAGACCAGGGCAGTGTGGAGGTGCAGAGGTCATGTTTAAGAAAGGAACCCAACTTGCTGCCGAAGTTTCTGCCGTGAACTTTTAAGCTCCATAAAATGGGATGCAAAAATCAGAATGCTTGCAAGTGTCTCTGAGACAAGCTTCCCATTTTCACCCCCTAAAATTTAAGGACGATTGTTCTAGACCAATCTGTTGGTCAGTCCAGACTGCTGTGACAAACACCAAGCTGTGGGTGGCTTAATTATTTATTCTACACAGTTCTGAAATTGGTCTTCATTCTAAGAACAGGGCACCAACTGGGATGGGTTCTGCTGAGCACTTGCTTTAGGCCCCTACTAGTCCCTTCCTAGAGCATGACCATAGATTCCCTCTCTTACCGGGGACACTAATGCCATTGAAAAAGGACTACTGCTCTCATGCTATTATCTAAATTGGATTTCTTCCCAAAAGCCTCATCTATAAACATTTTTTCATTGAGGGTTGGGATTTCAGCATCTGCCTGAGGCCATACCACCCTGAACCCACCAGATTTCTTCTCACTTCAGAAGCTAAGCAGGGCTGGGCTTGATTAGGACTTGGATGGAAAAGTTTTGACATATGAGTTGGGGTTCAGGGGATCCACAGACAATCAACCCACAGTAGCCCACCTCTGCAGTTGGGGGAATTGTGGTTTGGAAGGGTTGAAGTACTGCCTCACATCCTCCTAACTGAGCAGATAAAGAGCCAGAGCTGCTCAACAGCTGAGTGCCCTGCGGTGGGAAATTACCTCATGGGATGTACAATTAGAACCCCTCCACCTACGCCAATGAGGCCACTCTCCCCGACTTGGGTCTTGCAGAGAGAACAGGTGCACCAGCTTGGCTCCTGTTCCTCTTCCAGCCTCCAGTGCCCACCTGCCTCCCAGGCTAGGACCCCGCCTCAGTGTCCATGTCACCTGGACAGCTGCTGTCATCATCCACTGGTACCAAACCCCAACCACTCCCTGAAGTCTAAGAGCAGGCCTGCCATCAGCCCAGCAGCCTTTGCACTCAGTAGCTCAGCAAAACTATTGCTTATCTGCCTTCAAAAATGAGAGTCCTTGGTTATTATCTATACGGCGATCTTATCTAAACATATTCGGGTGGCAAGAACAGAGAGGAAAATAATTAAAGGGGGAGGAGGTGAAATGTTGACATTATTATTACTTAAGTGATGCAAAGCTTTTAGTTTGTGTTTTTATACTGGTGACACCAATGAGGGGCGGGGTTGGAGGGGAATCGGCTGGGCCGATTATCTAAGTCGCACACCCGTTCACCCCTCTGCCTCACTGCCTGTAAATCTTATTAAACAGCTTCCATTGGCAAGACAGAAAAATAATTAAGGCAAAGGTGGGTGAAATGTTGATGTAATTACTGTAATGCCACAGCCTGTTCAGCTTCTACACCAATGAAATGCAACGGAGGGAAATCAGTTTGCAAGATTACCTTCTGAGGTGCTAAACAGAGCCTCAGGAAGCTGCATTCGGAGCGGAGAACAGTGACAGGCCAGGAACAGTTCCAACCCTGTGTCCGTCTCTTAGGAGCCTTTAAGCCCACATTTTACCTTTTGACTGTGTTCTATTTTCTCACAAATCCTTTATTTCCCACTTACTGAGTGACTAGAGACACCACACCAAAGAGAGAAAGGGACAGAGTGAGTCTCCAGCCACTGTTCTTAAAATCCCATAACTGAAAACGGTTCTCCAGGGGAGACAGTTTTAACACTCACTGGAAGCCAGGGCTTAATTGGATTACTTTTCGTCCAAAGTGTGCACTCCTAGAGGCGATGACTTCTGACCTGACTGCACCCATCTCGGCCTGCCAGTGGGCATGAAGGGGGTCATCAAGACAGCCCCAGGCTCATACTAACTGTTCTAGAACTGTCTGTGCCACAGATGTGCAGATCGAACGAGGCAGGTGTCAGGCATATTCTGTACTGGGCAGCAGGGGTTTGCCGCTGAGTCACGCACCTTTAGCCACACTTTCTGAGTAAGTGGGGACTGTTCGAATGGCTGAACCCAGCTTCATGAGCCTCAGCTGGCAACTAGCAGGCCAGAGAGCAAGCTACAGAGCTGGGGCCGGTTAGCTCCTAGAGTGTCATTAGATTTTTTTTTTTTTTTTTTACAATTATTGCCAACACTTAAGATTCTGGAGCTTTTGTTTGAAAATTCAGATGTCTAGTTTCTCTTGCAAAGCCTTGGCAGGGGTAGGCCCATTTGCCTCTTTGGCAGCCATCACATAACGCCTGCTCCCTCTGGCAGATGTGACTTTCTAGTCCCTTCCCACCCCTGAGCATGGCTCACCATGGCTGCAGCATGCATACATGCCACCAAGTTAGGATGATATCCCTGATCTCACCCACCCTTCAGAGAGATTACACCATAGGTGAAAGATGGCAGAGACAAGCGGTGCCCTGTTGTGCCAGGGGAGATGGCAAGGGCAGGCTTTAAAGATTTTGTAGGTGAGGTAGGAACATGCCTGGAATTTGGACAAATTAATCAAATTGTCATGGGTGAGTGGGCACGAGTTTCTCTCTGCTAACAGCTGTTCTAGCTTAAAGAGCCCAGAATTTGGAATTGAACTTCCTGAATCGGTACCCGAGGCAGGAAGTGCTCCATGTAACCTATGTGTAAGAAGAACCCAGGAAGAGCTGAGGTGGCCCCTGCCTGCTTCACCTTCCCAGGAAGGAGGAAGGTAGTTATGGGGTATGCGTGAAGAGACAAGCAAGTGCCATTCTGGAAATGCACGTCTACATATTTGCCTATGTGTCCCTGCCACCCCCACGCCCCATACGAACTCTCTTAGCCTCTAAGACCCACCTGAATCCACTACCGATGCAAAGATGGAGGACGCCATGGGCTTTAGGACCATACGCAGCCATTCCTGCTTGGGCCAGAGCCAGGCTAGCTCCACAGTCTGCCCACCCAGCTGCCATCTGTAACCTCAGCCACTTCCCTAGGAGTCCACAGGTGAGCAGAGACAAGTAGGAGAGGCTCCTCCCGACCCCCAGTACCTTCATGCTAGACATGGCCTGCCTTGGGCACAAGACTCAGAGTCAGGAAGTAAGACCCAGAGGAAAAGGCAGAGAAAGGCACACTGGAGAGAGCTCAAAGATGCTTCTCTCGAAGGTCGCAGATGGCAAAACTGGGGTCATGTGCAGATCCAAACAGGTACACACACATGCAGAACTGACAACAACCAGCCTGCAGGTTCTAAATGAGGTAGAGTTATACCTCTACTCCTGACATAGTGCAGGAGTAATGTTCCCTGTTACAATGTCTTATATTCTGGTCAAAGGAGTTAATGAGACCAACATGCCCACACCACCACAAAGGGAAAAAATAAGAATGCAAGAAAAATAAAGCCCATGAATTTTGTTTTCAAACAAATCAAAGAGAGTCACTGGTCTAACCTGTCACCACAAAGACTTGGGGTCTAGCCTTTCCACACCATTATAGCAGTTCTCCAAAGGCTATGGGCTGAGTTGTACTGCGGTAGCCACTGGCCCCAAAGGGCTCTTTAAATTTAAGTGTGAATTAATTCGACTTAAGCTTAAAATGCAGCCCCTCCATTGCACCAGCCTTGTTTAGCACTGAAAATCACAGATGGCTTTGGCAAGGTTTGTTTAAGTGGGATCTCAGCATTCCTGAGTCCTCTGGCGAAAAGCTATTTACTCATACCATAGCAAGCCAATAGCATGCCATGATGAGACAGGCTTGAGAGCTGGGCCTGAGGGAGAACAAGGTGGTCTAAAGCATTGGTGCCAATGCCAGCAAGCAGTTGGTGGATAGCAGCTTCTCATTGACTCGTATTCAGTCAGTTATTCTCCGGACCTTTATGAAATTCCTACTGTGCGCATTGTACCGGATGAGATGGAGGGATTCAGAGATAGTCACACATCCTCTGTGCCCTTAGTGGCTTTAATCCTGAGGGGAGGGAGGAGCCAAATATCACAAATATCACTGGAGGCTGAATAGCACCTTGAATTGTAAATACAAATGCTAAGGAGGCATCACATCTGCTAAGGAAGCCTAAGGAACCTTCGAGAAGTAGCAGCTTAAGATTGTCCCCAGGTGGATGAGGGGGATAAAATGATGTCTAGAGGATAAAAACCATCACAGTGACATGAGCAAAGGCCCAGCTAGCAACCACCACTGTTTCTGAGGGTGTTTGGCAATGCAGTGGGTGTTGGGACTGCCAGAGAATCAGAATCAGAGGGAAGGGCCTTGAGCCATGCTAAAGAGTCTGAGCCAGGCAGGCTGTGGGGAGCCACGGTTGTTGTGCAAGGTGAAAATGGATTCCGTGGTCTCCAGAATAGAGCTGTGCTGGATGCAGGACCTGGATATAAGGCAGGAAATGCTGGTTAATTCAATTCTGGCTAACAGAAGTAGGATGACCCCAAGCTTGCAGATACTTACTAGAGGCAAAAGAGATGGTCCTGGAGCAAGAGGCACTAACCAGTGTGAGAGGACCCTTCCATCTGATTTCGTC
The DNA here is from genome assembly GCA_028551405.1 of Uromys caudimaculatus. NCBI lineage: Eukaryota > Metazoa > Chordata > Mammalia > Rodentia > Muridae > Uromys > Uromys caudimaculatus. The sequence goes on along the minus strand of CM052706.1, from coordinate 80,827,360 downwards.
AGGACGTCCACAGCAATGCCTCTAACCTGGTTGAGTCCGGCAGTGATTCTAGCAGGAAGTACCCCATGCTGCGCTGTGCAATGTACAGGGTTGTTTTTTGATGCTCCAGAAATTTCCAAGCCTCTATGTCCAGATCCCCTGAATAAACGCATTGGTGGAGGGACTCCATGATCACTGTAGAGGAGAGAGAAGACATATATGGAGAAAGCAAGCCAGTAGGGCCTGAAAACCTGAACACTCCCTCACCAGCTCAGTTCCCTAAGCTGCTCTCTCTGGCTCTGGCTCCTTCGCGTATCGCTTACCAGAAGGTCGGGGATGAGATATGAGGTAGTACTACCCTCACAAGCCCCTTGCTCCATGGCACTCAGCAGGCCCCGGAGACCATTAGCACCTCTAGGGGAATATTTAACTGAAAACAATTTCTAGTCGGGATCTGTTATAATTACTAATTAGATCTGATTATAATTATCTTTCGCTGCCATCCTTTACCTGACACACGGGGTAGTGCGACGCCTGGCAACAATTAGCAGCAAGTCTTTCCTGATACACTGGATGATTAGAGACACAATTGCGGGGTCGGGGGGAGGGTGGTGGGAAGAACCTGGCTTATTACAGGGAGGCCGCTGTTTACCAAGGAATGTTGTGAGCAAATTAGATTAAATTAATGAGAAGAAACTTGGAGAGAGGAGATGGGCTTTTTATTTTTTCTTTTTTGTCTCTGCTGATGACATCATTTAGGGAAGAAGCTCAGTTCCTCTTTAAGGTCCCCTTCTGTAACTCACCTCAGGCCTCCAAGGTTTGGTGGCCACCATCATTCAGCTAGCCCAGTCTAGACCAGTTCAATACAGTGGACCACATAAGCAATGTTATTCACTGTGTGACTTTGGACAAATGGCTTTGGACATGTTTATATGAGAGAAAAGACAGTGTAAGCTAGATGCTATAGCCAAGTGTCTGCATGGTCTCAGGGAGTGTGAAGAGAGTATTGTGTACATAAAACCGGCCTACAAGCTTTCTTGGGGCAGAGACAATAGGCATTTTGCAGTCATTGGGTTCAGCTCCAAGACTGACAGAAATGGTAACTAAAGGAAGGCTTGCAGGAAACCCCTCCTCCATGCCATTAAGGGGCTTCTCTTCTCCCAGAGCAGCAGCTGCAAAAGAAAGGCTAACCAAAGCGGACCATCCCCCAGCAGACACACTCCCTGTGTGTGCCAGTGGGGCTTCATCAGTAAATTAAATCAGGGACTTTTCAATTAGTGTTCACTGTGAAAAGAGAATGCTGGAAGCCTGCCGTGCATCCCAGGGAAAGTCAGCTCACCTCACTAACCCTGAGTATCTCTGTCCATAAAGACTTCAGAGTGGACTCTGAGCTAATGCTGAAGAGCAAGGGAAAGATCCAGCCACTCTTGGGACAGGGCCACGTGGCTGTTGAGTTGTCAAAGTGGTTGCTGTAGCCTGACAGATGGGAGGAGAGCCAAAGGATTTGTTTCCAACCCAGATTTCCAGAAAGAATCCCCAGATTCCCCCAAAGTGACTCTGTACACTGGTGGCTGGCACATAGAAAACCAACCCCGATGTCATTTCAATGAAAACAAGTCACACATGTATGTGTGCAGACACACAGAAAGAAGGAGGAGAGAGAGAGAGAGAGAGAGAGAGAGAGAGAGAGAGAGAGAGAGAGAGAGAGAGAGAGAGAGAATGAATGAATGAATGAATGAATGAATGAATGAGACTGTTGACCTGGACTAACAGTGAAATATCCTTGCTGCCGCATGCAAGAGGGGCCAGGGCCATCCCAAAATCCATTTGTCTTCCCAGTCTGGTGCCTATGCTAGGAGACATCACACGCACACCCAGAGCTGCTAGGCAGAATCTGCTCCGTGCTGAATAATCTTTCCAACACATGGCTTTAGGGTATGTCTAAGTTACTTTTCTGTTGCTATGATAAAACACCATGACCAAGGCAACTTATTAAAAAGGAAACGTTTAATTTGGAGCTCACAGTTTCAGAGAGTTAGCGTCTGTGACTGTCATGGTGGAGTGCACGGTAACAAGCAGGCACACACGGGGCTAAAGCAATTTCTGTGAACACATATTATGAGGCAGAGAAAGCTGGCTGGAAATGGTATATACTTTTGCAACCTCAGTGATGCATCTCCTCCAACAAGGCCACACCTCCTAAACCTTCCCAAACAGCTCCACCAACCGGGGACTAAGCATTCAAATTTATGAGCCTATGGGAGCCATCCTCATTCAAACCATCACAGGGTAGCTGACTTCTTATTTGGCTGCTTAGGGCTCCAAAGACCATATGCAATTCCTACTTACAAACTTCTCAGAACAGAAGCAGTGGTCTGCAATGCATCTAAACCAATGTTCCTCTCAAATGTGAACAAGGGGAGAAGGAAGGTTCTGCAGAGCAGAGTAGGGTTTGCCTCAGCCCTTCTCCCACCATCCCTCTGAGTATGACCATCCCTGCTCAGCCCTTTCTAACAGGTGATCTGCCTTGGTGACATCCCCCTCAACCACAGTATTTTGTCACCAGAATCTAAACATGAGCATCTGTGAGACCCACCCCTCATGCTTGTCCTTTCAGTGACCAGGATCTTGGGTAGAAGCCAAAGCAAAGATTCCAAGCACATCAATCTCTACTGGGCCCTGGGAGTCAGGAATTTAAGGGCAGTTAAGGTGCAAAGGTCTCACACTCAACTGTGGTCTTGGCTGGTTAGACCAACACTACCACACTGCCTCTCGGGTACTTGGGAGCAAACTTACAGAAACAGCATGCTCATGATCATGGATTCCCCAAAGGCAGACCTGCAGAGGACTTGAGGACAACCTAAAATAGAAGCAGAGCTCACCCCTCCCCCAGGAGGATTGTGTCTACTTCAAGACCATGTCTGCAGCTTCAGATCCAACTGCCTACACGAGTCTGGTAACCTCTTCTCTTGATGTTTACACCTAACTCAGCTTCTTCCACATGGGGCATGCCCCCAGTTCCACCTACCAGCTCCACAGGGACCCTGCTGGCTTCAGCCTTCCTCCTCCATCTTTCCTGACATGGGGAAGAGCATACAGATGCTGTTCCTAGTATATTGTTGTCAGTTCCTAGTATGTTGTCATAGTAGTAACCATACTTGTTCTGGGCATCTCTCCTCCAGCTAGATGGTGTCTTCTATAGTCAGAGACCGTGATTCTTTGCCCCCTATATTTCCACAGTCCGCATTGCCTATCCTCCCATAGTCCTCTGTGAAGATCACTAAACAAATGAATGATCTCTAAGGTCACCCACAAACTAAGGGAACCTTAACCTCGGCAGCAGCACCCTGTATGCTCCGGAACCCAAAGGCAGCCCTATTAGATGGAAAACTCCAGTAAATCTTGGGAACGGGACGGGAAGACTCAGCGAGGAAGGATTTCCATCACTCCTTCCACACTAGCTTCACCTGCTTCCCTCTCTCCTTCCTTCCTGCCTCACGTGGTCTTTCGAAGCCTCAGTTCTATCATTTGAAAAGAGTGATAATATAGCCTAATGATAGCTGCCCATCCATCCAAAAGGGTTGCTATGGAACAGGTGAGATCAGAGCATGATCAATGCTTTATAAACTGCAAAGTTCTGAAAAGAAATTAGAGGCTCTTACCTTGGCACTGTGTGGTGCTATGGCTTATAGGCACTGACAGCATCCTTCTCTGCCCACCTTTCTTCCAGGGACAGCATGCTGGTACCTGGAATTAGCCATAGTGGAGTAGTCACAGCAGAGTAACTGAAAATGACAACAAGCAGGATTGTTGGCTCCCTTTTGCTTGCTTTGGTTTTGTTCGGGTGGCTTGACTTAGCCTGATTCAGTTTGGTTTCGCTCATTTCGGTTCAGAAAGCCAGTGTCCCAGCACAACTGCCAATATCTCAGCTGCTAGGACCTTGCTGGGACCTGGCCTTCCCAACTGTACTTTAGGAACAGGCATTCTTGCCTGCCTCTTGTTAGAAATGAACTGAGCCACCCCGAGCTCTAACAAAACCAGGCTGGAGCACCCCCAAGCGCGAGCCACCGTGCTCCTTGATTAATGTCCTTTATTATAATCATCCTTCATTGGAAAGTAATCAAGAGCAGTGACAGCAGAGTAGCTGACAACTGGAACAGTGCCCAGCCCGGAGAGACTGGAGATCTGCACAGCCACCTCCCAAGCAACCGCCCAAGCCTGGGCCCCAAAGAGCATACATCATCTTGACTGCCAGGACCACCCTAGAGGACAAGATGGTGATACTTGGCTCCAGGAGGACTGCGCTCCAGTCAGGCTCTGGCTGTAGCTTAAGCAAGGCCTAGGCATCTCTCCACCACCCTGTGAGCCTCCAGGGTCCTAACAGCCTCTCTCTGGGAACACCAGGTACATGAACTAAGATCATGCACGTGAAAGCCATCAGAAGCATAAGGTGACGACCTGATGCACATCAGAGACCGTAGAACATCGTGTGAGCTATGACAGTTCCTATGGGACGAATGTCTAGACACCCACAAGAAAACCAAAGCCAGGTTAGGGAAAGCCATTTTTCTCCTACCCTAAAATTAGCAACTAAAGTGCCTATATTAAGCACCTACTGTATTCCATGACCACTCTCAGCACCAGGAATGTAACAGTGAGTAGAAAAGTATGATCTCACAGCCACTCCTAATACAAGGAGACAGAAGGAAGCCATCTTATGCTATAATGAGGACCATAAACCCAAACACAAAAGACAAGGAGGTGAGAGGGTGGCATGGGGGTGCCAGTTCATATGGATAATCAGATTAGACCTTTCTGAGTAACATGACCAGAGACCTGTGAAAACTGAGGGTAAACAAGCAAGCATTTGGAGAAAGAATGGTCCAGAAAGACATTCCATGATACGTGGGTCCTGCAACACATTTTAGTCCCAGCAAGGAGGCCTGTGTGACAAAGGTCACCTACAGGACTCTGATGGGCCAGAAGGCTCTGAGCTTTCCTTGTGGTCCTGATGTAACAGCAACAGGGATCTAGTCCTGCAGTGACACTCTGAGGACACAAGGTCACTTGATGTCTCATACTGTCAGTATGATGCTGCTGTCCCTAATGTAAGCAGCCAGATGGGGCCTACAGGAACTCAAAGCTTCCTCAGGAAATGGCTCACCCATACATGCAGCCTCACACTGTCTAGACATGCTAACCCATGCAGGAAGTGGTCAAGCTAACCCACATAAACACTTCTTACATATCTACACTCACAGAGGTCACTTGATCTTCACACACCATGGTCATGCTCATCCATATGCAGTGGTCCTGTGTGCCCACACATGCACTGGTTGTAGACAACTGTGGTGCAGAGCAGGGGGGAGGGGCAGCGAGGACTGTGATAGTGGGGGGGGGGGGGGCTGTGAATGAATAGTCAGGGCTTTCTGAGGAAACAACACTGGGGTCTCAAAGACGAGTCTTCCCAGAGTCTGCCAGGGAGAGCAGAGGCCCTGGAAGTGAAACTCAGAGATTCTTCAGTATGAAGAGCCATTAAGGGGATGAGTGTTCAACACCTTCTGGAATTGGTCAGTTTAGCCTGTCTGGGCCTGGGCCATTACTCAGAGGCCTTGACCTCTTCTTGACCTCCTGGGACTAATGGGGACCTGATGGGTGAGCTGGGAACCAGCTGCTATCTAGGGAGACCATCTGTCTTCCCTCACCCCCCAACAACTCAGCTTAGTGCTCACCTCTGCAGAACAACCCCAGGTTCTCCCAGTACCCCGAATTCACACACAAGCACGCACATGCATGCACATGCTCATACCCCAAGAGGCCCAAGTGCTGAGAAGGTCTTGCATGCTCCCTTCTGTTGGGGCAGAACTGAGTTCACAGCAACACATCGTTCTCAGGCACAAAATGTACAGGGTCACAAACCAAACATCACCCGTCCATCTGGGAGGTCATTATTATGCAAATCTTTACAAATCAAAATGAGTACAAAACCCTCCAAAGAGCAAGACATCCAACATTGAAACAGAGATGGAGTCCCTTGAGGCTAAACAGAGCCTAACAGAGCCTGAGGCAAAAGGAAAACCTTGTGCCCCATTTGTTTTTTGTTTTTTGTTTTTTTGTTTTTTTGTTTTTTTTACATACCTCCTAATAAGGTAATTTTTTTCAAGAACATTAAAGTAGTTTTAAGAATATTGAGACCGTTAAAGCCAATATATTAACATTCACAACCTTATTTTAAACTTAAGTATTGTGTTTACAGCAAAAATTGAATGAGCTAGTTCAGCTTCCCCGGCGAGTATGGTTGCAAAATTCATGATACCAGTCCCACTTGCTAACCTCGTTCCTATTGTAGAACCTTCTGTAAGGTTGTTTCACCCTATCTGATGGCCACCTTTAGCACCACCTACAGTGACTTAGCTTCTGCCTTTATTTAATTGTGCTTTTTTTGTTGCTGTGAATTTGAGGAAGGCGTGTTTTAAAAGTTTGTATTAGAACATGTATCTGCATTCCAGAAGTTAAATGTGTGCCCTTAAATTCTGTGCCTGAGACAAAGCCTCACAGGCTTCTCTGCCCCAAGCCTCAAGTAGAAGCAGAGATGTCAGGCCCCGGCCTACAGTCTGAACCAGAAAAGGATCCTGGGGGTGGGCTTATCTTGGCTGGCAACTGGCAGCCATTGTGTCTGTGCGAATGGGGCATTGAAAACTGTGAGTGAGCACAGGAGCTGAGGGAACCATGTAAGCCTGTGATTCAGGCTCCAACTAGGATTCCCACTGTTCCTGGGTTAAGCAATCTCTGCCTCCACTGAGCTGCCTCTGGGTCATAGGAATGGAACAGACAGCTGGAAAAGCATGCACCAGGACAAATGGCTGTCCCTTGCTGGTCTGTCAGGCTACCCACAAATCACAGTATTAGGAAGTTCCGCTTTGTGTCTGACCTCATTCCTGCACCCACATTTCCTGGGTATCAGTCATTACTGGATGGGCAGTGTCAGTGTCATACATGGAGGTAGGTCTCTGGGTAGTTTTCTCGGTCCCCTCTCCAGCAGGGTGATGGAGAAGGTCAGGGAGACTCCAAGCAGCAGGGAAGAAGCCAACCTCTCCTGCCAGCCCACCAGAGAGCCACCAGGATGGTGATGGACAGGCACTAAGGCACAAGCCACAAGCAGAGCCAGGAAGCCCTATCGGGAGGCTGTTAATTGGCGTTTGAAATGGAGTCAAGGAAATCGTGGGGTAAAAGAGAGGCCTTTTCCCCATAGCTGCCTGGCAGAGACGCCAGCAGCCTCAGCCTATACCCTTCATGGCTGCTCACCCCTTCCTAGCCCCTCTGCCCCTTCTTCCTCTACAAACAGAAGCAACTTGCCAAAACCAAACAGAGGCTGACTCAGAGCAAGCCAGTGACTCTAGAAAAGCTAATGAGACCATACAAGTGGACAGAAGCTAAGAGGGGCGCTGAGCAGCCACCAAATCCATCCCGCTGCCTCAGAGTCCTGTTACCACAGGCATCCAACTCAGCCCCAACAAACCAAAACAAACATAGGTGTTGGAGGGAAGAAAAGAGGGACTGGGCCTCTCTTCCTCCCACTGTATTTCAGACAGTACTTGTTGCTGTCTAACTAGAGTCTCTTATGCTACATCCAGAGTCCAACTCGCTCTCCTGTCAGTGAGGCGGAGATTGGACAGGAACGGCTTCTCTATATAAAGACCACACTCTGTCGAGACACCCATCTGTAAGCTATTTGTGTGTTTTATGCCCTGTGAGGAAACTGAAGCATGCACGGGATAGGGAGGGACTTTGGCTCAATGAAGGCAAGTAAGAAAATAAAAGTCTGATTCTGAAGTCATCCTTTCAAACCTGAAATGTGTGCCATGGGAACGCCTGAGACAACGACTGTCACTTAACTTCTCTGGGCCAGTTCCCTGATCTATCCTAATCCAGGTAGAAGAGTTCCATGGGGCTAGTCCTGAGGGGCTTCCGGGATGTCAGCCACTCTGCAGCACCAGGAGCCTCTCTGTGGGATGCATGAGGGCAGTGCCCTTTGATGGCCTTATCTGATGAGAGAACCTTGTGAAAAGGCCAAAGACCAGCCCTAGGGGAGCAGGGAGCCATAGCAGGCTTCATTCAGAGCCACAGGGTCTTGAGCTCACTTGCAGCCTGCCTAGCACGAAGGGATGTGAGCAGCTCCCAGTGAGCCCCCACACCTCATGCAACTCTGTGCAAAGCCCCACATTTACATGAGTGAGCATGTTCCTTCAGATGGCACTTCCTGTTCTAGCCACTCTGCAGAAGTGACAGTCCACCACAGCCCAGGAAGCAGTGCTCTGAGCACTTGGGTCCATCCTTGGGACTCAGGTTTCGGACAATCCCAGGTACCCATTCTCTCTACTATGAGATGGACACAGTATTCCTAGCTTCACCTCACTCTCCAAAGAGACACCTGTCAATCTACCCAGGGCAGGTGGCCTGTGGATTCTGCAGCATCTGTGTATCACCCCTGTGGTAGCATTTGCCTACCTCCTCCCAACCATGGGCTCAGGTAGGAAGCAGAGGCTCTTCCTGTCTGGCCTAAGGTCTACTTCTGGCTTTGACAGTTGGACCCCAGGATCACCATCTGGGTGGAGCCACAGGAGGCAGAACCATTGCCAGGGAGGAAAGAAGCCAGAGAGTGGGGATAGGCAGTAACCACGCCCCACTGAGCATTTACATATGCCATCTTCTAGAACCTGCACACCAGTCCTTCCCAGCAAGTAGTCCCTCTTCCAGCTTATTGCAGCCCAGCCAGGCTCAGAGTGGTGTAGCCATGGCCACACAGCAGTCTGACATTCTAACCAAAGCCAAGTACTCTCTTACTACTCCTCGAAACAACAGCCAGACTTCTGGGGACTGAAAGCCCCAGGAGAGGACAGCCTGGCCAGTCTATTCACGGCTACCTGTCTCATGGACAGGCCCGATGGTGGATGCCTCCTGCACAGACCTCCCTGCTCCCCGGTCTCCTAAATGTATGTGGGGAAATTATGATAATAGTGTAAAACAGGTTCAGAAAGGGAATATGCCTTGCTTCTCCTGTTCTCTCTCTCTCTCTCTCTCTCTCTCTCTCTCTCTCTCTCTCTCTCTCTCACACACACACACACACACACACACACACACACACACACACACACACACTTCCAACGTGAAATTCAAATGATATTTCCAATTGTGCACCAGATTTGGACTGCCCATGCCTCTGGCCACACACACACTGATGTTCTTCATAGGAGCCGCCAGTGAAATTAAGGCATATCCAATCTCACAACCCAGCAGAGACCCCCCTTGCTGAACCCCCCTCCTCAGAGCAACTCACAGGCAGTTCTCAAGTGGCACAGTTTCATGTGGACTCACATCCATAGCCCTTCCATCCTAGGTTTGTCTGGTGACAGTGATCTAGATCTGAGCTGAATATATTCTAATGCAGCCTGACCCCAGAGTGCCCAAAGCAACTTAACACCACCCTCCTTTTATGGCGTGTCCAGCATTCGCAGAACACTTTCCAGGGCAAGCTGGCTGCTAACCAAAGGAGAGGGAAGGTCGAAGTACAAAGAGAAACAAGAAGGGTGCCCTTGTGGACGCTAACATGCCATTGGTGACTCCCATGCACTTGTGAGACATAGAGAGCCCCCATACAGCTGTGTTCACAGCTGGGGTGCCATGACTGGATATACACGTGGGCCAGACTGGTCTCTGTCGTCCAGTCACAAAGTAGAGTTCAGCGGAGACATTTGTCCAAAACCTGACAGTCACTAGGTGTCCACAGGCCAGAGCAGGAAGCTATAGAGCTTGATTCCAAGACCTGGAAGGCCTGGCTTCAACCTGTGAGAAACAGTCATGTGGCTCTCCCCTCACAGGGTGAGCTTGTACACATCCACTAGGCCCAGATGCACTGGAGCCTTAGTGGGGTGGGGGGGCGGGGACAGTGAGCTGCTTGGAGGCTCTGGGGAGCAGGTGGGTCAGGAAAAGCTTGAGGAGAGAGGTATGAGCAGATGGTATGCACCACTCATGAGTGGCAGCTGAGTCTGAGATTACCCCGAGCATCAGCCCCCACTCCCCTGGGCACAAATCAGGAGTAACTCTGTTAGCTGGCACCACATGTCCCTCCTGCTTCAGTACCCCACCCTTCCTGCTCCTGCCCCTCACTATACTAACTTCCGGATAAGAGCCAGCCTCTACAGAGTCATCAAGAAGGCTGCAGAACCAAAGGAGCGTCAGGAGAAAAACATCCTCCTGTTTGCTATCATCAGTTCCTCAGACTCAGAATTTAAATTTAAGAAAAAAAAAAAAAAACTTATATTGTGGCTAGGGCTGTAGCTTGGTTTGTAAAATACTGGCTCGCCATGCACGAGGCCCAAGGTTCATATAAGATGAGTGTGGCATAGTGATGCGTGTCTGTAATCATGGCACTGCAGAAGTAAAGGTGGGAAGTTCAAGGTCATCTCAACTACATAGTGAATTTAAACCCAGCCTGAGCTCAATGAGAAACATCAGCCCGTCTCCCAGTTGTGCCCAGCTGCTCCCTAGTGTAAACTGGCATTGTGAGGATAACAGCAGTTTGGGGACCCGTCAGAATCCACCTTCCCCCAAGGGCATAAGTGTTTCAGACTAAAGCCTTAGAGTGTCAGTGAATGTGGGTGCTGGTAGCATACAGATATGAGAAGGGTCTGGGACTTGGCATTAGAATCAGAGGAAGGAAATGCTCACCCATGAAGCTGCTAACAAGGCAGGAGACATCCACCTCATGTCCCTCACTCTCCAAGGCTGTTTGACACCCACTGGGGTCAAATGGGTGTCAAAGCACCTGCATCTAAACCCAAGAGGGTGAGATTAAAATCCTCCTCCCAGACAGTCTAGATGGCTCAGCAGGTAAAGGTGCTCACCACCAAGACTGATGACCAGAGATTGAGCCCCGGGACACATTATGGAGAAGGAGAGAGCCGGCTCCCAAAGTTGTCCTCTGATCTCAACACACACACACACACACACACACACACACACACACACACACACACAAATAATGTAATAATAGTAATTTTTAAATTCTTATTTATTCCTTTTATCCTCATCATTAGAACAGTCCAAACTTCCTGGGATGTGAGGTGACTAAGAACGGGCCCAGCCCAGGGCCAACATCTATTACTGCAAAATAGAATGTCAGCAGAAACATGATGAAGACTGAAGGAACATTTTCCCTGTGTAGGCCAGTCTACCCACCCACCACTGGCACCCTATAGCCCACCCACCCTCCATGGCATTCCAGGTGGATCTGATACAGTCACTCATGGCTACTGTCACCAGGTGATTCCACGACTCCTCCCACTGTATCTGTGCATGTGACTAGAGTTCCCCTGCCCCTCAGTTCCCTGAGAGAGCAGCTCGCCTGACCAGGGGGTGTTCAAGCATCAGCAGACCTCATATGCAGACCCAGCTGCCCATGCCCACAGCACAGACATGCCCTAGCCCCTGCCACTTTTTCTCTGTTTAACTCCCTCACCGTGGGAGGCACACAGTGGCTCTGCCTACCTATGAGCTCACTGAGGCTCCAGAAGGTGAATTTTATGCAAATTTTCCTTAGGTTACACCTTTCCTCAACCCCAACCCTGCTCCCCTGGGGTAGCCCCATCAATGCTAAAAATACTAGTAGGGATATGGGAACAGATTGGGAGCCTATCCCAAGCAAACACAGCTCAGTGGCCATGGAGGGGCTTAAAGGCTTCTCACTTCTCCCAGTAACCAAGTTCTGCATATCCAGGGCTTGCTCTGATGCAAGAACACTCAGTACAAACTCCACTCAATTCACACCTGGATAGTGATGAATAGGTGCACAAAGGAGGAAGGATGCTGTCCTCTACCCTGTGAGCCCCACCCTGTGGCCAGCACCATGTGTTCTGCCACCCAGGTTTCCCTTCCCAGAACAGAACTCATTATCCCCGCTGCCAACCACTGGAGACCACCCAACCCCCGCCTGGTTCCATGCCGGATTCTTCCTGTAGACAAAACGTTTATTTCCATAGCTGGTCCCCACAGGGTACAAATATTAGACCTTCCTGTCCCAGAATGAGACTACGCTCTGGGCCACTGAGCATAAGCTTCTCCTGAGACATCTTAGCTACCCTCTTGTCCTTCGTCTTTTCATCTGGTTCTGTTTCCTACGCTCACATGAGGAATCTGGGCCAGGAATAGTGATATGCAGCTATAATCTCTGCACTCAAGTTCAAGGTCGCCTGGACTACCTAGTGAACCCCTGAGAAGAAGGGGAGAAGAAAAGAAGGAGAGAAAGGGAAGGGGGAAGAGGAGAGAACATGGATTTGGTCCCAGACCCTCCCAGCTAACCTTCCTCTGCCCTCTAGATTGAGGTCCAACTTGTGATAACCCTGAAGCAGGCATAGTTTGGTGTCTTCAAAGATGTCCTGCAGCTTCAAAGAGCTTCCAGCCTTTTGAAGCCTCCCGCCACCTCACAGCACCCTAAAAGCCTGCAGAGCTGGCCAGTCTACTTGTAAAATGTACGCTCTCTTCACAGAATGAGGCTCAAAAGCCATGAGCCTCTGCAGAGGTACATACGCCTGCCACAGACTGCAAGGAGGCCGAAAAAACTCAAAACCATGTCAGGCCAAGCTGGAGATGAGAAGCTAAGCACTGCCTTATAACGAATCATAAACTCATCTGTTACCCTTTCACAAACCCACAGATTTGTACTTTGAGGAAGAAGGGCTTGAGTCAGAGATAAGATTTTGACTCTTTCTTCTTGGGATGCTGGCAAGTGGTGAATTTGGTAAATTTGCTTGAGGTTGAAAGGTACATTTAAGTGGTTTTCTGGGATTCCCTACGATAAATTTCTGTGGCAGGAGGCCTGGAGAATGTACATCTGTGGTTTCCTTCCATGGCACGCAGCCACTGGTTTTACGGCTGTCTTCCCTCACATCTGTCTTTTCCTTGGGTGAGTGACCTGCACCCAGTTTGGCCGTTTTCCTGTTTGCCTGCCCGTATCCTCCCCGCTCATGGTCACTCTTCCTTCTGCCCTCTAACAAGAACAATTTTACAATGCAAAAGGCAGTGTTCCTAGTTGCCCTTTTAAAAGGACTATCGTTGGCATGTCCTGTGCTTACTGTTTAAGACTTTTAATGAGGTGACCCTTTCTCCTGTGCCCTTGGATTTCTGCAGAAGCTTCTAGGGCTCCAGGCTGTGGGTGGGACGGTCCCCCCACCTGGCCTGATTTTCCTCCTTTTTGAAAGTCACAGCACTCCTTGGGAGGTGGATGTGCCGGGTGGGAGCCTGTAGCAAAGCCAAGCAGATCAGTTCTGGTTTCTATTTATGGGACCAATGGGGACTCTGGTCTTAGTCTGGCTTTTGAAGGCCCAGAATGGCTGCCTCAAGGCTTGAAAGCAACTGAAGCCAATCTGCAGGATTGTGTGTGGAGATCCTTGAGCACCACCGTTAAGAGTAGAGCAGATTTCTGGCTCCCAGTGACAGCAGTGTGACTTGCCACTAGTGGACTGGCCAGTCTCTGCCACAGTTTTCCCATATGTAAAATAAGATACTTCAATAGGACCCACTATATGAGGTTACTGTATTAAACTGGTCACTGCTAGTACCAAAGCAGCCCCCACTAGTCAGGCTGGAACATATGAGCAGAAGACTCTAAAATCGGGTTGGGGTCAGAGGTAGACAGAAAGCAACAAATCCTGGGAGGGGATGCCCTAGGAGGTCCCCATGGTCACACAGGAGCTGAAGAGTCAGACCTGCAACAGGGTTTAGAGGGCTGTAGAGCCCTCCAGCTGTTCTTTGCCTTCCCTACCCAAACCCTTCCGCTCCCTCACCCTCTTCGTGCTGTGCTTTTGCCTGCATGGACAGAAAGCACTCTCTCAAACCTCACACTCACTGCCCACCCAATATCCGCACACACACCAGGAGCTGGCTACCCGCACGTGAGCAAGGGTGATGGGTCTGTCTGTGGCTTGCTGTGCAGCCCTCTTGGTCCCCTCACTTTCCTCCTGCTTCACAAGCTTCCTCTGATTTGTTTGCCTGCTGAATTAATGAAACGGTCATCTACCCTCAAACCGCCCCTCCCTGATGAGTCAAGGTTTTATTGAAAATACACAGATCATTAATCTGAAAGGGAAAACAGGGAACTGTTGACTCTTTGTCCCTGACAGTATCTGTCTCCCTTGACCCTGCTCCCTAGGCACCCCTACTGCCTCTGCTACCTCCTCATTAGCATAGTTGTGTGGGTACTCTGGGGTAGGCACCTACCATTCTGTCTTGGGAGGAAGGATGAATCCAGAACATAGAACAAGAGAGTAACAGAACAAGAGATTGAAGCAAGGCTTTTTCTCACATATGCAGCTACTTATTGAGTAGGCAATACCACTAAGAACTCCAACGTACTGAGTTCTCACCATGGTGGAAAACTCTAGGATAAAGCATGTTTATAAACATTGCATCTGCTCATTAATCAGTATTCGGACCCTGTGAATCAGCTACTGTAATGTCTCTAACAGACATCCAGCACAGACAGCTAAGGAACTGGCCAGTGCATGATGAAGCCAGTAATCAAATTAGACTCCCTACCTCACCTCAACTTCTCTTGCTTCTTCCTAGCAGCATAAGATCTAAACTAAAGTAGGTTTCCCAGTGTGCTGAACCTCTGAAGGTAACCTCAGGCACCTGCTGGTCCAGAGTCTCCATCTGGGTTGGGGGCAGAGAGGAAAAGCAGCCTCTAGCACAGTATCCTTCAGCTCATACAGCACCACTTCAAGCCTACATCTGGTTCTCTCTCCACCCTCTCCTCTTCCTATCACACCATGTGTCTGTGCCACCATGCCACAGACTGGTTGATTGTCAGTTTACTGTCACTGTAACAGATATCACAAACAATCAACGTGCTAATCGAAAGGAGTTGGTTTTGTTCATTTTCAGAAGGTTTGTTGATGATCTGTTGGCCCTGTCACTCTGCCTGTGGCTGAAGCATCACGGTAGGGCAAAATAATCACTTCAAGTCCAGGAAATGAAAGAGAAAGAGGAAGAGGCTAGGATCCTACAACACTTTCCTAGAATGTGCCTCTGATAACCCAAAGACCTCCCATAGATTTCCACCACCTCCAGTAACAATCTAGAGACCACGCCTTGAATACCTGGGCATTTGAAAATTCCAGATCCAAGTTTTCTAGACACTGATGACTCCTGCATTCCCAAGCCTGAGAGGTCAGATGGCTAGCTTGTGGTCCTTGGGAAGGT
This sequence comes from Uromys caudimaculatus, assembly GCA_028551405.1. NCBI lineage: Eukaryota > Metazoa > Chordata > Mammalia > Rodentia > Muridae > Uromys > Uromys caudimaculatus. The sequence continues at coordinate 80,812,123 of CM052706.1, read as the reverse complement.
TAAAGATAGCATGAACATTATGGAAGCCATGGAATGCTTTGGGTCTAGTATTGGTAAGACTAGCAAGAAGCTCACCAGTGTTGCCAGTGGACAGTCTGATATAGTGTCTGAGTGTATCCTAACAGCAGGCCATTCTTCCATAGCTCAGGAGAGCACCCCTCTACCCAATCTGCCCATAACACCCCATAGTCATTGTGTTCTCCCTGCAACTCTTTGAGCTCCATGTTTTCCTCCTTCCCCTCTGTGATGGTTTGAATGAGAATGGCCTCCATAGGCTTATGTATTTGAATGCTTGGTTCCCAGTTGGTAGAACTGTTTGAGAAGGATTAGGAGGTGTGGTCTTGTGGATGAGTCATGTCACTGGGGGTGGGCTTTGAGGTTTCAAAGTCCATGCCAGGCCCAGCCTCTCTCTACCTCTTCACTGTGGAACAGATTAATATAAGATAAGCTCTCAGCTGCTGCTCCAGCACTATGCCTGCCTGCTTGCTGCCATGTCTACCATGATGGTCATGGGCTTATCCTCTTTGTTAAGCAAGCCTCCAATTAAATGCTTTCTTTTATAAGTTGCATTGATCATGGTGTCTCTTCACAGCAATAGAACAATAACTAAGACACCCTCCAATTAGATTGCAGAATTAACTTTATGATTATGAATAACAACTAAAAAAGAAATCTCTAGATACTAACTATAGCACATTCTATATCCTGAAATGTTTCTTTTATATCCTTTCCTAAATCCTCTTCATGTAGAACAAAATAGGAATAAAGAGGGTTAGAAGGAAGGAGGGAAGACACCTATATTACTTAAATCACATATGTATGATTAGCTCATCTACAGGATTGCCAAATAAGACACAGGATACCCTATTAAATGTGAACTTAAGGTGGAGATACTAATGTACTAACACAAGAAGTATTTTTTCTGAAGTCTACATTTTGGAGCATCCTGTGATGAATTTGGGAACCCAAGGCACAGTCCATCTCTGCTACTTATGGGCTGTGTGTGGCTGAGTAAGAAACTTAGTTCCTTGGTCTCTTCGCCTCAAGGACGTGCATAATTTCTGCATGTGCTCTATACAGCCTTGTCAGAGAATCAAATGATGTCTGTAAGGGATCCGGAAGCGTTTTGCTGTCTGTAAGCTATCGTTCATATGAAGACTATTTCCCTGTGGTTGTATCAGAGGAAAAGCACTAAGTAATAGGAGCAACACTAAGAAATGACAAGACCTCTACTCCAGAACTATAGAAGACTTAAAACAAGTCCACAGGTCATTATCAAGGAGATGAGATGAGTGTCACATATGTAAGATGTGTGTAAGAGGCAACAAGGACTTGTTCATGTGCCCAAGAGGGAGGATTCTTCTGGTGTGGTCAGGATGGAGCAAGGCACAAGGCAACGAACACCTTCTAATTGTGGGCCAGTCAGATTTTAAGAACGGGTGACAGAAAGCCAAGTGTGCCCAAGCTCTTCAGCAGCTCATAGATCAGTGGAGCCAGCAGATGGTACATGCACCCAGTGCCACATGTATCAACAGAGGGGGTGTCACAAGTGCCACATGTACCTATGGAGATGGCACATGGTCTCCAAGTAATACAGAGGCTGGAGGAGGAAGAAAACATCAGGAGTTAAGATTAACAGTTTCTGTGATAATGACCTAAGTCTTAAAGAAAGATCAGGAGTTAATAAGGCCAGGAAAAGCCTCTAGGCTGATAGAAGAAGATTATGGGATCCTGCCTGGGGTAAACTTGTGACAAGGATTCTCTCAGGAGAGGGAAAATCACACAAACAGGCTGTGGTTGAGAAAGAGGAACTATCCAGTTCAGCTAAGGCCTTGGAGAAAAAGCTAAAGGCCTTGCTGCATGGCACCAACCATGAGTACAAGAGCAGATTCTTGTAATCATCACTTTGGAGAAGTGTAGAGGACACAGGGTGGGATGGAAGTCTTGGGGAAGGGCAAGGCATTCTAACCCAAGCTAGGAACAGTGACTTCCCAAACCAGGAAGCATGTGGGAGTAGAAAAGGAGAGACAAACTAGAGTGAGGTTCCAGAGATTCAAGCAGGCTATCTAGCCATGCAACGTGAAGAAGAGTGGAAGCCAGAAGGCAGCTCTAGGTAGATGGCTGTCTTAGTAACTGAATACTAGGGCCACTTCCCCAAATATAATATGAGGAAGGGACAGGTCTTGCAGCAGAGATAGGAAGTTTGAATCAGACATGCTGAGCTATAAAGGCCAAGGACAACTAGATCGTGATGAACTCAGACTAGAGATGTGCCTCACTGGTAGAGTGCTTGCCTAGCACACATGAAGGCTTTCCCGACACTGCATGAAACCCAGCATGGTGGCACATCCTGTAATTCCAACACTCTGAGCAGAAAGATCAGAAGTTAGAGGTCATCCTTGGTTACACAGCGAGTTCAATGCCAACCTGGGATAACTGAGACCCTGTTGGGCATGGGAGTTCTGAACTCAGATTCCTGTCTGAGATTTATTTTACCAGCATAAAGATGGTAGCCGAGTACACTTTGGAATTCATGATGTGGAGAATGAGAAATGCCCGGCATGAGCAAACCTAGGGAGGGAGCCAAAAAGAAAGAGAAAAGGAGGCTGGGGAGATGACCGGACGGCTGGGTGGAGAGGGGATAAAGGGCTTGCTATGCAAGCATGAAGACCTAAGTTCGGATCCCAAACACCCATGTAAAAAGCCAGGCATGGAGGAACGTCTATAACCCCAGATCTGGTCAAGAGGGGGAACCAGAGACAGGCAGGTCCCAGACCCTGTCCTAAGCAGCAAACTCTAGGTTCAGTGAGTAACCGTCTTAACATATAAGGGAGGTGGCTCAGCAGTTAAGAGCACTTGCTGCTCTTGCAAAAAAAAAAAAAAAAAAAAAAACTGGGTTCAGCTTCCAGCCATGACACGGTGGTTCACAACCATCTGTAACTCCAGTTCCAAGGGATCTACTGCCCTCCCGACCTCCACAGACACCATATACATGTGGCACACATAAAATGCATGCAGGTAAATATTCACACACATAATACACACACACACACACACACACACACACACACACACACACACACGCGAGAGGGGGGATTCCTGAGGTTAACCAGTCTGAAACTCTCATTGTAAGCAGGCTGGGCTTAAACTCCCGTGTTCTTCCGGACTCGACCTTCCAAGGTCTATGCCTAATGTTTATGAACATTAGAGTTTTTATTTATTTACTTTATAATCCTCCCATCAGGACCAGTGGTTTGTACTCCTGGTGTTTAGAACAGGACTTGGTATATGTTTTCCATACAAATTTTCTAGGTGAACATTTGGATAGCACTAGAAAACCAGGTCCACGCTATCTTGATATCCTAGTCTGCAATTCTGCATATTGGCCAATAGGTGGCGCATCCGAGTAAGTGAGGAAAGTAGCAGCTGGCGTTACTCGTGGCTAGGAGACTGAGAAGAGAAAATCACAAAAGTGAGCAATCAGTGGATCTGACCTGCAGAAATCTGCATTCATTCCCTTAGCAGATGTCACTAAATCACTAGCCACAATCCTGTCCCGACCTGTGCTTTCTGGACCTCAAAATTCAGATTTGAGGAAAAGCAGCGAGATGGGGGGGGGGGGGGGGGGTGCCAAAGCTTCCTGGGAATTACAGGGTCTCGGATGAGTAGGGCTGCGGAACTGCAGGAGATCTGTGAGAGGCTCAGACTGTAGGAATACATTAGTATACACCAAGCCTCAGTCTGGGTTCTGATGACATCACCTCCAGCTGTGTGATTCTACCTAAGCAGTTTACCTCTTGAACTCAGTTTCTTCACTTGTAAAAGGGAGGTCTTAGTAGATCCTGCTTCAAAAGACATTGACAATGAAACAAGAAACAGTTGACACAGCGCCTTTCACATAATCACAAAGCAAACTTGGCATAATAACCCAGTGACTCTTTATAAAGTCCTCGCCTCGTTCCTTAGGACATAAACCTAATCTTCTTAATAACCCGGCCGGATAAGTATTTTTATTACCCCACTTCCCAGATAAGAGGGCCCAATTTATCAGGTTGTTTAACTTGTCTGTAATAAAAAAAAAAGCTCATAAAGTGAGACTCTACGCCAAGTTCTGCCCAGCAAATACACACGCCACACTGTGTCCTGTATTCCATGTGCTGTGCTAGGTATAGAGGATCCAGGACCAGCAAAGTTACCCTGTAGGGAGAGGCAGCTAGCACAGATATTTCCCTAGGACAAACTAGGTATTGAGATGGGAGGAACCTGGAATACTGCAGAATAGAGACAGAAGTTACTTGGTCCAACTGGAAGACTCTGGAAAGATTGGTTGAAACCTGGGAGGAGAAAGGGCAGGAGAACCCTTACGCCCCAAGCTAAAGAGATGGCACCTTCTCTAAAACAAGGTCTGCTGACTTTAATGCAGGCAGTGAGCAATCTGCCTGTTCTCCATCCTAAGCTAAGAAAGCATGGAGTCAACAGAGGGACTGCAAACCCCGGAGTCATTCTCACTGTCTAGTCCTCCAGCCTCACATTCGTCAGCCTGTAATCTCTTCTAGCGGATCTCTAGAACAGTGGCCTCAAACAAGAATATGCGCAAATGTCCTGGGTCATTAGCAAGCGCACCAGTGAAGATATAGCCTCTGGATGCATCGAAGCATAAGCCTTGAGTTCCTAGGGTCTCATTGCCAGACCAAAGAGAGGAGTCCTCTGGCATTACTCGCCACAGGACCTGCAGTTTGTGACAACAGGCAGGCTTGGGGAGAACAGAAAGAGCAAGGGCTGTGGGATGGGAGAGGGCAGAAAGGAACATTGGCCAACCATTATATAGGGCTGTCACAGCGAGAAACCAAAGAAGGTTCTGAAGATCTTTTGACAGTTGACCCCAGAGACCTCAGCTGCCCTCCTCCAGCTCTAGTCAACACTAGGACTCATGGTACAGCCCCAGGCTTCTCCCCAGTCCTTCCCCAGAGCTGCCAGGGCAGGAGCTGGGTGGGTCTCTGAAAGAGGAAATAAGACTCAGTCTCTACTCCCTCAGCCAAACGTCTCTGAGCTTAGCCTGCAGCCTCTCTCCAGCCTGTGAGTCAGGCAAATCAGGTTGTTGCCTATTCTCTGCTAAAAAGGCTCATGCCCCAAGGAGACAGGCTAAAAACCACTACAAACATTAAGCCTCCTCAGCTCCAGCATCGTTCTCTCTAGGGAATTTTAGACCAGAGGTTCCTCCACAGATGTCTAGCCAGACCAAGGAAGGACTTTGCCCACCACTCCCTCTAAATGTACCCTGAATGAGCACACATACACACATACACACACACACACACACACACACACACACACACACACACGGGATAGGAGGTAAGCAGGGAGGGAAGGAGAGAGAGAGAGTATATAAAAACATGGACCTCATAAACCAATGTCTGTGCTTCCTCCCAAGGGGATCTTTCACTACTTATTCAACAAATACTGTATATTGATGTCCCTGTGAATTGGGTACTGACCTAGGCATAGCAATGCCACCAGAACCATCACTGATAAGGCCTTTCCTGTTCTTTGCTGTTCAGTCATAAAGAAGATAAAATGAGAACCGAAACAGAAAGCCATGAGGCTGTTACACAGGATGGCTAGGGAAAGCCCCTCTGAGGAGACCTGCTGAAATGGCACCCTCGTGGACCTTTAGGCAGAGGGGCTGATGGGTCAAGGCCTGGGGAAGAAGGAAGATGGGTGAAATGGTGTCTCAGGAGTATCAGGGATCATAGGTGAAAGTGTGGGCAACTCTGAGTGCAAGTCGTGTCTCCAGTGGGGAGCCCCAGAGGATTTGAGGTAAACAGGGACACAACCCATTCAAGTTTTGCATAGACCTCTCCATTATACAACGGAGAATTCACTGCTGGTCAGTTAATGATCAGCCCTGTCAAAGCCTAACGTCTATGAGTTCCCCCATGCTGGCTAAAAGCAAGAAGATGGCCTGGCTAGCTTCCCACCCTTCCTGCTGCACACAGAGCCTTCTGTGTGGACGCTGCTGACTCATGAGGCAGTTGTGCCCAGATGGCTGTTTGTGCAGCCAGCCATCTGGGTTGACATGGTATCTGAGGAATTCCTGGAAACCCAACTAGGAGCCCACTTGGGTGACCAATGGGATGAAACATCCTCAGTGTTACCCCAAGACAGTGGACTTGGGCTGCTGGGGGGTGGGGGGGACCAGGCTGGTAAGTCAAAACCAATGAGTTAAATGAGCTTGGCTCTGTACAGTTGTCAGGTACCAAGGCAGTGAGTTGACAGCAGCCCAGAATGGGGCAACAGTCCTCCAACCCTAGCGCTAGGCAGCCTTCTCTCCAGCTGATGTTGCAAGGGAAGAAATCTTGGCCACAAGCTCCAGCTCCAAGTTCAAGGCCGTCTCGGGGATGACTGTAAGGTTCCGTGGTGCTTCTAGATGCAGAATCCTGTTGAATGGGATGAGGCATGGCGGTCAGAGGGGAGGCTGGCTCAATTTATCAATGAATAGAAGCTTTACTTCCCTGGATGTCCCTTCCAAACCTACTGCTTCCCATCTTTGCTTCCTCCCTGATAACCTTGGGCCAGCCTCTTTCTCTCTGGCCTCAGTTCCCTTGTGTCCGTGGCGATCAGACTGTGTAATATCTCCCCAACAACAGAACCCAGCAACAGAACTCAGAGAGGGTTTTCAGGGGCTCCCCACCCACACAGGGTAATCAATAGATGCCTTACACTGCCCACAGTAGGGCAGGTGCCAGAGAAAGGACACAGCAGAGGAAGAGACAGACCCTAGGTGCTACCCAAACCCAGGGTGACAGAAAGGTCAACTACAAAGAGCCACCTTCCCTATAATGGGGACCTGAATGGCCCTCTATTCAAGGGGTCAGCAGGTTGAGATATGTATGTACACTCCAGCAGGCTCAAAACTAGAGACTGCCTCGGCTCCACTCAGGTCTTCCTCAGGCCTCAGTCCCCCAACAGTTAATGCAAATTTAGTTCCTGACAGACAACAGGAGCAACACCAAAACAGTCAACTATTTTTATCTCTAGATTAATCACAAAAAAGGCTAACGCTTCCACCTTCCTTGTGATTAAAAATTAGGAGACCAAACTCTATAGTGGTTCAGGATAATAACCAATCCTGTGAGGGGACGCATGAATAATGCATCTCCAGGCCTGGGCTTCTCTGAGACTTCCTCTCCTCCCCACATGGCCCTAGCAATGGGCCCCCATCTGAATGGAGAGGTAATGAGTACACACACACACACACACACACACACACACACATCTCCCATCTGAGCAACAGCTGCCAAGAACGAGTGTTGATTTCTATTCAGCGGATGGCCCCCAAACATCCTCCCTCCTCACCCACCCCACCCCACCCACCGCACCCCCACCCACCCTTCCTACCCCCATCTGGTGTGCAGCGAGGCGAAGGCCAATCAATAATGCATGGCTACATGAATAACCAGCATGATAACCACTTATTTGGGAAGATGTAATCAGGACCCATTCTGAGGGTGGATGTTTGTGTGTGTGAATGTGTGTGCGTGCCTAAGAACTCCCACAAACACAGCCCTTCTCCACTCCCGATTCCCATCATCCCCAATTCTGCTAATGTAATCTCCTCAACACAACACTTGGTAAAGCAAGAAGGAGGGAAGGTATAGGACCTCCAGATGAGTCTAGGAAGAGCACACACACACACACACACAGACACACACGCGCGCGCGCCTGCACCTTGATCAGAATATAGAACAGCTCTATTCACCTAAGACAAAAGCCCAGAGAAAATCTGGTACCCAAATGTGGCTACTGTTCCACATCCTGGCGGAAGCTTTAAAAGACCTGATGCCCAACACCCAGCTCCAGGCTCTGGGGTCTCATAGATCAAAGATCATGCCAGCGATAAGACTGAAGAAAAATCCTCAGAAGGTTGCCCACCAACCTCGGTCTTGTTTCAATACATGCCAATGCTAGAGGGAGCGCTCACAGTCTCTACCTGAAGACACTGACAAGGAGAGGGAGGACCTGCCTTACTGTCATCCTCTGACCCAGGACACTCTCTGCCATCCATGTCTCTTGATTCATCGCTGCAAGGCAGAGGTTGCCAAAAGGGCCAAGTGGTCCTTCTGCTCTGGGACCAGTTATTCTGTTCCCAGCCCAACTCAGAAGTATGAGCTCCTCTTTCTTGAGCATCCAACACTGAGACTTCCTCAGTGAGCTGAGCAGGACCACCCAACTTTCCACAGAATACTGCCAGTCCCAGCCCTCACTGCTGGAGGGGCCCAGCTCACCCCCACTGCAGGAAGCTGAAGTCCCCTTTCATTAGTCACTAGCCACACCCCCGTTAATGGAAACTCCTAATTAACCCCACTTTGCTCTCTGGCCACGCCTACACCAAGGAGGCCACAGGCACTAATAAGAGGGTGCAGTGGGCACAAGCAGTTATCTTCGGTGTCCAGCCCATACCCGCCTGTATCCTCCAGCCTGGCAGCCCCAGGACCTCCTGGAGAGGCCTGGCTTCAGAGCTGTGGGCATGGAAGGTTAGATAAGGCCAACTTCCTCCCTGGGCCAGGATCTTTTTGGCATCCAGAGCTAGTTTTGGTAAATGAGTGAGCCCATCTCCAGAGTCCTACAAAGTTGAGATCCCTCAAGAAATGGTTCTTCAGAGATATAACAACTGAGCCAGGCTTCTGCCAGGACCAGATAGGCAGAAGAGGGACAACCAACCTGAAGACTTGCTGAGTTGGGTGTACTGGCCTAGCCAAACATTGGGTCCTTCTGTCTGTTAGTGAAGTCCAATGGACTAGGTGAGGGGCTGACAGAGAGGAGAGAGGCAAGCAGGTCCTGAGCTGTAGCTAAAAGACACCGAAGCCACAAGCAGGGGTGTTTGAGGAGTGTCAAACTGGAGGGATGACTTGACCCTAAAAGCCCGTAAGAAGACCTCTGCTCTGGAAGATCTTTGCTGATCACCCACCATCTGCCCTTCATTCCTTAGAATATGCGAAGTTCCCACCTCCACTGTGGCAGGGGAGTCCCTGAGCCCCTGCCATGCTCTGCGGATAACTGAATAGACCCTCCATTAGGAGAGATAGAGGATCCTCAAGGGACAGTCTCTTCAGATGGTCTTCATGGAGCCCTGCCTCCTCTATGGCCTGTTCATGGAGCAATAAAGGCCTGGGGAACTTCAGTAAGGCCAGCAGCAGCAGCAGCAGCAGCAGCAGCAGCAGCAGCAGAAGCTGTGTCCTTAGTCAACTCTTGGTGTGCCAAAGCTTTCTCATTGCATAATAACTGATTCCCACCATACCTGCAGTGTAATCTTCGTGGGAATCAAGAGTGGATGTCTGCGGAGATGCTTCAAGGCACGGAGTTCTGTGTTGGCCCTGCAAGGGGACTTGCTCCACAGGAAGGGGACAATCCCAGGTCCTTCTCTTTTTGGCACTGTGGTTATCTGATGGAGCCACCAATCACCAACAACACTGTTACATTTAAGGGGGAAATAATCTCAGGTTAGGGAAGGTTCCTTCTGCGTAAGAATAAAGGTGCAGAGGCTACTGTGAAGGGCAGAGATCAGAAAAGGCCAAGAGTGCAAACTCTAAAGATCCAAAGGCCTGTTCTGTCACCTGTCACCTCTGATGGAGGGGGTCAGCCTGCTCAAGGGTCAAAGGCTGGGCTTCTAGCCCCAGTTCTGCCATGCATTCGCCGTGTGACCTTGAGCAAGTCTCTTGGTGAGCCTCTGTTTCCAGGTCTTTGTAATTGGGATAAAAATACTGCTTTCCCTGCAAAACTGTTGTGAGAGATGTGACAAAGCTTAGCAAAAAGAAAATAAGAAAAAAATGCTGAGGCTGGATTGATAGTTTGGTTATTAAGAAGCAGATTTTGTTCTTCCAGGGACCAGAGTGTGGTTCCCAGTGCAAACATCAGGTGTCTCACAAGAGCCTGTAACTCCAGCTCCAGGGGATCTAGTGCCTCTGGCCTCAGAGCACTGGCACACATGTGCTTGTACGCACAATTTAAAATACAATCTTTTAAAAATATAAAAATAAGTATTTTCTTTCTGGTTGAAAATAAAGGTCCTACGGGTCCTGCCAGCCATCACACGTGTTCATTCCCAACATGACAAGATGAAGGAGAGCACATCCGCTCATTATTGCTCCTGTCACCCTAATACAGAGGGTGGTACTCTTTATCAAAGTATAGCAGGTATTGCCCTGTGCCATGTCAAACAGAACCTCTCTCCTCCTCTCCCTACAGTGCCACCAGATGACCCCATCATCTTAGGGGGGCCTGTGATCAGCCTTCGGGCAGGGGACCCCCTCAACCTCACCTGCCACGCAGACAATGCCAAGCCTGCGGCTTCCATCATCTGGCTACGGAAAGGAGAGGTCATCAATGGGGCCACCTACTTCAAGGTGAGCCTGAGGGAGAGAATGGGGGTGCGGGACAGACGATGGAACAAAAGATAAGGGGAGGCAAGGGTGGTGGTGTCAGGTGCATGAGGACAAGCTCTGCCTCTCCTTGTGGACGTGCTTCCATTGTTGCTTCATTCTCCCTGTGTGTGCTTGCTTGCTTGCTTGCTTGTTGCCTGCTTGCTTGCTATCTTGCCTGTTTGTTTTATTGGTCACTTTATTCCTCAGGCTGTTTCTTCCACAACCCCCCCCCCAACCTCTCCATCCTGTCCCCCAACTAGGAAAACCTTAGAACAAGGTATGGTCAGAAGAGAAGACTTGAGGCAGAAGCAGTCAGTCCAGGATTGCCACATCTGAATAACTGTGCCCAGATACACACACACACACACACACACACACACACACACAATCCACCACCACCACCACCCCCCCAAAAAAAACCTCCCTAATTGAACCCTAAGTCTCAAGAGAGTAAAGATAGAGCTTTGGAAGGTGGTTATGTCATGAGAGTGGTGTCTTCATGATTGAAATTAGTGTCCTTATAAAAGAGGCCCAAGAGAGACCCCTGTCCTTTTCACCATGAGCAGACACTGTAAGAGGACAGCGACTAACAAACAGGAATCTGACCCTTGCCATACACTGGGTCAGTCTGCCCTCGTCTCGGGCTTCCTAGTCTCCAGGACTATGAAAAAAATGAACTTCTGTAGTTCTACTCTCCAGCTTTTAGTGTTGTGTTAACACAACCTGGATGGATGAAGACTTGTTTCAGAAAATACAGTAAGTTAATGTTTCTACCAAATGTCACACAGACCACTTTCATACTAACAAATTATGCATTGTTCATCTGAAGTTCCAGGTGAATAGATCATCCTGTGTTTTGATTTGCTAAATCCAGCCTACTTTCCACTGCTGCCTGCCGAGATACCTGCACAGCGACCAGGAAGGCCTCAATCTAAGCTTTGTCCCTGAAAGTGCTTGCCAATGGGGCTCATACAGTAGCACCCTGAACTGGCTCCTGCTCTACCCCGTTGCTTTGGTTTGGGTTTTTACATGTTTTTACAGCTTGCAGCCTCATGGATCCTGGGATGCAAAGGCGGCCCAGGTTAACTAGTCCCCCCAAAGAGTTAACAACTTACTATTTACTCTTCAGTCCATCTGGAATCCACAGTCTATGCTTACCTTTCGTCTCTGTCCTGTAGTCCCGAGCAGGAGCCTCAAGACCAGCAATCAGAAATATCAGATCTCTCTACAGCCAGAGCCCACTAAAGCTCTTCAAGCTGTCCAACCCTAAGCCTGTGCAGCACCTACCCGGCTTCATCCATCCCTTTCCCCACAAACCACAGCAAAGGTTCATTACATGCCCTCTTCTCCACTCCCAGTGGCCTGGTGTGGCATGGCTTACCATGTCCCCTCCTCTTGTGAACTGTGAATAACAAACCAACTCTACTATGGTCATGGCTTCTTCATGTGTTAGCCTCACTGTTCATGAACACAGCCAGAAATAACCTGTGCCACACGCTTCCCCAGACGACTCTTAGGCCGTCCCAGGTGGAGTTTACATCCTGCTGAGACTTCCAGATGAAGGAGACCTTGGAGGTCCACTGGCCCGAGCTCTTTTTATCTAGAGAGAGAAAGCTGGGACCTTGAAGGGTAGTGCCTGGACTGCTCAGTTGACTTCCAGCAGTGCCAGGACTAGAGCCAAGATCTGTCACCTAGGTTTTCTTCTTTTTGGGGCCTTTCCCAGGACAGGCTCAGATCTCAAAGGTCCCCCAAAACACCAGCAGGTGCTATATCACAGTGCTGGCAAAGCAGCCTCCAGGCTCTGAGGCTGGGCTATAATCTTCCAGGACCCTAACTCAGGGCCCTCAGTTTCAGAGGAACAAGGTGCATGCTTGTTCTGTAGTCCTCATCCCCAGCTGGCTCTTCCCCATGGATCCTAAAGAAAAGAAATGTCTTTTCCATAGCAGAGGATGTGAAGAAAGGCCATTCCTATTCTAAGAATGGTTCCTTCCCATCCTAAATTGGTTCTGCTGCCAAAGGCCACTGATCAAAGCCTGGCTTACCACCCAGGTCCTGGGGCCAGATTCCCAAACAAATGGCTTCTCTTAGGCCTGAATGGATCCTAGGAACAATGCTTTCTCTTGTGAGATAAGTCCTCTGCTCACATCCTGGGTATAGCCTCTCTGTGAGGATGTCAAGAAAGACAAACGCATGGCCCATGAGCCAAGATCATCCAGGAGAGGCTGGGAAACAGAAGGGTATTTCTACATTGGAGATGCCTGTCCAGGGCCTTTCTGAAGCTAGTCCAGCCTGACCCTCCCAGAATACATGAACAGAAGAGGATACGCCTCATCTAGTGAAGACAGGGGTCAGGGTGACCCTATGAGACCTACTCCACGGTAGCCTATTCAGAAGGCCAGTCCCACCCACACGATGAAGACGGCTCAGCAAGTCTGGCATGTTGCCTTTCTGGAAAGGAGACTGTGTGCCTTTCCTTGCCCAGTTCCACTCTTATTTGGACTGTCACAAGGAGAATGGCAGCTGGGCCAGATGCCAGACCCTGAAGGGCCCTGCTCTCTGTAATCCTAGGCAACTTATTTCCTGGGCTCAGTTTCCCCCGCTGAACATGAAAGAGCTGGAAGAGACACTTAGAAAGTGTTCTAGCTGTGATAGGCTGCAAACCCATGAACTGGACCTTAATATGAGGGGTAGCCTTGCCCAGGAGAGCAATATGGCCCAAGCTGGGGGACTGTCAGAGACTGGCCCCACACCCCATCTCCTCACAGGAGCTCAGCTAGGCCGTTTCTTCTCCAGAACTGCAAAGACAATTATCATAAGCCAAATAGTACTTCCGACTTACTTACAAAGGCAGAGTAGCTGGGTACACACACCCACTCAGACAGGGTCCACAGGGAAGGCCCCAGGACTGGCAGATTTTAATCTAAGGTCTTCAGGATTTGTCACATGGTGGCAGTTAAGCCCACTGATACTGAAGCTGGCTGGCCTACATTTGATTTCAGGCTCCACCACCCTCTAGCTATGTGATCTGAACTTAATTGTCTGTGACCTCCTCTGTATGCTGGGAACATCATTAGCACCCAGGTCTAGGGATGGCTGGGGACATGAGCAAGAAACCTGCCTGGCAGGCTGAGCCTAGAGTAAATACAGCTGTTGGGACCATCATTGGGCCTCTGGGTCCTCACACCTGGCCACCTGCATTTTTTAGATGTTCTTCAGTGTCCAAACAGAGCAGGGTCCTGAAGCCTAGCCTTCCATCATGACATAATGTTGGCTCAATCTCTCTGCCTCAGTCTCCCCAGCTGCAAAATGGGATTGATAATAAGCATAGCTCCTTGTTAAGGTTACCGCAGGACTCAAAAGAAATCATACAGCAAAGTTCTTTGCAGGGCTGATGATATTACTTTGTACTTGCTATCAAGCCTGACAACCACATGATAGAAAGAGAGAACTAATACCCACAAGTCGTCCTCTGATACCCATGTGCACTGTGACCTGTGTGTTCACACACACAATACATAAACAAACAAACAAATGTAAATTGCTTATTTTATTTTGTTTTGAGACAGGGTCTCACGATGTAGTCCTGGCTAGCCTGACCTTACCTTGCAGACCAGGCTCACCTTGAACTTAGAGAGATCACCTGCCTTTGCCTTCCCTTTGCTAGGATTCAGTTTGTGCATGACAGTGCCCAGCAAATGTAATTCTGTCAGTCCCTTGTAAGGAGGATAGCACAAAGGCTCTGTGTTTATTATTTTTCTCACTACTGTGACAAACTACCTGGCAAAAGCCACTTAAAGAAGGAAGGTTTATTCTGGTTCAGAGTCTGAGGGTTGAGTTCACTGCGATGGGGAAGTCATGGCAGCTGGTGTTGGATCCTGTCTGTGCAGCACAGGCAGACTTCAGAGCTTCTCCCTGAGGCCAGATGCTAGTGTAAGCAGCTTGACAGTGTTGCAACTTTGCTTGCCAGGTCTGTTGAAAGAGGAGACTTGGGGTGGGTGTGGGGGGGGATGATGAGGGACTGCCTCTCTCCTATCATTTCATAGATTATCCTGTCCTGGGAATCTGGAGGACAGCTGGGATTCTCCCTTGTTCCTTCTGGGCCTGATACAAGAATGGGTGTCACAGGGCATGAATCTGAAATGTCAGCAAACCGCAACTCCAGGGAGGGAGGACCTGGTGATAGGAATGGAGGAGGAGTATGGCCTTAGCCCCAAGGTCAACCTTCCCTGGAACAACGCTCTTCCCAGCTCTTCTGCTGCTTTCTCAGGGAGGACGACTGACATACTAAGGGCCAGACAGAAGATGCTTTTGTTTTAGGAGATACAGCCTTCCATCCCCCACTTCTTTGTTTTCTCCACTTTTGGGCTACCTGCCTACTCAAGGGGCTGTCAGCCTGCCACCCCCTGGTCTCTACTGGGCATGTGCTAAGATGAGCTCCAGAGACCTTGCCCAGGAACAAGATGCTGGCTCACATGCCCCAGGCCCTCACTCACTGTCTCCTCCAGCCACTCCATCACATTGCATCCCACTTGTCAAACTTAAGGGGCCCAGAATCTCAACTCTATTCTACGTTGTGTGGTAGCCACCTGTGCTCACCTTCTCTAAGAAGGACGCCTCTTCTAGCCCTAGGGTAGAAGGCTGGAGGCAGGGTCTCATGCAAATGACACAGCACAGACCCATGTTATCCACGAAATTCCTATTCAGTCCAGAAAACAACAGGTCTGCCTCCATGGACCCCTCAAATGTCTATAAAAGCAGAAGCAGAGAGATGATTTAAAAAAAAAAAAAGACAGCAGGTGGGGGAGGTGAGTGGGGAGGGAGAAGAGAAAAGGCCTTGTTGCCAGGCAATCAGGCCTGCTCAAGGCCTCTCCAGGCTGTTTGCATATCAATGAGTAGCCCGTATTTAGCATCTGAGTTGGGGCACCCACACTTACTGCCTTGCCTTCAGGCTGCCCATCTCTGAGGGCTCAGTGTGGCTTTCCCAGAGGCCCTGGGAGGGTGAGAAAGATCTGCCACCCACACTGGGCAACTGCCCCAAGTGCACTCAGCCCCCATCGTGCAGCCTCACAGGCCAGTGCTGAGAAAGCAGAGCAAGAAATGCTTCAGTGACCTCAGGAACACATCAGTGGAGTTGGGCACACACACAGGAAGCTGCACCAGAGCCAGTTCTGTTCAGATGGGCACTGAAAGCCTCACATAGTCAGTGGAGCCCGTGAGAAAGTTCCTTCGATGGATGCAGTAAGTGGGCAGAAGTCTACGAACACTCACAAACAGAAGTGGGTGCATGCACGCAGGAGAGAGGTAGAAATCCACTCTTGGAGAACTGAGCTCCAACACATTCCTGACCACATGATGCTGTCAATGCAAAAAACCACAGGTTTCATCTTAAAGGGAATAAGAGAGAGTTTATTTTGGAGCCATTTTGAGCAACCATGACCCAGAAACATAGATTTAGGTTACTTACTCCAAATTACATGTTCTAGCGTGAAAGAAGTTTCATGAAGTTTTTATAGTTTTACAGAACAAAGAAAGTCGTAAGTCAAACAAGGTTTAAAATACATAGGTGGGTACACCATAGAGGCAGGTATGGAGAGAAGGGGGAAGCTTTGCTATAGGCCCAAGATGCTATCTGAGCTTTTGGATTGGTGGAAGCCAGTGGTGTGCTAAGTTAATAGATTCCAAAAAAGAAAAAAAAAATATCTACTAGTCACAGTTATTAGTTCTTGACACAGAGGTGGGCAAGGAATGGCTGTTCCAGAGAGCTAAAACAAGCCCAAGATAAGCAGTTAACATCTGGACCTAAAACCTTCCCGTCTCTCCATCATACTGAAATTCTAATCAGTTGATCAGTCTCTGTAGACACTGTTATTTTCAGGATTTTTGTTCACAATGCCAATATATTGTATATATGCCCAGCCCCTGGCCCCTATCTGTATACCAGTGTGGACTGGATCGCTGTGATCCTCAGGGGTTGCCACGAAAGCCACATTGATAAGTCTAGGGAACTGTTAGGCTGGGGTCTAGAGTCTGATGCCACAGTGGTGCCCACCAAGCTCCGAGGAGGTAGTGAGTGAGTCAAGAAACCGGTGGCACCATTATAATCTGCTCCCCCACCCCAACCCCAGAGCTGATTGGTATGCTGGTGAAAGACTCAGCGCCTGAGGTATGTCCCCAGAGACAAACTCCATGAGGAGAGAAGAGAGGAGAGAGGTGAGGGGTATAGGTGAGAGAGGCAGTGAAGCAGGTCTCTGATGGAATCAGCAAATGATAAAATACCCACCTGGAAGACACCTTCAAGGCCACCAAGTCTCCAGGCCTCATTTGCATATGAGAAAAGTGACAGAGGAGACTTACAAAAGAGGAACAAAGCAAGAGATAAAGGAAGAAAGAAATTCAACTTAGAATGAGGGAAGCCAACCATACACTCACTCACCACTCAAAAGACAATACTCAGAATAGTCGGTGGGAAGGAAGTCACACTCAACCAAGGGTCAGTCCTGAAAAGATGGAAGAGCCTGTCATCCTCAGACACCGTCTTAAGGACTTGGATACATGAAAGGGCTTTTTTAAATAGATACAGTGGATGATGGCCAAAAAACACTATGCACTGAGCAGGGACCAGCCTGGACATCCTGGATCTTTAGTCAAACATCTCAATATTCCTACAATGTAAACCTCATAGCTGATACATAGGACCAGAATAAGAAGGATATTACCCACTCTGGTGATATCAGACGATCACCACACATTCTGGGTTCTATCAGGCAAAAAAAACCTTCTTAATCATTGTTTGCATTTAGTGCATTTTCCTTTGGGATTTGGGATACAGAGCCAAGGGGGAGCAAAAGGGAGCTTTGCAAGGAACCACTTCCACAGCAGCCACCAAGGTACACCCCTGGCCTCCTCGCAGCCCTGTGGACTTGAAGCTTCAGGGTTCCCTCTCCAGTCAGTCCGCATGTGTGTCAGTAGATCTGCCTGAGGGGCCCTGCAGACATAGCCCTCCTCCACGAGGCTGCTGCTCACGCCCTGAGGTCTTTCTGAGAACTGGGAGCTAGAACCAGGTACACAGCCGGCCTTCTACAAGGGTGGCTCACTACCAGGGCACTGCCTTCCCTACAAGGGTGGCTCACTACCGGGGCACTGCCTTCCCGTTGGTTTCCTTTTTGTTTAATGAACACATCTTTCCTTTTTCTCTAATTAGGTGGAACAAACAACTTGAACCAGAATTTTTATTTCCCAGAAAAGCACCCGCCTGGACACAGTAAATATGTCATTAATCATCATTCCGAGGCAGAGGAACACGCTGGGCTGGGGAGGAGGAAAAGCAGTCAGAGGGCCTAATTAGAGCGAGGCCTCCCTGCTCCCCTCCCACCCCCATCCTCTTAGCCCCACTCCCACCACTGAGTCCAGAGCCCTCAGTTGGAGGGGTTCTTGGCTGAGTCAAACTTATGTAAATGTCCCTTGTTAGCACCTCAGGAAAGGAAAGGAAAGGATACAGAAGAACAATACTCCCCCATCCCCTCCTCTTCCCTCCCCTCCTCCCCCCACTCTACCCGGAGGTCTTATTTTCATCCAGGAAATTGTTCTTATTATCGCTTAGCTATTTATAGAGGTGGTGAGGTCTGCTGAGCAGTCCCAAGCCAATGTGGTAATAGGGTGCTGGCTACAGCTCCCTCCACACACTGGCTTTGGTTGGGGGCTAAATTATACTCCCTCTAGCCCTATTCTGAGACCTCCAGTTGGACCCCTTGCCCAGAGGCTGACCTGCAGACTGTGGGCTACTAAGACTGGCCAATTGGACTGCCAGAACAAGCCACATCCCTCTCTCCAGCCCCTCTGCACAGAATTAGGACCAACACCCCTCCTGACAGGCAGATAGTAAGTACTAGAAGGCGTCAAGCCACAGAGCCTAAATCTGGCCAATTTGACAATTATAGGAGGAAGTGCCGGGCTGAGCCTCTGCTCTGTCTTGCTCTAGAATGTTATAGACTGGCTTGACCTACAGTTGGAGCCACTTTTCCAGAGACTGATACTAGGTTCTACTCATGCCAGAGGTCACATGCTTGGTCCCAAATTAAAAAGGGCCATGCCGAGCTGAGGGCCTAGAAGATGGGTTCTGGCAGCCTATGAGCTGCTGTCAACCAGCTCAGTAACTGGCTTTTGTGGGACTTGGTCACGGTGTACCCACCTGTAAGGCCCAGGTCAGGTGTCCATCAAAGAGTCTGTCCTCAGGGGAACCTATTCTTAAGTGTGAGTCCCAGCTCCACCCACCAAGCTCACTCTGAGCTCAGTGTTCACTTGTGAAATGGTTCTTCCTTGCAACAGTTCTGAGAATGAGATACAAAGCCATTGTTATTTTACGAGAGCCTTTCAGTAAGTAGAATCATCTATTCCCTGGCTCAGTCCAGGTAAAACAAGACTGCATCCAGCACCCTCTCCCTACAGAATGTCAAGTTCCTTCCCAGAGGGGAAGCCTTTGAATCTGAACAGACTCCAAACGCGCCTGCGGTGGCCCATTGCCTATACTCCATCTCCTATGTGTGCCTATGTTAGTGGACTCCAAACTGATGGAGAACCATCTGCAAAGAGAGACAGAAGAGTGCTCGGGGGTGGCAACCACAGTAGAAGAACTAGTTACAGGATAGAGCTAAAATCCAAGAAGGAAAAGCGAAGACTTGTGTTCATCTCTTGGTGCAGGCCTAGCTCATGGCTCAGCACCACAACTTGGTGCTTAAAGCCTGGATGGGGACACTAGATGGTGGTGGCACATGGTCTTAATCCCAGGACTTGAGAGGCAGAGGCAAAGGGATCTCTGTGAGTTTGAGGCCAGCTCAGTCTAGAGAGCAAGTGTCTAGAGCTACATGACGAAACGCTGTCTCAAAAAACCATAAGGGGTTGGGGGAGAACATTGTTGGGGTTATAGAGACTAACAAGTCTGAAGCCACCAAGCTGCCAACCTAGCTGTGTGGCTTCAATGGTGGAGGCCTTCCGTGTCTCTTCTAGCTCCTGGCAGCTCCCAGTGTTCCTATCTCTGTGATCATTACTACATAGCCTCCCTAAGCCTCTCTGTGTTGTCTGTTTCCAGGAAAGGATATTTTCTAAACCCAGAATGGCCTCATCTGCAAATGAATCTATTCTAAGACTGGGGTAAACAGGAATGGGGGCGGGGGTGCAACCCTTTGCAGAAATGCGACTTTTAATACTACCTTGAGCATGAGTCTGGGAAAGTTTCACTGTCTTTATGAGCTTTGACTGTGTCAGAAGGAAAGCATTGGCACCAGCCCGTGCTATGGTGTGGTGGGAGCTTTAATGAATCACTATTCGGGAAGGTACAAAAGCATACTAGGCAAACAATCAAAGGAGGGTACACACAGCCAACTAACAACCCTACCTGGGCCTGCCGTTAACTCGGTGCTCCTAAATGTGTCACCCTTCCACAGACTCATTCCTTCTGTCTGCTGCAACCCCTACCCTTGCTTGCTGCAGATCTTGAGAGTCACCAGCACCAGGGGCAGAACAGATGCTGGTTACGTTTTAAAGAGAACCTACCCAAGACCTGGCTTCCATTAAGCTAATACCAGTTTCTGCCTAGCTTTTGGCTTACAGGTCCAGACTGTTTTCACAACTGTGGCAATCTCTCTAGTTCCCTTTCCCTTCCACCATCCAGCAAACAACCAGGCAAGGGCTACAAGGGAACTGCCCAGTTCTACATGGAGACTGGATCCCTGGTGCCCTGAGCCAATCCTACCAATGCTCGCCATCCCAGGCTCTCTCTTCTCTGAGCTGTGGTCTGTCTTTCACTCTCAGGCTGTCTCAGCTCAGTAACACAAAGCCTTCTCTTTCTTTACCACCTCTCTCCAGACCCAGGTTCGAGATGGCAAACGTGAGAGCATCGTCAGCACCCTTTTCATCTCTCCAGGAGATGTAGAAAATGGACAGAGTATTGTGTGCCGAGCCACTAACAAAGCCATCCCTGGAGGAAAGGAGACCTCAGTCACCATAGACATCCAGCGTGAGTACCAACTGGCCCTCTATGGCCTGGCCAGGGCCAAGGTTGGAACCAGCCCATGAGAGCTCATGTGCATGTGCACAGAGGCCAGAAGAGGTTGTTGGATGTTCTCCTCTATCAACGTTGTCTATTCTTTAGAAGCAACCTCTCTCCTTGAACCTGGGTCATATGTTTTCTCTGCTAGGCTAAAAGCTATTAAGCCCAACTGTAAATGTAACTTTTATTGGCCTGGGTGATTGTTGTCTCTGAGGCTTACTGCCCTCTCTTCTCATGAGAGTTAGGCAGATCCTATTCTGTCAAATCTTTCTCTGATTCATCACTTTGTCTGCCACTCAATTACACATTCCACTCAAACATAGGTGCTTCCTTCTACAAACTAACTATACTTTCACTGTTTGGAATTAAAGGTGTATATTAAGGGTGTATCCATAGTCCAGTCAAAGGGATTAAAGGTGTGTGCTAAAAGTTGAGCCACACCACAAGTAGAAACAGGTTTGTTTGGTAAATAATACAATCTCGGGGTTCATGGTGTGATCAAATATCCTGAAAACCCAACAGTTCTCCTGTCTATGTCCTCCTGGAAGCTGGAGTTATGGTTGTACACAGGATGCCAGCCTGTTAAGTGGGCTCTAGGATTCAAAATCTCTTTCTCATGTTTACGCAGCAAGTGCTTTTAACTCGTGAGCCATCTCTCCAGTTCCATAACGCTGATGAATTTAAAAACACTTTCTAACAGCCCTGGCTCATTTAGAGTTTCTGGGTTCTGTATTCCACACAGCTCTTCAGGGCTAAAGGGTCCACAGGAACTGTGTCTTGGGATTCTCAGAGCCTGTTTTGACAGCCAGAGACAGAAGTTTCCTCTCAGCAAATCCTAACTACTCCCTTTAAAATGCAGAGGGAAGAAGAGAGATTTGTTAAGTATTGGGTGAGGGCCAAACACCCTGGCAAAACAACAGCTCTCCTCTCCTTTCCTCTCACTGTATTGCCATTTGCCATTAAAAAATCCCTGCCCCGTGCCAGGCTTGTTCCTTCTAGTCCTCACTCAGTGAGAGTGAGAGCAGCAGAGCCTTTATCAAGCCTGGGGCTGGGGAGATAAAAGAGACTGGAGAGCCAGACCATGGTGGCACACACTTCTAATCCCAGAACTCCGGAGGCAGAGGCAGGAGGATCTCTGTGAGTCTGAGGCCAGCCTGGTCTACAGAGTGAGTTCTAGGACAGCCATGTCTACAGAGAGAAACATGTCTCAAAAACAAAACAAAAAAGAGACTGGAGAGAAGCACCTCGGGCAATGGTCCTCCATCTCCGCCAGGCTCCCACCCTGGGTTTTAGCACCATCCAGCAAGCAGGTATGCCTAGAGCAAAACCCAGCCTAAGAGACTGGTTCTTTATGTGGTTCAACATTCAGAATGGATGCATTGCCATGAACTGGGCGGCTCTAGACTTGTCACTTCACTCTGATAATTCAAATCTCTGGTCTGATTTGCTGATGATATCCAAGGTCTCTTCCTATTCTAGGAGCATCAAAGCAAAGAGCTCTCTCTCAGACACAAGCCAAATCTGGGGAAAATGAGGGTGGAAGACAATCAGTGTCTAAGTCCCTTCCTCCTGGCTGCCATTTGTGACACTGTAGCACTCCTGTCCTCTGACCTCCCAGCCCCACTTAGGCAGGAGGCTATGACAGCTACAGAGTCTCACATAAACATAGTTGGTTCCCAGGGACAGAAGCCATGACCTTGACAGAGAAAGATGGAGGAGAAAGAGCATCTCTACCTCAGACTGATATCTGTTGCCCCAAGAGAATCTAGGTATAAAAATGCCATCATGACAGCATCCCACATACATTCAAATACATACCCCCTCCAGATGCACTCCACACAGAGGGCTGATTGACCAGATACATGGTTAACAGGGCTGCACCTGAGAGGACCTGGGTATGAGGCCAGCATGAGGCTTAGACCCAGGCTTCAGGTTTCCCAGCTGCAATCCTTCCAAGGTAGTACCGAATAGTGGCTGTGGTCCAACATTCTCTCTAGTTTGAATTCTGATTTTGCCCGTTACTGAGTGTCCTCATTAGTGAATTGGTTTGGGCCTTAGTTTCCTCTTCAATACATGAAGGGGATCATGTGTACTTCTTAAGGTCATAGTTAGGATTAAATGACACCATTCGTGTCTACTCCTAGCACCATTCATGACATATTTTGATTAAAGTATATGTTGTGGTTGAAATCTACTGTGGCATGTGTGTGGTGACCCTTCCCCAGATGCCATCACAGCTGTATCTATTTGATCCTGCACTCCATCTCCCCTAGCTGGGAGGTGTGTTTATTTATACCTAACATGCAAGGTCCAACCCTTCTCCATCCTTCCTCCTCCTCCTCCTCTTCCTCCTCCTCCTCCTCCTCCTCCTCCTCCTCCTCCTCCTCCTCCTCCTCCTCCTCTCCTTCCTCCTCTCCTTTTCTTCTCAAATTCACTCGCTCATTCAGTAAGCATCCCAATGTTTGCAGTGGACACCACAGGCTGGATCAGAGCCGCCTTTGCAAACCTGCTCATTTTCTCAGTCAACCACAAAGTCTCCAAACTCAGCAAAAGCACATTTGTTGTTTGTTTCCCTTGGTCTTTATATGTTACCCAACGGAAGACAAAGCCCCCAGATTGAGTAATGGGAGAGAAAGCACAGCCTTCCCCCAAAGCCTCACCACATCTGGACTCTGTGTCCAGCTGCCAAGTTTCAAATGGATGTGCTATAAAATCACTGAGTCATGAAGTTTCTCTCTGCACCCTCCACACTTCCCTGAAAATGCACATGTGCGCGCGCGCGCGCGCGCACACACACACACACACACACACACACACACACACGCACACACACAGGTTGCTGATGGAAACATTAACAGACTCTCAGCTGTAACATCTGTTCAATGTGATCTCAGTTCCACCCTCTGCAAGTTATGCATCCAACATCTCAAGTGGGATTAAAATCATGTTTAATAGTTGGGTATGACATAAACTATTTATACCTCTGGAACTTGGCAGACTCCTAGAAACTCACATCCTGAGGAGAGGAATGGAAACAGAGATGTGGCATCCCTGAGCCTGGGGATAGAGATGCAAATGAAACCGACTGCTGTGGACCCCTCTGGGACTATTCTCCTTAGGCCCTAGGGACCAAGGGTGTTACAAAGAATGAGGGAAGAAGGAGAAGAGGCTGATAACAGGGTGAACAGGGCATCCAGCAGATGAGGACCCTCGAAGGGTCCCCCAGTAGGTATGTGCTCCACCTTCTTGCTTCCCACGAAATCATCACTTCATAAAGAACACCGGAAAAAGGATGAGCCTTTGGAAGTTTCTCCCTGAGCTCTGTAATGGGACTTTTGAACTGACATCATCATACTAAGCCAGAGTCAGACTGAGATCATCTATCATCCACCAGGACTGGATTTTACAATGTGAGGCTAGCAATGCACACGGGTCTCGATGGCAATTAGCAAACTCCTCTGGACAAACTCATTTACCAGAAGAGATGCTCAGATTGTCCAGCCTGCCCTGTACAGGACAGTGAGATTTCTCAGGCAGCCTTTCCTGAGAAGCTGTGGGGAACCACTGGGAAGATTCTACAAGACTTGCAGAGAGAGTTGCTGTGAGTCTAGGAAGTGAGAAGAGTGTTCTCCTGGTGATCCCATGCCACAGATACCTTAGTAAGCCCTTGAATCTTGCTTTGAAAATCGAAATTGATGTGGATGAAATACTTACCTGCATCACTCTGTTTCCTATCGTTGTAGCAAAAATCTGAGACAGAAAAACAAACAAACAAAAGGTTTATTTCAGTCCACAATTTGAGATGATTCAGCACATGATCAGGTGGCCCCATTGTTTTGACTGTGGTAAGAGGGCACCTCATGGCAGGAGTGTGTGCTCCAGAGGAAGCACCTCCCCGAGGGCCAGGAAACAAGCAATAACAAGGAGACTGGGATCCCACAAGCCCCACAAGACCTCTGTTAGACTTCCCACTGCCCCCACCCCTCTCCAAGTTTCCAATTCCCCCTCAATAGCATGTCTCTGAGGACCAAGTCATTAACCCATGACCCTGGGGATGGGAGGAGACTTAAGCTCACAATGTTCCCCTAACCCCAAATACATAGACCAGCTGCTCCTGAGCCATATAACCCACCTGTCTGCAGTCTCCCGTCTGAAAGTAGGAAACAAAGTAGGGAGAATAGACACAAACACAGTTGGCCACCTGCTGCTCAGAAGTGGGGTTCTTTGCTGGCATCTGCAGATAGCAACCCAGCTCAGGCCCTGTGCCCACACCCAGCACCCAACCTGAGCAGCAGCTCATAGACAGAATCTGGGAGACAAAGGTTCTAACCCCCAAATTCAGTCCACAACTTAGGTATGACTTTTAGGGTCCTCCTATAGTCTTGAACCAGGAGCTCAGAACATGAGGATAGAGTCACTCCCTGGGGTGCCCCACACATATATCCTCCACAACTTCTGAGAAACTGGCTTCTCACTGAATTCTCTGAGACTGGGATAAATCCACAGAAAATCTTTGTGAACTTCTGGTACCTGGCCATTCATTGCCAGGAGCTAGTTCAGGAGGTGAAGCCCCAGGTGGTACTGAGGCCATGAGAACTTAGCACCCTCTAACTCAGCCAGGAACTGCACTCTAGCCATGATTCCTGGCGTTCCTCCCTTCCCCTGTGCGTTGGGTGCCAAGATGCCTGAACATGCTGGGCCCAGCTACACGGAGGACACTCTCAGGAGGAGCCCACCTCTGGGGAAATGTGAGGCTGACTACCAGAGAAGGGAAAAGCCACCAGACCAACAGGCTGTTCCCTGGGCCTACAGATACTTCTCTGCATCTCTGACGACCTTCAGTTCTGCTAGCCCCATCCTTCCTTTCTCCCCATGTTTTTCTGTCTCTGTCTCTGTCTCTCTGTATTTCTGTCTCTCCCTCTCTCTGTATCTCTGACGCTCCACCTCTGTCCCCCACCCCCTTTGTCCTGTGTACTTTGTTTCATGTGTTCTATCTCTCCAATGCCTTATCATTTTCTATGTTATGTCTCCCTGGATTTCCTGCGTTCCACACAGTATCTTGGGCTGGGTGTGTCTGTGCACAGCCTCATCTCAGTCTTTATGCCTCTTCCTACGCCCCATCTCTAGTTTTCTCCTTTTCTTACCCTTCTGCAAGTCCCAGTGGGGATGTCTGTGTGCCTGCCCCCCCTCTCCCTCTCTCGCTTTCTCTCTCTCTCTCTCTCTCTCTCTCTCTCTCTCTTCATCTCTCTGTCTCTGTCTCTCTAGGTTCTCTGTCTTTCCCTATGATTGTCACTTCCAGTCTCTGTGTTCTATGGTTTGTCTCCCTCAGTTTTCCACGCCCACCACCAGCCCACGTGGGTTCCTCTGTGGGCTCCCCATCTCCCACTTTCCATCTCCTCCACCTCAGACCACTTAGCACTTCAGAGTGTGGCTTCTTATCGTGTGAGATGAAAAAAACAAGCTGCTCCAGCGCAGGATGCTGAGGGCCGCAGACACCAGTCAGGACTCAGCAGAGATGAAAGGATGTAAATGCCACTTTTGAGTTACCAGAGGCCCCACAACCTTTACATGGAAAGAATAAACAGACATTTCACAGACAGAAAGCTTGTACTGTAGGGTGAGAGGCCCTTACCACCACTCCCTTCAAGAAGTGTGGAAGTTGAAGCTAGGCCGCACATGTCTGGGGCCAGAGAAGCCAGTGCACCAGAGATGGATGCTCAGTTCAGTTCAGACCCTGAGTCACAGAGGGGCCAGCACCAGGCACCCAGGGCTATCTGAAGCAGCCACTTCCAGGGAGCAAAGTCGCCTCCTGCTAAGCCCTCCCTCCCTCTCCCGGGAATCCATCACCATGGTCCCTGGGTGATAGGAACCCTGGCTTTGCCTTTCTCTGACTTCCTGCCCTATTCTTTCCCGTCTGTATGTGAATCTCTTCTCCCTGCAGATCCACCGCTTGTCAACTTGTCGGTAGAACCACAGCCGGTACTGGAGGACAACATTGTCACGTTCCACTGCTCTGCAAAGGCCAACCCAGCTGTCACCCAGTACAGGTGAGCATCACTGCTGTGAAGACAGCTTGGTCTAAGGCTCTCCACCCCCATGCCTGTGGTGTGGGATGTCACACATGGCCACAGTATTGCTTCACAGCAGGTATCCAAACAGCCTTCTCCCTCCCCCACATGCCAGCCCGCCTGCTGGCTTCTTTAGTTCAAACTCAAATACACCTCCTCTGCCAAGGAAACAGGGGGTCCCTCTTCTCTTTCAATGGCTTGTTTATTCCATATTTCTGAAATGACAGAACAAGGTTGAGAGACATGTTGAAACTACTTGCAGAATGGGTAAGTCAGTGTACTTAGCACTGTATAGTTGGCCAGAGCCCAAAGGGCACCTGGAATCCTGCAGAGCCACCCTGTATCCTCATCCACAGAACTGATAAAGGCATCACTGCTTTTCCAATGCCCGTCTCCGCCTTCTGACCGAGTTTCTCAGAGGAAGAACTGCAATTTAGTCACTTATGGCTCTCAGCATGCAGCATATCACATGGCATAAACTAGGAATTCCTTACATGCATCTGACTGATCAAATAAACCTTCAGAGCTGCTTGCTCTGGGCACCTTCCTGCCTGTGCATATCACCACACGGCATTCCAGAAACTAAGTGATCTCAAAGGTGGATGTTTTGTAGAACTTCCCATGACTCTAACTTCCCGCCAACCCAGGCTTGATGGTAGAGCCCAGGACATCACTTCTACTATGGATATGAGCTATTAAACTGCAGCTTCTGAAAGTGGCAAGAATGCTAATGGTCCCAGCCAAGGAAGGCAATGACTAGAGATATGGAGGAGAGGGAAGACATGAGGCATGAGGCTGAGCAGTCCCAGCAGGTGGGAGAAAGAGCAATGGGCCACAGAGAAAGCCATGGTAGACTCGGGGTGGACATAGTGAACTGCTCTGGCTCCCTGCAGCGTGGATAATAGAGCAGCAGTGGGGCCAGAAATCAGAAGCTCTACAGCCTCCCTATCCATCCCTTCTGAGTTAACCCTTGCCTCACTGGAAGCAAGGAGATCTGATGGTCTCTGACATCCACCAGAAAGTTAAGGAGCCTCCCACTCCCAAGAATCTTATGGTCCAGTCAGGTCAGAGGTTGGTTTGCCCTGGACCTGGCATTATCCAGAAGTGACAGAAGATGCAGAAGGAACTAAAAAGGTGCTTTTCTCTGGGCTTCTAACTGTCCCTGACATCCCCGTGCTTCTCTCCTGCCTGCCCCCAGCTCTCAGCTCAGGGTCCCTAGACAGGTGTACCCTTCCCAGGAGACACTTCAAATGCCAGCTCCTTTCTCATCCATAAGCATCCCCCACCAGACAGGCAGACAGCCTGTCCATTAACTATCACCATGATCCCCAAAATGCCTAGGGAGCCTAAGAGCCTGGGATACTCAACTCCCCAGTTCTATGTCACTGCCTGACTCCCTGTTATCTAGGGGGCCCAGTGATCTGTTGAGCAGAAGCAGGGCAGCATGCCCCAAATAGTCAGCAGCCTTCCCCCAAAGACCTGAAGCCCTCTGCCTGCCTTCTGACCTCAGCAGGGTACCCAGCTGCTGGGTCTGACTCAGAGACCCAGAACAGCAAGAAGGAGAGAGTATGGACATACACAGGGATGTCATTTCGAAATGTGTGTGATCAAACATGAACAGCTAGCAAATCTGGGTGAAAAAAAGATGGCAGCTAGTTGAAATTAAAGCTTTTCTTTCTCTTTGAATTTTGTATTTCTTCAAGCTAACAATGCAATAAATGAAGACAGAGAGAATGTGCAAGTTCCCCTAGACTGTTGGGTTCTGTAGGACTTCCTCCCTTCCTCTCCTACTCTAAAGCACTCTGAATCCTACATGAGTTCCTAGTGAAAGAAGAGAGACAAGAGTGATTGAGATCCCTGCAGATGGTCACTGTTCTTACTACCAATTCTTAGAGCCTTCTGATTAGCGGAGGTTTCTATGGTTGTGGATGCACCAGCTTGGACTTGCTTTAGGTCTCAAAAGGACTTGGGAGCTCTTCTGGCCCCGAGGAAGAGGTGGGAAAACTGGGCTGGGCTGTAAAGGCGAGAAGAGATTTGGGGATCCTGTTCAGCCCCTCCCCCCCAACAAGGTCTTGCCAGCAACATCCCAGATTCATTTTCCACATAGCTCTGAGACCCAGGAGAAAATGCCTTAAACAAATCTTTATCATAAGTACATTGGTTTTCCCCAAAGGATGCTGACAAGATTACAGGGATCTTTGTTTCTTCCATTCGTTTATCTTGATTGCTTCCTCCTGGGTCTATCTAAGAGGCTGTAATCTCTGAAATTAGACGTGTATCCTCTCTCAACCCTACTCTGGGATGGGGTCTGATGACATGCGAAAGCTGCCACTTCACTGCCTGAAGGAACCCAGGGACCAGGCTCAAGCACAACAAGAAATGCTCTGGACTTTATTCTCTGAGGTCTTTGGCAGATATGGGATTAAAAAAAAAAAAAAAAGAACACAACTGCCCAGATGAAGCATGCAGAGGTTGTTTGACACACCAACCTGCAGCTGTGACATGTTGGATCTCTTGATTCTGTGATATAAATAATTAATCCTCTTACATTTGTTCAGACCAAATTAGACATTGATTGGAAAGGCTTAAGCTGAAGCAATTCAAGCAGGATATGGGAGAGATGGTGATGATGAGGTGGCGGGGACCAGGCAGAGGCGGCTGAGCCACAAACTGGGAGGGAATAGGTGGGGTAAGCAGGAAGCTGCTCTTTGGATCCTGGACCTTCTGGCCCAAGACTGGAATGAGATATTCTTAGCTCATGTGCTTCTTGAAGGGCCTTCTGGGATCTGTTTAATGTGTGAAGGAAGTAAGGGAAGAGAAGAAAGACTGGATAGTCAAGATATGAGCAGAAAATTCTTAGGGAGTTGGGAGAGGAGAGTCTCCTTCCTGAAAGCCCTGGGTTCAGCCCTCCAAAATCCAGTCCTATAGGCAATTCTCTCCTCTTTCCATGACCCTGAAACAGGATGGTCAGGTCAGAGCATCCTTCTTGCCTTCCCTCCTTTGTAATCTCATAGTGAGCTGGTTCAGATCTCTTCTGAGGCAGAAAGCTTCCCACGGCAAGCTGGATCCTAATTCTTCCTCTTTGGGTGAAAAGAAAAGCCAACCTGGCCTAGAAAGTACAAGCACAGATCTTGGAGTTCTGAGTTACAGGCCTGCTGGGCCCCAAATGTTCTGACCATCTGATCTTGGTGAGCACGGCCCTCCCTAAGCTCCCCAGTGAGTGCCCCAGGAAGAGAGGGAAGAAGCTCCCAACTTCTCCAGGATCCCCCAAAGATAAACAGCCTGCCTATCTGAATCAACACCCCTGGGCACAGACCCAGGCCCGACCCAAGCTACATGCTGTAAGAATCAAGTGCAGAGAAGGTTTCTCCCCACCCGCCTCTCAGCGATCAGCTTCTCATCAGCCTTAATGCAGTGTCTCCACTGATAAGCCCTCCCTTCAACAGGGCAGAAGGAGTAGAGGCTGGACACTGATCCCCAGCTGTGCATCTGGAACAGAATTAATCTACCTCAGGCAGGGGCCGTGCCTAACTATTAAGTCTGGTCATTAAATTAAAGTTAGGAATTGAAACGACTCATGAATAACTCATAATGGTTTGTTGGGAAGCTCCTTAAGCTCTCGGGGAGCTACGGTTTGCTCTGTTGTTAAACTATAATTGTTATTATTAATCGTGTTCTTAATAGTTACTCGATATTAATTCAAGATAATAACCACATGGAGCCAGTCTAGGTGTTCCTTAGGATGCAGAGAAGTGGCTGTCTCTCTTGGGGTTAGACAAACCACACTGAGCCAAGCTAGGGAAAAGATAGAGGAGAGAGAATCTGTGTGACCAAGAGAGGTCCAGGAGCAGAGAAAGGAAAGGAAGGGAAGTTGCCATGGTCAGAGAATGGCAAGTCCATGGACCAGCGCTGGGCCCTGGAGGCCTTGCCAGCTTTACATACAGCACAAGACAGCTGCAGACTCCCGGGAACCTGGTTAGAAGTTTTATGTTTTAGAAGGGTAAATGTTGTCATTTAAATTTAAGCCAAGGAGCTATAAATGCTTCTCCCTTAAGAATCTGTAATCTAAATGTACACAAGCACTCAAGTGTGTACATGCAAACTCACACATACATACATGTGCACACATACAAGCGCTCAATACACAGATAAGCACATGCACGTAGACATCCACACATGCATCCACACTTGCACACATGCATACCCTCACATGCTCATACATTCACATATGTATTCACCTGTACTCATGAACACATGGCTATATGCATGCACATACACTCACACACATGCAGACCCAAACCCCTTATATGAACACACAAGCCCATATTCACACTTAAATTCATGTAACTCCCCCATATACACATGCACACAAGTACACATGGGCAAACCTTTATGGGCACACACATGTACAGGCTCACACTTACAGGTGCATACATATGTATACACATATATAGACACATTATATATTTAAACTTGTACACATATAAGCCCTCTCATGTACACATACACACATATGTATATAGGTACATAGGTATACTCATTTGCACACAAGCAAACCCCCGTAAAGTACCCATAGGCATATATGCATATACCCACACATGAAAAGTCTCATGAGCATATGTGAATACATTATGTGCACTTTTGGACATGCACACACACTCACATACCCCTTTTTGCACATGGCAGTCACCTGGTGTCTGGTCCAATATTGTAATCCCTACTCCAGAGCTAAGATCAAGTGATGCCTAAGGCTTTTTAGTCTCTTCCTTTCAATATGGTACTGATCAGCTCATGAGCAATATTTCCTACCCACTGGTCCACACCCAACCATGGCTAATGGATCTGTGACCTCAAAGGAACAAGACCAGGGTGGGAGGGCAGAGTCAAGGAATGGCAAAATCAAGTATCTATTCTGGGAGGGAGGCTGAAAAGATTGACAAGAAGGGGGCGTGGCATGATGAGGGACCTGTGCTGGGGCAGGAGCTAAGAGAGTTGTTGAGTGAGAGCATAAGGTAGAGATTCAAAAACCTACATCTTCTTACCTGATCTGGAAACCAAACTTCTTGAAGCCGATTTTATCTGTGTGTCGGGGGAGGGGGCGCACACACTGATGTACAGGGCAGGCATCATTAGCCCTCACCTCTGATATCATACACTCAGCCTCTCTCCTTTTCCTACATGGCCCAGGTTGGGGCCCAGGATAGAGCTCAGAGCAGTATGGCCAGGCTGTCTGGTGACTGAGAGTTGGATTAACAAACGACCTGGCCACCATGGGATAGCCAGTCAGTAACTTACCTCCCAAGTAACCTACTTGTCAAGTGCCTCTGACTGCTTGGTGAGCATGGCTCAAAGGCAATCAC
Source organism: Uromys caudimaculatus (assembly GCA_028551405.1). Classification (NCBI taxonomy): domain Eukaryota; kingdom Metazoa; phylum Chordata; class Mammalia; order Rodentia; family Muridae; genus Uromys; species Uromys caudimaculatus. The sequence continues at coordinate 80,780,229 of CM052706.1, read as the reverse complement.
CTGCATCACCACCTTGTGGGTCCAAGCCCATTTTCTCATTTTCTTAGGGATTGGTGGATCCAGCTTCTAACAGGATACCCCCCCAATAGACCTCTGATCTCCATTGCAGGTGGGCCAAACGGGGTCACATCATCAAGGAGGCGTCTGGGGAGCTGTATAGGACCACCGTGGACTACACATACTTCTCAGAGCCTGTGTCCTGTGAAGTGACCAATGCCCTGGGCAGCACCAATCTCAGCCGCACAGTGGACGTATACTGTGAGTATGGGACTCGGGGAACCCTGGGAGTAGGCGGTGGGTGGTGTGTGGTTGAGACTATAGCTAGACTCATCACACAAAGCACAGTGTACATGTTGGGTTACAGCATCTCCTAGTACCACTTCTGTTTAGAGTCTTGACTCATCCCTATGAGGCACCATCTCATAGTGCAGTGACTAGTTACCAAAGACTGGGAGGGCTGACCAGCAGGAATCAAGAACTGGCACGACTGTGGATCCCAATCACCTCCCAAGGGCACTACCTCCTCATACATCCACACTGGGGGGGGGGGGGGTTTCAACCTGTAAATCTGAGGGGGACACACACATACAGTCCATATGTATATCTTCTTATCCCTATTACCAAAATGAGGGCCATGAATACTCAGGGCACACAGAGAGTAAGTGTCAGGGTGAAGACTGAAGCCAGGCAATAACCAAATCCATCACCTAGACACACACCCCACTGTCCCACTGAGGGGACACATGAACAGCTCCCTTTTCTTACCAGTGGCCCAACAGATGAAGCCAACCTACTTTTGAGGACTAGCCAGATGAATGCAAAACAAAACAAAAAAACAACAGAGGCACACACCAGTAATCCAGGCACTCAAAAAGCTAAAACGGGAAGACTGCCTTAAGTTTGAGGCCAGGCAGGGCTATATAGTGAGTTCAAAGCCAGTCTGAGATGCATATCACAACTGTATATATATATATATATATATATATATATATACATACATACATACACACACACACACACACACACACACACACACACACACACACAATTAGTTCACATACTGCCCATTAGTATGTGAACTTCTTAAAAGCACTTTTACAAACTTGACTTTGCCCGACCCTCATGTCCCACAAAGACTCAGTAGACGTATTGTCTTACCTATTACATCTTGAAACTACTCTCCATCCCCCAGTTCTAGACAACTAGTTCTAGTTCTTCTCAAAGCAGCACTCCAAGGCCTTCCTGCATAGCTCTCTGCATAACCCAGCCACTATATGGAACAAGGCTTGGTCTTCAGGCCAGGGTGTTGGAGTAGGGCAGACAAGGACTTACACTTACTGAGTAGAGATGCCAGAAATGGGGCCAAGAACTCGTCTACTTCTAGAAAGCTAAGAAGGGGTCAGAGGTGTCTTGGATAGAAGACACCCTGTAAATACCTAGAATGGTGAACCATGTCATTTCAAGTCAGGATTTCTGGAGCAAGAGGTTCCCTCAACTTCCTGAAGCCAGATGAAACAAGGACTTTAAAAAGAAGGGATTGAAGCCGGGCAGTGGTGGCTGCACGCCTTTAATCCCAGCACTTGGGAGGCAGAGGCAGGCGGATTACTGAGTTCGAGGCCAGCCTGGTCTACAGAGTGAGTTCCAGGACAGCCAGAGCTACACAGAGAAACCCTCTCTCGAAAAAACCAAAAAAAAAAAAAGAAGAAGAAGGGATTGAAAGGTAAATTGGGTTAGAAATTGGCCTAAGTGCCTTCTTCCTGTGACTGGTACCACCTACTCTGTAGACCTGGGAAAGGTTGAGCCTGGACAAGAGGTATCTCATCCTCCCTTCCAGAGTCCCCCTCCTGTACCTCAGGCTAGCCTCAGAAAAAACGAAACCTAAGGGAGTGGGTTGACCGAGGTATTGATTGAGGTGATTGAGGTTGAAGTGGATTGAGGTGGCTAAGTACTCAGGGGCCTCCCTTCCTCCCGTTGGGGTGGAGAGGAGAAGAGAGCAGGAAGGCTCCCCAGAGCTCCACAGCCCTCCTGAGCCCATCTCCTCTTTCCTCTCCATCACAGTTGGTCCTCGAATGACCTCAGAGCCTCAGTCCCTGCTGGTAGATCTGGGCTCAGATGCCGTCTTCAGCTGTGCGTGGATCGGCAACCCGTCTCTGACCATCGTGTGGATGAAACGAGGTTCTGGTGTGGTGAGTCCTCAGGCCAGGCTCCAGGGTCCTACGGCAGAAATGGGGCATGGTGGAGCAGGCAGGAGGGTTTGGGGAAGCCGATCTCTATAGTAAGCCAAGGATTCCCAGCAAGAGAAGCAGAAACTCGAGGCCTCCCTGTACCCATGCCACTCTGAACTCACTATGCATAGGGCAGTTTGCCCTAGCACTAGAAAGATTTCTAAGCTTTTCCCAGATAAACTTACCCTTAGTCACTGGGTGATGAAGGCATACACCTTTAATCCCAGCACTTGGGAGGCAGAGGCAGCTTTGTGAGTTTGAAGCCAGCCTAGTCTACAGAATTGAGTTCCATGACAGCCAGGGCTACAAAAAAGAAATCCTATCCTGGAAAAACAAACCAACAAAAATGTTATCTTTAATCTCAGCACTATGTTTTGTGGTCAGGCAGAAGGAACCAACCTTTGGGTCGTTTGTTATTTGCTCACAGCTGCAGCACCAGTTCAGGTGATGCTATTGCCCCCTTTAGACGGATGAGCCTCTGAAGTAGTCAGTAACTGACCAATACCATGCAGGTATATAGTACTGGTGCCAGGAATAGCCAGTGTCCAGGACTAGCTAATATCATCACCTCCAGCTATCTCCCAAGGGGATGCTAATAATGACTTAGAAAACCTAGATTCAAAGACCCTCCACATTCAGTTGTGGAATAAATACACCCATGGGGAGCTGGGAGGTCACAGGAGGGTAGCATCCTTCTCTCCGAATGAAGAAGCCATGGGTCCTTGGTTAGTGATTACCACATTCCTGTCATCACCACGCACTACACCCACAGGCCTGCATCTGGAAAGGGATCTCCAAGTGTGTGGGTCTCCTCTCAAAGCCTTAAGGGCACTATCTGTCTCTTAACTCTCACTTTGCCTTGGTGCTTAAAGAGATGCTAAAGTCTATGTCAGCAATCCGCCTCAGGCTGAGAAAGCCTTCCCTTACTCTTTGTATCTGACCCTTCTCCCTCCTCCTAGGTCCTGAGCAATGAAAAGACCCTAACCCTCAAATCTGTCCGCCAAGAGGATGCTGGGAAGTACGTGTGCCGGGCTGTGGTGCCCCGGGTAGGAGCTGGGGAGAGAGAGGTGACCTTGACAGTCAATGGTAAGGGCCCCACTCAAACACCACAATGGGAGTGGGGGATTTCAAGGAGGGGAAAATCCCAAGCCATCTGGTACCAGATGTTGTCTCCAAAGGAGAGGTCACTGACTCTAGGCATTGTTGCCCTAAAACACAGCATTCTATCAGTGGAGGTAAAGGCAAGCTGGTAACATTGTTGCCCTGACACAGCATTCTATCAGTGGAGGCAAAGGCAAGCTGCTAAGTTTGTGGATCCTCTCCTCCTTTCCAAATGTTCCAAAGGATCTCAGTAGAGGAGTAATAGGTTGTGAATTTTATCCTGGCCCAGAAAAAGAGGTCAGAGGTCACAGGATGACCATATGCCTTTAGCTACCTTTTGAGCCAAGACCCATGACAAGGCCTGTGGAGAGGTTAAGGGCACACCTCTTACTTCTCATGATCATCCACTTCCCATTGCATCCGGGCTGCTCAGCCAGAGAGATATATCACTATCCCCAGGGACCAAGCCTTCAGGGTCCTCCTGAGGTCCTGGAGCGTGTCTTATCATAGAGTGAACATAGCCACAGCAGGAAAGTGCGCTCACAGTGGGAGTTCACTGATGGCTGTTTGTGAAACACTGAGGGGTGGTAGAATCAGATCAGACCTGAATGCTGGGATGAAGGTGGCCATCAAAAAGTTAGAACCAACTCAAGAAGTCTAGCAGCAAGATGAAAGTTTCAAGATCCCGCTACACTGTGCACTTGAGCTGTGGTCAGAAATCAGGGTTGCCTGTTTATAGGCATGAGAAACGCTAAGGCCTAAACCCCACCACTCTGTGTGCTGGTGACTGCCTCAGAACAAAGTCCTGAGCTTCGGGTCCTTGTGTGAGGCTTTAGAGTGCTGGCCTGATAGCGAGGATGTGAGGGCAAATTCTCGAAATGATCCGAAGTGACTGTATCTCAACGCAGGAAGCCACCCACAGACAAACCATCTATTCTCCCCCTTTGCAGAAAAAACCAAGCTCAGCTTGGTGTCTCCTCAGCATCCCTGTGCTGTCCCCATTACTTAGCTTCTGCCCAGTAGTTCCTCAACTGCTGCAGAGAGATGGTCAATCTACTTGATCTACCCAAACCGCGAACCATTCACGTGTCACCTCTCCCACGCAGAACCCAGACTCCCAAGCCCTCCTGCCTTTCCTGTGTGTCCCCAGGATGCCACCAATAAATTGGCACTGCAGGGCTAAAAATAACAGCATCTGATCGCGCCTCAGTATATCCATGGCAACACAGGCTGCAGCCTTTTCCTGCCGTGCCTGTGTCTGACACTCCACTCAGCGCGCCAGGCCACAGTGAAATCGGCAACCCTCCCCGCTGCCCACTCTGGGGAGGGCACTGGGGAGCCAAGCTGCCATGCCTGTTGTCGGCTGTGACTCTCTCCCCCCAAGGCTAAGGACCCTCAGACACATACTTGCCTTGAGCTATTAACTGAGCATCCCTGTGTCTAGGGGAGAGGAAGGAGGGGCCGACATTTTTACTGTTGCTTTAAGACAGTCAGGCATTTCTTATTGGGAACTTAAAAAAAAAGACTTTTTGGGAGAAAAAAAACTCTTCCTTTGCTCCTGGGAGACACCACACACACACACACACACACACACACACACACACACACACACACACCCCTCTCAGAAGGACCCACATTCCAGTCTAAGCTCTGGCATCTAGCCAACAATTATTCTGTCCATTTTTCCCCCTCAGCCTGCATGGCTTTCCTGGGTTGCTGGGCAGAGAACGGCTGAAGGTATCAGCAAGAGGAAGAAAACTGCCCCTTGCTTATTTTCTGCTAGTCACCATGAGACGGGGGCCTGGATGAAATGACCCAAAGGGAGGACCCTGCCAGCCACCAGTAGGGCTTGGGCTGTCTATCCTGCCTGCAGTTGGATAGGGTGGACTGGTGGAGGGGTGGTGAGGCTGGTAGATGGGTCCTGGCGTCTAGAACACAGCCATCTCGCAGCCCTCCTCCTGTGAGTGACAGCCAGACCCGTGGCCTTAGGACATGAATTGGCACCACTATAATCTGAACTGGATCAAAGCAGGCACCAGGGGAAGGGGGAGATGGCTGCCAACTACCCATTGGTTCTCCGAGCCTGGTTTCCTTTATCCTAGTTTTTTTGTTGTTGTTGTTGTTGTTTTTGTTTTCTTTCAAGAAGCCCAAAAACGTATATGTATTTGTTGACAGCTTTTAGAAACCCGTGAACCCCTTGGGGACTCCTAGTTCCTGGGAAATGAAAGGAAACGATTTTTTATGGTATCGTCACTTAGCCCAGCTGCAAAGCAAAGCATCACCCGGGTGCCACAGAATGTAGAGCAAGGGCTTCTTGGGGTTGAGGAACTCTGAGGAGGAAAGCCAGCTTCAGCCCACCTCTAAAGCCTTCTAAGGACAAAGCTCTTACCTTGAAGTCTCCCATGTCTGTGCACCAGACAGAGCTATTTCCATTCTGAACTCAGACGCCATCTTTCCCAATACCTGTTTTTCCCCTTGGCTGGGAACTCATAGAAATGCAAATCTGTTTTAATTAAGGTGGTTAATAAACAGCAATTATGTTTGCGGCAATTTTTGTTTTGTTCCCAGCATAATTTTGCCTCTTCTCAGGATCTCTCGCTCTTAGCCATCTTTCCTGAGGTCTAAATCCCAACCATCACCCCGGGGACTGGGAACAAGTGAGAATGTTTTCATCCTTCAACCAGTCCAGCTCATGTTAGGTGGAGATGAAGGGCAGTTAACTGGAAGTGTGGCAGGCTTCACCCCAGGTGGTATCCCTACACACACACACACACACACACACACACACACACACACACACACTAATTGGGATAATACTGGGTCAGGTTAGGAGCTGTAGTTTCAACTGGCCTGGCTGGTTGTGTATGTGGAGAAAAACAAGGCAGTAAACTAGAGGCTCTTCTCAGACCTGTATATGATTAGGCTATGAGCTCAGCTAGCCGACTTCCCTTTTGCAAGGTAATTCCCACCCTTGGTGAAGGAACAGCGCTGCTTTCCTTTCTTTCTTGGCCCAACAGATACCCAATTTCTTAGGCAAGTTTGCCCTCTGCTGGACAATGGAGAAATTGCTTAATTCCAACAAGGGAGCAAGGCTAGATGGCACTCTTGCAATCTTCGCTCATACTGGTGCTTGCCTCGACTCGCTTCCCAAGTTCACCATCTCCTTTGCAAAGCATTCCCCACCTGCAGATAGAATTATTCTCTCTCCTCGGAAGCCAGTTAGTACTTTATCTGCACCACTCCTGTGGCATGAGCACTCACCTTTTATGTTATTTATGTCTTCCGGGAATTCTGTGTTGGAAGCATTCACTCGTGATCCCTAGAGAGGTTTATGACTGAATGCCTAATTTATCTTCAGGTCCTCTACCTCACACTCTGCCTTGCATGCACAGACCTCCTGTAAATGTCTGCTGAATGCTTGGATTGCTGAATATACTTCTGAACCCATCAAAAGAGGGTGCCAGCTGGGGCTCTGCCCTTCCTGCATCCCCAGCATCATGTCTTCTTCCCAACAGGACCCCCCATCATCTCTAGCACACAGACGCAGCATGCCCTCCATGGCGAGAAGGGCCAGATCAAGTGCTTCATCCGGAGCACACCACCGCCTGATCGAATTGTGAGTACTCCGGGGAGGGAAGGTGGTGAGATACCCGCAAAGCACCTGCCCCCAGCATCCAGGGGGTCACGTCTGCCGACATTTGGGTGCCCCGGAAACTGGTGCAAGTCTTGGAGCTTCCTTCCCTCCATGGGATGAAATGATACCTATCTGTGTCTTGAGACTATACCCTGAAGATGAGTTAGGAGGAGGCAGCCTCCTGTCTCAGAGCAGGCAACCTTGGGGGTGTATATGCCTCCAAGTGCTAGCATTAATGATTTGGACTGAATTAGGCACCTGAGTGCAGAGAGCAAGTGGAAACAGCAGTGGGGAAAGACAACCCATTTCTTTTCTTTCCGGGACTCAAAGCCAGTGTCATAAAATTTTAAACTGTGTACTGCCACCAATCCCTGTACCTCCCCAGAATTATCCTCTTCTGGTCTTCTCCTGGTGTGCAGAAGGTACTCTGTGCCTTCCATATGGAGAAGCCCCCTCTAAAATGGCCAATGTATTGTTCTTCCTCCAAGCTCTCAGCCTCCAGGGCAGACCAGGCACAGCCTGCCCCACCCCTGGCCCCACCCCCAGTTCACCTTCATTTGCACCTTGGTGTTTACATTTCTTTTATTAAGAAAGACTTAAACTTTTAAATTTAGTATCATCGTATGAATAGGATGTGGAGGTGGACTGAAGGCTGTGGTGCATGAGTAGAGATCAGAAGCCAACTTTGTGAGATCAGTTCTCTCCTTCCACATTTATGTAGGTTTTGGAGATCCAACTCAGGACAAGAGGCTTCTGTGGCAAACACTTAACCCACTGCCATTTTTCTAAACACAACCCCCCCCCCCCCCCATGGATCTTAAACTGGTAGCTGCTCCAATATAAAAACAAAGAAAAACCGGACATGGGGGCATTTTGTAGCACTTCTGAGGGCAAGTGTTATTTTAGTAATCCCCTGCCCCTATGTTGGTGTCTTAGTTACTTTGTATCACTGTAGGAAAAAAAAAAAAAAAGGTCATTTACAAAAGAAAGCATTTAATTAGGCTTGCAGTTCAGAGTCCCTGATCGTAGAGCAAGAGCCTAGTGGCAGGAATAGCTGAGAGCTCACATCTTGATAAGCAAACAGAAGGCAGAGAGTACACAGGGTGCGGCACTAGTCTTTTTGAAACTTCAAAGCCTACCCCCAGTGACTCACCTCCTCCAACAAGGCCACACTTTCTAATCCTTCCCAAACAGTTCCATCAGTGTAGATCAAGTATTCAAACAGATGCACCTATGGGAGCTATTTTCATTCAAACCACAACAGATGGTCCCACTAGAAGACTGCCCAGAGGCCAACACTGCAGTGTAACAGTGCTGGAAGACTGAAAGCTGAGATGGGCACTGCTCAAATAAGAGCCTATCTGTGCCAGTGATGCTGCCTGTAAACTAAGACATTGTTAGAGGATTATTGCTGTTAAATGTTGCCTCGGCATCTGGTTCACTTGCTATCTGAAAGATTCACACAACATTGCAAATAATTGCGCATGGTAACTATTACCTGTCTCTCCATTCACTCTTACTGTTCTTTTAACTATAAATATAACTTGTGGCCATTGTAAAAGATTCTCCCCTCAACCACCCTTGAGCATTTTTACATCATCTTTTTCTTTATAGCTATTTATTTCTAGGCTAGTGGCTCTCACTAGGTCCCCTGGAGTCATCTGCCAGAGTCTGATGACCTTTGTAGTTGTCACAGTGGTGAGGAGTGCTGGCCTTAGTGAGTACAACCAAGGATGCCACAAACAGCCCCCACAGCTAGGAAGGAAGCCAAGCCCTCACTTGTGCTTTCTGGTGTTGAACATGGAGCAAGATTATAAACATGGCTGACATGATAAAGTTCATGTAAAGTCACCCCTATAAACAAAGAGAGACGGAGATGACGGAGCACACCATTTTGAACATATTCCCATAAAAAAGAAAGTCCCCAAACTAGGTGTGCTGGCCAACACCATGATGTCAACAGTGGGAGGTGAAAATGATGGATAAGAAGTTCAAGGTTGTCTTCTGTTACAGTCAGAGCTGAAGAGCAGTCTGGTCGTAACCTTCTTTTAAGATGTTTAAAGCCTCTCCGTCTCTCCAAGACTCAGCACCAGGGAGCACTGGCAAGGAAGCCCAGACAAGTGGCCATGTGGATAGCTACATTGCTGCCACAAAGGCTCCCTCTTTGTCTACAAAATGTTCCCAATGCAGAGCTACATAGGGTACCCTTCAGGGAGGGAAATATCCTCTGAGATGTCCCCAACCTCAGATATGTGTGGATATGCATGTACATGGTCAGTAAGATGTGTATGCATGCAGTGTGTGTGTGTGTCGTCTGTGTGTCTGTGTGGTATGCTATATACTGTGATACATGTGTGCACATGGTATGTGTGATACCCATATATAATGGTGTTCATATATGTTAGGGTATGCATACATGTATCTGTGTTCATATGTGTTCTTAGTGTGTGTTGTATGTGATATGGTATGAGTACACAATGTGTTGTGGTACATTTATTTTTGCGTGCTAGTGGAACTCAGTGCCTGATGTGCTATTTGGTGTCATGGAATGTGTAGTATGTGGTTTATGATATATATGTACTGTGTAGCATGTGGTAGGGTTGATATGCATAGATAGCATGACATATGTTTCTATGTTGTGACTATATTCATGTGAACAGTGCTACATACACACACATGCATTGTCATGTGATATGTCATATGAATACTTCTGCATGCATGGTTTGTGTTGTATGTATGTGTAGTGTTTGTAATATGTGTGCTTATACATGTAATGTATTATACGTGTGTATTTATTGTCACAGTTTGTGGTATAGTGAGCATGTATACTGCACTTTTGCACATGTTGATATGTATATGAGTTTTGAGTATTTACATGTGTTTTATAATGTGCACTTGTGGGTGTGTTTTTAGTGTGGGTTATGTGCATGCACACATATCAGTGTGTGCACATTGCTGGTCATATGTTTGACATGGTATCTATGTTCCTGCATGATAACATGCTTGTGTGGGTTGTTTATATCTATGACATGTATTTAGGTTTGTAGTGTGTGGTATATGTATGCAAATACGTATGTTTGTGCCAGTGGTGTGTGGCAGTAATTGTGAACATGAGCCTAGTTATGCCGACATCTTAGAGGGGTGATGCCAAGGTCCAGGTATGGCCTCTCCTAATCCTGCACAATCCAACAGGCCTGGTCCTGGAAGGAGAATGTGCTGGAGTCGGGGACATCAGGGCGCTACACAGTGGAGACGGTGAACACCGAGGAGGGTGTCATCTCCACGCTGACCATTAGCAACATTGTGCGTGCTGACTTCCAGACCATATACAACTGTACAGCCTGGAACAGCTTTGGCTCTGACACAGAGATCATCCGACTCAAGGAACAAGGTGAGAAGTGCCAGGGTGCCCAGGGGACCAGGGAATGCAGGCCAGATCTAAGGATGGGGCACAGTGCTCTTCCTCACTACAATGCAGCCTCATATAGCTACCTTCTGCTGCAAGGGGCACTGACCCCACCAAGGGAACAAAGACTACTTGGAGTGATAGCCTCTGGGGCTGTTCAGGAAAGGGTGACCACAGAATGAGTTTAGCGGATGGCAGTAATAAACACCCAATGGTGTCCAAACACCCTGGCTTCCACACATTCTGCCTTCCCCTGAGGGCTCTGAGCTGATGCCCAAGTCTCCTTGCTAGGTTGTGCTTGGACACACATGCTGAGGAACCTAGCCCAAATGTGAAGTCCCAAGAATGGGCCAATGCTAAAGCTGAAGAGTAGAGAGAGTGGGTGCTGGGCTCGGACCACTTACAGCCCCCAAGAGACACCTGGACCACTGTAGCCTAGAGGAGACTCTGACCAGTTCTGGAGCACAGAGCAGCTGGATTTTGGGGGGTGGGGGGGGAGGAGAAGAAGGAAGCTTACATTACTGTAATCCATCACTAGACCCCATCTGCCCACTGCCCTAGCTCGTGATCAGATGCTAAGAGCTTGGTCTCATGCTAGACATGTGCCTGAACTCTCAGTTACACAATAGACTGAGGTAGCAGGATCATTTGAGCCCACATATTCAAGACCAGCCTGAGGACCATAGCAAGCAAGCCCTTGTCCCAGAACAAACAGTAAAACTCCAGTCTCCATTTAAAGTTCTCCTGCTCAGACTACCAAATGGAGAGTGGCAGAAAGATGAGAGCTAGTCCAGAGTTCATTCAGCACATAGTCAGTAGCACCTTAGATCCTGGAACGGGTTGCAGATCTTCCCTTTGCCAGCTAGTTCCCAGCCATGAGGTTCAGGGGTGTTGTTCAGCAGGCCCGGGCCTCTGGTTCAGTGGTTGGAAGCCCAGCAAGTGGTCCCAGCCAGATCCCACAGCCTCAATAAATCACTAGGTGGCCGGTGATCACACCTACAGATCTAATGTCTCAGTGTCTCCAAACACCTCTTCCTAATAGGTGCTGCTTTGCATAACGCTTTGCATCTAATTTGCATAATACCATCCACACATCATCCAAACCTCCCTGGTCCCCTGTTGCCTATCCTCCCTTTGTCTTCCTCTTGGTGCCCTTTACCCCTGTGCCCTCCTTTAGTAGTCCCACCCCCACCCAACCCCCCAAACCTCCCTTACAGGTTTGACTTTTCTCTCTGTCCCTACCCCTGCTCCGGAGGGCCATGTCAGGCTGAATGAACCCAAGTTCAGTTGGGGGAACCTGGATCTATGAAGTGATCCCAGAGACATAACAGAGAAGGGGAACCCCCCCCCCTTCACCCCTCCAGGTGACCAATCCCCTGTCCCAGCCCACCCTGGCCAGCCAGGCCCTGGCTGTGGACGCTTGCTTTATTTCCAAACAGGTTCGGAAATGAAGTCGGGAGCCGGGCTGGAAGCAGGTACGGAAGGAGCCGAGGAGAACTGCCCGGGATGGAGGGAGGGACTTGGCTAGTAGGGGAGGGGCTCAAAAGGGGGCAGGGAGGCTGCTAAGTTCTTTGTCCTCCCCGCGTCAAAGGCTTAGTGCAGTCAGAGCAGTGGGAGGGGGCTCCCAGCAGCTGGCGTCCAGGGACCCCAAACACCTGCCTGACACCACAGCCCAGGGCTCCTTCCTCCCCAGGGCACAGCTCTTGCTCTCTTCCCACCCTTTGTCCTCAGAAGCCCTGCCTCCTATCCCCGGCCCCAGCTTCCCTCTATTTCCAGGCCCTCCCTGACTCTGCTCCTGGGCACATCACCAGCTCAACATTGCTCCCCAGGGGCCTGGGGCCTGTTCCATCCATGCTTGCTGGCTCACCGCCTCCCCTGTTCCCTGTATCCCCGCCATAGAAGCATCATCTCATCATCAAGCCAACACTGCTGGACAATGGCCCTCCAGGGCTCCCATAGCAAAGTGGTCATCAAGTTCCATAGGTTGATTTGTTCCATCTGGACAACTGTTCCCTCTGAATCCCCAGGCAGGACACCAGAGGAGAACAGCAGGACTTGGTGAATCCTATTCCCCAGGGCTGGCCAACGCCTGAGGGTCCTCTGTCTCAGTTCTCTGCCCACACTGGTTGCCTGGCCTCTGTCACTCTTTTAGTGAGCTATATGTGGAGGTCACATCCCCTGCTCCCTGGACACACATGCTCTTCTCAGAGCACCAATCTAGATTACAACCATCCCACAGAGGCCCTTGTGGCCATCTAGGAGCAGCATGCAATTATCTGCCACCTCCATCTTTAGATCTCTAGAGGTCCAGGTCCTGTGGGAGGCATATGCCTTCCACCTTGGGTGTCTAAGACCCCCTCATACCCAGTTCCCTTCTTTGGATGAAGAGGAAGCTAAGGAAGGCAGTCCCTCCCCAGTCCCTCTCAAAGGAATGTTCTGTCCAGAAAGAAGTAGTCTGAAAAGGTGACCTAAGTCAGAATCCAAGAGGCCGGGTAAGGGATGCCACCTGCCTTCACTTCACAGAGCCCTTCTCCTCTGCCCCTGTCTACTCAAGATGCACTCACCCCCTGCTATTAACAGTGCAAGAAAATGGGGGTTTAGAGGAGACAAGTCAGCAGTGGCCATATTTCTGCAGCCTCAACTCCCTGAGTTATGGATGAAGAGTTGAAGCCCGGGAATGTTAAGAGAGTATGCCTTGGCTCTGAGATGGGAAGGGATACCCCTGAGTTTTCCTTAGGAAACTCACTAGGAATCCCACAAGTGCTAGATCAAACACAAAATAAAGACCTTCAAACCACAGAACTAATGACGTTTAACTAGGAACACCTGTTTGTCAAAACCAGCTTGGCTGAGATAACATCTCTTTTCTTGGTCCTGATTTCTGAGTCCAACCCCAATAGCTCCCCTTTCAGTCCTTGGGATTTGCCATCCTTACTTCCTCTTGGTCACCTCCTGTCACTTCTACAGGTCTTGGTCACTAATGAGTAGGTAACAAGAGAATCCATGTGTGAATCCTGGAGTACTGTCTAATAGGTGCTCCCTACTTCACAGCAACAGCTTGGGGCCAGAATTTCAGTGTTTCTTTCTCTTTAGTAAACAGGGGTCAAGGAGCAGAGCACTCAGGTAGTATGTATGAAACCCTGAGTTTCATTCCCAGAACGGCGAAAGAAAGAACAGTGAAACTTTAACCATAGCTCCAGAACGCCTCGCCTTCTGCGGGTCATCCAAGCTGCACTGATGAATGTGGATGGGGAAGGAGCTCAGACATTCAGAGGAATTTCCTCTTGGTTAAGGCCTCTGTCTGCTACTGTCCTTCCCCCACACAAAGGAACTGGAACGAATACTTAAAGAGAGCTGAGCCCTTGGCTCTGCTCCAAGACATTTTCTCACACTTCACCCAAAGTCCTTAGAGACCTCTAAAGGCACACGATTACTACTCCATTTTACAGACAAGAGACAAGGAGATATGGGGTAGATGCTCAGAAGGTGTGATAGGGCAAGGGACACGGCTAGGCATGTGACCCAGAGATCAGAGGGATGGAGTTTGGGAAGAGGATGAGGAGAGCTGGATTGACCTCATTCACGCACAGAAGACCACATGTCCATGAATGAGTCACTGATATCTTTGGGCTTCAGTGTCCTTCCCAAATGAAGGGCTTCGGTTCATTAGAATCCAATTTCACCCTTCCTCAGAATTTCTAAGAGCTGTTCAGGGCTACTGGTAGACTACTTAGGGCCCATGTGCCTCCATAGAAGGCTCAGAGCTTTACAGAAAAGCAGTCTCCCTGCCCCCATAGCATCACCTGCTATTCCTGCCCATTTGGCAAGGGCCAGAGGCAGACTGGGGAATGTGCCAGGGTGAGGAGTTCTGCATCCTTTGGGAGGGGAGCAGATGGTGGATGTTGAAGGGCCGGCCTTGAAGGAAGTCAGGTACGGAGGTCAAGGAAAAAAAATAGACCTTTTCTCCCGAGCACTGTGGTAGCAAGGAAGCTGTGATGAAACTCCCCCGATCCCAAGACTTGGACACATGTGGGGGGGACACATGTGCTGATTCCCAGCAGGTCAGAGGGGGGAGGTTGCCTCAGAGCTGAAAGCCCTGAGAGCTGGTTGGTTCTGTTCCACAGAGAGGGAAGTAGGGAAGGAACTGGACAAGCAAGGCAGGAGCCATTGCCTTTGTTGTTGTCGTTGTTGATGTTATTGTTGTTGTCAAAGGAAAGCCATGGACTTATGACTCACTAACCACTACATGCATTATAGATCCCTCCCTTAATGCTGAAGAGAGCTAAACTAGGCTAGCCTCGTCCTGCATCTCCAGTTTTCCTCTGCCTGGCTCTCTACCCTGTTATAGCATCTACCCCTTCCCCTGGCTCCTCCCTGTTCTCCACCTACCCAATGTTCCCTACCCAGGCTCAACATTCCTATCCAGAGCTAACCCCTATTGGACTGTCTGTGCCTGCCCAGGCCCACCAAAGCATTCCCAAGAGGGTCCCACATGGCAGTGGTCTAGCCCCAGCTTGGCCGGGGCTGCACCTGAGGGACTGGGTGGGGCCCTAGCAGGACAGTCGTTTTCTCCTTCCCTCATCAGCCTTGTCTGTTTCTTCCCTGCAGAGTCTGTACCAATGGCCGTCATCATCGGGGTGGCCGTAGGAGCTGGCGTGGCCTTCCTCGTCCTAATGGCAACCATTGTGGCCTTCTGCTGTGCCCGTTCCCAGAGAAGTACGGGAGGGAGACCCGGGATCTCAGGGAGGGGGACAGAGAAAAAGGCCAGGCTTAGACTGCCCAGGAGAGCAAGTAAGCAGGAGTACAAAAAACAGGAACCACAACAATGTTGGGAGCTCCTGGGGCAGGGATGGGTGTGATGTATTGTTATGCACCTGGAGGGGTCTGGCAGCAAGTGGGAACTCTACTGAGGTTGAACCGAACTCAACTGGCCTCCGTGTAGCAGGACAGGCCACTAGTGCTTTGGGTTGGACACACAGAGCTGTTATTTGGAGTATATAGAAAACCTCAGAGGGAACAAGGTGGTTTGACCCCCCTTGCTCTGCAAAGACTGCTAGCTTAACCTGAAAAGCAAGTCACCCACACAGGGCACAAAAGCATGTGAAGAATTGCCCTGGTCAGGCTTTTTAAGGTCTTTCATCCTTAGCAACACAGTTCTAGCGCCAGAACGCTCTTAAAGTACGTATGTACATGGGGCCTCTGTACTGGGCTCCACTCTGGAGTTACATGTGGTTGACAGGAGTAAGGGAAAGGTAGGAGGCAGAGATGAGTTGAAGACAGGAGATGTGCCATCTTCTACTCTGTGACCCTGGGCAAGTCACATGTATTTACGGCCTCCATTTCCTTATAGGTGATATTAGACAGTTGGACAGTATAGCTTGTATTATCCCAACCACCTCTGAGCTTCTAGGACCAGAATGCACTGTGTCACCACGACAAGCTATGACCACCTTGCATCCTTCACTTGTTAAAGGAAGCCGCTGATTGCCCTCACATATTCTCACTTCTCAGCTGGGCAACCTTACCACCTTGTGACTATTCAACACAATAGCCCTGAAACCTCCCTCACTGACTCTCCATGGAAATGACTAGGGAGTGTATTTCAAGAAGATTTGTCTAACAAGCTGCTCCTGTAGTTCAGGCAAGCTAGACCTCTGTGTGCTCTAGATTGGCTGAGAGACCTTAAAGTCTTTTTAACATTAAGATTTGTGGCCCTGTAAATGGAGAGCTCAAAGCCAGGTAGAGACAGACAGAGAAGACTTCTCAAAGGGAATGGGGACTCAGGGTGACAGATCCTGGCCAGATGAAGTGGAGGGATGGATGAGGACAACCTCTCCAACCACAGGAGATGCTGCAGAAGCTAGGTGGCTTGCATGGCCAGTCTTTGAGGCACATCCAGCCAACAGTCGATCTCTACAGAAGTTCAATGGGTGGGGGCCTGGAAAACTGAAAATTCAGAGTCTGAGGGGAGGTTAAATCCTGAGGTGGAGTGGGGAAAGGGGCTGGCAGCAGGGGGCTGTAGGGCAGCTGACGTCCCTTGCCTAAGGATGAGAACTGAATTTTTTGGTCTACCCTTTCCTATCTTATGTCCAGATCTCAAAGGTGTCGTATCAGCCAAAAATGATATTCGAGTGGAGATCGTGCACAAGGAGCCAGCTTCTGGTCGGGAGGCTGAGGACCACACCACCATCAAGCAGCTGATGGTAAGAGTGCTGCCTAGGCCCCACTCCATCCTGAGAACACAGACTTCTTGATGCTCTCCATACTGCTGTCAGGCAATGCATCCAGGCAAACCCCTCCTGCCCCTGAAGTGAGTCAGGCATACACTCAGCCAGTGAGTGTTTATTTGTGCATCTGTGAAGTGATGGGGGAGATTCAAAGACATCTTTGATGCAATACGTGACCTGGACCATTGAGTAAGGAAAGAACCTGTGCTTGAATTCACCTGTGTGGTTACATACAATCTCACACCGGAAGGAGGATGGTATTGATATTTGATGCATTTTTTTCTCCTCTTTCCCCTTCACACACACACACACACAAACACACACACACACACACACACACACACACACACACACACACACACACACGTCTGCCAGAAACACTGGTCCACCATTAGCAAATGCAAAACTTCTCCAACACCAAACCAGTACCTTCTCTTCCTGATCCTCTCTGCAAGAACCAGAATCCTCTCAACTCTTCAGGCAGAAGCCTAGTCAAGTATGCCAGAAGCTTGTAGAACACATTATTTCGTGGTGGTAAATCTGAGAACAGGGACAAGAGAGCAAGAATAAAGGACAAAGGCTTCTCTGAGCCCCAGTGATCCCATCTATGAAGTGGACATGAACACAGTAATATACAGGGTCATCATCAGGATTACAGGGTAGCTAACAACCTGATTACATATGGGGTACAGTAGAGTTTTCCCTCGACATATGTGCAGAGTTCTGTCCTATAATTCCCAGATAGCCAAATCTGAATATGTACAAGTCTCTTGTGTAAAATGCTATATAACATTTACACAGACGCTACCCACTTCCTCTCATATACATAAATCACCTCTACTTATGAAGTGTAATATAAATGCTATGTAAACAATTACTGTACCATATTGTGTAAGGATTAATGGTGAGTAAAATATGCATGTTTGGTACAGGCAATTTTCCCTAAATATTTTTGATCTATGGTTGGCTGAATTGGCTATGCAGAATCTAGGAATGCCGAGGTCTGCCTACAAGAGCCCAAGAATTGCTAACTACTGTGCTGCTCTAAATTCACCCACTAGATGGGGAGCAACTGCTGCCTTCTTCATCCCTGGCAGAGGCTCACAAATGTTTCATGAGTAGAACTGACTTTTCTCTCTGCTGTACTTTCTCTGGTCAATTGATTTTTCAGGATCTGTCAATTCTGCTTCAAAAATATGTCTCAACTATGTGTCCCACCTCTCCTCCATAGTCACTGCCTTATTTTGGGCCTGGCCATTGACCCCCGAATCACCGCAGCAAACCCCCCTAATGGAACTTGGCTTTGGCCACTTGTCACAATCCATCCTCCAAGGCCCTACAAAAAGTGTCATTCTGAAACACAAATCTGGTGGCCCACTCCTGTAACCCCAGTGCTCAGGAGGCAGTAAGTCATATCTATGGCCCGGAGGCCAGCCTGAACTAATAAATGAGACTCTGTCTCGAACTAAATAAAATATTAAATGTAAATCTGGTCCTGTGACAATTGACTGAAGTCCCACAGTGGCCTCCATGTCTGCTGGATGAAGTCCAGCTACCCAACATGTCAGCAGGCCCTTTGCCTGAAGGCACCTGCCAATCTTTCTAGTTCCATCTCCAGCCAGACATACCTGGCTTTCCAGACACACCCAGTACTGGTGATTCCTGGTCTAGGAGTCCTTTATACATCAACGACCCACAGTCCTTCTCCCTGTTGACTTCTCTGATAAATTTCATGCCCTGCAATAAGAATTGGTTCAAATGTCATCCACTCCAAGATGTCCTCAGCCTGCCCCTCCTCACACACTGGCAAGCTGTGTGGTGTTTTGTTTTTGTTTTTGCTGTATTCTCCATGAGCCTCTTTGACAGCCCACTGCTGGACAAGGGAGACTCTCCGGGTACTCCAGAACTTCTCAAGGGCAAAGGTCATCATTTCCCCCTGGAGCCTCCCTGACACAGTACCTGACATAGCAGAGCATTCCTTCACACAGGATGGAAACCACATCCCATCCCTGAGAAGGAAGGCTACTAATTAAGCTTCATCAGGTCTACCCCTCATCCCTGATGAGCTCTTTAGTTCCCTCCCAAGGAGATCTTCCTTTTGTCTCAAAGCCATGCCCTCAGGAAGAGGGCAGGTGTTCCTGAGTATTTGGGGCAGAGCAGAGGGGATAATTTGGCAGACGGGACTTGCTGAGGCTCTGTAGCTAGTCTGTCCGTTGGGAAGATATTCACTGGTCTCCTTCCTCCACGCCAGGAGATTTTATACCCTATGATCTGGGAAGTACTCTATCATCAAGAGGAAGTGCCTTAGCCATTTTATCTGGTGGGAAAGAACAATAACAGTTTAGATGGAACCGGTACATTTACTGGAAAAGTGAAAAAAATAAAAAGCAATGCAATTAGTAGGGGAATAACAGGATGGAGGCTCACTGGCCCACAAGACTGAGATGCAAGAGACAAACAAAGCACCCTGCTCAACAAGCTGGGTGGATGCCTCAGCCAGAGTGCCACCACAGGAGTGGCCCTGCAGGAGTGACACACCTATGTCGGGGGTGGGGGGAAGCATCCCTGTGGTCCCTGATCACTTTATACATCCTCTGTGCACTGTGGAAGCTTTGTCCTAGTCTTACACCTCATCATTACTTGGTGATTTGGGGCTCACCTGCTCACTCAGTCACAAATGCTGATCACAGCACTCACTGTGGCCAGAAGCATGCTGGTCAGTGACCACAATATGCAAGGCCCTAAAACCAAGGTGTGCTGGGGATAGGATCTTTTCCCTAAGGCTGTTTGGCACATGTCAAGGAAGACAGTTTTCCAGTTCATTTGAGTCACTGCTGTGAGGAAGAGATGTGACCTATTTTGTTAGTTGGCTTTCTGCTGTTCTGACAGAATACTGAGAAAATCAGGACTGAAGGATGGCCCAGTCGATGTGGTGTTTTGACATACAAACATGAGGACCTGAGTTCAGTTTTCCCAGAACTCATGTGAAAAAAAGCTAGCACCAGCAATGGACGTCTCGGGAAGGTAGAGACAGGAGGATCTCTGGGGCTCACTGACCAGCAAGGCTAGCTACACTGGTGAGCTCTGGACTCAGTTAGCAACCCTGCCTCAAAAATAAGACGGAACATGTTTTTAAAATATACTCAGTGTCAACCTCTGACCTACACACACACACACACACACACACACACACACACACACACAAAACTTTTTTACACAGAGCTATACATACAACACACACAAAAAGGAGGGGAAAGGGCATAGTGGCTCATACCTCTAATCCCAGGACTCAGGAAGCTGAAGCAGGAGGTTTGCCACAAGTCAACTTCAACTTGAGCTACAAAGTGAATCCCTGTCTCAAAGCAGCAACTACAGAGCCAACACTGCTGAGATGACTCATGAGGCAAAGTCAGTGTGATGCTCAAACCAGACTATCTGAGTCTGAACCCCAAAGCCACAGGGGAAAGAGAGAACCAACACCTAAAAACCTGCCATTTGATGTACACACACACACACACACACACACACACACACACACACACAAACACTGTGACATGCATATACAAAGTGCACACACATACCACACACACACATACACACACACACGCACACGTGTGCACACTTGTGCACACATACACAGAGAGATTAACTAAAAAATAAAAGAGAAACAGTTTATTTTGGTCCACGGTTTCAGTTCATGTTCATGTGGCCCTGATGCCTTCGGACCTGCATCAAAGTAGAATATCACTGCAAAAGCATGCAGCAAAGAAGACTGTCTATCTTATGCTGGTCAGGAAGCAAGAAGAGACAAGAAGGGGCCTGCTTCCAGTGGCGTTTTCTAGGACACACCTCCAGTGACCTCACTTCCTTCTACTAAGCACTACCTCCTAATAGTGCCACATGATGGGAATACTAAGCCTTGAACACATAGCCTTTGGGGAGATAGTTCAGATCCAATCCATAGCACCTATGTTGCCAACATCTCAACTAGGATTCCTTCCAACATCCTAACACTGATTGAAAGACTGCCATAAAGAGCCTGCTGCATAGCTGGTGTTGATGTTCTGTGGGTACTTACTTATCTCAGGCCCATCTCCCTGGTGAGCAGATCTGTCATGCTGCATCTTACCGTGTAGATGCAGGGCCCTTAGTGCAGGGCCTGGCCAGAATTTTTCAACAAATATTCAAATGAGAAGTCTGGAGATATCCCTGCCTTGTGGAAGAAAATATGGCCTCACAGTTATACCATTGCTTCATCCACCCCCACCTCCTGTCTCTGCCCTGACATGAGGGTTTCCAGAATGTCACTGAGGTCTAGAACTGTATCCAACTGTTTCACCTGCCTTTCTGCAGTCCAGGCCATGCAGGGGATACACACGGCAATCCTTGGAGCTCATTTCTTCATCTTCTCCCGAGAGGAGGTGGAGTTGAGCTCACCTTCCACGCACTGAGTAGCCATTTTTGGGTTGTAGCTGGATCGGGGTGAATTCCAACAAGACTCGGTGCTGAAACAGCTGGAGGTCCTCAAAGAAGAGGAGAAGGAGTTTCAGAACCTGAAGGTAAGAGCAGCCACAGTAGGTCTGGACTACAGAGATGATGGCCTCATCTATCCCTTACCTAATCAAAGAACCACAGCCAGCAGAATGGAAGGGCTCAAGGCCAGTCTGGGGACAGGTATCACCGTCTAAGGAGGGGGGGACTGAAAGTAGCTGTTCTCCTTGTCCCAACACTGAGAAACTGACTTAAGAATGCATTCCTACAGTTCTCCTCTCCCACGGTCTTGTAACAAATAGATTTTGGAAGACAAATACACAAAAACAATTAAAGGCTGTTTTTTTCAAATGATCTTGCATTACCCCTGATGTAAACCAGGTCTGGAATACCATCACCTTCCCTCCTGACAAATGAGTACCTGCCAGGGTCTGCTAGCATCCCTGCCAGGCTAACCCTTGCTGTATCCTGGTCAGTCAGTATCCTTCCTCCCCAGTCCTTCCCTCCTTCCTTCCCTATCCTGTGCAAAGTAAGACTGGTCAGCCTGGCCCCCTGCCATGGCCAGTGAAGGCTCCCTGGTGAAATGCCTCTTGTTCTTGCCTACCCAGGACCCCACCAATGGCTACTACAGCGTCAACACCTTCAAAGAACACCATTCAACTCCAACCATCTCCCTGTCCAGCTGCCAGCCAGACCTGCGTCCAACAGGCAAACAGCGCGTGCCCACAGGCATGTCCTTCACCAACATCTACAGCACCTTGAGCGGCCAGGGCCGCCTCTACGACTATGGACAGAGGTTTGTGTTGGGCATGGGCAGCTCTTCCATTGAGCTTTGTGAGCGGGAGTTTCAGAGGGGCTCCCTCAGCGACAGCAGCTCCTTCCTGGACACGCAGTGTGACAGCAGCGTCAGCAGCAGCGGTAAACAAGATGGCTACGTGCAGTTTGACAAGGCCAGCAAGGCTTCTGCCTCCTCTTCCCACCACTCCCAGTCCTCTTCCCAGAACTCCGACCCCAGTCGACCCCTGCAGCGGCGGATGCAGACTCACGTCTGAGGATCACGCACTGTGGTGGGGATGGGCCAAGGAGGAGGACAGGGTACATTCTCATTCTCCAAGGACTGGGGCTACTTTTCAGAGGACCCTAGAACTGGCCACCTCCAGGGTGGCCTCCAAGCACCTCTGTTAACACCCTCCTTCGAAGCTCTGATCAAGCACAAATCTGGCTCCCGGGTGAGAAATGGAGAGTATGCAGCTGAGTGCATAGTCCTCAGGGCCTTTGTCTCTTGCTCTTCCCCAAAGGTCCCTCAACCAACTTGTCCTCCCATGGGCACTAGTGGCAGCTAGAACTTTGCTTTTATGAAACTGCTGTCCACTTTCCTAGCTCCTCCTGCTGCCCATAAGCCATCCTTACCGCCCGGAACGGAGGACTTTTCCCCAGCACCTGAACTTCTTCGGAGACCCCAGCCTCCCCACTGTGCATAGCCCATACCCAGAGACTGGGGGCTGAGAAATGGCCCTGACCAAAGGAGCATCTGCCTGGGAGCCTGCCCCCACTTTGTTTGGTGTTTGTGTCTGTATTCTTGCAGTTCTGTTCTTGGACTTGATGCCTCTGAGCTCGGTGGTGGGACTGGCCCATCAGAGTCTAGTGTCCTCAGAACTGAGGAAGGGAAGGAGGGAGGATGTGAACACCTGGAGAACAGCTGGCCTAACACACCCTGTGCCGGGCTGTGCAGTTCAGAGCCCTCACCCTCACCCTCACACCCTGCTCCGTGTTCTCCCTTCCTTCCCACAAGCTATTATGAGGAGTGTGAGAACTTCCTTGTCAGGGTTTGTTGAACTGCAGTGTGCTTCCTGGGAGATGTGGGTTTGAAGGGGGCTGAAATCTAGGCTGGAGGATGAGAAGACTCTTTCGGCTGATGACCACAAGGAAGAACGATTTATTCTCCAGTAGACAGGACTCTGTGTGCAAGAGGGACAGTTTTCTTCACCTCTCCCTGCCATCACTCCCCACTTAAGAATAAACGTTAGGGCCATTACCCCCAACAAACCTATTCTGTGCTTTTGTTTCTACATGTGCCACAGGAAGACCCTAAGAGTCCATGTACATTGTGGGGGCTTGGGGTTTTTGGTGGGTTGGTTGGTTAGGGATTTTTGTTGTGTTATGTTTTGTTTGCTTCATTTCAGTTTTTCCCTGGCAAGAAAGGTCATTGTTGGGGCTGGACGTGGTCATAATAGAACCTAATTCTCTGTTTGTGGATTACATGGTGGGGGGAGGGCAGGTTTCCTCAAACACCAACTTCAAATCTTGGCAAATACAGCTAAGTCAACACCATGACTTTGGATACTGTCCAGATCCTTCTAGCCTTTTACAAGAAGCAGGCGCTCTTGAAAGACTATAGATCACCACCAATACTCCAACCCTCAAGTATAGGACTCAAAAAGAAAAAAAAAAATCTCAGAATATACTCGCCTAGGTAGATAACTAAACATCATCATAGACAGGATAGATGAATTAGAGTTCTAGTGGGGTTCAGATGGAACTCTGAAGAACCCAGATTGTTCCTAAGGATGGGAGGTTCTCACCAGCTTTTGACTCATCTTCTGAAGATTCTTACCCACCATGAGACTCCTCATCATCAAATCAGTGCTTGTTCATACTGTTGCCTTGGGTGATCGGACCTAAATCTTACGCCTTTACAGCCACTCCACTCAGAGAAACTTTCTGCTTCGATTATATTCCCTAATGCTTGAAAACTCCCTCGGTCCCCTGGACACTGTCCTGTGCTGTCCCGATCCTCTGCTGTCCCCAAGACAGAAGGATCTGAAATCCATGAGAAATGAAAGTATGTACTCAGACCCTGCATCCTGCCACATTTACCATCCTGGCTTGTCCTTCTTCTTCTCCTTCTCCTTCTCCTTCTCCTTCTCCTTCTCCTTCTCCTTCTCCTTCTCCTTCTCCTTCTCCTTCTCCTTCTCCTTCTCCTTCTCCTTCTCCTTCTCCTTCTCCTTCTTCTTCTCCTCCTCCTCCTCCTCCTCCTCCTCCTCCTCCTCCTCCTCCTCCTCTTCCTCCTCTTCTTCTTCCTTTTCTTCTCTCTCTCCCCTCTCTCTTCTCTCTCTTCCTCCTTCCCCCTCTCAAACACACACACACACACACACACACACACACACTGAACTTAAAGGGTGGAAGTATCCATTCTTTCCTGGAATCAGAGACTATGATGCAATAACCAGAACAGGAAAGAAAACTGCCCCATGGAACAAAATTAGTCCATCATCCTTCGGGGCCTTGACCCTCTCAGAAGGAAAAAAAAAAAAAATGTAGACAATTACAAAGAACGAAGAGACAGCACCAAGGTGACCACAATCAGACTAGGCTCCCATATACAGACACAGCAAGGATTGCAGAAGAAATAAGTCTCCCAGATAGTATTTGTGAGAAGGCAGAACGTGGACAGAGAAAAACATACAGTGAACTGGACAATTTCTGTATATGAAGCTCTGGAACATTAAGAAGGAGCCCAAACATGTTCACCCCTTAGTTTTCTCCAGCCTTGCTGACTCTCACAAGAAGTGGAGGTAGAGAAAACATAGTAAAGAGAAGTGGGGGAGGGGAGGGGAGGGGGAAACCCTGAATCCTCCGTAGTGTTTTCCTATGTAATGAAATGAGTGCTCTATACTTACATTTTACTGAATCCTTACAATTTGATAAAGCATCCTCATTTTTTAAAAATTTTTAATTTTTTGGTTTTGGGGGTTTTGGCTTGTTTGTATTTGTTTATTTTCAAGGCAGGGTTTCTCTATGCAGCCCTAGCTGTCCTGGAACTTGCTCTGTAGACCAGGATGGCCTTGAACTCACTGAGATTCGCCTGTCTCTACCTCCTGAGTGCTGGGAGTAAAGGTGTGCGCCACCACTGCCCAGTCACATCCTCATGTGGAAATGAGGCTTAAAGAAGCCAAAAGACTTGCTCAAGACCACAGAGATCGTAAGAAGCGAATGTAAGATTTGGACACAGTTAACTGCCAGTACATGATGTCTCCATGCTGCAGTACAAGTGCAAAACCACTGTCTCTAGAGTGCTGTTGGAAGCGGTTAACAATAAAGGCCACGTGCTACTCAAGGGCAGGCTGGACAAGGACAAGCCACAGTTCCCTCAAGGAGGCTGGTCTTCAGCCTCCACCTTAAGTCCCTAGATGACCTGGAAAGAGCACAAATTCCCCGAGAAACAAAGCCATTCTGTGTATCACCCCCTACTCAGGCCAGGATTCAGTTTTCTGATATCTGGGACTTCATTATTGGCTCACACAGTCCCTGGACAAGAGCCCAGTTTCTAATTCTCAGGCTTGCTATCAGTCTGCAAAGGCCAGGGTTATTTCCACAGCCCTTCAACTGCCTCTGAATAAGAAGTGCTCTCAAATGAAGAGCTGAACTGCCTCACCAAATCTGTTTCTGAGAAGCCTGTTAACACAAGTCATTATAAACCACAGGCCTAGAAACCACCTTGGAGTTTCGGGAGCGCTGAGAACTCAAGGAAAGGAAGCAAACAGTCTGATGCAGACAGACCTGATGTTGTCCTTGGATGGTGTCTCAGAACAGAGTGGAGCTAACGGGAAAATCATCCCTCACTTCCTGGCCGGGGAGGAAAATATGCCGGGCATGGTATTTGCTATTATGAAGCAGGAAGTGAGAAAGAAGGGTTCACATCCACCAGATTGATAGAACTTCCCAGGAATGTGTGGTTTGTGTGGTGTGTCCGTCATGGGGGAAAAAAAGAGGAAAAGAAGTGCTTCCCTTAGAGTCTGCTCTACAAATTTTCCCCATAAGACAATTTTATTTTTTGTAGAATTAAGGATCAAACCCCAAGCCTCAAGCATGCTAGGAAAGTATTCTCCCACTGGACACACCTCTGCTCTCAAACTCTTACTAACTGTATAGATATTCAAATTTAAAATTTTTTTAATTCAAATATAAATTAGTTAAGGGCCTGTAAAATTGTCTATTAGGGTAAAAACATTTAAATGTAAACTAATGACAAGGCTATGAAAATATCAAATTTCCTTCCTCTATACAAAGGTCTTTTGAAAGCACTTTTTAAAAATTTGAGATCCGCCCGCCTCTGCCTCCTAAGTGCTGGGACTAAAGACCTGTGCCATCACCACCTGGCTTTGAAAGCAGCTTATCTGGATTGGTTTTAGAAGCTTCAAGTGCACACCAGCATCGGCCGTTCTATCGTCAAAACGGGCAGCAATCTCTGGAAGTCGCTGATAAACAGCTCTCTTCCAATAAGGAGGGCTCCAGTCCTCTGTTTCTTTTCCCCAGTGTCCCGTGTTTCAGTCTTCCTAGCCAAGTCACAAACAGGGAAACAAGAGACAATGTCAAATTGTCCTTCTTTTGACAGATAAGGATTGTCTTCCTGGGTGAGGCGGTGTTTGGGGTTGGATCACCAATTCTCTTCCTCCATAATTTCGACTCCTCCTTGAGCTACCACCCCTTGTGTCTAATCTGGGTCTTGAGCGTGCACTAGAAGCTTTCATGACAAGCCCTGAACTTTTTCTTCTACCACAGCTTTCCCTGGAAGGCCTTTTGTGAAGGAGGAGGGTATATAACTCCGAGGCAAGGTGTTGCCCAGACTGTGCAAAGCCCTGGGTCTGATCCTCAGAACTTCAAAACAAACAATAAAATCAATAAATGGCCCTTTGTGAACATACATCACTCACAGGATACATCTTTGACTTTATATACACATTGGGTGCCTCTTACTCCATGGGGAATTAAACTTCAGGCTTAGCATGTGGTTCCCACTGAGCTATACCCCTAGGCAGCCCTGGCTGTATGTATTGCTTCTGTCAGTATCTGCCTGCCACTCTGTGTTCCCAGTGCTCTTCTACAGGACAGTCTAGCTACCCACAGGGAAGGGGCATCCTGAACTCCTGATTGAGACAGTCCCTTGACCAGACAAACACAAGCCTCTCTTTCTGCTGTTCCTTAATCTCATGACCGACGGCAATATGTTGGAATGTACCCAGGATATTTGAAGGATATTCTTTTATGATGGTGGTGTTGGTACGAGTGGTGTGTGTATAAAGAATGAACACCCAAAAAGGTTAGAACGTTGAGTCCGGAAGCCACAACTTCATTAGGAGAATGTGAGTTCTGTGAAATCTATCCCCAATATGAAAGAGGAAAATATTAGTCCAGCTAGAAAGTTGAATTTAGGAGGGCATTCATCTCCCAAGGGTCACAGCCAATTAGGCCAAGAGGCTATCAAGGGGACTAAATTAAAGATACCAGCGTCACCACTTTTGCATGGACATTTGAGGACCAGGGAAGGCTTTGTTGCCTGGGCACTAAGAAATTGAATTCTTGACACTAAATGGCCACTGAACTTTAGAGAAATACTGAAAGGGGCAAATATAGACAACGTGGTGCAGGTGAGAGCTACAACAGGATTTTCTTTTTCTTTTTTTCTTTCTTTCTTTTTTTTTTTTGTTGGTTTTTCGAGACAGGGTTTCTGTGTGTAGCCCTGGCTGTCCTAGAACTCACTCTGTAGACCAGGCTGGCCTCGAACTCAGAAATCCGCCTGCCTCTGCCTCCCAAGTGCTGGGATTAAAGGTGTGCGCCACCACTGCCCGGCTTACAACAGGATTTTCAAGTTAACTTAATTAAAAAGGTTCTTTGGCTCTCCTATCACACAGGGGCTACATCGGTATGGAAGAGCCACAGAGAAAAGAGGAGCACAGGTTTCTGTCCCATCTTCTGCTCCTGAGGCTCACCTCCTCAGGCAGAGAAAAACTCACTTTGAAACACGTGAAATGTTAAAGTGCATGGTAGATAGAAATAGTGTTTTAGGAAAGATCAGAATCACAGATGGTCCTGGACTAGCCCAGTCTAATAATTACAGTTTGCTCTCCAGGCCTCCTCTCATTCTCTCTGCCCAGCTCCACCCCCCCAACCCCCCATCCTTCCTAGAGAGGAAGAATGCCTCTGTACACTTTATCCTCTCAGCTCTCTCCAGGAATCGGATAGGAACAAGCAGTAACACCTGCTTCCCAGAGTGCACACTCTCCTAAGCCCTCTGCCAAGCATTCCTAACTAGCTCAGCTGCTCTTCCTGCTGCCCTTCAAAGTGAGGCAGCTGAGGCCTCCAGAGCAGCTGGGCTCCTCCCAAATTTGCCATTGATTGAGTCTCAAGGTCATTTCCCAAGCTTGCTTTTTTTTCCCTTTTCAAAACAGATTCTCATGTAACCCAGACTTGACCTCAATCTGGCTATGTACCCCAGGATAGCCTAGAACTTTGGATCCTCATGCTAGCACTTCCTGAGTACTGGGATTGCAGGTGTGGACGATTACATTCTATTTATGTGATTTCTTGAATCTAACTCAGAGCTTTGCGTGTGCTAGGCAAGCACTCTAGCAACTGTGCTACCACACACACACACACACACACCCCTATCTTATTTCTTTTTGGTTTGGTTTATTTCTCAGACAGGGTCTCCCTTTGTTGCCTTGCCCTGGAACTGTTGTGTAGACCAAGCTGGCCCTGAATTCAGAGGTCTATCTACCTCTGCCTGTGGAGTGCTGGGATTAAAAATGTATACATCATCACATCTCAACAGCTTATTTCTTGGGCACAGAAATCCAAAGATCCTTTGTATAAAATGAGGACAGGGCCACTCCAAGGTACGGCTGAAGGGAAGGTTTTTATTGTAGATAAGTGTGCAATACAGCTAGAGAGCAGAGAGAGAAAGTGGTAGACTAAACAAGGCCAGCAGTATGGATCAGGGGGATGGAGAGGAGAAGAAAGGAGAGGAAGATAAGAAAGAGCAAAGAGAAGCAAGATGGGGGGGGGGAGAGAGAGAGAGAGAGAGAGAGAGAGAGAGAGAGAGAGAGAGAGAGAGAGAGAGAGAGAGGACCAAGAGGGTACATGGCCAAAATGGCAGAATTATATAGAAATGAGTTGGGGGAAGGGAAGCTCTTGATCTGGCAAAGTTTAGGGTAGGGGGTAGGGTAATAAGGGCTGAGAAGAGATACAGGTACTGAGAAAGCATGAAAGTCTGCATGCACTTTGGCGTGCTAGTAGACACCATAGATATTCATTTGTCCATACTCTCTTATGGAGCTAACACTGAGCAAGGATTTTGTTTTATTTTTTGTTTTTGACAAAGAATGGGACAGGAGAAAAAGTAGATGAAGTACACACACACACTCACACACACACATTCCTTGATTTATAATGGGGTTACATCCTGATACACTTCTTTGCTCATGATAAATAGTATAAGTCAAAATATGCATTTAGGTTAGGTGTAGTGACACAATTTGTCATCCTAGCACTGAAGAGGCAGGAGGATTGCCATTAACTCAAGATCAGCCTGGGTTCCATAGTGAGTACCAGAGCTAGACTAGGATACACAGCAAGGGCTTACTTCAGGGGGGGTGGTGGTGCAATAATACACCTAGCCACAGTGGAGCCCAGAGTAGAGTGTTGTGGGGCCCCCCCATGACTACATGAATGGCAAGGTGCTGTGGGTCACTGTCCCCGCCTTGTATCAAGGGACTAACTGTTTTATACATCATTAGCTGGGGAGTTCGAAATTCCGCTGGATGCATCTTGACCTCACAGTGGAATCCTCATTACTTGAGGGCCATACACACACACACACACACACACACACACACACACACACACACACACCCCTCAGACTTTTCAGTTGGAAGACCAAACCTAATTTCCTAGAACCACAGCTTGTACAGAACCAAGGTAATCATTTTCTGTAGCTACAATTGAGATTACAAAAACATCAGAAGGCTTAGAGGCGCACACATCAACTATGAAGTTGTGCTCCACAGCCATGTTTAGGAAGCTACTGTAACATACCACATACCACTAAAACGGTGACATCACTTTCCAAACGTTTCCAAGACTCCCTAGAGGTGTCAGCCTGTAACTTGAAAACCACTGGTAGCAAGGGGTATGCACTCACTTCTCAGATTATGCAAAACCTACATTTGACTGCCACAGCCCTCTACTAAACTTGTGGGTGTGATTCAAGACAGACTTTCCTCCCCAAGTGGGTTAATTCCGTACTGGGACAAGTATTTGGTCCCACAAATCTAGTTCACCAGTTCCACACACTCTCCAGCATTTCCCATCATGCAAGGCTGCTTTCCAACCCATTATATATAACTCAATTTACAGTCCACACGATGTCTTTACAATCATGTTCTCATTAGATCCTCAAGATTTCATTGTGAGACAGGCATGGGTAATCGGTATTTTCCAGATGGAGAAACAGAGGTTTCTTTGGCTAATTAAATGACACAGCAGGGAGGGGCCATTTTTCTGTGTGCACACTACACTTAACTGTCTCGCAGACAGTATTGTTTCCAAGTTGAAACTTTTTGCAGACTAGACAGTCTCAGGAGGAAAGCAATTGAATATATACTTATGTTCTCTGAAAGTGTAAATCAAAACCTCAAAGGCCAGGGCCTGAAAAGATGGCTCAGCGGTTAAGAGCATGTAGGGCCAGATGACCAGAATTTGGTTTTCAGGATCCACGAGGAGCAGCTCGCAACCGTCTGTAACTTCATCTCCAGGGGGATCCAATGCTTCTGCCCTCACGTGTACAGAACATTCACAGACACATAATTTTAAAATAAAACAAATTAAAAAAAAATTCCAATATCTGAAATTAAGACAGCATTTAAATGTTAGATGAAAAACCAATACTCTGTGTCGCCCAGGATGGTGGTCTCAAGTTGGGAGAGCCTCCCTTGGTTTCTAGGGAGTTTACCCTGTGAAGGAGGGCTTCTTTGTACAATCTAACGCAATTGGGAAGATGTCTTGAGATCCTAGGCAGTCGGTCTCTTTTCTCTGGCCTCATGGGGAGCGGCAGAGCTCCGAGAAGCGATTATCCCTCCACTCCCCCTCCACTCCCCACCCCCACTCCGCGATTATCACTCCACTCCCAAGGGCCCAGCGCTCAAGCGGACATAGCTGATTTAGGCGGAGGCCTGCTAAAGTGTCTGAGCTCAGCGAACCAAGAAACTCTGCCCGATGGCCCCGCCCAGCCACTGACAAGAGTAAGATAGACTCAGCGCAGTAACACCCCCCCCCCCCGCCCCGCCTGGGGCGGAACCTCTGCGTGAGGCAAATTTAACACTGCTGAAGGGCACGGGGGATTAGGATGGGGTTTATGGCAAACCAGATGGGAGGGTTGAGAAGAGGCCCATGAGAAATCTTCCTAGACTAGAGTCTAGACTTAGAGCAGTGCATCTGGATGCATGAGACCCAGGAATCTCCATTTTTCAGTCACCCCAGGTAACTGAAACAAATGGGTGCATCTTCAGGCTTTAAGAAGACCAGCATCGGGGCTTGAAGCAGAGAGCGAATTGGCAGGCCCAACCTGATGTAAACTCAGTTTCGTCCCCCTATTCTTTCTTCCTTCTCCTCCTGCGGCCTTTTTAGGGCACGGTTTAATCAGTACCAGGCAAGTTGGCAGGCGATCCATTCACATAAGTTGGGCTGAACGCTTCTTTCCCAGAACACTAAAGAACCCCACCCAATAACTCCACATCAAAGCTCTACTCCCAGGCTTGACCCTTGCGGGGCACTGCCTCGGCCTGAATACAGTTTGGAGAGCTAGGCCCACTCCTCCTCCCTCAATTCCCCCCCCAAGAACAGGCTGGGTGGATGCCCAGATACACACTTTGCTGTGCATGTGATTGTGTCCTGCTGTCAACCCAAGATTATAAACCTCCCTATCTCTGAGAACTTGTGGAGTCTGGAGGAGCAGTGTGACCCAGTATGTAAGGCTTCTGGCTCAAGTTTAGGCACGTTCAGACGGTCTCAGTCCAGGGCAGCTGGATCAAATGTGCTGACAGTCTGTTTCAAAGGCCTCAGATAGAGACGTGGACACTCCCTTTTAGTAAAGCAAAGTTTAGATGTCTAGAGGCATTCATAAACTCCTAAAAAAAAAAAAAAAAAAAAAGCCTCTGACAGCTTGTCCTGGCGGGTAGAAAAACGCAGGGCTGCAGACAGTACAGTCCTACTACCTTTCAGAATCCCCTCAGACCACTCAAAACTCTACTCGAGCTGTTCCTTAGGATGAGGCTGGCTGTTCCAGCGGTGTCATCCTGTGGTGGTCCAGTGGTATCCAGGATATGCTGTCATCCTAGGCAGTCCCTCCCAAGCCACTGCCCTTCCCAATCTATCTCATCCCAGTCTGGCTTGTCTCAGAACCTCAAGACTGCAGCTCTTTCTGAGAAAGCCAGGAGCACAGCTGTGAGTTCCAGTCTCCTAGAGGCAATTCCAACACTCCCTCCTGGCTCCAGAAGTAAAGGAACAGCTGTAGGGGTGGCAAGAGGCCCAGATGGCAATAGAGCAGAGCCTGCAAGACGGAGAATAAGCCCAGAGGGCCAAGCAAATGGCAGGACTGTGAAGTTTCAAGGGACCTGGGAAGGAAAAGTCTCATTCCCTAGACCTGTGACTAACTGACAGAACTTGCCAAATCCCACCAGTGCTGTCCCTCAGCCCTGCCCACTGCAAGTCTGGCAACCTATACTCCTGTACTCACAGGACCTTCCATCAGCTCTATTTTTTGAGTCCCACTTAATTTAAGAAGGAAAGCAGTCTTCTCTGTCTGACTCCAGCCTGTCCTTAAAACATGTGATTCCCAGCCTAAGAACCGGGTAACTTGAGGAACGGGGAGGAAGAGGAAGAATGACAGGAAGGGGTGTTGCCACTTCCATCTGGTACCCGTCACCTCTCCTCCCCTCCTTAGTCCCTTGGGATGCAAGATGCCAAGCAGGCCTGATCTGGGCTCTGATTGTATGCTCTGCCAGGATGGTAATGCTCGCCCTAGGCCCCATCTCAAGAATTCTGCTGTAATCTCAGGTCTGTGCATTAACACACCCCCAGAAATTTTCTCCCCAACCTGAAAGGACACAGAGCCCCACAAATGCTTCCATTTTAGGAAAAAAAAATATTTTAATGGTCTTTTGCAACCTCTTTTCAAGGTGAGGCCCCTTCTAGGTGGAACCCCCTTGTCAATGCTCCCCCCATACCTGCTGGGAGGTAGCAACCCTTCTCTGGAGGACACCCTCCCACTCCTGATGCCTCTATCTTTCTGGGAGGCCAGCTCTAGAATTGGGCCTTAACAGGCCAATCATATGTAAATTTTATTAAAAAGTGGGCAGAACACTGTATTGTGTCCCTTTTGTGAATGTCCTGGGACCAGCCCATTCCTACCCCTTAATTAAATAGTATGTTAAATAATCTCTTGGTGCTGGGGCCAGGCATAGTACTCGCCTTTAATCCCAACACTTGGGAGGCAGAGGCAGTTGGATCTCTGTGAGTTTAAGACCAGCCTGGTCTACAAACATAGTGAGTTCCAGATTAGCCAGGGCTTCACAGTCACACCCTGTCTCAAGAACAAAACAAACAAAAACAAACAAACAAACAAAAAAACCAACCAACCACCACCACCAATCCAAAACAAAACAAAACAAAACAAAAAGCTCTTTGTGCTGGCAGAGAGGAGATGCCACAGCAACAGGCCCCCTCTACCTTAGCCAGGCCCCTGTAGCCTCAGTGTGTCCACCCTGTCTGGATTTGAAATCCACCAAAGTAGCCAGGGGCATAGCCTCTCCTGAGACCTGGCCAGTCCCAGAACACCCTCTTCATTGAGGATGAGTTCAGTTGGGTCGTACTGGCACCAGGCACCCCAAAGCTGTAGACAAGGCCTACTCAGATGGCAAAATAGGGAACCAAGGTGTTACAGCTCTCATCCAAGTCAGAAGTATGTGAGGTTCTTGACGGCTCCCATCTCTAGCATCCGCTTGATGGCTATAGCCTCTTGGGAGACATTGTGGCCGGACCCCTGTGGAGACAGCCAAGGAAAAATGAGGGGTCCCCAGGTAGCTCTCTGTCTTTAGAAAATTCTCCCTCCTTATCTCCCTGGTCCCACACTTCCTGGGAGTTTTCTTCCTTATGCTGGCTCTCAGAAAGGAAACAGAAGTCATGTGGCAAAAGTAGAGGATGCCAGCTGTGGTGCCCAGATGCTCAGGTAGCAGCTCTGACACTGAATGACCACATCCAGAGCCACTCTGTGCCCCTGCCCCTCCCCTTCACCCAACACCCCTCCAGTTGTATTATCCTAGCCGACCTGGCTCACTGGGCTCCCAAACAGGCTTGCTTACCGCCATAGACTTAAGTGTGATCTGTTCATAGTAGTGGATGGTCTGCTTCTTGTTGTAGGCATCTGGATAGCCGAAGCCAGCGATGTGCACTAAGTCACAGAGGTGTAGGGCCAAGGTGATGGCTAGCAGACCCGTAGTTGGCTTCTGAGGGACAGAGTAGGAGGGAGCTTTAAAGAGTCACAATTCCCTCCTCCTCCACCATCTACCTCACACACACTCAGGGTCAGTTCTCTGCCCAGCTCCTGTTTACCTTAGCTGTCCAACAGGGCCACAGCTAACCAACCAAACACCTACCTGAATGGAGCTAATGCAGATCGGAAAGTAGATTTATTACTCAAGAAAACTGTGAACTCTCTGTGATGCTGAAGATAGAACCCGGCCTCAAGTATTCTAGGCAAGTGTTCTACCATTGGTCCACATCCTTTGTCCTGATTATTAAGTTTTAAATGTTGGTATTTAAGGTTGTATTATTTTTATGTGTATGTTCCTGCTTGATTTATATATACCATGTGCATGCAGGAGCCTATAGAGGCCAGAAGAAGGCACTGGGTGGTCTGGAACTAGAATTACAGGTGCTGGTGAACCAAAGTGGGTGCAGAAAACTAAACTCAGGTCCTCTGCAAAAGCATCAAGTGCCCCGAACTGCTGAGCTACCTCTTCTGCTGCTAAGTTTTAAGTTTAAATTGTTATGTGTTTAGTGGCTATTGTGTTTATCTTGTCAACTTCATTAGATGGAGATGTACCTAGGAAATTACTATAGTATACTTTTGGGGGTGGGGGGATTATTCGTGAAGAATAGAAAGAATAGACCAAAGAGGGAAGACCTAAAGGTAGGTGGGGTAAGATAAGGGTAGATAAGGACCAGTAGGTATTTTCTCCTGCTTCTCACATGCCACCATGTCCTCCTTGCCATAACTGATTAAAACAACTGAGACCATGAGCAAAATCTATCTTTCCATTTGTAAGTTGGTGACATGAGGGAGGAAAGTCTGGCTGACACAACAGCGTACTAGATAATCCAACTCCCACGTCTGGGGAAGATCTGGGTCTCCAGGAGGAGTCTGGCTGTCAGGATGACAATAGTGACAGTCACCATAATACTATCTGTTGCTGAGTACTTACTATGTGTCATGCTGAGTATGAACACGGTGCAATACAGCATCTCATCGGTCCCCCCTCCAAACACATACGTTTAGATACTGTTATCAGCCTCATTTTATAAATGAAGAAACTGTAGCTTGCAAATCTAAATAACTTGTTCAAAGAAGGGAAGAGGGCTCTGCCCTCCTCCTTGGGTGTGTGATCTTTCATGGGATGACACACCCCTCCTGAAACCAGGGTCAACGATACCTTGCCTGCCCACCTTGTGGGCAGCTTCCCATTCCTTCCACCCCAGTGGTCAACCTAATATTCAAGCTCAGGAAGTTTGCCCTGCTTTGCTCCAATCGTCAGCTTTATAGAACATTTCACCTTCCCACTCACCCTGAGAGAGTCACTTCTTGGATTCCATAAGGCCTCTTAAAGGCTGATATTGTCCCAGCATCCCTTTTGATTGTCTCTTTCTCTGCATTGTTTCTTGGTAGGCCTCCTTTCTCACGGTCGCTGCCTTTTGTCTTTGAGACAGGATCTCAGGCAGCTCTAGCTGGCTTTGAACTTACTGTGTAGCTGAGGCTCACATTGATATCCTACCTCTGCCTCTCAAGTACTGGGATTTCAGCCCTCTACTGCCGCACCTCCACCCCTGCCGCATTAACAACCCTGTGCTCCTGCATCCAGTCTGGAGTCCTGCAGAATGGCCTTTATCTCCTCACCGGATCTGCTCCTTACAGTCTTCATCACACTCCCCCTCCTCCTGGCATTCTCTGTGTTAAATAAGTAGAGCACAACTGACCCGTTATCCAAGCAGGAAACCAAGAAAACCTAGAACTATTCATAAACCTCTCAACCCTACCTTCAAGCATAGGTGGTAGGACATGGAAATATACAAGAACTCATGATGGTTAGTGGTTTACATCACAAGCTAGAGTCAATTTAGAAATTTAGAGTCAATTGAGAAACTGCCCCGTAAGACACTACTATAGGGAAGCCTTTAGGGCATTTTCTTAATTACTGATTGAAGGAAGGGGCACCGCCCACTGTAGGTGGTGCCACTCCTGGGCTGGTGGTCCTGAGTTCTGTAACAAAAGCAAGCTGAACAAACCAGAAGGTCCAAGCCAGTAAGCAGCATTCCTCCAGCTCCTGCCTCTAGCTTCCCGCCCTGCACGAGTTCCTACCCTGACTTCCTTCAATAATAGATTGTGATACGGAAGTGGAAGCAAAATAAACCCACTTCTCCCCAGCTTGCTTTTGGTCATGGTGTTTCATCACAGCAAGAGTGACCCTGAAGGAAGCAAACCTTCACCTCTCCTTTATAATTGCCTTCTCCCACAGATATGGGAAATATGCAAATAGGATGCTTAAATGATAGTTCATTATTTCTTACAGTTTTTATAAGGGGAAACCACTGACCTAATTACCTAACCATCTAAATCTGGATGCTGAGCTCAGAGATGAAATCAGTCAGATTTGAGCTGTCAGTGGCTTGAAGATGAGGGAGCTACAGAGCAGCAGCCTCCAAGAGCTGAGGGTACCTCTTCACTCAGTCCACAGTCTGCAAGAACAAGGGAACCCTAGTCCTACAATCATGGAAACCCAAACATGTTTCACATAAAACAAGTTTGGAAAAAAAATTACAAAATAAAGCCTCCAGATACGAAGTCAGTTCTTATAATCAACCCGTGACACAACAGAGAACCTACAGGGCCATGGGCCAAAGCTAGGATGGATGTATTTGAGGCCACTACACTGACTGTAATTGGGCAGCAATGGAAAACCGAGCAACATCAAGGCCATATACAGCCCTTTCTTTTTTCCTTCCCACTGCCAGGAGCTGGATTCAGATCCTCACCTTCTCTCACTTCCCTCTAAAGCCTTCACTCTGTCATACCCTTTTCCACGCATGATGGTGCACCCCTGTAACCCCAGCAATCAAGAGGCAGAGACAAGCACATCTCTGTGTGTCCCAGCCTGGTCTACACAGTGAGACCCTGTCTTAAAAGAAATCCCCCTTGCTGCCCTCAACGACCTCTGAACTGGAACAACTTGGTATTGGCAGGCCTATATGTCCACAGCAAACAGACTGCTCCTCTCACTTGTTACCTAACACACACCATGATCCCCACAGGACCGACAGCAGTACCACTTCAACTGTGGAGTTCCCCAGATAACGCAGCGGGAGTGTGTTCCCCTCTGTGCTTCTACCACATTTAAACAACTCTAGTGTGAGAGATTGCCGCTCCACAGTGGGACTGGCAGCTTATTCTGCCACAGGGCATCACTTCTGAGCAGGGGTCACAGCTTATTCTCTAAGCACGTGAGCTCAGACTCACCACGGGGTAGTCACACTGCAGGCATGCAATGCGTGACGCTGAATAATATACATAGTCAAGAACAAACATGTTGAATTAAAACTTGGTTAATATTTATCTGGGTATAGTGGCTCACTCTTGTAAACCCAGAACCTGGGAGGATTACCGTGAGTTTGAGGCCAGCCTGTCTCAAGAAAACTAACGAACAGCAAAGGGCAAATACTGTCAGGAACAGCTGCTGTGTTCTAATCTCTGTGATTGACACTTTATATTATTGTCTTCTTAAGTCCTGCCATAGCCTGAAGAGGTCAATGTAAATTTATCCCCACCATTAAGATAAGCAATTGAAATTTCCTAGTGCTAGATCTGCCTAATAACCACACAAAGTGGCACAGCCAAGAGCCCTGCCAATGCCTGTTGGTGACCTCCTTCTGCAGTCTCATACGCCCCCATGAGAGAGTCTAAGACGTACGGAAATAATATTTGCAGAGCTACAATGTGGGGTAAACCCTACCAGCTGAAGACCACCAGGACACAGAGTGTTAAAATCAAAGTTGTAACTCACAAAACCACTACAGCTCCCTAAACTGTTTCACCATACTAGAGACATGCAGGACAGACTGTCAAAGCTTAGTCTCCACTCACTCTACCAGATCAGTATGTTCCAATATAGGACCTCAGGCTAAAAGTCTAACCATAACTGCATGGACTCAAGCTGTTCCCACAGATAAGGGCCAGTATGTGTGCCAGCAGCTCCCAGTTTACAGATTCTGACCAGAACCTGCCAAAAGCATCTTAAAGTCCAGCACCCAAGTCCAAGCTAGACCTTTCACCCACTCCACTTTCAGGATAACCCAGCTCTCCAACGTACACACTGTCCATCAAGGCAGCATGCTCCAGAAGCTCTCTTCAAAGGCTAAGTGAAAGCTGCATCCATCTTCATTCACCCCTCTCATGCGTTCCTCCTCGATTTCCACCCACGACCCCAACCTCCCCCCAGCTTGGTCTTGTTGTCACCAGCTTGTCACCACCTGCTTGATCTTTCGTGGCTGTCGTATGGGCAGGCTCAGGAGCTTGTCTGCTGCGATCTCCATAAAGAAGGGGTTTAGAATCCGGATCTGTTTGGGGTTGACATCCCAGATGAGGGGAGGCTGTTTCCAGAAACCTTTTCGCACCTATGGGGGTAGGGTTAGAAGGGAGAGTGAAAAGAGGTGAAGACCCGTTTCTCAACTCTACTCCAGTTGATGGTCTTCAGATAGAGGATGGATCCCAGCCAAGTGAGGTGAGACTTATCCCAGACATGAGAGACCAAAGGAGAGGTCAAGGGGCCCCCTTATCAGGAAAGAAAGGTGACACATGAAGAGTGTGGGGTCTGACCACTACCTCTTTCAGAGAGATTCAAGCAACAAAAGATTTGAGATTGAGGCCATCTATGTACTGGGGAAAAAAAAAAAAAAAAAAAAAGCCAGATCAGACAGTTCAGCTTTCAACCAGATGGTCCAGTAAGAGAGTAGGCTCTTTGTGGGACCATCAGGAAAAGCACAAAAATGCTGCCTGTCCCAAGGTAACAGCGGGACAGCTTTGTTGCTCCCAGGTTTCTCATACATTCTCACAGTGCTCCTATTCCAGGCAACCCTCCAGCCCAGAGGGCCTCTGGCTGCCACCCTAACTCCTACAGGCTCTTGAGCAGGGCAGTTTATCAGCAGCCCTATAAAACAATGCCCTTGTCAAGAAGCCCAAGTTTCAGGCTGTGGAGCCTGGTTCACCATGTCCCTTCACCAACTCTTTAGGAGCATTATAAGGCAGTCTGTGGGACATAATGCCCTGAGTAGGATAGTGTACCCATCACCATATCTCTTTCTCCCACCTGACCCAATTTACCCGCTTCTTATCTCTCAAGATGGTCTCAATCCAGTGGAAGTCCATCGCCTTGAAAGCTACCAGGACCAAGAGCGTGTCTGGGTTGTTTTCTATTTTAGGGTCGAAGTGGGCCGACTCAGGATAGAAAAGACGTATGGTGGTCTTGGAGCCCACATCTCCCTCATAACCAGCCACAGGAGCATTGTTCAATCTGGGCCAGGAAAAGAATATCCATTACTAGACAAACCAGGCCTTTTGGCAGCCTTGTTTGGGACATCCGGGATCCAAAAAGAAGCAGGAGGGTGACCACACACCTGATGACCACATCGTACTTGTTGATAACACCTCCCAGTGAGCTGTTCCTCAGCCGGTGCCCATTCCCCACCACAACACAGCGACGACACTCGAGCCTGCCACGGGAAGAGGAGTATTCAAACCCAGACGTAGCCCCTGCTCTGCTGAACTCTCACTGATTCGGATCTGCCTGGGGGCCATCTCAGATTACTTCTAGGCTCTCCTAAGCCCCTGATCTGCATGGATCAGACATGCTAAGTGGCCCTGCTAATGGTTCTACTGACCTCGAAGTGCTATTTCTCAAAATGAAATACAAACAAGCCAAGCATAGCGAAGAGATAATGAGAAACCCCAGCACAAGAACTGTGCAAGGTGGCGCGCACACACACACACACACACACACACACACACACACACACACACACACACACGTAAGCTCAGCACTGAAGAAGTGCCAAATCCAGCCTGGGCTACATAGAGAAATCCTGTCCCAAAAGGGACAAAAAAAAAAGAACAGAAAGAAGAGGGGGAGGAGAAACCACCCTAGGACACAGCTTCCTTGCCTGTTGCTCAGGTCTGCTGTTGCCATGGCAATACCTTCAGCAGTTTCTACGTACTCTGGCATCTAGATGCTCAGGCTAAATTGTTGTGATTTTAAAGTACCTATGGCTCCTGGAGACAGGCAGGCTAGGACAGGTCAAACTGGCCACAGTGAACCAATGACCCACCGAAGGCTGGCTGACTAGGCACTAGACCAAGATGATTTCAAACGGGTGCAGGGAAAGGTGAAGGTGGCAGACTACAATGAGAAGAATATCTCCTTACCTCTGTATGCTCTCGGGTATAGAATAGCTAGTGATGGCCAGCACCCGGAGAAGAAGGTCTTCTACAAAAAGAAGGAATAGAAGGAATGAGCGAAGACCACAGTCATCAGCATTTAGAAGGCGGATCCCATTCCACTCCCGAGATTTTCCCTCTTTGACATAGGTATCTGAGCCTGGGCAAAAGAACCCAGGCATGGAGCCAGTGGATAGCAACATCCAAGAATGTGGCCCACAAGATCAGGGCATGAATTAATTAATAAATTAAGCATAAATTTACCACTTCCTTTAATCCTATAGAGCAAGCAGTTCATAGGCAGTGAGCTGCTTTCCCACTGAGCTGAGAAATAACTTACCACTCCCTTTAGTGCCAAAGGGTAACTCATAGGCCGATGGTGTCTTTACCCAGAAATAATCCTTAAGCTGCAGAAAGATGGGCTGTTCCCTAGAATGGCTATATAGGATAGGGATGAGAAAGAGATTAATCTGACTGAACAAGGTCAGGCCTCTGACTATATTATCTGGTCTCTGTCCCTTTTCCAGCTTCGACTACCCTCCCACCTGTTAGTGATGAGGCAAAACCCCTCAGTCCTGAGCACCCTGTGCCCTGTCCCACCATTTGGTACTTACTTGCCGAAAATCTTAGAGGCCTGCCTCTCTGCCTCACCCTGGAAGCACGGCTCTTTCTTCTCTGAGATGGGAAAATAAAAACTGGAGAGAGAAAGAAGAATCAGAAGGCCCAGTCAGACTGAGGACTTGATGCCAGCATCCCAGGCAGGAGCTACCTCCACAGTGATGGCAGAGGTCCCACAGTTCTGGAGGACTTACAGACTTAGTATCTCCTCAACCCAAGTTCCACTTTGAACACAAATCACTGAGGGTCCAGATCTTTCTGCCCCAACATTTCCTCTGTGGGAGATCACAGAAGCCACCTGGATCCCACCCCACCCATTCCCCACCCAGCCACCCTCATGGAAGGACTCTCTAAGCTGGCAGCTAGCTGAAGAGGAGATGTCAGGCCAAGGGTCTCCAAAATTTCCTGCCTGGTTGGGCACTCCGCATTTGTATCGGTCCATCTCTGGCAAGAAGCAATAGAAGAACACAGAAAACATACTCACAATTCAATGTACCTATCTTCTCGGGAGATGGAATACCACACCATGACAACAACAAGGACCAGAGCCAGGGCCAGGAGCTTCCAGTCTGCAAGATACATGCACAGAGGAGCTGAAGGCAGAGGCAGGCAGGTACAGTCCTAGGCCACCTTCCTGTTGCCGATCCTGGGTCCCTCCACCCCCAGCACAGCAGACCCAGTCTCTGGCCTTGTCCTGTCCCTAGAGAGGGGCTGGGACCCAAGTATTTCTGCTGTCAGGATAAGAAGAGTGTCCTTGGCTCCAAGTGTGACCCTCTACCACCCCTATGGAGGTCCCAGGTTGCTGCTGAGGATGGCTGCTGGACCCTCCAGCATGGGGGACCCACTGGACAACACTCACGAGATTTGCTGGTCATGTTTCTCAGCAGATAGCAGGGTTCCTGGGGAGAAGTGTCATCCCGGCTGCCTCGGGCCACCTAGGAGGCAGGAGTCCCAGGGGGTCAGTCTAGGCTCTGCCTGCACACTTAACTACACACACCCCTGCCTGACCTTTTCCTCCTCTAAGAATCATGAAGCCACTAAGTGAGGCAACCAGCCCCAGGTGATCGTCCTCCGAAGTTCTCAGAGGGCAGTATAAGGGATCTAGGAGGGGCCCTGCTATAGGAAGGGGAACTGAGGTCCCACCCCTCTTTCACTTCCCATGCCTGACTTACTGACACCAGTCTCTAATGCAATTTTCCAGCACTGACTCAGGAAGAATCAGTTTGAGGGCTAGTAGGTGTGTCCACCATTTCTGACACAAAAGTTCACTAAGCCAGAACTTGATTCATACAAGGAAGGTCCGCAAGAAGTCCCCTT
This sequence comes from Uromys caudimaculatus, assembly GCA_028551405.1. NCBI lineage: Eukaryota > Metazoa > Chordata > Mammalia > Rodentia > Muridae > Uromys > Uromys caudimaculatus. The sequence continues at coordinate 80,737,616 of CM052706.1, read as the reverse complement.
CCCAGTCCTTCTAGATGCCAACAGTACTCAGGCCTCAGTTTCTAAGATGCACGGTCAAATCAGGAAGGAAGGTGGGTGCAATAAGGGATGGGGTCAGGGAGCCTTGATGATATGGCTGGGCAAGGAGTCAAGGGGTACTTCAAATGGCAGTGGGCAGAGGCCAGCGAGGTAACTGGGAGAGGTCAGGAAGCAGTCAATTGCGCTATGGATCAACTTCTCTAGGACCATGCTGCTAAGAGATCTATGTGACTTAACAGCCTAGGGGGATATATAGATGCCAAACGCCAGCTTCTTCCAGCCTAGGTCCCTTCCATCCTGTTCTGTTTCTCAAATGATTAAGAACAGAAAAACATCACAGAGCTATGCACTGAATAGACACATTCCACAGACATAGGCCTTCATCCATTGGGTGGGTCCTGGGACACACATTGTCACATACAGCACGGGTGACTCATGACAGACGGTAAAAGGAAGCACTAGTCTGTGGTCTCCTAAGGACAAATGGATATCTTAGCTTATTTCTTGGAGGCGGGACCAACATCTGGTGGAAGTGTCTATCATAACCATAAATCTATGATTTTGAATGCAGACTTATTTTGGAGTCAAGCCTGTGACCCCAAGTGGGGGCATTTCTCAGATGCCACTATGAATTCATGAACTATGACCAAGAGCAAAACAAAACAAAAAGAACACCCCAAAACAACAACAAAAACAACTTTGTGTAAGGGAATAAGGGAAGTCCCAAACACTTCCTCATTTGTCAGTAGGGTTAGCAGCAGCCATCCACAAAACCCTGGAGAGGACTGAGAATGACCCTACCCATAAAAAAAGAAAAAAGACTAGCTTCGTTTTTATTTTGTTTTCTCTCTCCCCTTCTTTCCTTCCATGTGTGTGTGTGTTTGTGTGTGTGTGTAAGAGAGAGAGAGAGATTCTATAGTCCAGGCTAGCCTACAACTCACTATGTAGCTCAAACTTGAGTTCTTCCTTCTTCTGCATGCTGAGATAATCGGCAGCTGCCACCACACTCATTCAGTCAAAAGTGAGATTTGTAATCTTAAATTTCCAGTTAAAATCACCCTTAATAATCCCTTCGCTTGCTACCCACAGCAACGGCCAAATCAATCCTTGTCACATGGGCCTCTTCTCCTGCATGGCTGTCTCCCATGGGCTACACAGTGAGACTTTGTCCCTAAAATTAATTAGTTACTTATTTAATGAAAAGCATTGAGTGGATGAGTCTCCTTTGAGAAGCTCACATCAATGCTCTGGGGTATATCTTTCTTTCTAAGCACTTCTGTCTTAACCTTCAAGCTTAAAATATATTTAAACGTCTTTAATAAACCCCACCTCTGCTCCCCTCCAAAACATAAATGCTTTAAAAACTTAAAGCATTAAATGAATGGCATGTTAGGTGACCATGGAATGTCATATGTCCTTCTCTGGCTCTCATTTTCTTCTGTTGTCAATACAGGAACCAGATCAATAGATAGATCCCTGCTGCTCAAACGCACTTGTCAGTTCAGGAATATGGCCACTGCAGGGACCTTCATTAGCAAATCGGAATCCTAGGCCTCCTGCGTATCTACAAAATCACTCGATCCTACATCTTGAGAAGCAGTGTTCATGGAAGAGGTTCTGAATGATAGCTGAACAGGGGAGTGGCCTGTCTATGTATCAGCAGGGAAAAGTGCTTGTGGCCACACCTGATAACCTGTTCCCTCAAGCTGTACTTTGAGCTCCATATACAAGTACACGCACATACCCCAACATCCAAAGTAAATAAATGTAAAAATAAAACCACTTAAAACTCTTAATGAGTATTTGTTCCGGTCCATATGAAGAAATTCTAGTTTAGTACTCTAGCCGAGCCCTGGAATTTGTGTACACATGGTAGGTGGGTGATTCTAATGGGCAGTGATAGTAGAAGATCATCAGATTAGATAGATAGCTTTCACAATTGCCTACTTAATCTTTAGTGAGCACATCTCTGATTCCAGGGAATATGGGTTAGGCCTGCCTGAGGATCTATGATCTTATCAGCTCCCTTGGGCCCTGCTAGGACCACACTTGGAGTTATAAAACTCTGCACCAGAATTGTTCATTAACTGCCTCCTCTCCTACCCTCCTTCCTCCAGATCTTTCCTACGGGAGGGTTGGCTGGGGGAGCTTTCCATTTAAGTTGGCTACACAATGCATTGACCTGAGGGGTTTAAAGTATCCAGATGTCTAGGTCTGGCTCTCCATGATTTTAATTTTATTAGTTAAACACACACACACACACACACACACACACACACACACACACACACACACTCACACACCCCAAAACCCACCTCCTCTAGCATGAAGCCAAAATGGAAAATACACATAGAACAGGTTCCAGAGTAAATGACAGACAACTCAGCTACACTCTGGCCTTGACTTTTGGGAAAGAGACTTTGGCAATCATTGCTAAGTAGCCTGGGCAAACCCAAGCATCAAGACAGATGCTCCTTCTTTGACTTCTTTCCCAACGCAAGTCTACACTGGCACATCGTTTTTTCCAGATCAGAACCAGGACAGTTCTAAGTAGCCTGTCAAATCTTAAAGTTTGCTCAAAGGTGTCCAATCACAAATTTAACCATGCTACTTCCTTTCCTTGCTGGGCTAGCCCAGAGGATTGCTTTGTGTTCCTGGGTATTCCAGAGGCACAGGGCTTCTTGGACTGGTTGCTACAAGGACGATCTGTTGAGGGGAAGCCTGTAGTTAATCTATCCAGGTCCAAGACTCAGCAGCCTCCCCTCTGAACCAGTTGCCAAGAAGAACCACTCACTCATAGGTCAGCTATGATGCAAAGCTAGCCTACGGCAAGAAAGCTGTCTGCCCCCTTGGTATTCTGCCATGAACAAGGTGTCCCTGGCTTAAAGTAAGCTGATGAGCCTAGCCAGGGACATGGGAAGAAACAGGGCCCTGAAGGAACTGGTAGCCAGCCAGTGCCTGCTATCCAAAAGGAGTTCAACTTGATCAATATCCCCCAAGGGCTGAGCAGGGGACAGGCAGCCCAAGGTTTGCTGAATGGCTCTATGCCCTTTTCTGTCCCTTTGGATTTTTTTGTTTGGATTGAACTCAAGCCTTTGCATGCTAGGCAAGTGCTCTACTATGGAGCATATCCCTGCTGGTTCTCAGTTCTGTAGGGAAAAGAAGTAGAGCCTTTCCCACACCTTCAGACTCACCCATCACTTCTCTCTCCAAATTCTACCACCTAGATGAGAAATCCCTGTCTGTCACTTTCCCAGAATCACACTTCCCTTAAAGAACTGTCTTCTGGTTTCCTCATCCTTCCCTCAGGCTATCCTCCAAAGCTAAACCTCAGCATCCCACTCCCTTACCATCTTCCATCTTCACCTCTCCCCGAGAAACGAAACAGCAAGCCTCGTTCTGGCTTATTACGCTCCATCCCAGAAACCATCTATCTCAAAAGCCACTCTTGTGACCACTGATTTTGGCATTGTGCAGCCAGGAACCTACAAATTCAGGCCTCATGCCCTGTAGATATATCAGATACATGAGTGATGATAGATATGGTCAACCTGTCAGGATCTAGAATCACTGAGGGGGTGTCTGAGTGATCTTTCAGATTAGGTTTAATTGGGGTGGGAGGATCAACCACTCCAAAGGCATCACAGTCCCTCTGGCTGGCTGTGGCTAAGACTGACTATGAGGGAGGAAGTGATCTGGGCCCCAGTAGAGTGTTCTTTGCTTCCCTGATTTGAATGTAGTGTCACCAGCCACCTCTCACCCTGGCTGCCATGTTTTCCCCACCATGATGGACTCTACCCTCCAACTGTGAGCCAAAACATATCCTTCCTTCCTTAAACGGTTTGTTAGGTATTTTACCATGTCAACTAGAAAAGAAACTAAGATACACTGCATAGCGGTCCCGCAAGCATACTAAAAGAGGCCAGTTCCTTCCCACAGCATACACTTCCACATCCCCCAACTTGCCCAGGCTTCTCTGCACTAGGATACCTCGTATGGTTTAAATGTGAGCCCTAATGTTCGTGCATTGCACACGTGATCCTGAACATGGTGCTATTGGGAGATGGGGCCTATAAGAGATGTATAGAGCTCAGTAGTAGAAAACCTGCCTAGAGTTTGTTTCTCAGTACTTTGGGCAGAGGGCTCTGCCCTCATGAGTGGATTAGTGTTTTTACCACAGGAATGGATTCCGTAAGATGAAAATGGAGCCATTATAAAAAGACAAATTCAGCCTCTCACCCTCTCCCCTACTTCTACTCTCTGCCCCTCCTCCTACCGCCATCTGTCCCAAGATGAAACAGCCAGAAGGCCTCATCTTGGATTTACCTTCAGAACCATAATCTAAATGAACTTCTATTCATTATACAGTATCCAGGCTAAAGAATTTGGTTAAAGCAGCACAAAGCAGACTAAGAATGATCTAATCTTGATAAGTGGGGCTAGTTCTGTAACAAATACCTGAAAATGTGGAATTACCTTTGGAACTGGCTAGAGAGAAGAGGCTGGAAAAATCCGCATGTGCAGGCTAGGAAAAGTTAAGAGGAACACGGATTCAGGTAAGGACTCACATTAGAACTGCAAGGAGAGTCTGGACTTTCTTACGGGTTACGCAAGAGGTGTTAGAAACTAGAGTAAAGACCCTCCTAGTAATAAAGTGGCTAACAACAAGGCTGAAGTGTCTGTGTCCTAAAACTTCACAGAAGACAATAGGAGGAAAGAGGGTATTTGGTGGAAAAACTTGGTCACAAGGCACTCAGGATGCTGTGTGGCTTAACTGTCTACACTAAATTGTGAGTAGAAAGACATGATTGTAAAGTGGAATCTATAAATAAAATAAAACAGAACTTAGGACTCTGCAGGATTCTCAGTCTGAACTCTGCAGAAAATTAAAAGCATTTTCATAAAAGAAAAATGCAGGTGTGGCTAAGTACTCAGTTGATAAGATTAGTGTAGACAGAGTAAGGTCTGAGTCTATTCACTCAGGACAATGGGAGAATGACCCCATAAGCCCCTTGGAGACTTCTAGTGAGGTCCCTCCCATTTCACACCCAGAACCGCCAAGCTTGAGAGAGAAAATAATCAGAACAGCCAGATCTTGGGGCTTGTTGCCAAGGGCTAGGATAAGCCTTCACACCCCACATTCTTCACAGCCTCCTGCTGCCTCAACCACTCCTCTCTGGAGTAGCTTGACCCATCCTTCTAAAGTCACCACAAGACAAGCTGTGCCAGCACTCACATGGTGCCAGCTCCCTAGATACAGGATGTAAGAGCAGTGGGGCATGACTTCCTCTGCCTGAATTTCAAAAGATATGATAGCAGCCTGGGGCCAGGGCATAGACAGAGCCAGCACAGAAGACTTTCAGGAAGGCAAGGCCCAGCAGAACTGTGGAGTCAGAACACAACAGAGTCCTAGGAGGCCTAGTGGAACCATGGGGTGGGGTGGGGCCATCCACAGGGTGAGGCAGAGCCTTCCATGAGATCTCAGAATTGTCAGGCAACCAGAATATAATATCAGTCTAAGAGCTGAGGGCAAGACTCCAATGTTATTGGGGTAGTGTCTAGGTCCTGAGGTCCAATGCCTCTACCCATTGTCTAGAAACAACAAAGAGCTAAGGAAGATCATTCTGGAGCGTAAGAGGCAACTGTTTTCCTTGTGAGGTTTTGATATACACAAACCAGTAACAGTGCACTCTCTTCCTACCTATTTCTTCTATTGTCTATCCCACTATTCTAATTTAGAAGTAGCTAGTGACTAAATAATTCAAAGCCCCCCACCCCCCAAAAAAATTGCTTTGAGAATGAAGAAATTGTCACAGGATATTTGATTACATGGTGAACCTCAAGATTATATACTGGGAAAACTTGTCTCTAGTTGTGATGTGGCTCAGCCCTAGCACATACCTTTAATCCAAGAGCTTTCTGTTTATTGTAAACAAAATTAAATAAAGTCAACCATAGGTCAAGAGGCAGAGCAAACATCCAGATAACAGGGAGTAAACATAGGAAAATACGAGTGAGAGCAAGTCAGGAGGAGGGATAGAGAAATGAACGGGGAGTGTAGAAGGAGAATTGGATCTTTCCTTCTGGGATATTAGCTGAGGAGGGTCAGCTGGGCGCTTTCTCGGCTTCTCTGAGCTAGTAGGCTTTCACCCTAGCATTTGGCTCCTGGGTCTTCATTTGGTGAAATTTAGCATCTGGATTTTATTTTTAAAACAGAACAACTTTTGGTGCTCCAACTTATGGCATGACCCCGCTACAGCTGAGGACAAACTGAGAAAACATTAGATTTGGTAAGTCACCTGAGAAGTCCTCAAGAAGAGAGTTAAAGATGGGAAATACCATAATACAAGATTCTACGACTCTGTACAGTGCTACTTTAGATGGCTTGAAAATATAAGCAGAAAATAAAAGGCTAAATGACTTGACTGAAATTTGCTCAATACCAATTATGATTATTATCATTTAAGTAGTTCATATTTTATTTTTAATAGCCATAGTGGCTTTCTGTAACTGCTCAAAGAAAAAAGCTTTAGAGATACAAGAAAAATAAAACCATGAAAAGTAGACTAATAGGATATAAGCTTTAGAGAGACTCATAAAAGGAAATAGTAGAAATATTCAGACACAGACAGAGGAATTTAGACAAGAACCTACTGTGCATGATGTCATAGGGTCATAGAACAACAAAATCAGGCTAGAGGCCTTGATATTTCCCAGTGTCAGTTGCTAGGTGAAGGTGAATATGCTGAGTTACAAAGGCAGCTTGAATTTCATGATCACACCCTGGCACTACATCATTTAGCAGCTTTAAATGCTAGGGATAAAGTTGAAGAATCAGGAAAAAGGTCTGAGAATCATTTACTAAAATTATACAAGGCCCAGAAGAAGCCTTCAATGATTTTTTTTTTTTTTTTTTGCAAAGATTGACTTAGGCTGTAAACAGAACAGTATCAGACTCAGAAGTCAGAAAAATACTAATAGAATTTTTAGCTTTTAAAAATGCTAATTTGGGGTTTTGAAACATGGCGGATGACGTATATCAGCAACAGACCACCAATACCGTAGAGGAGCCCCTAGATCTTATTACGCTCAGCTTGGATGAGCAAATTTATGTGAAAATGAGAAATGACCGAGAGCTTCAAGGCAGATTACATGCTTATGATCAACATTTAAATATGATCCTGGGAGATGTAGAAGAAACTGTGACGATGATAGAGATTGATGAGGAGACATATGAAGAGATATATAAATCCACAAAACGAAACATCCCCATGCTCTTTGTCCGGGGAGATGGTGTTGTTCTAGTCGCCCCTCTGTTGAGAGTTGGCTGAGACAAAAGATGGATCCTGTGTAGGAGAGTGGAGACTTTGCCTCTTGAGATGTACAGGACACTCCCAGAGAGAGAAGCTCACATGTATTTTGATAGTCAGGAATGACCTGAGGATCCCTCTACCCTCAAAGAAATTCATTTACAAGCAACTCACAAGCTCTCCAGCTAAATGTCCTGTCCCTTTCTCCAGTCCTCCAGTCAGTGTGATCGCCTTGCTATTTTTAGGAGTTGGTTTACCCATTGTTCTTGCAGTTACTTTCAGGTTTTTTTGCTTTGTTTTGTTTTGTTTTGTTTTCTTTAAATTAAATTTGATGTTTCCTTTTTTAAAAAAATGCTAATTTGGAATGCAAATGGGTGATTAGATCTTTAAAGGCAAGATCAGCATCAAAAGATCAAGAGATTAGAAATCTGGCTGATATTGGATTTCACATATGATGCTACTCTGATAGGAAAAGTAATTTCTAGAAGTCTTAAGAAAAATAAAATGGCAGATGTTTTAATTGTGGTAAGCAAGTTCTTTTGAAAATGGATAGTAGGTAAAGTATTCCTAGAAATAATGTTTCTTCTAGTGATAATCCAAAAAGAAGGTCCCAGCCTTATGGAGTATGCAGAAGGTGTGGCAAAGGCTGGCACTGGACAAATGAATATAGATCAACAAGGGATGAGCAAGGTAACCGTTGGCCATCAGGAAACACCCTACGGGGCCTCCCATAGGCCCCTACACCAAATTTGATTCAATCATTCCCTGTCAATATTTTGTACAACAGCTGTTAGAAATAACTTGTAAACAGTTTCCTCAATGTAAAATTTACCATTATATGTATGATATCTTACTGGCTGATTCAGATGCAGATACCTTAGCAAAAATACTTGATAAAGTAAAGAGAATTTTGCCTTGTTGGTGATTATAAATTGCTATGGAAAAAATACAAAGAGGAGATTCTATCAACTATCTAGAATATAAGATCTGTTTACAGAAAATTCTACCACAGAAAGTACAAATCAGGACTTATCAATTATAAACTCTTAATGAATTTCAAAAATTGCTGAGAGATATTAACTGGCTACGGCCTACAACTTGATTAACTACTTCAGAGCTAAGCAATTTATTTATCACATTTACAAGGTGATAACTTAAATAGTCCAAGAAAATTATCAGCTGAGGTTGAGAAAAAAATTGGCTCTGGTAGAAAAGAAATTACAAGATGCACATGTGGATTGATTGGATCCAAAGCTGGGTTGTATTTTGATTATTCTGCCCTCTGCTCATCCTCTTTGTTGAGGCCTGCTCCTTTTAACGCAACTGTACCCATTTTGTATTCAGCCTCCATTTTGCACAAAAGGTGAAATTAAGTTCAAGTATTCATGTGGTTTGTGGGTGATTCCTGAACCCCAACACTCCCAAAGGAATTCTTATGCAGAGAGAAGATAATATTAGAGTGGATATTTTTAGCACACAAACAGAATAAAAGTAGAGATTGTGGCACCCTTTACTAATGCTGAAATTGCCTCATTATGGGCAGAAAATGAATATCAGCAAAACCTTGTAGTAATTTTGGGGGAGAGATTAATAACGAATATTCCTAAAGCAAGAGACTTCAGTTTATAAGAACTAATTGGACTTTCCCTTGTATAGAAAAAGGGACATCAATTTCTGGACCCCTACATTCTCTGCTGATGAGAATAAATCAGGAAAGGTAGGTTATAAGTCAGGAAAAATAAGTGGTCCAGAGCCTTTACATTTCAGTTCAAAAATCAGAGCTACATGCCATCTTATGGTTCTATTAGATTTTACTGAATCTCTTGATATAGTTACTGACTTTCAATATGCAGAAAGAGTTGTTTTACATATTGAAATTGCTAAACTTATTCTAGATGATTCAGAATTAACTTTACTATTTATTCAGCCACAAGTAATCAGAAATAAAAATCATCCATTGTATATAATACATTATCACATCCCATATTGGCTCACCAGGCCATCTAGCACAAAGTAATGATGAAATTGATCAGCTATTAATAGGAAATGTGCTAGAAGCCTCAGAATTTCATAAGCAACACCATGTTAACAGCAAAGGTTTAAAGAAAGATTTTTCTATCACTTGACAATAAGCCAAGGAAATTATAAGTAAATTTCCGACCTGGTTTTTGTATAACCAAACTCTATTACCTGCAGGAAGTAACCCAAACAATACTCCCAAAAATGAAATTTGGCAAATGGATGTTTTTCATTTTACAGAGTGTGGAAAATTAAACTATGTGCACTATGCCATCAATACATATTCAGGATTTGAATGGGCAACTACTTTAAGTTCTGAGAAGGCTGATTCTGTAATTACACATTTATTAGATGTTACTGCTATTATGGGGATGCCTGTACAAATTAAGAGTGACAATACCCCAGCATATGGCTCTAGAAAAAAAAGAAACAATTTTTTTGCATATGACAACATAAAGCATATTACAGGTATATCACGCAATCCTACAGGACAAGCAGCTATAGAAAGATCTAATCACATTTTAAAAGATATGCTTAATAAGCAGAAAGGGGTAGTGAAGAACTTCAGAGATAGATTATATAGTGTTTAATTAACTTTAAATTTTTAAATGGTAATGAGAAAGGAACAACAGCTATGGAGAGACATTGGATGGTAGAAAATAATTGATGAGTTAAATCAGCTTGTATTTAAAGATGTGTTGACCTCAGAATGGAAACCAGGTTGCGTGTTATTTTGAAGACAAGATTTTGCCTTTACTTCCCCGGGAGAAGAAAAGCTGTGGATACCATTGAAACTGATAAAGATTAGATTCAAACTGGAGAGACCTCCTGAATAAGAAGAAGTGATAGTTCATCAGGTAGCTTGGTCGCCCAGTCCAAACTAACTTATAAAGATTAACAAATGCCTTTCATTTGATCAGGGGCCCCCTCCTCTAGTTAGGATTGGGGCAAGGTTTTCCTTTTATCTTTCCAGGAGAATAAAAGCATCCAACTAGGGAATCCAGAGACATCTAAAGAAAGAGGACAGGCCGGGCAGTCGTGGCGCACACCTTTAATCCCAGCACTTGGGAGGCAGAGGCAGGTGGATTTCTGAGTTCGAGGCCAGCCTGGTCTACAGAGTGAGTTCCAGGACAGCCAGGGCTACACAGAGAAACCCTGTCTCAAAAAACCAAAAAAAAAAAAAAAAAAAAAAAAAAAAAGGAAGAGGACAGATCATCAAGAGAATATGTCCCAAGAAAAAGAATAAATTGGCCAAATGGTATTGCCTCCAGCTTGTCTCTGCTGTCTTCTACAAATATAAGTGGCAAATGCTCTCTTATGTCCCAGTTCAATTAAAATTAAAACTGGCTTTGGAGTTGGAGCATGGCTCTCTCCTTCTCTAAACCCACACATGCTTATTAAAGAAAAATCCAAAATATCTTCTCATATTAGAAGAACCACTTGGTATGGGACAGAGGAAAACAAAACAAAACAAAACAGGACTATTCTATTGCCACTAATCTCATAATCTTTTGGTTTTCATTTGATCTGCTAGACCTTTTCTTACAATATAAATGCTATCTCAAAATGTATAAGATTATTATCTATATATAAATTTTCTGTCATGATACTAGTAGTCATTACAGAGCATTAACTAATTCTAGAAATAAGCTTCATTTAGCTTCCTATACCTGTTTTCAGGTTTGAGACTGAAGCAGGCAACTAGGAACCAAGTTTGTGTACCTTGGATATACTTAATAGATTGTGGTTCTCAAACCTTTCTGAGATCTGTGTGAATATGGCATTTACAATGTTTAAGTGTTCTATTATTCCTAACAGTAACCTTTGAGGTCTCCAAGAAGACAATGAGGCCCCTGCAACAATGAATCCACCTGGATTGTGGTAAAGCTACCACTGGGCAAAACTGCAGTATGCATCTTCTGCCATCAGTTCTGTGCAAACAGTGAACACCTGCGGGTTGGCTGCTGGGTTCTACTTAGCCAGACTGCCACTAAGCTGACAAATACCACCCAACATTCAGCTTCATACTACAAACTGTTCAGGTCATGTTCATTGGAGACTGACATGAATATTTTACAAAACTTGGAACTCAAAAATATTTACTCCTAAGATTGCCAAATACAACCAAGCTGGATATTGTGTAAAGCTTGGCAGAAATAGCTTCATTACTGTAAATAGTTTTACTGTGTTGGAGTTATAATCTTTCCTTTTTATTTAGACAAAAAGGGGGATATAGGAATGATATAGGAATAATAGAAATAAAGGGTAGATTATTGAATCTACTCTTATACTATAGAGTGACTACTAGCCAAAAATTTTATGTTAGTATGGATCTTTGTATATTGATACAGAATTGGGGCTTTTTGTTTGGCTACATTGGTGTAGATCTTTGTATACCAATGCAAAATTGAGGTTATATTTGGTTACACTGGTATAGAATTTTGTATATTGATACAAACTTAAGGTTATATTTGTTACAATATACCATGTATTAACTTCTTTAAATTTATTGTACCTAAATAATTCTTAAAAATGCAATGTTAAGTTCTAGTCCTATTACAAACTGTTTAGTATAGATAAGAAATATAAGTTAATAGTCAGACAATCAAACTTGTGGTCATGTTAGATTCTAGTCTAATTTATTACAGAAATATGTTTCCAACGTTGAACAGGTAGTAAATATTCAGAAACAATCAACATCTGCCTACTCAGATACACTATAGACAGATGGTCTTCAAAAACCTCAAAGAACTACAGAATATGGCATTTAAAGATGTTTTGTTAATTTAAGGCTCTTTTGACAATGAGACATGTCAGCTCCTAGCAGCATCCCCATACTACTTCAAAGATGATGGACATCAAAGAACCTCCACATGGAGTTTGCTTCAAAGGTGGCAAAGCTAGCCACAGGGCAAAAAACTGCCCTTGCCTCAACTGCTAACAGTATGCTGTCCAAGCTGTGGACAAGCAGGACAAAAAGAAATTCGACTGTTGAACTCTGTCAGGACAAGACAGACAAGTCCTTTATAATTCCTGCTTCACAGAAAAATCTGTCAGATATTCTGGGGCAGTAGGCCAAAGAGATGGATGTTCCAGTGTTGCAGAGGAATCTTGGGTGACTATTAAGGTAACCAGCAGTCTTTGTCATTTCTATAGCTTTGGAAACTGCTTGCTCTGTGCTTTCTATTTACTCAGGTAATATTTATCCTTCTCAAGTCTTGATGGAGTTTGAAGATTAGTTAGTGATAATCTCACAATTAAGCTTAAGTTGTTTAGGATTTAAGAAAATGTTTAAAGGTCTAAAAAAAGTTGATAATACAAATGGACTGGGCATTGTGAATGTAATCCTTACCAGATAGTACATAGATTATTGATGATAGAGGAAGAGTCTTATTTTTATTCAGACAAAAAGAGGGAAATGTTGCAGGATACTTGATTATACTGTAAACCCCAAGACTGTATACTGGAAAAACTTGGCTCTACTTGTGGTGTAACTCAGCCCTAGCACGCACCTTTAATCCAAGAGCTTTCCGTTTATTGTAAACAATATCAAATAAAGTCAATCATAGGTCAAGAGGCAGAGCGATCAACCAGTTGACAGGGAGTGAACACTGGAAAAAAAACATAGAGTAAGAGGAAGTCAGGAGGACAGATAGAGAGATGCACAGAAAGTGGAAAGGAGGGACATTCAGTTTAATGAGGGTATTTAAGACTGTGGAGAAGGAGAACTGGGTCTTTCCTTCTGGAATACTAGTTGAGAAGGAAGGTCAGCTGAGTGCTTTCACAGCTTCTCTGAGCTAGTAGGCTTTCACCACAGCATCTGGCTCCTGAGTCTTCATTTGGTGAAATCAAACAATTGGGATTTTGTTTTAAAAACAACAGGAAATATCCAGAATTAAACAATGGAAGCATTTATAGTATGCAGCCAGTGCTAGCCAGAGGAAAATGAGACAAATTCAAATTAGGAAAAAAACCCTGTAATTATTTTACCCAAAATATTATTAGTATGTGCCTGAAATAGAGTCTCACTATGTAGCCCTTGGCTAGCCTGAAACTCTATGTAGACCAGGCTGGCCTCAAACTCATAAAAACCCACCTGCCTCTACCTCCCAAGTGCTAGGGTTAAAAATCATGTGCCATGATACCCAGCCCCAAAATAGTATTTTAAGCTATAATGTAAACCATAGATAGAAAAGACAAAAATATGGTAGAGGAAGAAACGAAGAGAAGGAAAAACATAGTATCAAGAAAATCAAACATAAAGTCTCTAATTGGGTAAATTTGCCTTGAATGGGTCTCTACTCACACCTGATTTCAGAGACTAGACTTTAGATTTCTAAGATCCAAATTGAGAGGTGGGACCTTTAAGATGTGTTTAGGTCCATACAGCTCTTCCCTCTGGATACAGATATGGAGTTATGGAGGAAACAGGTGCTTTAGTGGAGTAAGTTCTTCATAAAAGAATGAGTCCTCACTACCCCCACATATTTGCCTTTCTCTCTTCTACCATGGGATGAGGCAGTTCCTGGAACCATGAGCTAAAAAACTTCAGCCTATCATAAATAACCCTGTCTATAATGTGCTGTTACAAGGGCATAGATGTGCTAAGACAATACCCTCATCCATCTCAACCCTGAGTGCCTAGACAATCCTATTCCTTTAACACCCAGCTCAGATGGCCCTGCTCTTATGAATTATTTCTAAATAACTTATGCTTTGTTCCCACAAACTATTATTTATACATTGATTTGAGCACTAAAAATATAGAATCTAATATCTTATACTTATTGGTTTGTATGTCTCGCTCTATATCCTTTGATCTCCAAAATTAGAGATTTAGAATGCCCAAATTATATAGCAAAGTGTAATTTCATATTATAGAATTATTGAGCTTTTTCATCTTGCCCATGAAATAAGAACATCTGATCAGGGACTTCTTTGTGTCTCTAGACCATATTATAGATATTATTATAGAGCAGATGTTTGAAAAATGGTAATGACCGTGTGTGTGTGTGTGTGTGTGTGTGCGCGCGCGCGCGCGTGTGTGTGTGTGTGTGTGTGTGTGTGTGTGTGTGTGTGTGTGTGTGTGTGTGTGTTTCTAGGGTTGAAACCCAGGCCCTTGCATATGCCAGACAAGTATTTAATCACTGAATTTACATTTCCAGACCTTTTAAATCTGGCCTCATCAGAGAATCTTGTAGCAGACAGTAAAGTTGCAGAGACAGACTGTAACTCTCAGCCCTAAACGGAACGTCCATATCACATACCCTCTTTCCAATAATTCCTCAGAGGTTATTGTGCAAGAGTGGGTAGAAAGGATATAAGAGCCAAAGAGAGTAAATGACAAGGTGTCTTAGGGATGCAGCAGGCCAGCTACACAATAAACTCAGAGAGATTGTGACAGCATGCAGAAGACCTGTGCAAGCTCAAGGCAGACCCAATCCCAGCATGAAGAGGTGAGGTGAGCATGAAGTCTCATTTTTAGCCAAGGAGCTATGGGCAACTGACAGCTCCTGGGAGAGGGAGAGTCCATTTTCTTCTCTTTCTGTAGTCACTGGTAAGTCAACCACACTCCAGTGGAAGGTTACACACCCAAGAATATATGGATAGTATGAATTGGACTTGATGGGTATTTTTTTTAAAAAACAAAACAAATTTTGGTGTAGGGAAGGAGGCATGTATCTGGGAAGAGTCTGGGGGAAGGAGTAAAAAAATGATCATGTGAAACTCTAAAAGAACTTTTTTATAAAATTAAACAAACATTTGAAAATAAAAATGCCAGTCCCATTGCTTTGTTATGGCTGACTTTAAACTCACTATGTAGCCTAAGTTGGCCTGGAACCCCAGATCCTCCAGACTCTGCCACCAGAGTGCCGGATTATATGCACATGCCACCATAGACACACGAGATATATTCTGTCTTTTATTAATAACTGAAATTGGGTCCTTTCAACCTCTGTACTATTGGTTGAACCAGGAACCAGGTAACTCACGGTTGCAGCACCTTGTATGTTAGGGGACACTTAGTAGCATAGTTGAACTGTAACTACTAGACTCCATTCAGGGTCTTTCCCATGATACCAAATGTCAGAACTCCAGACATTGCTATGGCAATGTTCAAATATTAAACTAAAGCCTCTAGATAAACCACTGTAATTGCTTCTATTTAGGGACAGGAAAAGGTAAAGGGCAAAAGACTAAGGTAAAAAGGGGTCAATAACACATACAACCAGGGCAGTTATTAAGGAACTGACTTAGGACGAAACTATCACCTCTCTGGGGCCCCACTCTTTATCTCTAGTAGAAACTGTAGACGCCCCCTAACAAAACTAACCCTGGCGGAGTGGCTCATTAGATCCCAAGTGTGGTGGCTGTCAACTTGACTACATCTGGAATGAACAGAAATGGAGGGCACACTTGTGATCCAGCTCTTGAGGCTGGAAGACACGGGCTTCTGACCCAGATCTTGACATGGAGATCTTGAGGCATAGTGGCCATGAAAAGCTTAGGCCCAGGCAAGGTAGTTCACACATTTAATTCCAGGAGACTGTGGCAAGCAGATCTCTGAGTTCAAGGTCAGCTTGGGACAAAGCAAGTTCCAGATCCAGGTGGGTGGTATATACCTTTAATCTGGGCCATACCTACTGGAGGCCTACATAAGGAAAATGGAAGAAAGATTCACTCTTCTTTACCTGCTTGCATTTACTTGCCAGCACATCTGTTGGAATCTACTTCTTCAGAATTTCAGGTTATACAGAATACTGACTGAAACGACTGCCTTGTGAGAGTGACCAATTACTAGACTCCTGGACTTGCCATTCCCGGCCGCCCATGGTTGGGTTAATTGGGCTACAGACTGCAGGTCATTACAATAAATTCCCTTAATATATAGAAACATTCCTTAAGTTCTGTGACTCTAGAGAACCCCGACTAAATCACCAAGTATTGGCCATCCGCTGCCCTTTGAAACAACTAGAAAAGTGGGGAGCTCTGGCGCACCGAAGTCGTTTAAGTGCTTGCAGCAGTTATAAAGAACTGTCTTAACCCCTCTTAGGCCACCCTCCTCAGGAGACAAAATTGCTAGTACCCAAAGCCCTGGTGTCCCTCTGGAAGCTCTCTAGCATGTTTTCAATACATATGGACATCAGACTTGCAAGCATACAGACACGTAATATCCTCTGGTAAGCCAAGTGTCCAGGCTCTGCAAACATGTGGCCTCTCTTCTGAACCTCAGTGTAGGACTCTACTGAACCTGTTCCCACACATTTCCCTGCATGTCAGGTGAGTCTCCATGATGTTAGCTAACCCATAGCAACTCTTCTTAGCTTAGTGTTACTGCCAGTATCTCATAGGGACGTCAAGTGGGACTTGAATATAATGTGATTAATGCAACCTCATAGGCCCCATATCTCAGTAGAGGGTCAACAACCTGGTTCCGCTTTACCGTGACCCCCATTTGACGGCTTACCTCCCCATGCCAATGAAGATCTGCAACCACATGACCTGTCTTTGCAGATCTCCGGGGACCCACATAGCCAACTCCTTCCTTCTCCATTCCTAACTCTTCTCTCATGTGTCTTGCCTCCAGGCCTTGTGAGGGAAACCAGACACATGCCTTCGTTTGACCTCTGCTCTGGCTATACGCTAGGAATGAGAGTTTTGTCTGGACACAGACTTGGATATCTATGCATCTAGCTCCTCACTTCCCTTCTGCACACTCTCCATCCATCTCACACACAGCTAATGCTCCCCTACCTGTAGTGATTTCTCTTTGTTTGTTTTTCTTCTTCTTGCTGCTGTAGCACCAATTATTAGATAGATCTGTGCCTGGCCCACAGTCAGCTCTCAATACAAATTTGTTGGATTAACAAATGGATCTATTCATCAAGAATCACTGTCATAATATATACAGTGGCACAAGAATGGAAGAAATTGTGGTACTAGGTTGGGCTTCCTTGGCACTTCTGGTACAGGCCCCAGTAATGTCCTAGTTGGATGTCAGTTCCCATTCCTGTGTAGTGTGTTTATAGGAGGTCTGAGGTGAGACTCTTCTTCCAGACTCATTTAGAGACTGCAGAGGAAAGAGAAACTGACTAAATGCTTCCCAGCCTGTGGACGGTGGGGGTATCCTACAAGCCATCCACGCACAGAGAAAAAGGGGACACACAACCTTCCCAGTGTAATCACAAGGGTCTCTCTGGTGCCCTCCTTTGGGCTCCACACCCACCCTAACAGCCCAGCCTGAAGACTTCCATGTAGAAACATTGTATCATCCATCTAATACAGTGTCTTAATGATTGATACAATGTCAAGACATCCATGTGATGTCTTGCTAGTCACAAGACATCACAGGGAGCCTCCTGAAAATTATACTTCTGGTGTTTGCCTAGAGGGGCAGACACAAATTCCATAAATTCTCAGGGCTAGAAAGCTGAAGCCCATGTGACCAAGTGGCCAGTCAGGAGGCCAGGTCAGGGCCAGGATAAGTAAAGGAGAAATGGTTGCCAATAGTAACCTGTCCCAGGTTCCTCCAGCCAGGGCTTCCTGAAGATAGCTGTCTACCACTATTGCCTACCCAAGAGGCTAACAATACTGGAATCTGGGCAGGCTTACCACCAGCACAGCCAGGCCCTCTCTCCTCTGGTCCTCAGATGCCTTATCTGAAAATAGTGTATTTTACTAGCCCTGGTCTGGCCACACGATACCAACAAGCCCACATGACTTAAAATACTTGGGTCGGGTCACAAGAAAAGATGGCTCAGGGGGTAAAGGTGTTTGTCACCAAGACTAATGACTTGAACTTGATCCCAGGACCCATATATGAGAAGGAAAGAATCAACTCTTGAAAGAAGCTGTCCTCTGCCTT
The DNA here is from genome assembly GCA_028551405.1 of Uromys caudimaculatus. Taxonomy (NCBI): domain Eukaryota; kingdom Metazoa; phylum Chordata; class Mammalia; order Rodentia; family Muridae; genus Uromys; species Uromys caudimaculatus. The sequence goes on along the minus strand of CM052706.1, from coordinate 80,719,403 downwards.
CCATGAATGCACAAAACCCCCCCACACCCCCAGTAAACAAAAAATGGAAAATAAACAAACGAAAAAGTATTTAAAGTACTTATGTGGATTTTAAGTAGAAACATTTGCTGACTTCACAGAAATACTAATTTTTAAAAAGCAAACTTATCACCTAACTACAGTAATTACACATTGAAAGTATAATATTTTGACAATATTACAATATTAAAATTAATTTCACCACTTTATTTTTATTTTTTTCAAAACATGATCTAGTACTTGGGAGGCAGAGGTAGGAATTTAAGGTTATCTTCAGATATACAACAGGTCTGAGGTCAGCCTGGACTACATAAGACCCTGTCTCAAAATAAAACAAAGGCTGAAGAGATGGCTTAGTGGGTAAATGCAACTGCCACCAAGCTTGGTGAACTGGGTTTGATTCACAGGAACTATGTGGTAGACAAACAGAATCCACTCCCATAAGTTGTTCTCTGACCTCCACATGTACACTGTGACACATGTATGCATGCATGCATACACACGATAATAACAAAATAATTTCATTTTTCTTTTTTCTTCCTCCTCTTCTTCCTCCTCTCCCCCCCTCCTCCTCTTCCTCCTCCTCCTCCTCGTCTTCTTCTTCTAGACCAGGCTGGCCTCAAACTCACAGAGATCCTCTTGCCTCTGCCTCCCAAGTACAGAGATTAATGGTGTACACCACTTTTTACTTTATTTTATGTGTCTGCATATATGTACCTGAATGTATATATGTGCACTGCATGCATGCAGGTCCCTACAGAGCCCAGAAGAGAGCATCAGATCCCCTAGGTAGAGTTACAAGCAGTTGTGAGCTGCCCAATATGGGTGCTGGAAACTAAATCTGGATCCTTTGTAAAAGCATCAAATACCCTTAACCACTGAGCCACCTGTCTACAGCCCCATTCTAGGTGGCTTATGGTTATGGCTGCCATTCTATTTTTACAGGAGAGCACAATACAAGGTGACAATGTCTTGTCTGTCCATAGGCTCTTCTCTGTCCCCACTCAACCTCTATCTCCCCTGCCATCTCTTCCCAATGGCTACTTTTTGCAAGCTTTCAGAGCCCACCTTGATGAGCATCCATTTTTGAGTGAATGGGCAGGTCAGATGGAGCTGGCTGGACAGAGCCTTCCGTCTTCTCCTGACCAAGAGCTGCACTTTGGGAGCAGGCTATTGGGCCTGATCTTGCCCTCTGCCACTGGCAAGCTATGTGACTTAGAGATGACTTGGCTTCTCTAAACTTTGGGTCCCTGGTCTTTAAAAGAAGGTAGAGTCCCTCCTGCAATCTCCTCGTGCCTGTAAGTAGATGTCTAAGTGACCCCAAGTGAGGCAAGGGGATGCCTATGAACAGTAGATATCAGCAGCACCCCACCTTCAAGTGTAAGAAGTAACCCCAAAACTGAAGCCATATGAAACAGGGGCGAGAGGCGAGTAAAAATATTTCGGAGACAGGATCTTACTGTATAGCTTTGGCGGCCTGGTAGAGTCAAATATGAAGACCAGGCTGCACTGAACTCACAGAGAGCCACATGCCTCTGCCTCCGCTTCCTGGGAATAGAGACCTTTGACACCATACCCGTCCTTAAGTCTTTTTAAAACTGTGTTAATTTTATGTGCCCAAGTGTTTTACATGTGCATTTGTGCACCGTGTACATGCCCGATACCCACAGACGTCAATATTAGGTATCAGATTCTCTGAAACTGCAGTTATGGACAATTGTGAGCTACCATATAGATTCCGGGAATCAAACCTAGGTCCTTTGGAAAAACAGACAGCACTCTTAACTACTAAGCCATCTCTCGACCCCTGAGTAAAAATATTTTTAAAAACACTATTTTTACCTTATGCTCTTTTCTTTGGGAGGGGTGGGAGGGTAGCAGTTTTTGAGGCAAGGTCTTATTTGCTATGCAATTCAAGATGTCCATGAACTTAGATCCTCCTGCCTCAGCTTCCTCCACGCTGTTATTACAGGTCTATAACACTATGCCTAGCAAGGTGGTGCATTCCCGGACCATAATACATGACTAAGCATGGACGGGAGCTCAAGGACCTTGTACTATGGACATCCAATTAACCTCACTGTATCTCCTCCCCATTAAACACATCTCCCTTCCCAGTGAAAACAACTTTGGCCCATATCCCCCTACCCTGCAATCTGCACACAGAAGAACAGAGGCTGGGTAGAGGCAAAGGCAGGAGTCAAAGCCAACAGTTTCGTGTTTGGGTCTGTGTTAGGACAGTCAATAATGTTATACCTGTGGGATTTGGAATCAGTGTTAAGGCCACACTCCCCGCCCTTCTTGGCCACAGCATCCTCTTAGCCACCCAGTAGCCAGGAGCCTTTCATTCCACCTTCATCTTTGCCACATCAGTTTGCTTCAGCTCCATTGTGGCAGTTAAACCGTGCTATCTCTAATGTCCACTAGACCAATCTCCCCAACATCAAATTGAATACCAGGTACACGGTAAGAAATCGGCACATTTTAAAATGAGCAAATGCCTAAATTATTATCATTTGCTCACTCAAGCAAATAAGCAAAACAGCCATGAGCAGAAAGTTTCATCAAGTTAGAAAATTCCAGACCCTCTTTTGTTCTGACCTGGACAGCCAAGACGATGAGGCTTGCTAGAGTCCCATACTGGGAACTCAGGGCCAGCAAGGGTGACTACTATCTGCCAAATATGTGTGGCTACTTTCAAAAGGACACCTTTATCAGCTTTATCTCAAGGCACGTAAGGTTTCTGCAGACGTGGCAGTTGGATATCTCTGACTCAACTCAACTACTACCAGATCCAGGCTGCTGGAACACACCAGAAGCTGAAGACAACAGCTGGGTGGCCTCTTAAAAGATAACAGCCCAGTGGCACCCCCCCCTCTTCCTCACATGTTCCTCAAGATAGCTTGGCATTAAAAATGGGCACCCAGCTGAGGAGGGCTAAGATCTATGGACTCTGAAAACCCTGAAGTCCAACTCAGCCTCTGCAGCCTCAACTGGAATTCTTCCTCTAGAAAAGGGGGTACCAGCTTCAGGTGCGTACCTTTCAATTTAGCACTCAGGAGGCAAGCCAGTGGAAAGGTAGTATACCTTTAATCCCCACACTTCGGGGTGGGGGCAGAAGCAGGTAGCTAAGAGTTCAAGGCCAGTTTATATAGCAAGTTTCAGGACAGCAAGGGCTACAGAGTGTGACTTTGTCACAAAAACAACAAAACAAAACACCTACATAAAGACCCAAAACAAAAAAATGAGATTACCAAGACTAAGGTTACAGAGGAGTCCAAACTTAAGACGTATCATGCTATTTTAAGCACATAGCCTCAGTGCTGGACCAGTACAGAGCAGGCACTTGGCATTGCAGATAGCAGGCCCCTCCACTCCAGTTCTGTCCTACTTCAGCAAAGAGAAGAGGCTCAGCCACTGCTCCTACCCATTCCTACCCATACCTGTCCTCTCAGTAGCTGCCTTTACTCCTGCACCCACAGCTCAAGACTGCAGTTGCCTGGAAAGACAGGAAGAGTGCCCCTGCCCAGATTCCACCCGGCACTGAGCACTCACCCACCTGTTGGCCTAGATTCATGGGCACATTGGTGGAATACAGCATGGTAGAGTGGGCAGGAAGGAGGCAGTCTGAGGAAGTTGTTTTCACTGTTGCCAGGTAGCACCTGGGGCTCCTGAGCAAAGCTTCTCTTCTGAGCAGCTGTCTCTCCAGAAGAGACTTTTCCAAAGTCACTGCCTGCCTCACAGTGGTGCACAGGGCTCAAGACTCAGGCTTCAGATGAGTCACACACAATGCATGTGATCTACAAGTATCAGCAATCCCACAAATTGGGGGGTGGGGGGTGAGACCAAAACACTAAGCCAAAGAAAAACAAAGGGCACAATTAGATCCGACAATTCTACTTCTGGATATGTACCTAATGGAAGTGAGACCATGACGCCCAAGAAATGTATGTATTACAGCATTGGTCAGTCACAAGATCCATGTAGAGGCCATCCAAGTGTCTAAGAAAGAATGACCTGATCAGGAACATGTGGTACCCATGTTTCATGGAATACTGTTCAGCCACACAAGAACATTCTGACCATTTGTACATAATGGATGACCACTGAGGACAACATGCTAAATGAAATGATGTAGTCACAAAGACACACACTATCTGACTCTACTTACAGGAGGTGCTCAGTAGTCTAAAGCATAGGGACAGGAAGTAGAAACGTGGTTGAGGGGAGAGGGTGGGAGGAGCAAAATGAGTTGTCCAGGGGGGTCACCATTTCTGCTTCACAAAACAAAGAGTTCTTCGGCTTGACGGTGGAGACGGCTGCATGCTGTGAATGTACCTAACGCCTTTGAACTATGCACTTATGATTGGCTATGAAAGGAGTTAGGGGTATGGCTCAATCCATCATGTACTTGCCCTGAAACACAATGACCTGAGTTCAGTCCCCAAAATCCATGTAAAGATCCCTGGGTCAATTTGGATAAACCTAAAAAATATATAATTTATTTTGTGAGCATGGCAGTACACACCCAACAAGCCTGACTGGTGAGCTCCAGACCAATGACAGCAGATCCCATCTCACAAACAAACAAACAAACAAACAAGAGGTATTGTTCCTGAAGATGACACTGAAGGCTGTCCTCTGGACTCCATATGAACACACACACACACACATATACTTTTAAATTTTTAAACGATTAAGATGGAAAATATAATGTTATGATTATATATTTTCCCATAATAAATCAGGAAGTCCGGTTTGATGGAGCATGCTTGTAATCCTAGCCTCGGATTCTAGCACTTAGCTGAGATAGAAAGGCAAGAGTTCAAGGCCAGCTTAGGCTACACAAACAGAAAAATACATTTTTAAAAAAAGAGAAAGAAAGCCATACATACCTCAAAGCCTAGCAATTCCATCCCTGGGTGTACCTCAGAGTAAACCTCCCTTTCATACAGATACCCCATCCAAGAGCAGTATAACAGAAGAACAGAGACTCAGGTACCAGGTAGGGTGCTGGCTAAGTAAACGGTGGTCTGTTCACACAACTGAGCACTACTTAAACGGATTAATTCATCCATGTGGCTCGGTTTAGATAAACCTAAAAGTATAAATTTAACTTCCATGTGTTACAAGCAGCTAAAGTATGGATCAGAAAACAATACTGTTTGTAGTGTGTGTTCATGAATTGTATGTGTGTATGAATTATGTGTGTATGATATAAGACTAAACAGGTATACACAACTTTGACAATTAAATCCTGGCTATATGAGAATAGAATTGACTGTAGATGCAATTCTTTACTTTAATATTTGTAATGTCCCCTTTCCCTCACCTTCTTGCCTTTCTCTCTCTCTCTCTCCCTCCCTCCCTCCCTCCCTCCCTCCCTGTGCTGGGATTATACCTAATGAGCAGTTTGACTCCCATCCCCTCGCCCCTTTTCTTCCTCCTCCTCCATTGCCGATGGGAGCTCTTGGAACCAAGGACGGACTTGCATCCCCGATTCTCCCACTTTGGCCCACCCTCACATTTCTTCCTTTTCTGGTAGTACTGTGGATCAACCCTGGGTCCTCCTCTGTGCTAGGTAAGGGCTACACCCAACCCTTCACTTTCTCTCTTAAAGGGAAAAGAAAGTCTGGCATTTACTGATTCATGATTTGGTTGGTTAACGCTAGTCTCTTATGTTAGTTTTTAAGTCGAGGAGCTGGACATATGGCTCAGTGGGAAGAACGTTTGCCTGGCACATGCAGAGCCCAGGTTCAACCCTCAGCTCTGTATAAGCCAGGTGCGATGGTTCATGTCTGTCATCGCAGCTCTTGGCACATGGGAACTGAAAACAGGAAGATCGGAAGTTCAAGGCAATTCTTGGCTCCATAGTGATTTTGAGGCTAGCCTGAGCTACATGAGACCATACCTCAAGGAAAAAAATCAAAGTAGAACAAGGGCATGAACATACAGCTTACTGTGAAGAATATAAACAGCACACATGAGAAGATACTCATCTACATGTAAAAATCCCAGCCTGGGTAGAGCCCTTGTCTAGCATACGCAAGGGTCTGAGTTAGAGCCCTAGCACGGGAATAAAATTCCAAACCCCAGTGTGGCTAGGGCACCATTTTTTCTCTGATACCCACAGAGATCTACAGGTACATGATGGAGGAGAATAAGGGAAATGGGGCCCTATAAGTGGAACTGAAAACCAAGTCAACTTTGTGGGTAAAGATTGGGCAATATTTATCAACATCCTTGTTTCCCCAGCACCCACTTCCAGAAGTTTACTCTGCAGAGAAGCCTTGTGTTTGCACAGAGACCTGTCTATCAAGGTCCTTAATAGAGCACCTCTATGTATATTCTATCATTGTTTTTGTAGACAGGTCTCACCATACTGCCCCTACTGGCATCAAACTCCTAAGCATAACCACCCCTTTCTTCACTCTTTCTGGGGCTGGACCTATAGGTACTTGTCACAGCACTGGGCTCCCAGCTCTTCGTGAATCAGCAGAAAGTGGAAACAATGTAAATACCTAGCCACACAGACTTGTCCAAACGCTATAATGACGGAGATTGAAAAACACTATGCAGCTGAAGAGAATCTAAATTTATATGTTCTATCATCAAGTGATCCCTAAAGTCCAATATTAAATTCCTAGAACCAGGTAGAAGTGCTTTGTGCATCTCCAGATTCACTTTTAGCAAAAGGTTACGTGCATACCTACATATGTCTGCATATGAGTAATTTATTCAGAGGGATACAGAAATAAAGGAAGGTGCTTGCCTTGAAAGGGGAGCAGAGTGTAGAACGGAAGAGACAGTTTTCATTTTGGGGGATCTGTCTTTTAAATTTTTTTTTTTTTTTTTTTAAGTGAAGGCAGGATCTTATTGTGTCGTCTAGGGTGGCTCCAAACTCACAGTCCTCCTGCCCCAGCCTCTGGAGTGCTAGGACTATAGGTGTGAGCCACTACATCTACTTGAAACATATATGTGAGATGTGGTGTGTGTGTGTGTGTGTGTGTGTGTGTGTGTGTGTGTGTGTGTGTGTGTGTGTGTGTTCATCTGTCTGCTCATCTATCTGTCTGTGTGTATTTGAGGCAGGTCTCCTATAGCACAGGCTAGCCTCTAGCTCACTCTGAGGATAGCTTTGAATTCCTAATCCTCCTGTTTCCATCTCTCAGGTGCCGTAGTTAGAGGTGTGCACCACCACATCTGGCTCTCATTTACACTTTGGACATTTAACTTTTTTAAACGGGTGAGTACAATATACTTTTAATTGAAAAAAAAAAAAACTCGTGTGAAGAAGAGAGACATAAAATAAAATTCTACAAGTAAGACTACAGTGTTAGAGTCTCACATACCTGGACCTGAGTTCTGAGTTACCCATCAGTTTTGGGACTCCAGGTCACAGGTTTTCTGCTGTGTGACTGAGGATGAAAACACAGACGCTCCATGTGGGAGAGTGACTCAAAGTGGCAAAGAACAGTGGCTGTTAGGTTTGTTGCTCACACACACACACACACACACACACACACACACACACACACACACACACACACACACACACACACGATCCAGGATGGACCATCCAGCCCTCTCTGCGTGGTATATGGTGCAGGGCCATGCATAGATGGAGAGGGTATTTCTAATGTACACAGCAGCTCTGTATAGGCTAACAACACCACACATGACAGCCATGTCTTCTGCAAAGACCCGGGAGTACAACAGGCCAGTTCCCCAGAACTGCCCTGGGACAGCTGGTAGGGCCAACCTGTCTGTGTTTATAATTCTGTGTGTCACTTCCTCTTGCTTTCACATTTATCAGTGGTTTCAGAGGAACTGATCTTGCACCTGGTGACCAGCTCTGATGACTCTGATTCTAGGGTTGCTGGCCAAAACCCGGAAGTAAGGTCACCTACAGAGTAGTCCCACGAGGCAGCAGGAGAGCCATGCGCATTACCTCTCTTACTTACTCCTCAAAAGAGCAGGTCTAGAACAACAACACCTATCCTAGTGCAATTCACCTAGGCTCCAAAAACACAACCAAGAGGCAGGGGTGCATGCCTTTAATCCCAGCACTCTGGAGGCAGAGACAGGCAGATCTCTGAGTTCAAAACCAGCCTGGTCTACAGAGTAAGTTCCAGGACAGCCAGAGTCACAAAGAGAAACCCTGCCTCAACAAACAAACAAACAAACAACAACAACAAAGGCTGGACACAAGAGCAGAAACAAAAAGCCAACTTGAACCATAGCCTTCTACATCCATGGAACAGTCTTAGGTACCACCAAGAGCTAGAAACAAGACATAGGTCCACATAGGTAGAGTTTATACTTAAGTAGAAACAGACATATGACAAGTAGGAAATGAAGGTAATATAGCAATGCCTCAGACTGCCTGCATACTGACCCAGGGCAGTGGTGCAGAGAGTAACTGGGCAGGTCCTCTGCAATCTAGTTAGGGCCATCTCTCAAAGAAGCTGGTTTTAACCTGGGATCTATATGGGATGGGGACAAGAGGTTGCAGACTGAGAAAATATAAAGGTCCAAATTTGTCAGATGAAAAGATGGTCAGAGATAGCCAAATGTGGTCTCAAGGATGCCATGGGTACCAGGAGGTCTAAGACCCTGCACAGGCCACCCGAGGAACATGGGGTTGTTTAGATGTCATAAAAAGCCACAGTGGGGTATTAGTAAAGGAGTGATGTCATTGGATTACATTTAAAAAGATTTCTGGAGTAACTGTGCAGCCTGAGTAACTTCATGTAATGTTTAAACCATTTCATGCTCCCCTGCTCTTTCATTTGTATTTATGGATGGTGAGTATCTGTTTTCTCCTGCCTGAGATCACAACCCCAGGACCACATTCACACCCACACCTGAGAACACAGCCAAATCTTGACAGCTCACAGCCACACTGGGGAGGAAGCTCACCTACTCTTTCCTCTCCAAGTGCAGTATCTCTGACAGTTGAGAGCCAGTGCCCAGGCTCTGGCCTAGTTCCACCTGATGCAGCTAGCCAGCTAGACCTTGGGCAGACCCTCTTAGCCTAGGTTACCACCTAGGCACCAGCCCTCCAGACAGTACCGCTCTCTAAGCAGTCTCTTCTAAGCAGAGTAATGTTCCTTCTGTAGTGAACGGCCCTCTCTTGCTCAGATAGAGGCACTCTGGCCTACAATGGATTTTTTTTATGTCCTAGAAAAGCCTCATGAGGTGAAAATACTGCAAGTCTAAAATGCATTTTATATCCATGACCTATATGCTAAACATCCTATCTTGACAGCCCAGTCTACCGTGGGGAGGGCATCAACGTTCACTCTGTGACTTTGTGGCTCGAAGGGGTTCCGGTGCCCACCCTTTGCCAGCATCACAAGACAGTCATCTTGCATATCACTGGCCTGGTAAAGGGCAAAATTCAAAACCCTAAATACAGCTTCTACTCAGTGTCCATTGCATTTATATATTAGAAATGTTTTTTTCTAAATTATTATAAGTCTTTACATGTCATTATAACTTTTGCTTTTACCTTAAATCAAAACTTTGTGAGCTGGAAACTATCTATGCTCCCTAACTCTCCAAGCAGGGACAAGGTAGGCAAATGTGCAGTCCAAGAATCCCCACAAAGGTAGACAAAGGTCTGTCCAGAGCTCCACACCTGTTACTGGCTGTCAGCTGTTATTTGGGATTTCCCGGGAGCAGCATTTGCTGTTAGAAGCCGCTCCCCAAATCTGGTCGTTTCTGCAATCCCCTCCTCCCCACCCCAGGACATCTGGTCAGCTCTAAGTGGGCCAATGGCCCACCATGGCAAGGAAGTTTCTATGTATCCATAGGGAGAGTCTTTCTGCATTCCTCTGAAGAGCCCAGGATTAAAGGTATAAGCAAGTAGGAAAGGCTGGGCTGTAGCAGAGTGGGCAGTCGTGTGGGAGCAAAGGGCCTTCTAGAAGGATGTGAAGAGGAGGAAGGCTAGGCCAGGTAAGCCTATATCAGCTTGTCTCCAGATAAGGGAGAGGCTAGAAAGGGGCACTCTAGGGGCAGTCCTCAGCAGTAAGAGATAGAGGAGCTAGTCAGACACACGGACACACACACACACACACACACACACACACACACACACACACACACACACACACAAGGGCAGGGGAAGATGAAGGCGAAAGGTTGATGTTCTGGGTGCTGCTGAAAAAGATCAGCCTTTGCAGTTCCTGAGCAACAGACCCTCTGGGTCAACAGGCTGGCTGGTGTTCTGGTTTTCAGAGCCTACCCAGGGCCATCTCTTGCCCACCTAGCCCCTTGTAGGGAGGGTAGCAATTACTGTCTGAGTGCCTACAGCTTCATTACACCACAGAACCAAGGGACATGGGTGGCCCCTCCCTTAGTCCCTACACTTAAGCCCTCCACGGCAGTAACTTGCACATACCTCTCAGTGCATACTGGCCGTTACTAAGAACGCACAGCAACCCAGTGGCCTCCTACATACACACAAGTGCTCACAAGCACAGATCCCATTCCTTCCCCTGCACTACCCACTTCACAGCCACGTACAGCTTCTGAGGTCTGCTGGGCCCCGAAGGCCAGCGCACTCTCTTCCTCCATTCCTCGGTTGCTGTATTGCTCTCTGGTTTCATCAATTTCAGCTCTGGCTCCTGCTGTTTGTTTGTTTGGTTGAAGGTCCCTGGAGCAATCTGCCAGAGAGCCTGGAGCTTCCAGGAGCAGGGAGTGGCTACATCTGCTCTCTGGAGACCTCTCAAAGTTGAATAAAGGGAATCCCTGATCCTGAAGCTTCTGTCCTTCCAAACCCAGCTTCTAAGAGGAAAGATCACCTGCTGTCATCTTCAAAGGCAGTGGGGGGCTGGGGGGTCCTACCAAAGAGGAGACCACAGGAATATAAACAGAAGGAAGACACAAGGCAGAAGTCCTGAGACAGAGACACATTTCAGCCACACGGATGGACCCCTTGGGCGTGTCCCACAGGACTGGGAGGGTCCTAGGGAAGTCTAGGTCCACAGTCCCCCACTAAGCAGAAGCTGCTGTTCAATGGAGCGGTCTGACACTGCCTGCACTTACCATATCATCCTCCAGGATTGTTCAGTCCTGTACCTGTGCCTAATCTCTATGAGGGACAGACCTCTCAGCTCACTGAGTACCAAACCTAGAGAGTTCTAGGTCCCTTAGGTCCTCCCCCATTTGCCTCCCACCCTCCCTCCTACCCCCAAGCCCACCCGCCATGCTCATAGGAAGTGTGGGCTCAAGCCTGAGGCTTCCGCACCCACAGGATCACCCCAGCACCCAGGCCTGGAAGGAGGCAGTAAAAGCATAAGACTCTAGTCAGTCAGGGCCTGGGAACTGAGGACAAGAGTTCAAGTTCGTTCAGCATGTCTAGACTTTACCCCACAGCTACTCCCCCATGGAGCAGCAGGCTCAGGTATTGTCCTATGGAGTACCTCTGGGCAGAGACCCCCACATGAACTGAGCAGAGCCATGGGTCAAGATACACACACAAATCCCTGTCTATTAGACCCCAAACCCACACTCAGGATCCCTGGTATGGTGGCCAGTAGTCCTCCTCCCGACCTTTTTAGGAAGCATACTTCCCTACAAGCTCACCATGCATGGCCCTTGCAACATTTTTCCAGGTGCAGTAAAGTCTTTTTAAAAGAGAGAGAATAAACAACAACGGGTACCAGAAAAAGTGAGAAACTGAGGCACAGAGGACAGAATCCCCTTGGGGTGCAGGCTCCCTGTAAGACAAGAGAGGCCAGAGATAACCACATCTTCTCTAGGTCTCTTTAGTGTTCATTAAATGATCAGGTCCCAGGCTCTGGTCCCCACCCCCACTCCAGGGCACACCTGGCTCTAGCCAGCCCGGCTGGCCTTGGCAGCCTGTTAGTCTGTTCCTGAAAGGAGGTTTTCTTTGGGTGCTGCAGGGAACAGGGCCACCGACAGTGCTAACTTGCAGGCTGAGTGGAGTAGGAAGGGGGTCAACCTGGCCACCTCTTGTCCTGGCAGGGTGCAGGCAAGAGCTGCCTCCTAATCACCGCAGAAGGAAGTAGCCCAAGGTTCTGGAAGCAGGGCTGGTCTAGGACGTGGGGGCAGAAGCTCAATGGCAGGGGAAGAAAATGAATCATTATTTTATTATTTCTTGTTTGTTTTTCAAGCCAGGGTTTCTGGGTGTAGCTCTGGCTGTCCTTGAACTTGCTCTGTAAATCACGTTGGCCTCATACTCACTGCAATCCACCTGCCTCTGCCTCCTGGGTGCTGGTATTAAAGACATGTGTCACCACGGCCCAGCTCCATGATATCTGTGCAGTTAAATGCTGGAGTCAAGGACCAACTTCTAGGACCCATTACCAAACCCTCCCTGGCCTCACTCCCAAACAGGTTGGCCCTTTCTTACCTGATGTCAGCTGAGGGGAAGGGTACAAGGGGAGGGAGATGACATGGAAAGAAGGGGTGCTAGGCCTGAAACTCATCTGGAGGCAGGAAATGGATAGAGGCAGAGTCAAAATTTCCACTCTTCCGCCTCACTCACACTTCCCCTCAGTGGTCTCATGAGTTCCCCTCTCTCCCCAGCCCCTTCTGGTGTCTCCAACTACATCTCCTCCTGTACCTCCCCTGCCCCCACCCTAGTTACATAAGGGGCCTGAGAACACACAGAGGGACCTTTGTTGTCAAACCAAATCCATACGGAGCCGGAATCAGCCAAGGCAGCTGTTCCCCATTCCCTCTGCCTTGGCAGGGTTGAAACTCTGGGCAGGAAGCCCCTACACGCCTCCATTTGGGAAGACAGGGGACAAACGCTGGCCCCAGGGCCCCTGGGCAGCTGAATGGGTGGCCGGGGATCAGTCACCACTGTGTTGGACCACAGCAAGGAACCAGCTGGTCTCTAAGAGAGAACAAAGCCCCAGTGCAAAGCCAAGGTCCCAAAGACAACAAAGAAGCCAACTCTAGGCCAGGACCAGGCAACATAGTGCCAGGCTCTAGGGAAGGAGTGCAGATCCACACAAGTGCACCCCAGGTTCTGAGAGAGAGAGAGAGAGAGAGAGAGAGAGAGAGAGAGAGAGAGAGAGAGAGAGAGAGAGAGAGAACACACACACACACACACACACACACACACACACACACACGCTTAACACCCCAACTACAAAAGGTGTGCTTGCTGGAAGGGGGCTAGGCAGAAACCTCTCTGCTCTAACCCCCCCCCCCCCTGCCCCGTGCCTTTGGGGCAAGACTGGGAGCTCTGGAGAGCTGAAAGAGATAAAAGAGGTGGCCAGAAGAGGGTCCAAGAAGGAGAGGCAATGAATCTAGAGAGAAGAGCCCACTGTGTGTATAAGGATAGTCCCCACACTCCATCAACACACCCTCTTCCCCAAGGCCTTCAGCCCTTGCCCTCTCAAACTGACATGGCCAGTTTAGTCTAGTCCAGCACTCTGTGCATTTCCAGACCCTTCATTTTAACTCACCAAATCTTAGGGGCCCACCATGCCCCAGAAGAGATTAGCCTCCACAACCGGGAGCATGTAATGCAGATGGCTGAAGAAGAAAGGCAGGGGGGGGGGGAGGAAGAGGGGTTCAGGAGTGAGAAAACCAGAGTCACACTTGAGGCTAGGCCCTGCATGTTCCCTCCCTCCCTGGGAGGAGATGCTCTTGTGACCTTGAACATGAAAAGAGACCTGTCTGTGCTTCTCCATCATTTGTAAAAGGAAATATTACTAGGTACCAGTCAGGTGCTGGTGCAGGGGATATGATGATGATGATGATGATGGTGGTGGTGGTGGTGGTGGTGATGATGAAGAAGAAGTCCTTACCCTCCAGCGAACTAACACTAATACCTACCTCTGTGAGGTCTCTTCCAGGGAAAGAAATGTTTATCTCACTTGGCATTGTAATCCCTTGAGTGAGGCAGATACTAATATCTGTACCTCAACAAACAAGCAGGCTTTCTAATTTAAAACCAATCAAAAGCAAGATCTGCCTGAGCTCACTTGGTTGGACAGAGGACACAGAAGTGGCTGTGGGTCTTGCCCAGCTCAATGCCCTTCTTTGCCAGGGTCAAAAGGCAGGGAAGTCTCCCCTGGGATAAAAGAAGGCCAGGCAGCACTCGTATAGTTCTGTATCAGAGGCACTGAATGTTATCTGAAGTGCTATCTCATTAAGGAGTGTTAATTTCTTGGAGGTGTAAATATTGCTAACCAGGGCGGATGAGGGTAGGAAAGAAGAGATGCAGTGAGAGTCTACAGCCTGTCCCCAGAGACACAAATCCCCTCCCTGGCTTCACAGCATCTCAGAGGAGCCTTTGGCTCTGCCTGCACTCAGAGGTACATTTCTGAACTCAAGAAATGTTTGCAGGCATTGAGATGTGTGCAGTCTGGAGAAAGCAGAGGGACTCAGAAAACCTTCCTAGAACATTGGCTCAGGGTGACATGAAGGACAACAGCGATTCAGAATAGTCATTACCAAAGATGACCAAGCCATGTGGCAAGGCTCTGGGAGCAAAGGCTGAGAGGTAACAAAGCCGTATGGCATGCTACCAGGAACAGGAGCAACTCGGTGGAGATGAATAGAGGTTTAGAAAGCAAACAAACTTTGTTGTTGTTGTTTTTTTTTTCAGCTAAGAAACGCTCTGTCCCAGTTTTAGAAGGGTTTAGCTGGAACTCCCGTATGTGGAAATAAGAACAAAGCCCTGAGTCTGCAGATGCCACCCAACTGAGCACTCAGTCCCCAAGACACCTCTCTTGGGCAAATAACAAGAAGTTGACACAGGAACAGGAAGTGGGGTTATGACTAGTCTTTGTAGGGATCTGAACGCTACTAAAAAGGGGTAACTAGCTGGACTTAGAGTGGCAAATGGGGCATGTTCTCCTTGGGGGACTCGGGCCTGCTGTGTCTGAACATAGGACCTTCACCCTTACCCTAGCACAAGATGGGGCTGGTCAAAGTCGAAGCTAGAAAGCCTGAACTACATTTTTCCATTAACTCCTCAAAGAAATGTTTATCAAGTAATTATTTGCTAGTCATTGCAGGCAATAAGAAAATACCAGTGAGAACCAAGGGCAGCGGAGGGTACATTTAGTGCCAGCACTTGAGAGGCAAAGGTAGGCAGATCTATGAGTTCTAGGCCAGCCTGATCTATTTAGTGAGCTCTAAGACAGCTAAGGCTACACAGTGAGCAATGCAGACAAGACTCTAGAGCTTGAAGTCCTAAACCTTCCAGAAGGAAGATACCTTAAAAGTACTCAGATCCGTTCCACTACTAACATGCCTTCCTGTCCTTTGTCTCTCCTCGACAATGCCCGAGCTACGGTCAAGGTCATGGATGTGCCTCACTGACCTTCAACGGCCATCACACGGCATGCTTCTAAAACTTGCAGGTGGCCATCTGAAGAGGCCCAAGCTGGTGCCTCTCCCTACTCAGCTGGTGCCGTCTTTGACAAGGGAATGAACAGACCACTTCATGTGTGCATTTTATTTTATAGCAAGGTAAAAATGTGCATCTCCTCTCTCCAGTTCTGTGACAATCACTTGGGATCAAAGTAACTGTAGCTGTATTTTCCCATTCCCAGAGCTCCAGGACCCCTCCAGACTGTGGTGCTAAAGATTCGACAAATCTTCAACACCAGTGCATGCCCAGCCCAGCATCCCTCCCCCTGGGTCAGTAACCTCAAAAGGACAAGATGGGGTGTTGGGGGAGCCCCTCTGGCACTGAGTCATCCCAGACCAGGCATCACAGAGCACCGGACAGCAGAGGTAATCCTCTCTAAATCCAGACACCGCACAGGGACCGGTGACCTGGGTGGGTGCCCAGGCTCAGACACCAACAGAGCCCCTCCCCTTCCCCACGTGTCCCAGTGGTTGCCACATTTCCAAGGAATAGGAGGAGCAGGCAGGCGGGGCAGATGGAAGTAATTACCGGCGAGAAAGAGGAGAGGCTCAGGGTTGGGAGGGGCCAGCAGGGAAGGAGAGGGGGGGGGAGCCTTGGCCTGCCCCACTTAAAGGGATGAGAAGACCGACTAGACATAGGTTCTGGCAGCACAGAGAGGTCTGGATTTGTGGTCCCCTTTGATACTAAATCACCATGACCTTGATGTCTTTCTTTTATATATATATATATCTCTCTGATGGGACTGGTTAAGACAAGCTTCAGCTCAGAAGTGGAGAAAACAGGGCTGAAAAATGCAGGCTTGGGAAACACACTCAGTCCCAGTCCCACAGTTTATGAGTGGTGTGTGACCTTGGTAGAGTAATTGTCATCTTCTCCAGCCAGTTTCATTTACAAATGGGCTTCATGGAGGTAACACAAAGTGTACTGCGATGTTTTCCCTCCCCGACTCCTTTTACAGCTTTCTGTTAAATAGTGTGTGTTCTCACATTTGTGCACATATGGCTGTGGACCCATACCACGGTGTATATGTGCAGCTCAAAGGACAATCTCAGCCTTTCACCTTGTCTGGAACAAGGACTCTTTGTTGGTCACATGGCATATGCCAAGACAGCTGATCCTCAAGCCTCCAGGGACCCTCCAGTCTCCATCTCCCACCTCACTATAAAAGCCAGGGATTACAGCAGGATACTATGCAGTCTGGCCCCCACAAGTCTTGGGGACTCACTCAGGCCCTCAAGCTAAAGTGGCAAGAGCTTTACCCATCTTGCTAGCCCTAATAAATTGTTTGAGTAAAAAAAAAAAAAAAAAAAAAACCTCATGTAATCCAGGCTGGCCTCCAGTCTTTGAACTGCCTCCACCTCAGAAAAACTAGGATTACGTGGATGAACCACCATGCCTAGCTCTACGTCCCTTTTTTATGCTTGATGGTATAGGACAGAGGGTAGACCATGGTACAAGCGGCATCACTAGAGCAGCTGTAGCACTCACACCTGGAGGAAGACTTGGGTCCGAAGCAGACATACTGTGTGTGTG
Source organism: Uromys caudimaculatus (assembly GCA_028551405.1). Lineage (NCBI taxonomy): Eukaryota > Metazoa > Chordata > Mammalia > Rodentia > Muridae > Uromys > Uromys caudimaculatus. Next base: position 80,702,488 of record CM052706.1, on the reverse strand, counting down.
GGCTCAGCAGGAAAGGACTAGCTTCAAGCTTCTACCACTCTTGGGCTTCCTCACATTCACAGAGCATCTACTCAGACCCGTGCCTCACCTCAGACTGAACTGCAGCATCTTCCTCCCTACCCCACCAAGAGCAGATCCAAGGGCTCCACAATGGAGACAGTCACATCTGCCTTCTGCATGGCAGCATTGGGGATCAGGTAGGAAGAACTGCACTTGTAGACACCCATATCCTGAAAGCCATGGCCCAACATAACCCTTGGGTGGATTTCAGACCAGGCTCTGACTGAGACTTTCCTACTCCTTGGGGCCACATGTGACCATGACCTCCACCTGCATTAGTAAGACACACCTCAGGACTGTAGAAGGGTTGGAGGGTTGGGGCACAATCTCCATCTCCTGGGGGGCGGGGGGACTTGGAGCTTCTCTGGAAAGGGCTAACAAAAGGAGGGGGAGGCTAATGATCACAGCATGTCCTAGTCATTTCCTTTTAGAAACTAAAAACTTTGGGTCAGAGCCAGGGATCTTTAGGAAGGGAGGTCCTAAGGGCTAGAGCAAAGAGAAGCAGGAGCTAAGCTGTGCAGCACCAGTCTATTGCAGGGAAGTGGCTGAATCTGAATCGGTGTTAGGGGACTCAACACTGGGGAGTGGAGCAGGTAGTGTGAACCCCACTTGTCCCACCCTCTGATGTGCAAATCTATCTCCTAGTGGCTGCAGTCCTACCTTGGTCAAAATCTTCAGACCTTGTTAGGGCCCCATGCTCCCTCCCTAAGTCGGTGGCCTTGAACATGACAGCTTGCAATTGCTGTATTAATACAATGAATACAACTGTCTTGTGTTATCTGTGGTGGTATCCTCCCTCCAATGTGTGGTGTAAACCTTAAGCCAGGACAGCAGGGGTTCTTACTTCACTGGGCAGCCTGGATGCAGGCACTCTGAGGAGAGAACAGAGGACTGGAGCAGCCTTCAGAGCAGGGGCAGATACCAGCCCAGTGGAGTAACTGCAGACTGGCCATGTCTCAAGATGGTGCTAAGAATCGGGACTGACCTCTGTTCCTCCATAGCCAGGGAAGAAAGGAGGTCCTTCCCAGGATTTCTGATGATTCCAGAAAGGGGCCGATTCTTAGCTCTACCCGGAAATCAAAGTCCTATGACACTAAAACAGCTGGCAGGGTAGAGGGGCCAAGGAGCTTTTGTGAGAGAGTCACTAGTTCAGGGATGGAAGACAGGGAAGGGAAGAGAGCCTAGGAGGCACTGCAGGCTTCCTCACCCTGGGCCTCCAGTCCTAGTGAAATGGGGGCCTCCTCTCTGAGCAGCAACCCCCTCCCAAGCTAAATACGCTCTTCAGTTTAAAGCCTAAGCAGACAACTCTTAAAAAAATTGTGTATGAGTGTCTTGCCTACATGTACTGAACTTACATGCGCCATATGCACGCCTGAGCCTGTGGCAGCCAGAAGAGGATGTTGGATCCCCTGGAACTGGAATTAGCCACTATATGGGTACTTGCGAATTGAGCCTGGGTCCCCTGTAAAACCACTCAGTGCTCTTAACCACTGAGCTATCTTTGGAGAGATACAACCCCAGAATAACCTTGGAGAATAACCCCAGAAGGAGGTTATTAAGACAGGGCCTCATGTAGCTCAGGTTGGCCTCAAACTCCACACAGAACAGAAGATGACCTGGATGAGCGACCATCAAAATGCTGGCGTAACATCTCCAGAGTGTGGGATTATAGGTAGGTACCACCACAATAAGTTTAGACAATGTTTAGATCAAGCTTAAAGAGTTTAAGACAGGTAAGCACTTTATCAACTGCATTCCTTGAGTGCCCCCAACCCCCAGTACTGGGATTGTAGGCAGCTCCATCTGCCACTGAGCCACACCCCCAGTTCCTAATTTACTTTTATGACTTCTGTCTACATCCCTCTCTTTACCTCCATTGTCACCTTGAAATCTTTGGGGGCTGGCCCCAACTCCTCCTGGCTTGCTGTAGTGGGAGTGGGGGGCTGGAGGTGTTGGGGAGGGTGAACTGAGTGGGAGATGGGGGTCCAGGGTTCACTAAGCAGCCAAAGATGTCTCTCCCTATGCAACAGGACAGGCCATACGGGATGCTCAGAGTAGAGCAGAGGCAGACGGAGCTTGAGGAAGCTGAGTGGCGTCAGCTTTCTCAAAGGATGTTAGCAGACCAACTCCCAACAGAGCAAAACATGTCCAGTTATTTCCCAGGCCCTAAGTGACTGGCACCTCCTAGGTAGCACTCTAGGAGTGCCTGGGAGAGTAAGGTTATATATAGATGGAGTTTCAATAGCAAACTCACAATTCTTCCCCTGTGCCTCTGATACTTACACAAATCAATTCGTTTACAACCTCCTGGGTAGAGAGGTCTGGAGGGGCCAAGTGGGGTCTGTAGAACTGATCCTGCCCTGTGGTGTAGGTCCGTGCCCCTTGTGACAGACAACCAACACTGTGGCACTGTTCACACCTAGCCTAGCCTGCAGGCAGAGGTAGCCTTCTAAGGCTGGCTCTGGGATCTAGCCTGGAGAACAAAGAACATAGTAGACCAGGCTCATAGACCAGAAAAGTCTACTCCTCGGTCTGGGAATGGCAGTGGTACAAGACACGCTGGCATCTCGGGGCTGCCCACAGGTCCCAGCCGGCAAGGGTTTTAGGAGAGGCACCTCAAACAGACATGTCAAAGGTTCGGTGCCCAGCTCTAGGTCAACTTCTCAGTATTATCCTATTCCTTCTCACTGTCCATAACCCACACAACTTTGAAGCACAGCTGCACAGGCCCAAAGACCCCCTGATTCCTTGGACACAACCACCCTGCGTTGGCAAACCCACCTTTGGGCTTTGCTCAGCGACCTTGCAACTCCAGGACACAGGCAGACCCTGCAAAACTTGTCACCTCTAGCAAAGCCAGCCTACATGTCCTGGACTTCAGAGGATGCTAGAAGTGGTAGTCACCTTTTCAGCCAGGGCGCAAGAGCGACAGGGGTGGGGGTTAGAAACTTTCCGGAGGATTGTCCTGTTCACTCACTCCTAGAGAGCGAGACAAATCAGGCTTCCCGCGAAAATCTGGTCCAGGAAAAGGGACCCAGCTTCCCAGGGCTGTGGCCATCCTACACCAACCCCGAGCAGCGTGGCGTCCACGTGCCGGGCCCCGACCACCTCCCCGAGCCGTGGCGGGAGGCTGGAGCCTCGCAGCCCCGTCGCTCCCCGCCCTCCGCCGCGGGGCCCCAGAGCCGGGCCGCCGCGTACTCACCCTCGCGGGTGGAGCGGGGCGGGGCGAGGTAAATCCGCGCGCAGCTCCGATCCGTTAGGCGCCCCGACTGGCGGGGCAGCACTGGCGCAGTGGCTCCGCTCGGCCCGGTCCCTGTCCCGGGAGCGGGGCCGGCCTGGGAGCGGGCAAGTCCGCCTGAAGGGGAGGCGGGGGCCAGGGCTTGGGCGGGGGGCGGGGAAGGGGCCGGACACGCTTGCGCACATGGTCGGGAAGCCGACAGCCGCGAACAGAGCGCTGGAGGGAGGGCGCACAGAGGGAGGGAGTGTGCGGAGAAAGGAAAGAGCTAAGGGAGGGCGCCGAGGAGGGAGGGCGCCCCGAAGGAGGGAGGACGTGGAGAAAGGAGGGAGCTAAGGACGGAGGGAGGGCGGGGGTGTGAGGCCGCCAGGACACTGGGGTTGGCGCGGAGGCCTCCGAGGCCTGGAGAGAGACGGCAGGGGTGCGGGAGGCTGGATCGGGTGAGGGCAAGCCCAGGGCAAGCGCTGCCTGTGAGTGGCTCCAAGATGACCAATGTTGCCTCTAGCACTGATCCCACGCTCTCCTGGAAACAATACCAAGAAAGGCTTCTTTTCTGTCCCCGCGCGGTAAAAAAGTATCCTTTTCTCTCTTCAGAATCAGAAGTACCGGAGTGGGAGTCCATCCTTCCAATATCCTCCCATGCCCTCAAAGCAGTCAGGTGACCTAAATTCACGAACCTTTTCTCTGCCCTGGCCGGCCGGTGCGCCCCAAACTGCTCCCTCAGCACCCTTCCTTGCTTACACTGTCTTAGCGTCGGATAACTTCTCAGTTTCCGTTCTTGCTGAAGGCGCCAGGCATCCTGTCTCCAGAGAACACCCCTTCAATCCTTTAACCCTGATTCCTTGGGCTCTAGAATTGCCTGGACTTAAGAACAGTGCAGAAACCACCCTGCAGGACGGTCCATTTCAGGAGTCAGCACAGTGTAACCCAGTTCCTGGCTTGAGCACCCTGGTGCTACAAGGAAAGTGTTAGATCCAGTCCCCTTCCCCCGGAAGCTTACTATCTAGTTGCTGAGAAGGGGTGAGGGGTGTTATGCTGGACTCCTTCAAGAATCAGGCAGCACAGGATGTGACTAAGTGTAAGATATGACTGACTGTAAGCGCCCAGGGTTTTAACGGAGTTTAAAGTCATCTTCAGGAGGTCTCACGTGTTGGAAACCTCCAATTCACAAGTTGTGCTCTGTAGAAACAAAACGAAGAGGCGGCCTCCAGCGTCTTCCACTAGGGACTGTTTCCACCTGGATTATGCCTTGCATAGGTGGGAACTCTTTGGCAACTCACCAAAGCCTAGCTTTATTTGAATGGTGCCTTTGGCCTGTCGGTCACCTAGTCACTCAACAAATATTTATTATATATCATGTCCTGGTCTGGAACTAAGCTGGGAATAGAGAATACAATGACTATGTCTCTGTGTTTGGCAAGGAAAAAAGAAGGAAGATTCATATTTTGCAAAAGAAAAACTGCCTCAGGAGAAAGAGCAACAAAGATATGTCTGGCAAGTTGATCCAAGAAACAGTTGTCCAGCCTCCAAACCTGGCTTCACCAAACTAGGTACAAAGACAAGTTCACATGTCTTCCTAAAGGTAAAATCCTTCTACCATAAAATTGAGCTTAAGAATCAGATTTTTTTGTTTTGTTTTGATTTTGGTTTTGTTGTTGTTGTTTTTTCCCACTACTGGAGACCTGAGTTCCAGTCCTGCTTCTGCCACTAAATAGCTTTCCTTTTCTTACTGGGGAAAAAAGATCAGTGGATATAGCTGAGCTTTTTCAAAGGGCATTCTTAGTACTGAATGAGACAGTGGAGGTGAACTTGTCCTGAAATCACCATATGATCCATATAACTATGTGCTCAATAAACATGCAGACATATGCCTCTTAAATGTATAAAATGCACTAAGAACCACAGAAGCACAACCTCCCCGCCTATCTATCCCAGTCCCAATCATCCACTTTAGTTTACTATGTGTTTATGGCTTTTCTTTTGCACTCCCCCCCCCCCCCCCATTAAAAGACAGTCTCACTAAATAGCCCAGGCTGACCTGGAACTTGTGATCCCCTCCTGCCTCAGCCTTCTTTTTTATTTTAAAGATTTATTTATTTATTTATTTATTTCATGTATGTGGGTACACTGTAGCTGTCTTCAAACACCAGAATAGGGCATCAGATCCCATTACAGATGGTTGTGAGCCACCAAGTGGTTGCTGGGAATTGAACTCAGGACCTCTGGAAGGGCAGTCAGTGCTCTTAACCACTGAGCCATCCCTCCAGTCCCTGGCTCAGCCTTCTGAGAGTCAAGATTATAGTTTCTTAACAGTACAGACAGAAGCTGAGCCAGCAAATTAGAAGCTCCTATATCTTCTGTGGAAGAGAGGGATGTGATTCCAGCATAAAGGCATTCTTTCATCCTAGACTTCTGGGTTCTAGGTTCTTGCCAATCTCACTGTACCCCTTGACAGGACACTACAGGTTGCTTGCCATGAGTCACGGATGCAACAAGCTGGGCTTTGGCCTCAAGGGACTATTCCTTCCCGAAGTCAGCAGTAAGTCTTAGCTGACAAGCAAAGCACCTCCATCCCCACCCTTCTGCCTCCTCCTTTACCTTTCTTGTTCTAGGTAGATGTGGCAGACACCGGACTCCTGGGACAACCACTGGAACCTCAAACAGAGGGAGGAGACAGAGGAAGAAGGGGTGTGAGAGGAGGCAGGCTCATCTGGGCCAGGGAGCCATCTGAGGCTCCTGCCGGACAGGCAGCTACCTGATAAATGTGCCTCCTCCCAGATGTCTGGCTCCTGTCCCTCACATGTGCCACGTTCACATCCTGGAGGAAGGGACAGCAAGATGTCATTTGAGGAAAAAATAAACCCAATCCAGCATCTCAGGCGCTTTTAAAAATAGCAACCCCAGGATGGTATTTCAGCTATTTTTATCAGATTTATAAGGCTGGACCATGGCGTTGAACTGTTCTCAGGGATCTCAATAGCAGGAGACATCTCTATTGTAGTGTGAAAAACCTGCCAGGAGGCCAAGGGATTCCAGGGCCCTTTAGGTTGGAAGAAATCCCAAGCATGTAGCTCCTGCCTTTCTTTAGAGCCAAAATCGATTAACCACAGTTTGTGCCCCCCCCCCCCCTAAAATCTAAACTGGGTGTAGTGGAACATGGCTGCAATCCCAGTACTCAGATGGCTGAGACAGGAAGATCATCAGGAGTAGTAGGCCAACCTAGCTTATAGACACTGTCTTAAAAACACCCAGGCATGGTGGTATAACACTAATACCACTGAGGAGGATGCTGTCATGATCTAATCACTTCCCAAGGGCCCTGCATTTAATACTGTCCCCTGGGGTGTTAGAATATTAACATACAGAGGCTATGGCAAGTATCTAGTCCCCAAATCTTTCCTTTTAGATCACTCTCATGGCAGAAAAATAGCTAAAATTTACTAAGTAATAGTACTATGCTTAAAAATCTTTAAAAAAAAATTATGTGTATAGATGTTTTGCCTGCACATATGTTTGTGTACCATGTAAGTACCTGGTGCCTGTGGAAGTCAGAAGAGGGCATGGGATCCCCTGGAACTGGAGTTACAGATACTGTGAGCTGCCATGTCAGTACAGGGAATCAAACCCAGGACCTCTGGAAGGGCAGCCAGTGCTCTTAACCACTGAGCCATCTCCCTAGCCTTTAACAAATCCTCAAGACCCCTGTGGAGTAAGCATGGTTGTCACCCTTATTTTATGAACAAAATGCAAGGTGCTCCAGTGTATACTTGTTTATGGTGCAGAGTGTTATGCTGGAGCCATCAGAGTACTTCACCTCCCAAAGTAGACGAATAGACTAGAGGGACAAACTAGAGGAACAGAGCATTACCCATTAGGGTTGGAGAGAGAGTCCAGTTGATAAAGTACTTTAATCCAGGGGACCTATGGAATATGGTGCCACATATCTGTAACCCCAGCACTGGGGATGCAAAGAGTTACTAGTAAGGATAAATGATTAAGATCTACCCTCTTCCTCCCAATTCTCCCTTGAGGAAAATGCTGGAATGTAATTGAATGGCAGAATACTTGCCTAGCAGGCAAGAAGCCATGGGGGTTCAATTTTTTGGGCTGTACAAAAGAGAATCTATAGTGTTATAGTATTGTTACAATATTAGTATCGATTGATAGATAACAAAAATAGATATATTGGGCTAGAAAGATGGCTCAGCAATTAAGAACACTCACTGTTGAAGAACACTGTTGAGGACTCAGGTTCAATTCCTGGCACTTACATGGCGGCTCACAACTTTATGTACTACAGTCCCAGGGGAGCTGATATCCCTATTGGACTCCATGGTCACTGCACATGCATGGTACATAGATACCCATCTATAGTAAATACAAAATTTTAAAGGTATATATGAAAAATATTTTAAGTACAGACTTTTCTTGATATTGCCTAATAAAGCAGAATAACAAGTGTTTCCATTGCACATTATAAGTAATCTAGAGGTGACAGTATAAAGGATTTGTATTGATAATATTATGCCCCCTGCAATACTTGAACATCAAGAGTTTGGGCCTTGGGGTGGTGTGTCCTGTAATCAAAATTCCTGGTACACCAAGGTAAAGACTATACAAGTGTTCTAGATAAAGGAACTATCACAAGAGAAATGTTTTCAAACATTTGTGATTGTTTCTAATTTTAGAGCTCTTTATTCAATGGGGACATGCAAAATAGAGCTTGACTGTTCTTTCTCTGGGCTTTGTGCTGACAGTTTTGCTCCATGAGAGGGCTTTGGAGTGCACAGAGAAGTGAAGGAACTATAGCAGCTGCATCTCCTTTGCTTCTCATCTCCAGCCAGGCTGGAAGAAAACAGCCAGGCACTAGAGGCTAAAAGCCATTCATGAAGGTGCCCCTGATTTATCTGGGAAGGGTGACATCTGCCATTGCTCCAGCATGCATGTGAGGATCTCATTGCCAGAGCACGGCTGGCATTTGCAGTTGCTCAGGGAGGGTCGAGCGTCATGCATTCTGCTCAGAAAGCTTGGTCCCAGGAGACAGGACATTGTGCTCTGGAGTGACAGTATGAGGAAAGACTGAGGCAGAGTTACCTTTGCCCTGGGCTGGGAACTTAGCCCCAGTTCCATGCCGGTGTTCTACACATTCAGTGAGCATAGTTCTGAAGGCCCTGGGGCAGAAGTTGCAGCTTCCTGGAGCTGATATTCATCCCCTAATGAGGCACTGAGCCTGTTTATCCGTAACATAGAGAGTGCTCCATGAAATGATGTTAAACAAATGTAAACAGTGCCAAGGTTGATTTGCTTTAAAACTGTTTTACCCAGGGTTTTGGGAAGCTAGAATGGTTAAGATGTTCTTACCTTTGCGGCCCTCTCAGTCCAAAAGGAAAGTAACAAGCCAACATAGAGCAAGAATGAAAGAGGCCAAGTATGAGAAGACCCAGACAAGTCATGTCAGTGAGGGTACCCCACAAAGACATAAAGGCTATTGGTAGGATCTTATCACCAGACTGCAGCCAGGCCGCTAGCAGAAACCTTAGTGAGATGAGACATTGGGAGCTCGGAAATGGGGATGGGGGATGGGGTCCAGAGGGAAAGCTTCTATCATCTTCTTTGGAGGACAGTGAAGAGAACTGGCTGACTCAGAAGGAACCTTTGCCAGACCTTAGGCAGAGGCCGGTCCTTCCAAGTATACGAAAACTTAAGTAGCAAGGCCTGGAAGGGGCCTCTTTGTGATTATCAGATAAATAAGGTATATGTCGCTATCCCAGAGAGGCATCTCCTTACAGAATAAGCCAAAAGGAAGATAGGATTGTTAGCAAGAGTGAAGAGCCAGAAAGGTTATCCAGAGCACAGGTCTATGTCCTAGGGAGGAGGAATACCTGGCCTTCCCAGGCTTAATTACTACCCTTGCAACTATGACCCCATGACCTCACTAACCTGTCTACATGAATAAGCAGACTGTTCTTTCCCTGTAGGTTGTACATCCAGTCATCACTCCACCCCACCCAAGCCAGACACAGTGAGATTATAGCATGTAACACAAAAGTCAGCTTGTGTGCCAGCCTGAACTCACAGGCAGCACAGTGGGGATGGGGAACAAGGAGCATGTGATATGGTAGAGGGGTTGTTCTGGAGAAGCCTCATCTGGCACCTCAGCCGTATATCTCCCACCAACAATGCCTCCTGCCCCCCAGGCTCCAGGGCGCATTCAGTGTGGCATTTGCTTTCAAAGAGGTCACCTTTCTACCCTGGTACCCGAAAAAAGGAGCAAGTGAGATTCAGGAGTCTGCCCTGCAAGCGTATGCAGCTCTAAGAAAAGATCTCTGTCAGCCTTCTCTCTGCAAACCCTCAGCATTGGCTCATAACCCTGCCCAGGAGAGCTTTTGCTTTCTGTTCAGGAAACCACTAGTTTTTGTGGCAGCCACGAACAGATCTGGCCTACACTTATAACGGACACACCTGCTTTGGTTACCAGCAGAAGTCCATGTGGTGGCTGGGTATATACCTCAATGCTGGGGTGCTTGAACTGCAGAGAAGGCTTAGACTTGCTGGAGGCTAGAGTGGCCTTAGGTTCTGACCATTCACTCCAGTCCCCTGCATTTTTTTTTTTTTTTTTAAATCTCTCAGGGGCACCAAGGTCCAAATGCTCGCCACCATAGGCAATGTGATAGGATCAGGGACCCCACTGAGGGACTCGCTTGCAAATATAATAGTTGGGCACTGAGTCAAGGCTCTTAGTTCTCAGGCCAGGGGATGCAGGGTCACAGCCATCCGTCTTCCTCATGTTTTCTTCCTGGTCACTTCAAAGTCCAACATCCTGCATCTCAGATAAGAGCTTCCAGAACACGGCACAATATCTTTAGCCTTCCCTGCCCAACAGTAAACACTAGTTCTGCTCTGGCAGTAGGATACAATTGTCCTTTGTGCTGGAGAGTGATCTCATGGTGCTTCGTGTGGCCCTGTTCTGGTGAACAGTGCCAGATGTCACCCTTCTGAGATAGGCTCCTGCCAGCTCCGTGGCTGATCATCAGCCCTGATACCCTGGAGTCTGTAGCCTTGAGATTCTGCGAAGCAAAGTGCTGATCAGATGGTCCCCAGCCCCTCCACTGCAACCAGATCATTTTGCCCCGATAGTGTTTTGAAATTTGTGGCTGCCTCATATGAGTTTGTTTTGTCTTTCTGCCTAGATAACAAACTCAAGGCCAGGGTTCTGCTGACCAGATACCAGAAGCAAAGGCAGGCTTTGGGGGTTTGCATCATCTGATTCTCAGGAAAATGTTCCCAATTCCAGGCATCTATCCCCAGCCCCTCATCAACTTATCAACAGCCTTGACACACACAGGGTGTAACCTCATTACTGGGGAATGAAGGAGGAAGTACCATCTAAAGTCTCCACAGACTATTTCCGGAAAGGTTTTGAATTTGGCTTTAAGGGTGGAGTGAACTTGTCCAAAAGGAGAGTTGGGGAGAGAGGAACATGCTAGAGGATTTGGGAGGAGTGTGCCGGGAGCAGGGCAGACGTGGGACAAGGGAATCAACAGGTACTGAAAGCCTAAGGAGAGGAAGTCCTCGAACCTTCCAGGAAGCTGTGACTCACCAGCTGTGATGACACCCTGAAACTTTTCACCTTTCCCAAGAGGTCCCCACCAGCTTTGCCACCCCACCAGGCTACACCATCAGACCTCACCAATAAGAAAGTTCTTTATTCTCATGTGAGGAATAAACCAGTACAAAAAACTCCTTACACTTGACCTTTGCTGAAAGGCCAAGAAACTACAAAATACATTTTAGGAAAATCCCTAAGAGACAAAAACCCAGCCCATGCTACCCCATCCCCAACCCACTAGTTCCTCTCTTCAGGCAATCTCAGCGACTCAGGGTTGCTGGGCCTTCTGCAGGAGCTGAAGCAGGGGGTCATCGGTCCTGAGGGCAAAAGTAAGAGTGCGCTGTTGATAATGCTTGGGGTCACACTCCAGGTTCTCGATCACTTCTGCCAGCAGGTGTGCCCGCTCCACACCTGAGCCAGGCGCCTCGAAGCCCAGAGCAGTGAAATGCACGTGCAAGTGATAGTAAGAGGGTAGGTAGTGTAGATACACTCGCAGACGGTCTCCTGTCACCTGGTAGCACTTCAGGATGGCTTCCTGGTCAGGAAAGACGGAGATAAGGTCATGTTGCCAAGGAGCCAGCACCCCAAACACAGACCTCCCAAACTGGACCACTATATCCTTGCTACAGTTGCCCTGGGATGGCTACAAAACCAACCAACTCTGCCCCACCTGCCTTAGATCTTGGTCTTCTAAGATATTTGAAAATATGGTGATACAGCCAAGCTGAGAGATTCCTCAATGGAAATGAGCCTCAGTCACTCCAAGCCTCAGGAAACACGGGCTTCTTCCTTTGGGAGTCCAGGAGTCCCAGCTAAGTTGGCCCAGAGTCCTAAGACTGCAGACTTGTAGAACCTGATCACTTGTGAAGTAGGCAAGAGGCTGTGTAGAGGGCTGTGCTAGGGACTTGATAAAAGGAAAAGATGCCAGGAGGGACTTTAGGAAGGGCTCTGAGACCTCTGCAGGGCTCCTTGCAGAAGAAGAAAGCACTCAGGTTGGCCCTGGTTCCTTTTTCCCATCCACCTGGCTCAGGCCCCCGTGGGCTCAGAATTTAGCCCCAAAGCATACTCCGCCTTCAGTGCTTCCAATAGAGAATTACAGCAGCAGGGTGAACTGGGGGGTGGGGATGGGGGGGGTGCTGGGATAAGCAGAGCAAGCCCGCCAAACTGCTGGGGCAGGTTCCTCCCTGAGAGAACACCACTCTGTGCCAATGGGGGTACTTAAAGACTACTTGAGAAACTAGTGACTCCATAAAGGAAGAGGTTAGAAGGGCACCAAGTGGAGAAGGCAGTTAGGGCCCAGAGGTATGGGAGGCAGTATCTAGTTAGCACCCAGCACTGTGGAAGGGCAGAGTACTTCCTGGTTGGGCAACTTTAACTGTTGGCTCCTGGCAGGACAGGTGTCTTTATATAGTCCAGAAAAAAGGCTGAGGCTCAGCTTGTACAGTGGTGGCTTCAAAAGGGATCCCAACCAGATCCTGAGGTCTGAAAGTAAACTGTTCGAGGGCCCTGAGACAAGACAAACTGCAGGTCAGGACCACAGACCCAAACTGCTAGTCACTCTTCTCTCACCCTCTTTCTCCTGCCCAGATAGCTCCTTTCCCTATCCCATAATGTCCCAGATAGAAAGTATCTCCAGAACATTAGGTGCTGCAGAATTCAGCCAGCCTTCAGTCTAGGTAAAAAGGTATGTGCATATACATAAGTCAAAGTCGTGTGACCAATATCCAAGGAACTCATCTGGTACTAAGTGGTTGTCATGAACAAGACAGGTAAATCTGGGATGGGAGGGACACAAGTCTATGGGGTAGAGGGACCTACAGATGAAGGGCAGGTCTGAGGGCAAGAAAAGGTAGGTGGAAATAGAGATGGAGTGTCGGGCAGGACTGCCTATGAATTAACCTATGACTTCTAGTAGCGTTCATGGCTGAAATCCAGACTATGAGAAGTGTACGAAAAAATCCCAGGGAGACACACTGGGATGTGCTACACGTCTGGGCTTCTGCACGGTGAAGCAACTCACTTGCCCTTCCCGGAGAATGTTCCTCAGTAGTGGCAGGTGTTCTGGAGTGAGATCTCGAAGTGATCTGATACCCCGGCGATGGCAGATGGCAATCAGGTAAAGGTCATCAAGCTGTGCAGAGACCACAGGACAAACAAGACAATGCTAGTTTTAGCAAGGAGGCTATCAGCCAAGGCACTGCTACCCTGAAGGCCAATCCAGGAGACTCTACAGCAGAACCAATGAGCACATACCATAGGTGTCTCTCTGCCCTGGATGACAAGGAATAGTTGAAAAACAGGATTTGTGTATATTCTTTGGAAACTAGGTGTAATGGTGCACATCTGTAATTCCAGGACAGAGTTCAAAGTCACTCTGGGCTAAACAGCAAGACGCTTTCTCAAAAAGTAGAAAAAATTGAGAAAGAAAAAGAAACTATAAAACAAAATTCTCCATCTGGGAATGCCTACATACACTACAGAGTTGACAGGAAGAGATGGGCAAGTTCACAAAGCCAAGCACAAAAGTCTTTGTCCTGAAGAATTTACAACTTCACCTATGTGCATGCTATTCTACTGTATGAAATGCTGTATACATGTATGGCAGCTTTTTGTTTCTTTAGGATTGAGGTCTTCTGCTTGCCTACCACAATCTCTACTACTAAGCTGCTTCCCCATGACACACAGTGATCAGTACACAAGAGGAAAGAGTCTAGCTACCTGGGTAACCAGAAAGTCCTCCGAGGGAAGGCAGGGATCTGGATTAGAGAGAACTATGAGAGTCAAGGATCAGAGAGGGTGACAGCTCAATGTATGTGGAGTCAAAAGTGCATGCAGGGGTGTGGGGGACACACAGAGGAAGCGTCCCGGGGCCTGTCAGCTATTTCTCTCTTTTCCTATCTCAGTGGTTCACAGAAGACCTTTCCTGCAGTCCTTCCTGTAAATGGAGCCTGGCTGAAAACCGGGAGGTCACAACAGAGCAAAGAACCAGTGTCAACAAGATCTTGTGCCAGAGAGCAAATGAGCTCTTTTTCCTGCCCAGAAACCCCTCCCACATCCTCCCTGCTCCCCAAACCTTGGCCTTGCTTGGTTATCACACGCATGTGCCAGGCTGAGGGGCCAAATCCAGACAGAATACAGCAGCCCCTATTCCTGAGGTCTGACCTGCTAGATTCCTCAAGGAAATAATTTGGGGACCATGAGTCACCCAGCCAAGTCCTCAAGAGCTCTAATGCAAGAACTGGGAATGAGAGCATCCCTATGGTCTCTGGTGTCCAAGTATGTCGTCATTCTCATGGTAGTCATTCTTCCCACCAGGGTTACAGGAACCTGGGCTGTGCCCACCAGGCCTTTATTTTATGACAAGACCCACCTGGATTCTCTTTTCCTGTCTTGTGCCCAGATAATGTGCTTACTCAGTCCAAGGGGAAACCAGGAAATAAGAGGGCTTAATTTTGAGCATATCTTTTGGCTATAGGGGTCGTCACTATCACAGGACACTCGGAATAATAAAAGTATTTGTTTTAACTGTAGTTGAACAAATCCCAAACACCACACTAAATACTATCTCCTGCTCCACTGGCTTGGAATGAGGCGTGGAGCCTGCTACTGTCAGCTCACAGGTTGGGTGAGAGAAGAAGGAACCGTTCTCTGATATTAGACATGATGAAAGGATTTCTGTAGGCAGCCAAAGATCCTCCTGGCACAGAAAACCGAGCTGAAAAACTAGACAAGGACAGGTGAGTCTTGAGACTGATACTCTATGAGGTGGCTTATTGGTCACTCTGGGGAGACTTCTTATAAAGCAGGAGGAAAAAAAAGAAAGTTTTCTGGGAATGGCAGGAATTGTTAGCTTTACTTTAACCCCTAAGGACTCAAAGGAAAGAGTCCTGGTCTGAGAACTTTGGGCCAAAGAGTTTAAGCTGAGTGAACTGAAAATGTACTGTGTTCATGCATAAATGTTTATATCCACAATATATAAGGATTGCTTCTGGAAGCGAAGATGAGGTTAATAGTGGTTTCTGAAAAGGGTTTTCTGAGGACTATGGAGTGAGGGAACCTGTTCTTTCTACGCAGCCTTTGTATTAGATCTATTTTAACTATGGGCACACAATAACAACAAAAAAATCAATCATGAAAGAACAAATAGGCAATCTCCTGATAGAAATGAGGAAGTTGGGTATGGTGGCACATATCTCAGGAGAGCTGGGAATTACAGGATTGAGATTAGCCTGGGCTACAGAGCAAGACCCTGTGTCAACAAAACAAAGCAAGAAGTAGGGGGGAGAGTGACCTGCAGAGTCTCTAGCAACATTAGACACTTGCGACATATTTGTGGAATGGATGAAAGGAAGAACAAATGAATACACTCAGGGCCACCAGTTTGGGGATAATAAATACTTCTAAGGCTAGAGAGGCAGCTCATGGCTAGAGCTCTGGCCTAATATGCTTGGCACCTTAATATTTGAGCCTCAGCAGAAAGAGACAGGAGAAGAAAGGGAAAACAATGTTTCCAGGAGGGGTGGTGAGCAAGACTTAAGAGTGCCAGGAAGGCTCCTCAAAGATGCAGTTTCTCCATGGCCTTGATCCTTCTTCCCTTGACCCTCACCCCAGTACAAGAATCAGAAGCTCGGATATGACACATCTTACTGCTGGTGATGCTGTCAGCTTCTAAAGGAGCAATGAAGTCACTGCTGTCACAAGTCAAGGAGCTGAGGTACTGAATAAAATAGGGCTCTCGGAGACCCCTAGGCTAGAATCTGCCTGCAGTCACAAGCATTTCCATCTTTAAGAGTCTCAGGAGGCAGTTCTTCCTGTCCACATCTACTTCCCAGAAGCAATTAGGCTTTAACCCAGAAATTCCAGGTGCAGGGCTGCCCGAGGGGACACAGGACTTTGCCTACAGCCATGGAGGCAAACATCACCCCATGATGCCTTCTGGCTAAGAGCAGAGTCAGAAGAGGCTTTAGGTAGACCCATGGAAGCAAACGTGGTTGCCTATGACAGCTATGCACTGTCAACTGGAGGAGCAAGGCCATTCCTTGCTGGATAACAGTAATTAGAGTGGTAAGGGATCAGGGCCCACAAAGGTAGGCCAGCAGGGTGGCACCAGGAGCTTAAGGGGCTGGAGTGCTCTAGCAACTGGTCTTTACCTGCTGCTGGTTCCACTTGAGGTCTGGGATGAGGACAAAACCATCAGAAGGATCTGGGTTCTCAAAAACAATCCGGTCAGCTTCAGCCTTCTTGTCAAGAATGTTATATACCCACTGGAAGGAGAGAAAGAGAGAGTTTATAAATCCATTTACACTGATTGGGACCTTCCAAGAAAAATGGTCCAGCTATAAAAGGTCACTTTTTATGTCGGGATGGACACTCACTGGCTTTGGAAGACTCTCCACTTCCACCATAGCTGACTCCTGGTTGTCACTGTCATCATACAGACTTTTGAGCTCACACAGGGATGGGCCCTTTAGGTTTCTCATGCTCAACATAGACATATACACACCCTGCTTTAATTGTTAATTAAGGTAGCCAAAGGGGGGCTTTTGATTGACGGACTTCAGGACTTTGATATCTGGACCTTTGGTGGTCAGCCTTAGGAGAAGGAAGTGTCCAAATAAAAGAATAGATCTTGGTGGCTAGCTTTAGGGATGTAATCTATGGTTTACAAGGGAGAGAGGGTAAGGTTGGCCAATGCCAAGTTTACTATGCCCGGACCTGCTAGAGCCCTTCAACTTGGAGATGCTTTCTTCACAAAGTACCTGTGGCTGAGTCACACACAAGCTATTGGGCTAAGGTTCTTCCAGAAGCATTTCCCCTGCCACCAGAGACATCTTCAGGCATGTGCTAGTACAGGAAAAAGCCAGCAAAGCTGACTGAAGCCTCCCAGAAACAGAGGAAAGAGACTGACCCCCTTCTACCATGGAGAGTCCTGGAGCACCTCATACCTGACCTCCGGGACTATCCCTTGCGAGGCACACAGTCCCACTGGAGAGTCACAGAGCGTGAATGAGCTCTGGAGCATGACAACACCTCCTCAGCTCCTCCCTGACTTGCTCCCACCATGTGCAAGCAACTGAATCCTCTTTCCCAAAACAGTCTCCCAAGATCTGTGCATGAGGCTGATGGGAAAGATTTTAACCAGGACATGCACATACTAGGGCTGTCCCAGAGCCTGCTTGATGGAGGCACCCAGGGAACAGCAGCAGCGCATTGACAATAATGGGACAGCTTAATGGAGGCTGAGCGGTCACAGGCATGTGTAAGACCAGCATGAGCTGCACCACACTTGTGTCACTCTGTGGGATGGTTTGCAGGTGTGAGGAAGGTCAGGCAAGCCCATCTAATTCCAAGCCTAGGAGCTTGGGCATAGCACATCCTGCCTCCTGGGAAGAGCCAGGCCAGGGGTCAGGAACCTGCATGCACAGGAAGTCTCATGGCCAGCAGCCCAGAGAAGACAGGCTGGGAAAGAAGGGAGCGATATTCACACAAAATTCACACACATTACACAGGGTCAGGGAGTGGGAGGGCTGCCCTCGAAAGCCAGTGCTGATGGGCAGTGCTTTCTAGAATCCATGGAGCTACAGTGTGATACTGGCAACAACCTGTAGGTCCTCTTTCCTCCCCTGACCTCCCAAGGGATGTCTGGCCCCTTTCCACTCTCCCTCCATCCACATCGCTCTCCCCACATCCCCTGCCCCCCCCCTCTGGCTGTGCTCTCTCTCCTGTCTATGCCGTCCAGGTCTGCACGGTATACTGCTTCCCCATTCCTCTATGCTGTGTATGCTAATGCAGCTCCACTTGGAATCCTTTTCTGTGCTGGCAACAGCAGTGGGCACATGATAAATGGATGCTCCCAGTTCTCACACACCTAACATGGAGGAGCTGTGAGTCACAATTTCCAGACAAGGAAACCTCTGCTCAGGGACTAAGGAAAATGCCCCACTGCTCCTGGCCAGAAGGATGAGAATCCA
The DNA here is from genome assembly GCA_028551405.1 of Uromys caudimaculatus. NCBI lineage: Eukaryota > Metazoa > Chordata > Mammalia > Rodentia > Muridae > Uromys > Uromys caudimaculatus. The sequence continues at coordinate 80,684,613 of CM052706.1, read as the reverse complement.
AACACTAGCGGATGCAGAGGCTGGATGCGACAGCTTGCAGATGGGCATTCTTAGCCAGATGATCTGAAGGCTTCAGGTCCAGACACACCACTGCCATTTTGTGTCTTTTACTGGATGTTTTACTAGGAAGTTATAAGTACTTCAAATTTCATGAACCAGACAGAGTAACTTGCTAAGAAACCAGATGCTGGAACCAGATAGCATGGTTTTCTTTTCTTCAAAAGACCTGTTGTGAAGATTTGAGGCAATGTATGTAAAATGCCTACAACAGTTCCTGGCACCTAGGATGTGTGCAATAAACCCCAAACTGAGCATGCTGTCTTCCACATAAGCTCCCCTCCCGTATCGGTCAATATCCTGCCCTCATTAATGGAGGTTTCATTGTCCACTCTTCACTCTGGTAGGACCCTGGGTCACCACAGTCCTTCCTCTCTGTATCACCATTATGAGCCCTGTAACCCAGCTGGCGCCTCCTCCTGAGTGGCACCTTGTCCATCTCTGCTTTGGATCCATGCTGGTTTCTGGTCCTGCTCCATTTGCTTGTTAAATCTGATCACACTATCCACATCCTTAGAAACATCACAGACGTTTAGAGTTGGAAAAATGGCTCGGGAGATAAAACACCACATAAGCAAAGGGCCAGCCAGAGTTCAGATCCCTAGAATCTGCATGAAAAAGGAGCGGGTACTAATCTATCTCAGAGCTCAGGAAACAGCGGCCGGGAATCCCCAGGACAAGCTGGCTAGCTACCCTAGCTGAATCTACAGGCTCTCAGTTCAGTAAATAAAGTGAGAATGATGGAGGTAGACATCCAACATCAACCTCTGGTCTCCACAAGTACATGAGGCACGTGCACCTACATAGATTCAAGCATGTGTGTACAGATGTGCGCACACACCACACACCTATACACATGGCACACACACAAAAATAATAAACAGCATAGGTTTATTAAATGTCCATGTGGGGCTGTCAAGACAGCTTATAGATAAGGGCACTTACTGCCAAGGGTGGTGACTTGGGTCTGATCCCCAAAGCACACAAGTAATCCTCTGACCTCCACCTGTACACTATGGTACATGCATGTGTGCACATACATATACATAATAAAATAAAAATAAAAAATTAAATGTTAAAAATTTCATTAAGATAAGAATAAGCCCCAGTTTTAGTTCTTGAAGGGCCAGACAGATACAAAACAGTCTTCTGCTGCTATTTTTAAGAATATCCTCCAGTGCCTGTGAATTTCCAGTCTCCCGAACACGGTCCACCTCCCCAGGCCACTCAGGGCTATCCCCACTGAGCCCTGTGTTACTGGTGCCTATTCACATCAATACAGAACCTCTGGACCTGTTCTTCCCTCTGCCTTGTCTACCTTGTCAATTTCTATATATCCCCTATACTCAGGAGAAGGATTCCATCTCCGTGACCCCAAGTCTCACGGCATCAGCACCATGCTCACACAGTCCACCAGTGGGCTTGTGTCATTATCACAACTGTCTATCTGCATGTCCCTCTTTCCTGACAGTCTGTGGGCATTAGCAAGAGCTTGTCAGCTGGAGCCTCCTTAAAGCCCCCCCGCAGCAGATACTCAATAATACAGAGACGGCTGCCAGTTACACTGGAAGCTTGTGTCAATCAGATCTGAAAGAAAGGAGTTCTGTTGAATTGCTTACAAGTAGAACTGGGTAATGGTGTACAGTAAGGTAGCTATATGACTCATGTCAACTAGACGAGGGCCTCTCCTCTCGAATCCCAGATATGTAAAAACAGCCCCATAGAACATATGTTCTAGAAGGTCTTCTAGGATCCTATACAGAAGTTATCTAGGAATATAGAGACACTTCCTTTCCACTCAGACGACAGAACAAATGCCAGGATGTTTTTAAAAGAAAGGGGCTGGGGATGTACAGATTCTGGCAGAATGCTTGCCTAGTATGAATGAGGACCCATGTTTAATCGCCAATACCACATACACTGTGGTAATATACATCTGTGACCTTAGCATTTGGGGAAAGGGGCAGGAGGGGCAGAAAGATCTGAAGTTCAAGGTCATCTTCTGCTACATTGTGAGTGTGAGGCCAACCTGAGCTACATGGGACTTTGTGTGGTTGTGAGTTTTAAGTGTCAATTTGACACAACAAAAAAATCACCTAGGAAGAGAGAGTGTCAATGAGGGCTTGCCTAGAGCAGGTTGTGGGCATGCCTGTCTGGCTGTTGTTTCTCAGCCTCTTTGGAGGTTCAATGACCCTTTCATAGGGGTCGAATATCAGCTATTTGCATTACAATTCACAACAATAGCAAAATTACAGTTATGAAGTAGCAGCCAAGTAACGTTATGGTTGGGGGTCACCACAAGATGAGGAACACTAAAGGATCACAGCATCAGGCAGGGTGAGAACCACTGCTGAAGGGAATTGTCTTAAGTAATTTCATCGATGTGGGAAGACTCAGCCCGAATGTGGGCGGCGCCATTCCCTGGTTTGGGGCCCTGGGCGGAGTAAAAGCCGAGAGAGCTAGCCAACCAGTAAGCATGCATGCACTCGTTTTTTCTGCTCTTACCTGTGGATGTGATGGGCCTGGTTGTCTCTGCTCCTGACACTGTGACTTCCCCACAGTGATGAGCTGTGGGGAACTGTGAATCTGGAATTGTGAGCTAAAATAACCCCACCCCAGGTTGCTTTATATCAGGATATTTTAATCACAGCGACTGAAATGAAACTAGGACACCTTGCCTCGATTTTTACAAAAGAGAGGAGAAAATAAAAGACCTTGAGCTAAAGGAATCTGTGAGCAAATGCTGCTGAGAGGTGGCACCGGCTGGACTGCCCAGTCTTATACAGGAAAGACGGCTGTTAGCACATGGCCTCCCAAGCAGAACAACGCTCCTCAGGCTCGGACAGTCTCCCGCCTCCTCACTTTTCTCTGTTACAACTAATAGAACAGCAGACACTTCTGAACTCAAGAGGAATGGCTGTGAGTGTCCCACATAAGAATATTCTCTACCATGTACCTTTATAACGAGTATAAAAAGGGCCCAAAGAGAATGCCAGTGAGGGATTAGTAGGATAGTGTGAGGAGCCACTGAAGCCCATGAGTGGGCAAGGAAGTGACTCATCAATATGCATCAATCATATTTAACTGTGAGTAGCCACATGGGGCTAATTCCAGGCAGAGCCTCTGCTTGGCACTGGGCCTAAACCCAAAGAACTGCCAGGATATCTGAGCTAAGCATCCTGTATCTGGCTAAGCCAGAGCACTCTGTCACCTTTGTATATACAGGTCTATACTAAACACACACTGGGGATGACAGAGTACAGCCTGCTGAGGGAAGAACACATGAGTGACAGGAAGTGTTTGCTCTAAGACTTGCCTCCTGCAGGCTGGATTGCTACAGGAAAGACTAGGGGGATAAGAGGCTGGATCAAGGTCATCTAACCCAACAGAAGGCTTTTACCCACTCACAGATCTTTAGTGAGGACACAGTGAGAGGCTGTACAGGGATACTACGGAGAAGATAAAAATTTCTCCAGTGAGTGGACTTCTCAGAGAACATCAATAGCAAGCACCAGTACCTCATAAAGGGCGAAAGATAACAAAGCCTGCCCTGACTTTCCTGAATAAAATGGCAACCAGCCCACACCAGGCAGCTCTACCCCACAGAGTCTGTGTACACTCCTCTTTGCAGTCTCACAGTCATGCAGACTGCCCAGGCCCTCAGGTATCTGTGTACTATTTTTGGGATGACCCCAACAGGTGCTTGCAAGAAGTCAAACCAGCTTCAGGATCAACAGTTTATAAGACTTGGCAGTTAGTCACCTGGATGCTGAGGCCCTGGGACTCCAAGTAGGGTAAGGTGATGGTCCTGTAGTCATCTCCAGTCTCTCGGATCAGGTGGAGGTCCTGACGCATGTACTTTTGCAGGTGTTTCTCTGTGGCAGGGTACACCACGGTTGTTTTTATATCTACAATGACACAGCACAGTCTGACTAGAAAGTAAGACCATAAAATTCATGAGGTAAGCCACATTCCTGGCAAGAAAAGGCTTTTACTCTTGGCTCTCTGGCCCCTCGTGAAATTAACTTTAGCCACCCGACCTCGATGTTCCAGGCACAGTGAGTGACCACAGGTTTCTCACTTCTTATAAACAAATGTCTAGGTATTTGGCTTTCTGGATGCAACGAAGGAAGTGTAGCTTGAATCCTAGTGGCTCCCTTAAGTAGCTTAGTGGCTCAGTGTGTACTCTGGAGCCAGGCTGTCTGGGCTTAAGGCCTGCCTGTGCCTGCTTCTCACTCACTCCGAGTAGGACTGTGGCCCCCAGTTGGTCCACTTACTTAACTTTTGTGTTACCATCTACCAAATGAAGTCAGCAACAATTCTTGTATCACATACTGGAAGATGAAGTGAGTCTATTAGTTACCTGAGAAGCTCTTAGAACAATGTCTGCTGCTTATAAACACTTCAGAAGTGCTGGACGGCGTTCTTGTGGGATGGCTCAGGGGTAAAGGCACATGATAACTTGAATTTAAACCTACATGGTAGATGGAGAAAACCAACTCTTGCAAGCTGGTCTCTGACCTCTACACACACTGTGGTAACACAATTAAGTAAGTAAACAACGTGTTAGATGTTGAATCCAGGTTTCTCAGGTGGCACCATCAATTACTCTGGCTTGGATGACTCTATGGTGCAGTGTACTATATCATGTCTAATTCTGAAATAGCCTAGCCTCAGCTTGGATATTAAGTGTCTCCTTCCTCTGTAACAATCAAATATCTGTAGAGATTTCCAAACCACCCTTTGGAATTTTAAAGTGTTTAAGCTTGTAAAATATTTTATATTGCAGTGTTATTAAACTGTGACCTTTGAGGACAAACAAGAAAGGAAAGGGTGTAACTTAACAGTGTGTGTGTGTGTGTGTGTGTGTGTGTGTGTGTGTGTGTGTGTGTGTGTGTGTGTGTTTGACGAGGAGTCAATTGTGCTAGATAGTTTTCTAGCCTCAACTGAGAAAATGCCTCCATAAGATTCAGCTATAGAGCATTTTCTTAATTAGTGATTGATGTGGGGGGATCAAAGTGATGCCACCCCTTAGCTGGTGGTCCTGGGTGCTCTAAGAAAGCAGGCCGAGCAAACCACAAGGCACAAGCCAGTAAGCAGCACTCCTTCACTGCCTTTGCATCAGCTCCTGCCTTCAAGTTCCTGCCTGATTTGAGTTCCTGTCCTGACTTCCTTCGATGATGAGCAATGCTGTGGAAGCATAAGACAAATAAACCTCCCCCCCCCCCCAGCTTGTTTTTGGTGAGGGTGTTTCAACAAAGCAATAGCAACCCTAACTAGGGCACAGTGTTTGTCTATTTGTGTGTCTGTCTGTTTAATTGATACAGTTTCACCTTGTAGCCTGGAGCTGGCCTATACACTATACAGATCAGGCTGCAGTTGAACTTGTGGAGATCCTGCCTTTGTCTCCCAAGTGCAGGAATTATAGCCAAGAATATCAGTTTTAATCATCAAGAAATCCTGAACCCTGTGTGAGAGCACACACTTTTAATCCAAGCACTTGGGAGGCAGAGACAGGTGGATTTCTTGTGAGCTTGAGGCCAGCTGGTGTACAGAGTGAGTTTCAGGGCAAGCCAGGACTATTACACAGAGAAATGGTGTCTGGAGTGGTCGGGGAGAAATCCTATAATTTTCCTGAGCAGACTACATCCGAATGCTCCGGTCTAGCACCACATGGCTATGGTTAGGTCCTTTCCATTATTGTCAATAACGTGTGGCACAGCTGGTGCCTGAACAAAGATTACTGGGGGAGGGAAGGACAGTGACCTGGTGTTTCAAAATCAGCTGGATGTTTCTAAAGAGCCCCACATGCCCCCTCTTGTGGGACTCAGGTACGCTCTTCCAGGGAATAGCATTCCCTCCTTACATCAGCACCCAGCTGCGAACCAGCAGCCTGCACTTTCAGACTGAGTCTGAGGATGCAGATGGTTCTACTGTACTTCTGTGAATGAGAAGGAGAGTGGGGGTAATTCAGAGCTCATCCAGTGTGATGCTGAAAACACAGCAGAGGCAAGACTGGAACGAAGGCCACTTTGGCTTGAAGTTGGGTGGTCCTTCAAGATGGTAGCCCAGTTCTTCTAAAGCCCAGTTGACATATGCAGGTGACACACCAAGCACATGACTTCCAGTGGGCACAAAGCATACTATTCCATCACCTCTGAGACAGGGTGGCATGGTGGAGAGACCAGAATTTGGGATCAGAGTAGCCAAATAGTTCACCTTTTCTGCTAGGTGACCCTGAGCATACGGCCTCTTAGAGGCTCAGAGTCTTCAACTGTTAAAAAGCATGAACACAAAAGCTGCCTCTCAGCTGCTGCTGGCATTACAGAAAGCATGTCGTCTGGATCGCCAGAGGAGTTACTCTAATTTTCTGGACCTGACCCTGGAAATAAGGCACAAGATCCTCAACCTTCTGGAAAGATACTCTTGCTTTTCACTCTTCATGACTCTCTGATAACCTTTGGTCAGACACCAAGCACATAAATTTCAATAGCCAAGAGAATTGCCTAAAAGAGACTGAAGGGCACCCTGGACCTTTCAGGGGCCTTGAGGAAAATGCCATGACACCTGTAGTGCAAGGTTGAGGATGAGAATAGAAGTTTGGGCCAAGTAGCCTGGGTATAACTCCTAAGTCTGCATCCACTGGCTGTGTGATCAAGGGCAAGTGGCCAACCCTTTCTGTTGCTTAATTTCCCTCACCTACATAACTGAAGGTGAATAACTTCAGATAACTGAAGGTGCACTATCCTGGCAGTGTTGGTATGAGAACTAAAGCGGCCAGTGGGTGGAAGACATTCAGGAACTTTCTCACACACAGAAGCAGGGCACTGATGGCAGTGTCTGTCTCTCCTTGTTTCTGTGGTGCTGTCAGCTGCCTAACTGGAGAGAGATGGGCCTTGGCAAGAGAACTCTCTCAGAGTTGGGGAGAGATCCTGGAACAAAGACAAGGTTGACACTGGAAAACAGCCTGATTCAGCTGGCAGGGGACACACAGCCCTGGGCAGATAGCCTGGGGCTCCTGGTGGTTCCAGAGAGCGAGCCCTAGTCTGCCCAGGCTTGTTAAGGATCTAGCCCAGCCACCCAGGGTGCAGGGAGACAGGAATCTCACCAAGCCAGCCCTCACCTGTCCTCCACCCACCTCAGCATGGAGAAACTCCAGAGGCTTTACCCTTCCTTCCCCAGAAGCTGCTGGAACCCCACAGGTGGAATCCCGCATGCTAGTGTGAGGCTGTGGCCCAGTTAGTTCTTTCACCCTATTTCCTGCTGCCTCTGCTGCACCCACTATTGGGCCACCTACCCCTGCGCTGACAAGTGCCTCTCTCTAGGCACACTGTAGCAGTTCCCAGTGCCAGCCAGATCCCCACAGCAGGGATCCTTGAAGCTTCCTTGCCTCCCTTGGGTTTCAGGCAGCTTAGCAGCTTGGTCAGGTTCTATGATCCTCTTTGTCTATTCTCCCCCTACCACTGACTTACCACACAGTTTTCCTGTCCACCTTCCCATGAGAACAAAAAGTTCAAGAACACATTTGACTTATTTATTTATACTATTCATCCCTGGCACTTCACATGGTAGGCACTCAGTAATTACTGCACAAATGAATGCATGAATTTGGCTTTTTTTTTTTTTTTACTTTAAACCTTGAAAGAACATTTGTGTCCCAAATGGAATAAGTTCTCTTTGATTACAAAAAAAAAAAAAAAATCAATGTTTCTTTCGAAATGCTGCTTTCAACTGGCAGCCTCCAACCCACCTCCAGAGTCTCACCTGCCGCTGAACTTCAGGAATGTGGTCAAGAGCTGATGACCAATAACCACACAAACATCTGTTAAAAATATGCTGGGGAACAGGAGACGCCCGTGCCAGCTCCGTTTCTCTCACGGGTCCCTGGACAGCTACATGGGACTGACACCCTTTCCTCAACCTCACTGCTGTTGCAGGCTCCAAATCAATCACAAGGAAACCCCGGTACACCAAGCCTCTGAAGCATTCCCAACGTGATGGCTTTACTTTGCCAAAGAGATTGGCTTTATATCCTGGTGCACGCCTGCAGTTCATCATTTGGGAAGCTCAGCCCAGGGTTCTGAGGCCAGGGTAAGTAAATAGGGAGACCCTGTCTCAATAAGCAAAGCAAACCCCAAATATTAAAGCCAGACAGGAGAAAGAAAGGCTGAGGAACTGCTCCGGAAGAGAGTAAATGGATGTAACTGAGGGGCTGCAGTGGATCCTGTGTGGGACAAGAGTCCTGCTTTCCACGGGACACGGAAATAGGCACAATCAATAATGGACGGCTGCAATTCAGGCTTCAGTGAGACCTGACACTTCTGGCCTCTGCAGGCACCTGCACCCACATTTGTATTCTCTCTCTCAAAATATTTCTTAAAAATAATAAAAAATAAAATTCTAAAATGTGAGATTTTCTAAAATTAAGTTTGTCCATTTCCACACTTGTATCCACAGCAGCACTGTATCTAAATGGAGGAAGTAAAGCAAAAGGAGACGGAAGTCTTCGACTGCCTTCACCACTTTCCTGTAGGATGCTTTTTATTGTCCTTTCACTGTTTTCAAAGTAAGAGCTTAACAAAACAGAAAAAGTGTCACTATCCTTCAGAACCTTGGCTTGAGTTACTAACAAACACACTAGACTCCATGTTAAGCCAGTAAGGGTAATAACTCATTTGCTTCTCACAAGCCAAGTGACTGGGTATTGCGATGATCCCATTTTACACAGGGAACAGATACAAACCACTGAGCAGTCCTGGGGCTCCTGCCACCATAGTGGCAAAACATCTTGGATGGCTCTCTGGCAAATGCCACCAAGCAAGTTGGCTTGAGGGAGCACCTGCTCTGCTCAGCAGGATCAATACCCTGCAGCAAACTCTTTCTCCCAAACCTTCCTGTTTGTGTAGCTGGAGAAGCAACAAGAAAATCCCCAACCACACCCTCCTGCTGGCCTCCGTTAAAAGACCACACCAGGAGAACCTTAAATGCTCCCACACCCACCCCTTGAATGTTCACAGTATAATAAACAATTCCAATGGTACTCCTCACAAAGATTCCACTCTGAAACAATTTCTTAAATTTTGTCTATTTTGAACTCAAGCTGAATTTACAGACGCTGAATGGAGTCAGGTGGTACTTGCTTTGCCATTTCTCACTCCTCTCTGGCCCCACCCCGGGTCTCTAGCCCCACAGAGGCACCTCTGGAACCCCACTGGCCCCACCCCGGTCTCTAGCCCCACAGAGGCACCTCTGGAACCCCACTGGCCACTTTTTTGGCTTTTCTCATTCGTACTTGACTTTTGAGGTCTGCTGTCACTGCACTGGCCACTCTTTCTGGAAGATAAAATTTATCTCTGACTGGTCCTCTACTAAATCATGCCTGACAACACGCTTCCCAGAGGTCCCTTCCCTTAGCAACATCTCGGTTTTTGATAAACTGATATACAATGCTACCAGTGTTTTTCCTTGTTAGCACAGTTTCTAATGTTCAAAATTAGTAATTACTGTTTTACATCATTAATTTTCTGTTAAGATCATCTCATCAAGAGTTTGCTCAAGAGTCAATGGTCAATAAACACACAAACATCTATTGAAAATATGCCTGGGAGGCCTGGAGAATCGGTGTTAGTTGCTCTGGCATTTTATTGTATCTTTAAGAATAGACACCTGCTATGCTTAGAAGATACGAATTTACCTCTAGTCATGTTAAGTAAGACATATTAATATAAAGACTATTAAAGAACCTGTGTTAGCTCTAGACCTATAACATCAATCTCTCTGCAATCACAGCGTTCCAGGCCAAGGTCATTCTGCAGGATCTTTAACATAGATGTGATTTATTCTGAAAACTGCTACTACGTAAACTTGGTAAGCCAGGGGGTGGGGTAAGTGGCTGATATTGGGATGTAAATTATTAAATAAATTAATAAAAAGTAACATAAGGAAACAAAAAAAAAGAAAGAAAGAAAATATGCCTGGGAACAGGAGACGCATATGCATCTCCCACAGGCCACTCAATCTGTGAAAACTATACCCCACCTGAACCCCCTGCTAACGTAGTCCTTAACTCAACTACAAGGAAACCCCAGCACACTGACATGCACAAAACCCACTTTCCTGTTTACATAAATCTTCAGACATATTGAAACTCATCAGCACATGAGCAATGAATATGTCTTCCTGGAGCCTCTGCCTTCCCCCTTCACTGCAACTGGGCAACTGGAAAAGTGGTCTTCTGCTTTGTGATTATTTCCTTTCTTGCTGAAGCAGTCAGTGGTCTTTAAACTTCAAGTTGCCATTACTTTTGAAATTACTTCTTAGAATATTCATTAGAAAAAGCATGCAAATATTTTCAATTCTCTACAATAACTTACCATATAAATCAGTAAGCAGAGTTGAAAAGCACATATAAAGGAATACTATTTAGCCATTAAAAAGATAAAAGTGTGGGGGGAGCTGGAGACAGCTCAGCAACTAAGAGCGCATTCTGTTCTTGCAGAGTTGGGTTCTCAGCACCCATATCAGTCAACTCACACCTGTGTGTAACTCCACAGGATTTGATGCCTTCATCTCAACTCACCAGCAAATGTTCATATGCACAAACATGCACACATACATATATTCACATAATTTAAAAATAAAAATAAGTGTGTGTAGCATGGCTCTGTGAATAAGGATACCCAATGACCTCCCCTCTGGAGCTCCATTCCTGGGACCCACATGTAGAAGGAGAAAACCAACCAAAAGTTGTCTCTGACTTCCATGATGCCTTCTGGCAGTCCACAGCTACACAGAGACAAATATGTGCATAAAACATTTAAATGCAATAAAAATTAAAAAAAACCAAAACAAATCTTAAGGACTGGATGTGGTGTTACACAACTTTAATCCTAGCACTGGGGAGGCAAAGGCAGGCAGATCCCTGAGTTTGTGGCCACACTGGTCTCCATAGGAATTTCCAGGCCAGCCAAAGTTACATAGTAATACCTTGAAGGGGCTGGGGGGTAAAAAAGGCCCATATGTGGCTCTGGAGTTGTGTGCTTATCCAACATGCAAAAGGCTGTGGATTCAATCCCCATCAGTACACACACACACACACACACACACACACACACACACACACACACACAGTAGCGCATGCCTGTACTCTCAGGTCCTCCAGAGGCTAAGGTCGGAGGATCGTCATGAGGTCTAGACCAGTCTGACTGTCACAGCAAGATCCTGTTTCAATAAAACAAGAACCAATACAAAGATGAAAACATGTCTTTTACAGCAGCAATACTGACAAGACTGGAGAACATCTCTGTTGCCAACTCCCTAGCCATGGTCGCTTTTTACTTTCCTTGGTCTCTGCAGTTACTCCAGGTCATGTACCCATATCTGAAGATCTGAAAATAGAAGCCTTGGGAATCTAGGTTTTTCTTAAAAGTCATTAAAGTGGAAGGATACAGGACTATCCTCTGAGCCAAATTGCTATCATCTTGAGGAGTTTGGCTGGGCCTACTCGCCAAAGGTCATCATAGCTGGGCTTTGCTGACTCTTGAGTTCTGTCCTGGAAGGAGGGCATAGGGAGTCATGGGACCCTTACCTAAGTGTCCAGCCACTATTCCAACCAGTATATGTGTGCAATTCTGTCCTAATTATGTATGGCCTTGGAGTATTTGGTAAAACTACAAGATATAGATGGAAAGGAAATGGGGAAGGGTCTACATAGCCAAGGGGTGTAATCATCCATATTGAGTGTAGCCCTTCCGGTGTGACTAAAGTCACCTGCATTCCTGACTGTAATCCCTTACTGTCTGCTCTGTAAGAAAGCACAATAAACTCATTGGTTCCCCAGAGTTCACTCTGGTGGAACTGCACCTTGGCTTGTTGTATGAGGAGAGGGTAAACACTTTATATCTCTCCAAGGGAAGGGAGGAGGAGAAAGAATAAGAGTGAATATGGTCAACACACATGTGCTGGATAGTTTTATGTCAACTTGATACAACCTAGAGTTATCTGTAAAGAGGAAACCTCAATTAAGAAAAGGTCTCCATAAGATCTAGCTATGGGATATTTTCTTAATTAGTGATTGATGAGGGAGGGCCCAGGTGGTGGTGGTCCTGGGTTGTATAAGAAAGCAGGCTGAGAAAGCCATGGGAGGGAGTAAGCCAGTAAACAGCATCTCTTCATGGCCTCCGCATCAGCTCCTGGTTCCTGCCCAGTTTGGTTTCCTGTCCTGACTTCCTTCGATGATGAACAGTGCTGTGGAAATGAAAGCTGAAGAAATCCTTTTCTTTCCAACCCGTTTTTGGTCATGGAGTTTTTATCACAGTAACAGAAACCCTATCTAAGACAATACATTCCCTCCTGGCAGTAGGCAAAGAGATCCCTTGTTGGTGGTGTTGTTCTTACATCAGTCAGGGGCAGAGCAGATGGCAGTCCTTTGTTCATCCCAGCTTATTGCCTGGCTTGGCAGCCAAAGCTATCTTGTGTCTAGGACTCATAAAAATCAAATCAAATCAAATCAAATCAAATCCAGGTAGGGCAGCACGGGAGGAGGAATACAGAGACCTGTGAACCACCATGCTACCCGAAGACCTGCCCTCCAGCACACAGCACAGGCAGGCCACAAGGCACCTACTTGCCTCCACATCAGCAGAGACAGAGGATGCCACTCAGGATACAGCCTGGTGGCCACCCTGCAGCAGGAACTACCACAATGTGTGAGTATGTGGTGTACAGACGGGAGAGAAAGAGAAGTGGACCAACTTGAGCATTATGAAGAGAGAAGGAACTGGAGACTAGAGGGTGGAGAGGAGTAGCTATTGTGAATGGCCAGCCCCGCCACCTGGGGCCATGCTGGGTCTGTGGTTGGGCAGCCTCCAGGGACCAAGTAGATGTCCAGGGTCTGTGCAGAACTGGCTGGCTCAATGGCGGCAGCACTCAGGAGAGCAGGCCCTGCACCTTGACCAGACAGCACAAGTGGAGCTGGCTGTGGTGAAAGGGATGTGAATGAGTCAGCCCAGAGGGCGTGAGTATGGGAGAGCTGACCCCATCACTTGTCTCCTGTGGTGGCATGGGCATAGAAGTGATGCCCCCATCTCTCACCACTTCTGGCAGTCAGGAAAGCTGCCCACAGAGTCATGAGCTGGGGAGAGCTAGCCCTGCCCTTTACCAGATGCAGTACTTGGGAGAGCTGGCCCTGTACCTCACCTGGGCAGCACAGTAGGGCTGGCCCTGGTCAAGGGGTGTGCAGGTAAGCTAGCCCCAAGGGTGGGAGTGAGCTGGCCCCACCACCTACAGCAGTCTGGAAAGCTGGCCCCAGGGTCATAAGAACAAGTAAGCTGGCCCCACCACTTGTCTGCCGTGAGGTGGCTGGGGTGCAGAGGTGATGCCCTCCCCCCTTGCTCTCTCACTACCTGCAGCAGTCAGGAGAGCTGACATTGGAGACATGAGAGATGGAGAGCTAGCCCTGTAGCACTCAGGAGAGTGGGCCCTGCACCTTGCCTGCACAACACGTTGTAGATGGCCCTGATAGAGAAGACACAGGTTAGCCAGCCCCAAGGATTCGAGAGTGGAAGGGCTGACCCAGGCCTTCCAAGGCTGTGCACTTGGGGAAGTGGGCCCTCTGCCTTGACTAGGCACAGTGGAGCTGGCTCTGAAGGTATGGGTGCAGGTGAGCTAGCCCTGAGGGCATGAGTGTAGGAGAGCTGACCTTGACTCCTACTGATGGTGGCATTGGGTGGCCTAACCAGAGCAGTGTTGGAGAGCTCGCCCTGGTGGTACGGAAAAGGAAAACCAGAAAGGCTGACTAGCTCAGCTATCACACAGGCCCAGATCCAAGGCTCTGAGATGGCCCACTCCCAAATCTAAATCATCTGCAATCGGTTGGGACATGTAAAAGGGACAGTCTTGCTGATCCAAAGCTGTGGGATACGGAAAACAACAGGATAACCGGGAGGGGTCCCGATGAGGATCCAATATTGATGGGGTCACAAATGCTAGAGATCTTGAACCAGACTCACTGCAATGAACATTTTGCAAGTGAAGATGTACAGACAGAGGGATGTAGTGTGGGACACACTGTGACACACTACAGCTTCCACGGTGAGGTGTTTTCTATGCTTTGGTTTTGGTTTTGGTTTGTTTGTGTGTATTTTTATTTGAGGGGGTTGTTAAGGGTGAAGGGCAGATATGAAGGGATGGCAAGAGGAGCAGGACTGGGGTGCATGATGTGAAACTCACAAAGAACAAACAGTTAACAACAACAAAAAAGAACACATTATATACACGTGTGAGAATGTCCTAAAGAAGCCCACTATTTTGTCTAATTAGCATAAGTTAATACAACTATTTTTGTTGTTGTTTTTGGAAACAGTATCTCACTGTATAGCTCTAGATGGTCTGGAACCCACTTTGTAGACCAGACTAACCTTGAACTCAGAGATCCACCTGCCTCTGGTTAGCATTAAAGACATGTACTAGCATGCCAGGAACAAAACAGATTTTAGCACCAAAATTTACATCACATATATGCTGTATCTATCATTAAAATATTCCTGTTTTGAAAAATACATGGAACCAGAGGCATATATAACATTAAAATAAGAATAAATGATGATGATGATGAAGAAGAAGAAGAAGAAGAAGAAGAAGAAGAAGAAGAAGAAGAAGAAGAAGAAGAAGAAGAAGAAGAAGAAGGACTCTTGCTATGCAGCCCTGGCGACAAAGGCCAGGCTGGCCTCTTTCGTCCAAGTACTGGGATTATAGGCTAGTGGTACCACATCTGGTAGCTATTCTTGTTATTGTTCTGCTATATTGGAGAATAAACCCAGACTCTTATGCATGCCAGACAAGAATTCTATCACTGAGTTATACCTCTAACCCAACTCAATGTTTTTAAAGCTGATTTCTATTAGTCAATGGAAGAAGACATTGAACAGCTTCCCAAATAAAAGGATTAAAACGCCTCCTGTTACTATTGTTAAAAGTACAGAACCGTCAAATTTGTAAGCTGGGAAATCTTAGCTTATGTTTCTTCTCCTGTACATAAAGCTAGGTATCTTCAAACAAGGAACATTAATCAGCCAAAAACCTCACAGCCACCTGACTTGCGAGGCCTGGGGTAGAGCCAGGGAATCTGTACATCTAACAAGTTCCCAGGTGGCCTGATCCTGCTGGCCCAGGGACCACACAGGAGAAGTGGGCAAAAGCTCAAACTCGGGTTGCTTCCTTCCACAGTGGTGGTGCAAGGAGATAAGTCTGCAACTTGGAGTGTCTCAAAAGTGTTTTTATTCTATTGTCACACTTCAAAATTTGGCTAAAGAATTCTAGGATGGAGGGATATAGACATGGCTCAGAGGGCGAGGGTGCTCGCTGCCAAATCTGATGACCTGAGTTTGATTCCCAGACTCCACATGATGGAAGAAGAGACTGGACTGTGACTTCTACATGTATACTGTGGCATACCAGAACCCTTCCTACACACAAAATAAATAAAAAGTAATGATAATAATGAAGTAAATTTGGGGGAGCTGGAAAGAGAGCTCAGTGGTTAAGAGCATATACTGTTCTAGTAGGGGACCAGAGTTAGGTTCCCTGCATCCATGTTGGGCAGCTTACAACAACCTGTAACTCTAGTTTCAAGGGATCTGATGCCTCTGACCTCTGCCAGCACCTGCATACACGTGCACAGACACAGACACACAATTTTCCCCAGATGGATAGAGGCCAGTGTAAGAACACAATCAACAATAGCCAGGGCAATATGGTGCCAATGTAGCCCAGCTAATCTACTATAGCAAGCCCTGGATACTCCAACACAACTAAAGTATAAGATAATGGCTTTAAATCCAATCTTATGAAGATGATAGAGGTCCTTAAAGAGGAAATGAATAAATCCCTCTTTAAAATCCAGGAAAATACAAACAGATGAAGAAAATGAATAAAACTGTTCAAGATCTGAAAATGGAAATAGAAGCAATAAAGAAAACATAAATTGAGGGAATCCTAGACATGAAAAATCTAGGGAAGTGAACAGGAACTAGAGACGCAAGCATCACCAACACAATATAAGCAGTGGATGAGAGAGTCTCGGGTGTAGAAGAAACAATAGAAGAAATTGATTCATTGGTCAAAGAAAATGTTAAATCTAAAAAATTCCTAATACAAAACATCCAGGAAATCTGAAACATTATGAAAAGACCAAACTGAAGAATAATAGAAATAAAAGAAGATTCATAGCTCAAAGGCCCAGAAAATATTCTCAACAAAATCATAGAAGAAAATTTTCCTAATCTAAAGAAGGAAATGCCTATTAACATGCAAAAAGTTTACATAACACCACATACTCAGACCAAAAAAAAGAAAGTCTCCCCACCACACAATAATCAAAACACTAAATGTACAGAACAAAAATAAAGAATATTAAAAGTTGCAAAAGAAAAAGGCCAAGTAACATGTAAAGGCAGACCTGTTAGAATTACATTCAACTTCTCAACAGAGACTCTAAAAGCCAGAAGGACTTAGGCAGATGTCTTACAGACTCAAAGAGACCACAGATGCCAGCCAAGACTACTATACTTAGCAAAACATTCAATCACCATAGATGGAAAACAAGATATTCCATGACAAAGTCAAATTTAAACAGTTTCTGTCCATAAATCCAGCCCTACAGAAGGTACTAAAAGGAAAACTCCAACTCAACAAGATTAACTACACCCAATAAAACAAAGAAAATAATTTCATATCAGCAAAATCAAAAGAAGGGAAGCACATGCATGCACATGCACACACACACACACACACACACACACACACACCAACACTACCTCCACCACTGCTGCCAACATCAAAATAACAGGAATTAACAACCATTGGTCATTAATACCTCTCAATATCAATGGACTCAGTTCTCCAATAAAAAGACACAGGCTTACAGGATGAATGCAAACACAGAATCCATCATACTGTTGCATATAAGAAACACACCTCAACATCAAAGATAGACATTATTAACTCCATGTTAAGGGCTGGAAAAAGATTTTCCAGGCCAATAGATTCAAGAAGCAAGCTGATATATAAGCCATTCCAATATCTAACAAAGTAGACTTCCAACCAAAATTAATCAAAAGATATGGTGAAGGAAACTTCATATTCATCAAAGAAACAAAAATCCTCTAAAATGACTTCTCAATTCTGAACATCTATGGCCCAAGTGCAAGGGCACCCACATTTGTAAAAGAAACATTACTAAAACATAAATCCCACATCAAATCCTACACATTAATATTGGAAGACTTTACCACCCTACTCTCACCAATGGACAGGCCATCCAGACAGAAACTAAACAGAGAAATGATGGAACTTATAGACATTATGACTAAAATGGACCTAACAGATATCTACAGATTATTTCACCCAAAGACAAAGGAAGACTCACAAAATATTCTCCAAAATTGACCATATACTCTGTCAGAAAGCAAATCTCAACAGATACAAGAAAACTGAAATAGCCCTCTGTATTTTATCAGACCACCATAGATTAAAGCTGGATTTCAACAACAACAACAGAAACAATAGAAAGTCTACAAACTCCTGGAAACTGAACTCTCTACTGAATGGCCACTTGGTCAAAAGAGAAATAAGAAAGAAATTAAAGACTACCTAGAATTCAATGAAAATGAATGCACAATATACTCAAAGTTATTAGACACAATGAAAGCAGTGCTAAGAGTTCATAGTACTAAGTGCCTTCATAAAGAAATTAGAGAGATCTAATACTAGCAACTTAACAGCACACCTGAATGCTCTAGAACAAAAAGAAGCAAACACACCCAAGAGGAGTAGATGGCACAAAATAATCAAACTGAAGGCTGAAATCAATAAAACAGAAACAAAGAGAACAATACAAGGAATCAATGAAACAAAGAGTTGGTTCTTTGAAAAAGTAAACAAGACAGACAAACTCTTATCCAAACTAACTAAAAGGCAGAGAGACAATATCCAAATTAACAAATTCAGAAAAGAAAAGGGGTATAGAACAACAGATAACCAGGAAATTCAAAGATTCATTAGGTCATACTTCAAAACCTATACTCAACAAAATTGGGAAACCTTAATGGGAAAATTTCTTGATAGATACCACTTACCAAAGTTAAATCAAGATCAGATAAACAATGTTTTTAAAGATTTAATTATTTTATGTGAAGAGGGCATTGGATCCAATTACAGATGGTTGTGAGCCACCATGTGGTTGCTGGGAATTGAACTCATGACCTCTGGAAGAGCATCCGGTGTTCTTAACCCCTGAGCCATCTCTCCACCCCCCACCCCCCAGATAAACAATTTAAATAGACCTATAACCCCTAAGGAAATAGAAACAGTCATTAAAACCCTCCTAACCTCCCACCCCCATCTAAAAAAAAGCCCAGGGTCAGATGGTTTTAGCTCAGAATTCTACTACATTTTCAAAGAGCTGATACCAATACTCCTCAAATTACTCCACAAAATAGAAACTGAAAGCACACTGTCAAATTCATTTTATGAGGCCACAGTCACCCTGACACCCAAACCACACAAAGACTCAACAAAGAAAAGAAAGTACAGACCAATTACCCTCATGAACATTGACAGAAAAATAGTCAATAAAATATTTGCACATCGAATCCAAGAACACTTCGAAAAGATCATCTACCTTGATGAAATAGGCTTCATCCCACAGATGGAGGGATGATTCAACAAATGAAAATATCAGTGTATTCACCATAAAATCAAACTGAAAGAAAAAAAACCCACATGATCATCTCATTAAATGCTGAAAAAGTCTTTAACAAAAATCTAACACCTCTTTAATAAAAATCTTGCAGAGATCAGGGATACAGGGGACTTCCCTAAACAAAATGAAGGCAATATTCAGCAAGTAGATAGCCAATACAAAATTAAATGAAAAGAAACTCAAAGCAATTCCACTAAAATAAAGAATAAGGCAAGGTTGTCCACCCTCTCTATATTTATTCAATATAGCACTTGAAGATCTAGCTAGAGTAATAATACAACTAAAGGAGATCATGGGGATATAAATTGGAAAAGGAAGAAGTCAAAATATCGCTATTTTCAAATGATATGATAGTATGCATCCGCAATCCCCAAAATTCTACTGAAGAACCCTTAAAGCCGATAAACACCTTCAGGGAAGTAGATGGATACTAATTAACAACAACAACAATAATCAGTACCTCCTATATACTAATGATAAAAGGGCTGAGAAAGCAATCAGGGAAACAACACCCTTCACAATTGTCACAAATAATATAAAATACCTTGGTTTAAGTCTAATCAAGCAAGTGAAAAACTTATATGACAAGAACTTCAAGTCTTTGAATAAAGAAACTGGAGAAGTATCAGAAGATGGAAAGATCTCCCATGCTCATGGATCAGTAGGATAAACATAGTAAAAATTCTCATTTTACCAAAAACAATCTACAGATTCAATGCAATTCTTGTTAGTATTCTACTGCAATTCTTTATAGATCTTGAAAGAATAATACTCAACTTCAAAAGGAAAAACAAAAATCCCAGGATAGCTAAAACAATCCTGTAAATAGAAAAACTTCTGGAGGTATTATGATCCTGGATTTCACGCTATACTACTGAGCAACAATAATAAAAACTGCATGGTATTGGCATAAAAAGACAGGTTTGTCTTAGTTAGGTTTTTAAGGCTGTGAAGAGACACCATGACATGACCAAGGTAACTTTTATAAAGGACAATACTTAATTGGGGCTGGCTTACAATTTCAGAGGTTCAGTCCATTATCATCCAGGTGGGAAAGCATGGCAGCATCCAGGCAGATATGGTGCTGGAGAAGGAGCTGAGAGTTCTACATCTTGATCCAACTGCAGCTGGGAGAGACTGTCTCACAGGCAGCTAGGAGACACAGAGACACACTACCTTCAACAAGGTTCCACTTCCTAATAGCTCCACTCCCTGGGCCAAGCATATTCAAATCACCACAGGTTCATCAAGGGAATCAAATCAAAGACCCAGATATAAATTCACACACTTATGGACACTTGATTTTTGACAAAGAAGCCAAAATTATACAATGGAAAAAGTAAGAAAGCATTTTCAACAAATGGTGCTGGTCTAGCTGGATGTCAGCATGTAAAAAAATACAAATAGATCCATATCTACCACCCTGCACAGAACCTAAGTCCAAGTGGATCAAAGGCCTCAACATAAAACCAGATACACTGAACCTGATAGAAGAGAAAGTGGGGAATAGCCTTAAACATGTTGGTACAGGAGGCAACTTCCTGAACAGAACACCAATAGTGCAGAAACTAAGATCAACAATTAATAAATGGGACCTCATGAAGCAGGAAATCTTCTGTAAGGCAAAGGACACTATCAATAGGAAAAATGGCAGACTACAGAATGGGAAAAGATCTTCACCAACCCCACATATAACAGAGGGTTAATTTCCAAAACATATAAAAAAAATCAAGAAACTAGACATCAACAAACCAAATAAATAATCCAGTTTTAAAATGGGGCATAGATCTAAACAGAATTCTTAACAGAGGAATATCAAATGGCCAAGAAGCACTTAAAGAAATGTTCAACATCCTTAGCTGTCAGGGAAATGAAAATCAAAACAACTCTGAGATTCCATCTTATACCTGTCAGAATAGCTAAGATCAAAAACACAAGTGATAGCTCTCGTGCTGGCAAGAATGTGGAGCAAGGGAAACATTCCTCCATTACTGGTAGGAATGCAAACTTGTACAGCCACTTAGAAATCAGTATGATGGATTCTCAGAAAACTAGGAATCAATCTATCTCAAGATCCATCTACACCATTCCTGGTCATACACCATACCACAAGGACACTTGCTCAACTACGTTCATAGTAGCTTTATTGTAATAGCCAGAAATTGGAAACAACCCAGATGTCCTTCTACCAAAGAATGGATAAAGAAAATGGTACATTTATACAATGCAGTACTACTCAGCTGTTAAAAACAATGACATCATTAAATTTGCAGGCAAATGTCTAGAACTAGAAAAGATCATCTTGAATGAGGTAACCCACACCAGAAAGACAAACATGGCATATACTCACTTATAAGTTGAAATTAGTCATAAAATACAGGATAACCATACTATACTCCATGAACTCAAAGAAACTAAATAACAAGGGAGCCAAGGGAGGATGCTTGAATCTCATTGGGAACTCAAGATAAAATAGACAGCCATGGTAGATGGAGGGAGGGAACTAGGTGGGGAGGAGAAACTCCTAGTAATCTATGAGGGTGACCCTAGCTAAGATTCCTGGGAATGAGGAAAACAGAACCTGAATTGGCCATTTCCTATAAGCAGGCAATTCCAGGGGAGGGACTGGAACACCAACCTAGCCATAAAACCATCAACCTATAATCTGTCCTACCTAGATGTGCTGGGGTAAAGGTAGCGTAGAAATTGTAGGAGTGGCCAGCCAATGACTGGTCCAGCTTGAGACCCATGCTAAGAGAGGGAGCCCACCCCTGACACTGCCTGGAGGACCAGGACCACGAGGCTGGATAGCCCAGAGTCCTAGAAAAGACAATGATTCCTAAAAATATTCTGCTATACTCATAGATTGGTGTTTAGCCCAATTGTCATCAGAGAGGCTTTGCCCAGAAACTGATGGAGACAGATGTAGAGGCCCATCATCAAACATTGGGCAGAGCTCAGGGGATCCTGTGGAAGAAGGGAAGGACTGTTCCTACAGATGGGTCAAGGACACCACAAGAACCCACAGTCTCAACCAACTTGGGCTCATAGGGCTTCACAGAGACTGATTCGACAACTAGGGAGCCTGCGTGGGATTGACCTAGGCCCTTGACATATATGTTACAGTTGAACAGCTTGCTCTTCTTGTAGAACTCCTAACAGTGGGAGCAGGGGTTGTTTCTGGATGTTGTTTGCCCGCTTTTGGTACTCTTTTCCTCATAATGGGTTGACTCACATACCTGAATATGAGGGGAGGTGCCTAGACTTAACTGCAACTTGATATGCCATGCTTGGTTGAGCCCTTGCCTTGCCTTCTTCCCAGTGCCTTATCTTTCTTTGAAGCTGTTTACTGCCACTTGATTCATTCATTCATTTGTTCTATAAGGCAATTTTGTTTGTTTGTTTTTTTGAAACAGGGTTTCTCCCTGGCTGTCCTGAAACTCACTCTATAGACCAGGCTGACTCCACCTCAGAGATGGCCGCCTCTGCTTCTTAAGTGCTGGGATTACAGGCAGGTGTCACCACTGGAGGCAGCAACTTTGTTGTTGTGTGCTGGCATGCCGGTAGAGGTGCTAACGGGATGAATCCAGGTGCTATGGTACGCTAGGCCACAATCTACCTACAGAACCGACCTGTCATACAGTCTAAAGAAGAGGGACTGCGTTACAAAGCACGTGAAGTGTGAGCACATACAACTGCATATGCATAGCAACAAAGAGTCTGAAGAATATACTCCAGCATGAAGACAGCGCCTGTTGACTTTTATAGAAGCAAAATTTTAAAAGTCATTGTTATTATTGCAATTTTTCAAAACAAGAATGCATCACTGTACTGGCTGGTTTTGTGTCAACTTGACACAAGCTGGAGTTATCACAGAGAAAGGAGCTTCAGTTGAGAAAATGCCTCCATAAGATCCAGTTGTAAGACATTTTCTCAATTAGTGATCAAGGGGGGAGGGTCCCTTGTGGGTGGTACCATCTGTGGGCTGGTAGTCTTGGGCTCTATAAGAAAGCCAGCTGAGCAAGCCAGGAGAAGCGAGCAAGCCAGTAAGGAACATCCCTCCATGGCCTCTGCATCAGCTCCTGCTTCCTGACCTGCTTGAGTTCCAGTCCTGGCTTCCTCAGGTGATGAACAGCAACGTGGAAGTGTAAGCTGAATAAACTCTTTTCTCCCCAACTTACATCTTGGTTGTGATGTTTGTGCAGGAATAGAAACCTTGACTAAGACAATCACTATATAAAAATACATTGGAGGAAAAATAATAAATCAGAAACAGAAAAATAGGCCATAGAATTGTAAATTCAAAGCCAGCTGGGCTACACAGCAAGATCCAGTCTCAAAAGAACAAGAAAAGAAGCCAAAAACCAACCAACCAAACAAACAAAAACAGTAATAACAACAACAACAAAAAAAAACGTATGGTAGTGTGCACCTATAATCCAGCACTTGGGAGGTAGAAGCAGGACTACAAGGCCAAGGCTGGCCTGGCCTGCACAGCCAGGTTCATGGCAACCTAGGCTATACAGTGAGACATGTCCCCCAAATGAAACAGTCCTAAAGAGGTTGAGCAATTTGCCCAGAGCCACTCACACACTATCAAGTGGAGGTTGGGGTCAGAATATAGGGGATCTGGCTTTCCTATGCAATGCAGTCTTCCTCGTCCCACAGGGCCATACTCTTCTGTGCTGTGGCCATGTTTTCCAAAAGCAGCTCCTCCATCAGATAAGAGAAACATGACAGTCCCGACCCTACTGCTAAACACAAAGACAGCTATCACTAAAACCATCAAGCATGAGAAGCCAGTGTGACTGGACTGCAAACTGGGGGCGGTTGGTGTCAAAGTGTAGAGAGAGGACCACCACTATGTCTGTCTCACCATGATGTTTCCTGGGAAGTGGAACATCCAAAGGCTACTCCCCTCCTTGCTAGGGTATGGTACACAGACTGTAGCCTGCTATGGCTGGAAAACAGGCCCTAGGATACAAGAGTAGAACTGCAAAGGACCCTGCTCTAGCTTACTAAGCTAAGTGACTTAACATTTGTGCCGCACGCTCCCCATCCGGCTCCCAGTCCCCATTACAAGTATGAGCTCATGAGGAGGGAGACATGGGGTAGAGAGGTTTAGAAGAAGAGCCAAGTGGTTGTGTTCCCAGCCCTTGGGCTCTGGCAGCAGCTCATTATCTACAAGAATGTTCTAGCAGTGGGATGGTCACACTGATGCACTCCAGCTGGACAGCAGCCCACACAGTCCTTCTCTCTGTGGCTCACATGAGCAGGCTAGTGAGGCTCAGATTAGCAGACCTGTGGATCTCCCGCAAGGCCTTCTGCAGTAAATAAAGCCCCTCTGTCCCCAAGCTGGACACAGAAACCCAACTGCTCCCAGAGGTACGAGGCAGGGCTCTCCAGAAGAAAGTTAAGAGCAGCTGCTGCTGCTCACTGCCAAGGCTAGCTTAGCCAAATCCCCAGGAAAAGGCTGCAGCACAGGAACATGAAAACACAAACCACAGACAGTCTGCTCTCCTTCCTACACACATGTTCAAACAAGGCTGCTTTCCCCAGCCAAGTCCCGGACTTGAGCAGGGTGAGGTCATTTCAATGGCTCTGTCTGTGGCTTTTGCTTTCCCTTCATTCTGGTGAGCCAGTTTCCACTGATTTGACCCAGATGCAGCCCTAGGAGAACAGAGAAGCAAGAGCAGGGAACATAATTGGAGTGTGGTCCCTACCACTTCAAGAGCCTCCCAAAGCTCGCCGGGTGAGGGAGCGCACAACCCAGCAGGCCCAGCAAGGCAGTAGGTCACAGGGCTCCTACAGAAAGCCTTCAGGAGAGGCAGGTGGAAGGACCACCTGCTGGATCTGCATTCACATTCCTCCTCTGTGGATGTCCCCTGGCTGGAGAGGCAGGGTGGAGTGCAGGCTGGCTGTTGGTCAAAGGCTTTGGTGGGGTGTCACTGTCCTGCACTTGGGCCTGATGGAAGTACTCAGTGGAGGCCTGAACAGACCTCCACATGAAGGATTAATTTGGCTGAGGGTGGGTCCGGATCCTGAGGCAAGCTTCAGCTGTTAATGACCTGTCTCTGTGAAAGCACAGGAGTGCTGCTGAAGACAGAGGGGAGGCAGATGCTGACTTTAGCAAGACTGTCTGTCAGCAAGACTGTAGCCAACTTCTCCACATCTTAAGTTCCGAAGGAAGCAAGTGACGGCACCTGATAACAAAACCCCTAGGTCTCCTGGTCCCCAGGCAAATTTGGTAGCTGTGAATATAACCAGCTAGGGCGGTAGTCTTGGGGGAGAGGGAATGCTGCAGTGGGACAAAGAGCTCTCTGAAAAGCTCCACTTCAGAAGTCAGAGAGAGGGGCTGGAGAGATGGCTCAGTGGTTAAGAGCAGCAGTTAAGAGCACTGGCTCCTCTTCCAGAGGTCCTGAGTTCAATTCCCAGCAACCACATGGTAGCTCTCAACCATCTGTAATGGGATCTGATGCCCTCTTCTGGTGTGTCTGAAGACAGTGACAGTGTATTCGTCATATAAATAAAATAAATTTAAAAATTTGCCGGGCAGTGGTGGCGCACACCTTTAATCCCAGCACTTGGGAGGCAGAGGCAGGTGTATTTCTGAGTTCCAGGACAGCCAGAGCTACACAGAGAAACTCTATCTTGGAAAACCAAAAAAAAAAAAAAAAAAAAAAAAAAAAAAAGAAGTCAGAGAGCTGATCCACAGTGAGATTGTAGAACAATTCAATGGTAGCCCTGGCCTTAGAGCTGAGAACTCACCTGCATCCCCACACATAGGAGGAAACTATTTTTGGTGCTGAGTACAACAGACCACTCCAGAATACGGCACTTCTTTTAGCTCTCCTATTCAAAGTATTTGCTTGGTTCACCCAGAGGAATGTTGGGTGCTAATTCTCGACGTAGCACCCCTGGACACTGATATGGGAAAGAAGGCCGAGGCACAGCATAAATCCCCAAGAGAGAAGCTGGGAATTCTAGGTTGTGACCTACTTAGACGTACGAGTGGGGAATAGATACAGAACCAACCGCCATCACTCGTGGTGATGGGACTGGCTGTGAGCAATCAGCTCACATTGTCACTGGGTAAGGCAGCTCAGAGTCTTGGGACCTTGTCCCCATCTGAGGAAGGCAGAGAAGGAGCACAGGGTTCCTGCTGTGGTGGCTACTCCTCAGTATTCTCCATCTACTCATTCCTAAAGTGTTCTGAATTAAACGGTTCCTCCAGCCTTTAAAGAGAGTGCTGAGTAGAGAGGCCACTGCTGTTGTCAGTGGAAGAAACATGAGTCAAACTATCAGGAGAAGGAGCACAGGTCCTGGGTCAAGACCTTGGAATCATTCCACTTACTATCTTCTGTTGTCCCTCCAAGGCCAGAGGGTCCTGGTACACTCAGGTTAGAAGCTCTGAACACACCAGCAAAGAACACATGGGCAAAGACAGAGAAACCTGTCTTTCATCTTTAAGCAGTGATACCAGCCCAGGAGAGCTCACTCCAGTCAGTCCTGTTAATAAACTGGCATTGCACAAAGTGAGTTCCAGGAAAGTCAGAACTGTTATACCAAAAAAAAAAAAAAAAAAAAAAAAAAACCCAAAGTGAATAAACAAACAAACAACAACAACAACAAACTGACATTGCTACCGGGTCTACCTCCAGCCCTCCACATCATTAAACCCAGTCCACCTGGAAGAGGCTACACACATCTGTCCCTAGGAAAGGAACTTCCTCAGCACATGCCAGGCCAAGGGCTCTCCAGGGCTGCCCTCTCTGCAGCTACCTCATTTAATTTAGCACCTCACTGATGCATACCATAGAGTAGCGATTCTTAGCTCCCTCACTCACGTGGGTCACGACCCCTTTGGCAGGGGGTGGGGTGTCTAATGATCTTTTCACAGGGGTTGCATATGTGATATCCTGCATATCAGATATTTATATTACAATTCATAATAGTAGCAAAATTACAGTTACAAAGTATCAACAAAAATAATTTTACGGTAGGGAGGTCACCAAAAACGTAAGGAGCTATATTAAAGGCTGCAGCAATGGGAAGGTTGAGAACCACTGCTAGAGGTAGGCAGGGGCATCACAACTGGAACACACACAGTTTGGAGCTACGAAAAACTTAGTGGTCAACCGACAGTTTCTGCCTGACCAGAGTCAAAGGCACACTGCAAGGGCCTCAGACAGCCTTTTTTTTTTTTTTAATTGCCCCCTTGTCTTACTCGATGAGTTAGCTACCTAAAAACTGTCTATGTATTCAAGTATCACAAGACTAGTCTTGAAGAACTCACAAGTCTGGTCCCACTCCTTTTCTTCTCCTTCTTATTTTTTTAGACAGGGTCTCACTATGTATCCTAAGCTGGCCTGGAATTGCAAACCAAGCTTGCCTTAAACTCAGAGATCCACTCAGTTTCCAAGCGCTGGGATCGAAAGATTACACCACCATACCCAGCCTGCCCCAGTCTTTTCAATACTAATATTCATCAGATGTTCCTCATCCCAGCCTTTCCTTTTATGAGTTTATCTCAATGTGAACATATACATATTCAGTTCTCCTGAAGTACAGTGATCACCTAAACTCTCCCGGGTCCATATGGATCTTCCTCTTTTCTGTACTATAGTGAAGCAGTCCATGATATGCATACACCATGCTTTACTGACCTCACAGGGTCATCTATGTTGTTTTCTTCTTGTTTTGCTCTATCACAAATGATGCTGCACTGAATCTTTTCCACCCCTTTATTCATACACATGAGCATGTATCTGAGCCAGATATCAGGAAGTGGAGATGCTAGCTCAAGGGAATGCATTTTTTACAAAGGTGGATGTCCATGGATCTAGTCATGTCTATACCCACTACATATACCCACTACACACACACATACACACACACACACACACACACACACACACACACACACACACACACACACACACTGTACAAGAGCACCCGGGAATCTGTGCATGGGAGTTAGGAGGATGCTAAGGTCTCCATCTGTCTGGATTCTCTCTGGTGTGCTCTCAATGATGTAACTTGCTGTGTTCTATGCTACAGATAAATATCTAAAGGACCCTCAGCCACCAAATGTAGACATATGTGGGAGACACTCAACTCCTATTAATAGTGACTCCCTGGTCATTAAAAAAGCTCACCACATAGGTCAGGGGTTGTGACACACACCTTTAATCCCAGTACTGAGGAGGCAGAAGCAGGTGGATCTGTGAGTTCCAAGCCAGCCAGGGCTACATAGCGAGACACCACCTTTAAAAATAAAAAAGGTCCGGGCAGTGGTGGTGCACGCCTTTAATCCCAGGACTTGGGAGGCAGAGGCAGGTGGATTTCTGAGTTCAAGGCCAGCCTGGTCTACAGAGTGAGTTCCAGGACAGCCAGGGCTACACAGAGAAACCCTGTCTCGAAAAAACAAAAAAAAAAGTCCACTGCAATGGCAGTAAAATGAATAAAGCCACAATGATGCCAAGAACAGGGTGGAAGTCAGGAGGAATGGGACCAATTCAGTTCTTGAAACTAAAAGCAGAATGTGAATGTACAAGACAGCCCAGGAGGAAGCTGCCACACAAGCAGTCAGTAGGCTACATGGAGGTGATCATCAGACCTGCCCAGCCAGTCCAGGAGGCAAGCTGGGTTCTGAGAAACTGCTACTGAGGATGGGAAGGGAAATGAAGCTGAAAACTGAGATCAGCTTGTGGCTGTCTGCAGAACAAGTGCACTAATTGGCTCCACCGCTGCCACATCCCAGGGGAAGCAGCTAATGCCAGGTGAAAACAGGAGGGCTGGTCTCCAGACTATGAAACCAATGGACTAGAGAAGTTGACAAATTTGTGTAAAGAGCCGGCTACTCAATATCTGAAGCTTTGTAGGCCTGATAGGGTCTCCAGCTCATTGTATTCTTCTGTTAGGAGCATGAGCTAACAGTACCAGCCAAACTGTACCATTCAAGCCCCGTCTGGCAGCCAATAAGGCCCTCTTCCAACCATATAGAACCACAGGAGCTTCCCATTCAGGGCAGAGGCCTAGTGTAGAAAGAGACCAACCACTGTGCTAGCAGCCCAAACATCTGCCCTCAAGAATATGCACCCAATGCTTCATTTTTAAGTATGAATGAACTACTGTGCATCGCCAGACACTGAAGGAAAACAGAAGCCTGAAGAAGAATGACCAAGATAAACAAGGGAACCAGATCCCAGAGGAATGAAATAGTTTCAGGGTCAGGAGATAATTTAAAAACAACAACTCTAATTAGTGTGTCAGAGAAACCCAACACAATTTAGCTTTCCTAAAGCAAGAGCAAGATACTGTGAGAGTGAAACTGGAGAGCCAGAGGAAAGTGAATTTAAAGTGTCAATGCCGAAGTAATACCTACACTGGAGCACCTGGAAGACACAGGGAAGACTACATATCAAACTATAGTAAGAAAAGACGTGGAGAGGGTAAGACAACTGAAAAGCTCAATCTTGGAAGTCTGTTCATTAGTAGCACAACACAAGAACCTGAGTTTGAGTCTAACACTGGGGGTAGGGTAGGGCCAAGCAAAAAGAAATGGGTGAAAAGATTTCATCAAAGAAGTAGGGAGAAAAAAATATTTACAGAGCAGAAGAATGAAGGAAGACTTTAAACTAAATGGCCTCAGATTACTCAATAGATAAGAAAGTTCAATGTTGACACAGACAAAATCAAACCAAAGCAAACCAAACCAAACAAACAAAAAAAAATCCCTCAGAATCAAAGATCAGTAGAATATATCGTATATATCCAATGAAGGTAACAAAAAGAAAATAACCCACCCTAAGTTACCTTCAAATCAATGAGAATCAGGCTGGCATCGGCTATGTTGTCTTCTCGGTTATGAGCCTAGCCTTGAATGTCTGAGCAATCTCTCCAGCCCTGGCATCAGATATCTTAACAGTGACATGGATGGTTTGAAGTCAACAGATCTATGTTTTGTTTTTTGTTTTTTTTGTTTGTTTAAATTTAATTTATTTTTAGATTTTATTTATATGAATACACTGTAGCTGTCTTCAGACGTCCCAGAAGAGGGCATCGGATTCCATTACAAATGGTTGTGAGCCACCATGTGGTTGCTGGGATTTGAACTCGGGACCTCTGGAAGAGCAGTCAATGCTCTTAACCACTAAGCCATCTCTCCAGCCCCCAGATCTATGTTTTTAATGTTTGAAGGGAAAATTAATTCAGCTAGACAAATCAACCAAAGGCAACAAAACAAAGGTTTCAGAATTTACCTCCCATGTATTCTTTCTGTGGAATTATTTTATAACTGTTTCAGCTAATCAAGAAACAAGAAAGAAAAAGACACCGAATTTAGAATACACAGACCTAGGGAAATTGTGAAAAGAAGTCTCTGGTCGAGAGCTACATAGCAAGCCCACAACATGGACAGTCCGGACGGGAGGAGTAGGAAAGGTAATGCCATGTAATGAATGACCAAGCTGAAACAAATGTGTGAGTCACTTCACGAGCAGGGAGGAAAGCCATAGTATTCTTTCAAACACGGTGAAGAGAGGCAATCAGAAACACCATGAAAAAAGTAAAAGCTGATAAAAACCAGTGGCTCGAATGTTACAGACTAAAAAGCAGTATGATTCAGAGGAACTGCTGGGACCTAGGAAATGAGAATCACCGAACTTGGATATCACAAGCACTCTTCATGGTGATATTCACCATGAAGGTAGAAAAGCAGGTACAGTACTAGCACTCTGCTTAGGAATGCAGCAAAATAAGGAATGTGCTGTTCAGTGATTTTTCAACATAGAACCAACATTGAGACAAAGCGTGAAAGATTACCCATCCTGGCTGGAGATACAGGTTAGTGCTCGAGGCCCTGGGTTCAATCCTTGGTGCTACAAGAACTACAAAAGACAATGTAACAAAACACACCGACAGTTAAAAAAGACAGTGCTGGAAATAAGGAGGCAGTAGAAGGCAGAGAGACGGTGGGAAGGCTGGACACACTTTACTTTCACCTGATTTGCATTAAACAACAACAAAAACAGAAAACAAAAGATAGGCTACGTTTAAAGACACTGAGCCTTCCAAAGGCAGATATATAAAAACCGGGAATGCAGGACATGAAAAAGAAGGAAAAGGAGTTGATTCTTTCCTTTCTTCTTCCCCTCCTTCCGTCCATCCTTCCTTTCTGTTTCAGACAGGGTCTCCTCCTTAACACTGGTCATGGTGTGGGTGCTTCTGACAAGTGGGGTGGGAAGGGGGCCCAGCAGCAGGAGTTCATGCCCATTATAAGTAAGCTTCCTGGTGCTATCTGATTATCTGATCAGGTAACTGCACATCTGACTCTGACAAATGTCCGGCCCTCCCACAGAGACTTTCTGCTGAACAGTTCAACTGTAGAGCTATTTACTAATAAAGCCTGACATTTTATTTTATCTCCATTCAACTTGAGATTCTACGATCTCAGATGGTAAAGAAACCTTCTTAGGTGGGCAAGACAGCATTCTGGTTCCCCACTCATCATTCAGAGAAACTAAGTCTCCACAATGCAGAATAACTTTTTCTGGCTCGATGGCTGTAAGCTTACAGTATTTCTTGTGTTAGATGACTGTGGCATGCTGTTGGTGTTTTGGCTGGGACTTGTCTGGCAAGTCATTCCTTGCTGGCCACTGTTCATGTAACTTGTTCCTTGGCTCAGCTGCAGGGGGAGGGCTGCCGAGGACATCACAGCGGATGGGTTCAGAGGCTCCTGCCAGTCTGTGCTGGAGAGGCACCAACAGACCCTGCTACTCAGGCTCCTTCCAATGGCTGGAGGATCTGCCACACTGCTGCGTTCTGTCAGGCATGGCATCGTCTTGGGGTGCCTTCCAAAACAGCATAGGGCTCCCTTATCCACAGGACACAAAATAATCTAGCCTGGTCACTCCCCCGCCCCAGAGAAGAGGAGTCATGCAGAAATGGAAGTCTGATAATGCCCAAAATCTAGAAGGCTGAAACTCAACACTTTCACTTTCAACAACAGTGACTAAAAAAAGCAAGCAAGAATCAGGATGGAGCCATTCAAATGTGTGGGAAAATATTTTAACCCATCTAAAAAAGGGCCAGTTTTTCTTAACTATTAACTAGGAAACATATTATATTCGTACTCATAAAAAGGAAGTCTCGGTCTGTCTCTGTCTCTCTGTCTCTCTCTCTGCCTCCCTCCCTCTCCCTCTCTCTCCCTCCCCCCCTCTCATGTGTGTGTGTGTGTGTGTGTGTGTGTGTGTGTGTGTGTGTGTGTGTGTAGCATGTACCACTTAGAGACTAAAATAAAAAGGGTATCCATAACGCAGAACACATGGTTAAAAAGACAGAACACTACCTGAGTTTTCTGGCTCTGCCCCATCGTTTTGATTCCAGGGTTAATCTTGTCTTTGCTGTCCACTCAGCATCATTACAGATGCATGCATACCTAAGCACTGTACTGTTTAGATCTGCCTGTTCCTCAGAATCACATCATGTGAACTTCTTGCCTTCTTGCCCCCACCTGATGACTTAGCTTCCATGAATACAGGCAGCTATAGTTCATTTCCATTGCCAGAGAGAGGTAGTCCATCTTGAGACTATACCTTGGCTATTGACCTTCTCTACTGCTACTTGACTAAGTTTAGTCTTTTCTATCATGAACAGCTGTGCCAGGGATACTCCTCTGAGAATAGCTAATCTTTTAAAATGCTCCTCCCATACAAATCCTTCCTCCTCTCCCCAGAGTTTGAGTTTTGCCTCTGTAAAGAGCAAAAAGGAGAAAATCCTGGCCTGGGGCTAAAGTACTGAGTGTTCTAGACAACCAAAACAGTGATTCCCAAGATCTCATCCCTTGCTCCCTGTCCAGGCCTCTCATACATAGACTCCTGTCTCCTCCAGTAAACCTGAGATTCCACACCCTGCTTTATAACAGGTAAACAATTGGCCTTTCAGAAGGTAGCCTGTATTTCTGAGCCACACCTCTCACCACTATCTCCCCCCTCTTCTCTGGGTGAGAGGAAACATAGGCCTCAAAGAAAGACTCCATTAATAGGGAGCCATGGCAGCAGAAGGAGCCAACACAGGCTCTGCCCTACCAGGATGACACATGAAGACCAACCATATGAGATGCCAACAGACTGGCCCACAGGCTCTTTATGGTAACCACCTACCATGGTCAGGGCCAGCCACAGTAAGAGAACAGGATAGTCATAATAGTGACACTCTTCAATCTGTACCATTATACCTGCTGTTGTCTTAAGAGCTTTGGATACCTCACTTATCTCAATGGGTTGGAACCGTGATATTACTTTAGGAGGTTAACCCAGCATTTCAAAAAGGAAACACGCCTTGAAATAAATAGAAAACTACTGATGATTTTATCATAAAGTCATATGTTTTTGAAACTTCTGGTCCACTTATATTCATGTACATTTATTTGTATGTATGAAACCATAAAGTAAAATGTCCTCACTGAGGACAGAAACTAAAAACTGTTGTAAACTACTTCCTTTTTATCTTTTTTTTTTGTTTTTGTTTTTCGAGACAGGGTTTCTCTGTGTAGCCCTGGCTGTCCTGGAACTCACTCTGTAGACCATTGAGATGTATTCAGTTACTAGCCCAGATTAACAAAGAAAATACCTAAAGTCACTTCACCAACTTCCTCTATGCCCATGCTTCAGTCACTGTTCTCACCTGCATTTCCTGTATAACAACCTCTTTTTTGTTCCTCTTTCTTCTCCAGATGACTTGCAGTTCTCAGAGCCTAGAACATTCTCCCCCTGTCTTTCTTGAGATGGCTCTTTCTCAGCCATCAGGTCTCTCTCAGCTTGTGTTTGACCTCCACTTGCAGAGTCCCCTGGGTCCCACAGTCTGGGCAGCTCTCTGCCCATGGCCACTGAGACACTGTTCACTTGTTTGCTGTCTGTCTTCCCCTCAAAACCCAAAGACAACTGGCACATGTTGTTTGGACTCACCTACTAGAGCATCTGGACAGAGCAGAACTTCAAGTGCTAAGTGAACAAGAATGCCCTGGGCCTCTCCAAGGGCCATTGTCAGAGCCAGGACTGACCCTAGTCTGCCTGAACCCACATTTACTCCTTACCCACAGTGGGCTGTGATATCCTATAACCAGGTCTATTCAGGCTAGAAAAGGAACACTCATCCTGATGGATGCACAGGGACTGCTGTGACTGGTACAGAGGAACGATACCATTAGGGACTGTTAACACTGGGGTAGGACCTAAGTAAGCCTAGTTCCCAAGCCCATGCTCTCTCCATGGTGTCACTGATGTAAGGAACCATGAGGGACTTTGGTGAGCTGAGAATCTGGAGGGAATAAATGAGAGAGGAGACTACATACTCTCAGATTTGAATAAGAGGAAAGCATCACCAGTCAAGGAAGAAATACCAGAAGAAATCCGTCAAACATGATTTATGCTGAGTCCAGGACAGCAGCCGGCTCAGAAAGAAGGGAGGGGCTCTCCTAGTCAAGTGGTATTATGGGGGAAAAGGCTGAGAAGAGCCAGAGATCAGCAAAAAAACTTTAAGGATACAACTGTGTATTGGGCAAAGACGATGAAGGTTGCAGAAACTTCACTTTAAAGCACATGGGGTAGGCCACAGGGAGCTGTAATTTGGAAGCTGAGAGTAGAGAAGCATTGGGGTTGGGGGTGGGGGTGGGGGTTGCCATACAAAGCTCTAGGTTGGCCCTGACTAGGATGCCTGGAGCTGGAGAGCTAAAGGTCGAAATACTTTGGTAACACTGACACCTTGTGGCTATGAAATGCCTGTCCCAAAGAATCCGAAATCTATGGGTACTTCAGTTGCTCGCCTGGTACTGCTGAAACACGTTAAAATTGATGTCAGTGCTAATAATAATTTTGGCAAGTCCTTCTAGTAAACATTACTTCTGATGTTCATTTTTCTGTAAATAAGCCAAGACACTGGGTAATGGGGCAACCTGATTCTGTAACTGTGAGTCGGCTGCCTTAATCAAAGGGGCTGTCAGTCAAACAGCCAGGCAATGCTGACCATTTTAAATGTTTCATGGATGACATGAAGAAGCTATACAACGATTGCAGCTAATTGTCTGGGTTTCTGATGGGCAGCTTCAACTAGCTTTGGTTATTTCAAAGAGTTTATAACTGGATTTTTTTTTTTTCTATTACAAGCTTTGCTGAACCCTGGAGAACTCAGCAATCATTTACCCACAGGCCAGAGGCCACAGGTCACTTACTCTAATGACCTAGCAAAAGGAATACCTGTGATTGGCACAAGCGCAAACCTTCATTTGCACATGAGGTGTGCTGTGGTTTTTTTTTTTGTTTTTGTTTTTTTCCCATTCCCTCTCTGACTGTGAGCAAGAATTCAGTTCACTCAAGTAAACTGAGAGAGAAGCACAAGCTCCTGAAGGTGCAATTCCAGCCACAACCATTTCAAATAGTTTGCATCAGAGTTTTTGCCATCACAACCCTCAGTGGGCTGAGATATCCTATAGCCAGGTCTATTCAGGCTAGAAGAGTAACAATTATCCTGATGGGCTTGCAGAGGGACTGCTGTGACTGGTACAGAGGAACAATGCTGTGATTCATGGGGACACAAACGTTCGTTTGCATGGTTGAGGCACCATTCCCTCTTTCGCTGTATACGCAGACAGGCTAGGAGACATTCTTCTGCCCAGTTATGCCTAACAAATGCCCTCTCGTAAGTGGTCTTTTCTTGCCTACTATTGTTAATGCAGCGGAGATGGCAACACAAAGAAAGGAGCAACTGACACAGCACAGTGGCCAGGGCGGCAGTCGGCTGCCTGAGAACAGAAGAAGCAGCCGGACAGTTCAACAGTGGACAGAGCAAAGGAGGGTGAGAGAAACAAGAAGAGAGAAGGGGACTGGAGAGATGACTCAGTGGTTAACAATACTGGCTGCTCTTCTAGAGGATTGGGGTTTGCTCCCAGCTCCCACTTGATCTCTACAACTATCTGTAATTCCAGTTCCAAGAAATCTGATGCCCTCTTCTGGCCTCCAAGGGCATTGACCACACATGGTGCACAGACAAACATGCAAGTAAACATCCACATATGTAAAAAAATAAATATTTTTTTTTTAAAGTAGAGAGAAGACAAGAAGGGGCAGAGGGTGAAAAGGGATAAAAGACTAATAAGGAGTCAGAAAAGAGAAACTACAGGCTCTGATCGCTAGAAGAGCTCCTGGAAACTGTCAACTCATATTAAACCAATATTATCAGACACCCTCAGACAAAAGCTACAACACTGGCTGGTATCAAATGCTATGGAATACTGTCTTACACGAGAGCTCTAACACTCTCTGAGCTAAGAGTTTCAATATCTGAGGCCTGAACAAGGACTGGAACACTGAGTCTGCATGCCTGCATGCCTGCTGTCTGCATGCTTGCTACCACTGCTGTCAAGCACTGGGAGATAGAAAAGCTGCCAAAGTCCAGCCATAAAGAGCTTCTCCTCAACTGCCTATGACATGCCTTTGTGTAGTAAAGGGGATTACACCTAGGACCTCAGACTCATGCAAGCATCTACTGTTTAGCTACAACCTTAGTGTTCGTTCACTTTTTATTTTGAGACAGCATCTCACTAAATTGTTCAGGCCAATCCTGAACTCCCTCTATGGCCCACACAGACCTTAAACTTTTGAACCTTTGCTTCAGCTTTCCCGGAGCTACGACTACAGGCATATGCCTAAAGCTGGACTCTTATCCAGAGTCTCCATCCAGGTAGAAGGAACCACAGCATTTGTCTCTCTGTCTCTTCACAATAACTCACAGCCCTCTTGCCACTGCCCTAAACATGCCTAAGGTCAGAGATGGTATCTTACTGGACTCTGAAGAGATGGTACTTAGCACTGAGCCCAGCACACCAAAATAATAATAGTAACTACTATTAAGTAGGTGTTGACTGCTTCTGAATAATGCATAAATATATTCTTGAATTTCACCTATTCAGTACCTGAGAACTTCAAATGCAAACCACAAGTAAATGTTTATTTCAATACCAGCTGAAAGTTTTTGGAAAGGCCAAGAATTGAGAAATAATGGCAGGCATCCCCAGAAAACAGTATCTTTTAAAGGCCAATATCTTTCTAATGATAATGTGCACACAACTTGTCCAGCTAGCACATGGGCTCAGTTCTCTAGTCTATAGTAGGGTCTGGAATTCTATGCCTGAGAAACACCTAGGTGGGGTTCACAGTACTGTTCCATAGACCACATTCTGAATGGCGAAAACCTGAAAAATGGACTGAGAAACTACGACCCGCAGGTCCTATTTGACCCACCACCTGAGTGAAGAACACCTAGCAAGCTGGAAGTGATAGATTCATTATTAGAGGAGTAGAGGAAGAAAAACAAAGAGGAGGAAACCATCCAT
Organism: Uromys caudimaculatus; assembly: GCA_028551405.1. Taxonomy (NCBI): domain Eukaryota; kingdom Metazoa; phylum Chordata; class Mammalia; order Rodentia; family Muridae; genus Uromys; species Uromys caudimaculatus. Next base: position 80,647,405 of record CM052706.1, on the reverse strand, counting down.
GCCTCACAAAGCCTAGAATATTTACTTTGGTTCTTTATAGAAAGAATCTGCCAACTTACTATTTATAAAGTCACCCATGGACAGGATAAATAATCCAACAAGGGAGAAATACAGAGCAGACCATGAACACAACTATTGTGACTTCAGATCTCCAGGCCAAGACTTGTTAGGGAAGGCAAGCCCACAAAACATAGCACATGTGCTAAAGAGGCAGGGAAAGAAGAGCTCCCATCCCAGGCTCCCAGGTAGGTGCAGGTGATAATGGGGAAAGGGTTGTGGAGACACGTGGGACTGGGTCTGGAGGAGCCCTCACCAACTGCCACTTTCAGTACTCATCTTGGATGAAAACGGAGGGCGGTGGCCACTACCACTTATGTGCAGTGTCACAGAAATACCACGGTGGGGTCAGGGGCAGGGGGAAGGCGTTTTAAATGCACCAGGGTTGATCTCGGCACAGGACCTTGTGGGACCTGGCTAGGGATGGGGATGTTAGAACTGGGAGGAGAGAGACCGGATAACAGTAAGCAATGAATGGCCCGAGTCTGTAGTCTGGTGGCTTCTGTCGGCCAAGCCTGGCTACAGTGCCTTCTGTCATGCTGCTGCTGCCCCGTGTCAAAGAATACATTTGCTTAAAGGTCAACATTTAAGAAAATAAATACAGCTGTCTATTTCCATCAACTTAAACCCAGGATCTGTGCTGTCTGCTCTGAAAGGTTTGCTTGTCTTATATCAAGGGATCACATGTATTTTCAAAGAACAATAACCCTCAGTGATAGAGCTGTAGAAAATACTTTTTTAAATGACATTGGGACAGGATATCTGGAAAGCTAAATTGTTCTTAAATGCTGAAGGGCAAATTAGAATACACCACATAAGGATGTTAACAAATCACCACGTGTCCAAAACATTCTAGAATTTCCTAGCCGGGCAGTGGTGGTGCACGCCTTTAATCCCAGCACTTGGGAGGCAAGGCAGGTGGATTTCTGAGTTCGAGGCCAGCCTGGTCTACAGAGTGAGTGCCAGGACAGCCAGGGCTACACAGAGAAACCCTGTCTCGAAAAACAAAACAAAACAAAAAAAAAAAAAAAAAGAATTTCCTGGTTGGGGACCATGAAGGTCAACCCATTTCCCTCATATATTGCCTACAGAATCTTGACATGGCATTTCTTTCTTGAGGCATGGAATGATTACCTTTTTAGTAAATTAAAGAATACTTTCAAGGCTAGAGAGATCAGTATTTAAGCAATGGCTGGTCTTCCAGATGACTCAAGTTCAATTCCTCGCTCCCACACAGCAGCTCTTAAGTCTCTGTAACTCCAGTCCCAGGGGAGGCAACACTCTCTTCTGGCCTCTGTGGGCACTGCATACACATAGTGTGCCGACATACATGCACACACCCATACACACACCCACACAAATATTTTCAATCAAAAACAGATTTCTGTTAGCCATATGTTCCTACTCAAATTCATCCTGCTTGATCATACTGTTTGTCCCTTCTACCAGAATGTGGGATTCTTCAGGAAAGTAACAACCTGTGCAGCACCCAGCACATGACATAGCACATGGTGTCAGAGTGTAGTGACAGATCAGCCCACTCTTTTCCTGCCACCTACTGCCGTGCGATTTTGAACTGGTTACTTAGCATTCCAAACCCCGTTTTCCTCACCTATAAAGCCCTCTCACGATGGTGCTGTTCTATGAATTAAATGTATTAAATGCTACATCCTGAGTTAATATCATAGTAGGAAGGGTTGGAAATTATCCGTTATGCTCATTAACAGATGAATTTATTATTCCATCCCATGAATCACACTTACTCCACCAAATATACTGGACCTGGAAGGATTTCTCAACCTTAACATTCATGGCAGTTCTCTCTTGTGGTGGCCCATCCTGCACAGTATGGGATGTTTCACAGCAAGCCTACCCTTTAAATACTAGATGTCTGTAGCACATACACATTCAGTTCCAACAACCAAAATTGTCTTGAGAGATTGCCAGGTTCTCTGAAGGGAAACACCCTCCCTCTTTTACTTAGGAGCACTGTACTCGAATTTTCAAATTTGAAAAAGTCTATTCACCACAGCCCCTTAGTCTCACCGCCCCCTTCTCCCACATGCAACCACGACAGCCACCATTTGCTCACCACTCAGATGCCTTGGAGGAAACAGGTTATAGGTGCTGTAGATATCATTGGAGAATTGCAACTTGAGCTCAGGACTCCCCGTTAGGAGCTGTGCCACGTGTTCTACCTGAAATGGTGTCTTCTCCAGGATCACAACCGCATCTTCTCCATGAGTATCCCCAGAGTCCTCATTCACCTGCAGGCAGAGATATCATCAGTGGGTGTAAGGACCACGCCACTAAAAAGCCTGCAGAGCACAAGTAGAAGCTTCCAAAGCCTCTGAAATCCCAGCACCTGGGGCCAGCGAAATAGTTTTGTTAATAAAATGCATTCCATGCAAGTGTGAGGACCTGAGTGTCCATTTAACAGAACCCATGTTAAAAATCTGGGTGTGAGAGAGATCCTATCTGGAAAACTCAAGGGGCGGGGGGTTGTTACTGAAAATCCCAGAACTGGGAAGGCAAAGATAAGTGGACTCCTGGGACCTGCTGGCCATGTACCAAGAAGCAACACAAACAAGTAATAAATAAGACAGAAACAAACCTGAGGTTGAACTCTGGCTTACACACACACACACACACACACACACTTAAAGAAATCCTAGCACTTGTGATTCCAGGGTTTCTTAAACCACAGCACCTGCCTTTGCTTCCTTGAGGATCCCTTCTGAGGATGTTCAACACTCACTTTTCTTCTCCCAGAAAAGGCATCTTAATCCAAATCCTTGTGGAAATTCTCAGACCTTTCTTTACAAAAGAAAAAAAACTTCTCAGCTGTTGTCTTAGTTAGGGTTTTTCTGCTGTGAACAGACACCATGACCAAGGCAACTCTTATAAAGGACAACATTTAATTGGGGCTGGCTTACAGGTTCAGAGGTTCAGTCCAGTATCATCAAGGAGGGAACATGGCAGCACCCAGGCATGGTGCAGGAGGAGCTGAGAGTTCCACATCTTCATCTGAAGGCTGCTAGCAGAATACTGGCTTCCAGGCAGCTAAGATGAGGGTCTTAAAGCCCATACCCACAGTGACACACCTACTCCAACAAGGCCACACCTACTCCAACAGGGCCACACTTCCTAATAGTGCCCTTCCCTGGTCCAAGCATATACAAACCATCATAGCTGTCATCTATTTTAGGTTTACAAAACCCCTGCCAAACTCTCCTTACTTTAGAAAAAAGGACAAAGAAACTAAGATCCACACTAGAGAAATTAAGTGACTTATCCAAGATCACATGAACAGTACCGGTATGGAGATTAGAAGCCAAGTCTCCCCTCTTCTAGCTAGAAGTCTCTCTGGCCTAAATCTTCAGCAAGTGATACCTAGTGAACACAAAAGGGCTAAGAAAACCAGACAGGACCTAAAAAACGACGAGACACAGACAGTGAAGCTATGTCCCCTGATCCTCCCAAATGTGAGCTCTTGCGTATGACTCTTGGACACAGCTTTGTGTTTGTGTGTTTAATGAATGTATATGCTTGTGAGGGTGGTCTTGTGCATACAAGTGCATGCATGTCTGTGTGAAGGCCAGAAGTCAAGGTTGTGTGTGGTGTTTTGAATTTGTTTGGCCCAGGGAGTGGCACTATTTGGAGGTGTGGCCTTGTTGGAGTAGGTGTGGCCTTGTTGGAGTAGGTGTGTCACTGTGGGGGTGGGCTTTAAGACCCTCCTCCTAGCTACCTGGAAGCCAGTATTCTGCTAGCAGCCTTCAGATGAAGATGTGGAACTCTCAGCTCCTCCTGCACCATGCCTGGGTGCTGCCATGTTCTCTCCTTGATGATACTGGACTGAACTTCTGAACCTGTAAGCCAGCCCCAATTAAATGTTCTTTATAAGAGTTGCCTTGGTCATGGTGTCTGTTCACAACAGTAAAACCCAAACTAAGACACTGGGTGTCTTCCTCAATTGCTCCCTAGCAAATATATTATATTTGAGATAGTATCTGTCACTGAACTTGGAGCTCACCAATTCACCTAGTCTATGAGCTCCAGGTATCTGCCTATTTCCCTTACCACCAGCACACCCCACATACACTAGGGTTACAGCAGGACACCATCATACCCAGATTTGTATATAGGTTCTTGGAATCCAAACTTAGGTCTCCACACTTGTGCTTCAGACACTTCACTGACAGCCATCTGCTCGCCCCAGGAACAACTTCTTAAAACTGTGTGGATTTCACAGGCAGAGAACATTACAGAAAACCACAGCAGATCAAAATACAAAAAATAAGTGACTATGTGGTATCCAGACCCAACTGATAGGACACAACTCCTGCATCTAAGCCTCAAGGATCATAGTGGAAGAGGAGATGGAAAGATTGTAAGAGCCAGAAGAACAGGAAGTTTTCTGTGAGACTGTGTCTCTAGGAATGTCAAAGAAGCTACACCCATAGTGGCTCATCAACATGGCTGCCTACACAAGACCTGAACAAGGAAGGCATCAACAGACATGAAAGGGGAGCTCACCCTAGACTAAGAAGTACAGCAACTAATGAATGTTGAGAGCAGGTAACATAGTCTTCCCCATGGAAGAATCCCCAAACCAGTTATCTAATACCAAGTAACTGTATGTATGTATGTGTGTGTATATGTATATATGTGTATGTATATGTATATATACCCACACAAGTAACTTTATTTGGATAAGCAAGTTATATTTATGTATTTAGGAATACACACACACACACATAACTAAATATGATTTCCAAGCACACAAGGACTAAAATTAATTCACAATCAAATACATAATGAGTTGGAGGTGTTTTTCGCAGTGCTCACCTGTGCTGCAATGCAGATTTACCACAGTCTTGGATCTAACCACCTATGCTATGCACGCTTTGTACTCTTCAGGCCATTAAGCCAGGCAGCACCAACAAATCCTGCCTGAAACACCTTGGCTCAGATCCACAATTACCATGCCTCATGAACTGAAATTCCTCTCTGAACATACAAAGTGTTCTGCTCTTAAATGGCTTAAATACAGAAAACAAAAACTTAGTATTTCCCTACCATTATTTTTCAGCACATAAGGATCCAATCAATATAACTTTGAACTGTATTGTGCTAAACCCATTTTTTTGAAGTTTTGAAGTGCTGCTTAAGGCCTGCGGACATGGCTCAGCAAGTGAAGGTACTTGTCACATAAGCCTGACAACCTGAGTTCGAGTCCCTGGAACCCATGTAAAGGTAGGAGAGAACCACCCCCACAAAGTTGTTCTCTGGCCTTCACATGTATGCCATGGTGTGCCCCACAGCCTCAGTAAAAAATAAAGTGCTGTTTGAGTTGCTGAGTTAAATTTCATCTTTAAAAATTGTTAAATGAGTATAGCGTGGGATTAGGATGGAATTTCCAACAGTTTCTGAAATGGTACCTGTCAGGCTCAAAACGGAACAAATGGCTAACTGCAGTAATCATAATTCTGCCACTTTGTACTACATATTAATACAAAGTGGTAGTCTCAGCACTATTATCAAATGAAAGTATTGATCAACTCTGAAAACTGCTCAAAATCCTGCTGCATTAGTTAGCCAAGATCTCATTCTTTATAAGCAAGCACATTCCTGTCATTAGCATGCAAATTTGTTTCCGTCTTTAATGAAAAATATAAGTACACCAAAGATACATATAATATATGTAGTATATATTAAATATGCCTATATACCCAGGGTTGTATAAAACTTTCTAAGCAGAATGAACTCACAAGTAGAAAAGTTTCAAGGAACCCATTCTAGAGAAACCTTAATATCTGCCTTGACTAATAGTTGCCTCAGCAGTTTGAGATGGTCTCCCCTCAGCTCCCGCTAGGCAGCTAAGCACGATGTATGTAGGGCCAGCATCTTATCTGCCTCCTCAGTAGTTTGCAGTCCAGGAGACCCAGAACAGGGACAATCATCTCCACATGCCATGCACATGCCTGGGTCCCCCTCATACATGAGAGCGCACAGCATGTGGAAAGGGTTAACAACTTAAGCTGAAGTCACATAAAGCAGGGACCACAACTCATAATTATCTTGTCATTTCCAGAGACAGGACCCAGAGCAAACATTTGCTGAGTTTCTGGCGTCTTCATACGTAAAATAAATGATGATTAATGGCTTGGGTTTTAAAACTGGCATCTATTTCTAGGGAGGGAGATATTGGGGCAATTAGACCTAGACCTAGATGAGTGCATTCCTTTAATTACACAGCAATCTTGTCGCTCCGTGTTTCGTAGTGGTGGCACGCTCCACCTTCCCCGAATAACGCGACTGGTAATTCCCGGAATGGAAACAAATCCGCTTCTGACACGAAGATTGGTTCCCTCCTTCCCGCGTCCCCCGGGGTGTTTCATGGTACCTTCCCATGCAGGAAAATAATTTTGTCCCGCGCAGACTCCCTCAGCACTTTTTGTACTCTAAAGCCGGAGAACGGTAAGCGGACAGGGGCAGAGGTACCATTGCCAACGCCTGCTTCCTTCTCCTCTGTGCTGGGGGTTTCTGCCTCCTCTGCCTCCGGTTCGCGCTTTCTCTTGAGTTGAGGCGCAGTATCCGCCATGCTGACTGGGAAGTACGGTACCCGCCTGCACGCAGGAGCCGCTGCCCACACTCCTTGCGATCCTCCTCACAGCCTGTGAGGGATTGGACTTCAACTCCCGGCGTGCTCCGCGCAGGGACGGCCGCTACTCCATTTCCCGGCGTGCTTCGAGTTGTAGTCCTCTTCTGCAGGTTTTTGCACCTGTTTGGGTGAGGGTCTTCCAGTGACCTTTGCAGAGGGGCAAATCTAGTTCGAGTCACTGAAGGCCTGCTCTGGCTGGCTGGCAGGCTGTGAAGAAGGGAAAAGGGAGAGGTCCTCACGAGGTGGAGTAGAGGTGTGTGTCAGTGAAGATGCCCACCTTAGCCCAGCGCCTGGGATGGGAAACTGAAAACACTTTTGGATTCTGTATGATGGACATACAGTGTTGAAGAGTGACGTTTTACATTAACATCCCTACTCACGAGTGGGCGTGCAAGGAATTTTTAAAAAAATCTACAAGGCATTTTATTTCTTGGTTTTTGTTGTTTTGAGACAGGGTCTCTGTATGGATCAGGCTGGCCTCAAACTCACAGAGGTCCACTTGCTTCTGTCTCCAGTGCTAGGATTAAAGGCGTACGCCTCAACTTCGGACTTGGTTGTTATTTTTAAAAAGTGAATACTTAAACCATTTTCCATTTTCTCCTTCTTTCGTTACTTAACATCAGTTCCCCTCCCCCCTTATGTGTAGACTTAGCCTTTTGGATTTTTTGTTTGGTTGTAGAAAAGAAAAAGTAAGCTAACAGGATGGGTTATACATGTCTTTCCATCACTTCCTAAATCCAGTTTGCCTGTAGTTCTTCCCTATTACCCTGAGAAATAGTTTGTATTATTCTTTTATTGTGGAGGAGTGATATTAAAACTTAGCATTTCTGAATTTTGTAGGTGACTGGTGTGGCCATCCATAAGGGCTAGCCCATTTTCCCTTCCCTTTAACGTGGCAACTCCAAATATTGCCAAGAACTGATAGTCTGCCAAACGTTATTTTTGTTACTGTCAATGAGCTTTAATTTTTCAGATGAATGTAATGGATATGGCACTTTTTTTTTCAGTTCTCAATATTAACAAGATGCAATTTTCTGTCCATTTTTTAGTTAGTAACAAAGTACACCATGTTTTAACAATAGACTAAGTTTTGGATAGGAACATGAATTGGTATGACTGTTAAGCACAGGAACTTATTGGGGCACCTGGAAGTTGGTATCATCATTTGCAAGTTGTCATTTGTCAACAAGCTTTCTTGTCACCTTCTAAGAATATATAATCTGAGGTTATTAATTATGTGCAAGACCAGAAAGAGATGCCCCGCAAGTCCAATGGCAGCAACAAAACCTACTCAGTTCCAGGACCTTGTTCTTAGGAACGTTTCTGAGCATTTTTCCAACTCAGAAAAATGGAAGAAAAAGGCCAAGCATGACAAAATGTGTTTAATCCCAGCACTCCACAGGCAGAGACAAACAGATTGCCAAGTTCCTGCCAGAGCTACAGAGACCCTGGTTCCTGAAACATTAGACTGAATATTTGTAGCCACATGAGGAAGGAAACTGTAAGTTCCAAATTGTAGTTACGTAATGTCAAAAACTAAAGTTAGCACTTTAGTAATAGATACAAGCAAGCTTGCTTGCTTGCTCACTTTCTCTTTCTGTCAACAAGGACTCACTAGTAGTCCTGACCTACCCTGGCCTGGAGTTTGATATGTGTATTAGGCTGGTCTTGAACTCAGAGATCTTCTAGCCTCTGTTCCTGAGTTCCATACCGAGCTCCAACATACTTTAAAATAAGTTTATTAGCCGGGCAGTGGTGGCGCACGCCTTTAATCCCAGCACTTGGGAGGCAGAGGCAGGCAGATTTCTGAGTTCGAGGACAGCCTGGTCTACAGAGTGAGTTCCAGGACAGCCAGGGCTATACAGAGAAACCCTGTTTCGAAAAACCAAAATAAATAAATAAATAAATAAATAAATAAATAAATAAATAATAAGTTTATTCTTGTTAAACTTAGAATGATAATTTTATATGACTTCAGGAACAGTGATGTAGTTATATAGACTTCTTTCATTCTAAATCTACTTTGCTGGAATCTTTGGTGAGGGATTTTGTGTTGGACGTGTGGGCACGTGTGTTGTTGCACAGTTAAGCATGTGCTCTGCCACAGAAATACACCCTAAGTCCTTGAGTAGGCTGTTAACTTCTGGAGACAGAAACCAAGGCAAGTGCTTACCAAACTTCACTAGAGGTGCCTGGGTGGATTCCTGTCTTGACACCCCTGGTCCTGACAGAAAGGGACATTCTTTACCCACCATAATCCTGCCTGTTACCCATCAGCTGGCTGGAGTAGCAATCATAAATAATGATATACTCAAAAAAAAAAAAACCCTACTGTTTCTTATTTCAGAGACAATTCTAAACCTGAAACAGTTATAAATGTGGGGAGTTGGTGTTCGTGTTTTGATTCTTTGAGACGGGCTGGCTTCAAACCAAACCCAACAGGAGTACAGACATACACTAGAATACTTAATTTTTTTGTTTGGAGTATTCATTCATTCATTTATTGTGTGTGTGCAGGTGTGTAAAAATAATAAAACATCCTTTTACAACTCAGGGAGGACAAAAACTATTTGTAAGATAAAATGATTTTGTACATGAGATAAAACATCAACTTATAAAGATTAGCTCTACTACCCATTTCTTTAAAATTGTTTTTATTTATTTCCAGTCAACATCAAATTTTATTTATATATATTCAAGCCAAAAAGAAAAGCCGTGCTATCCAATAAGGGGGGAGAGTATAAGGAAGAAGTATCCCACATTACTGGCACAGCCCATTGGTTGGCCACCTACACACTAGGGCCTAAGAACCTCTGTGTGTCTCCAGTAGACAGGAAGTTGAAGGAACACATGGATAAGACAATAAATACAAGGAAACAAAAGCTGCCCAATGGGTTTCCCAACAGCCAAGCCAGAGTTTATAAATATTCAAACAAGCAAAACTTCTGGGCATGGTGACATGGGCCCGTAAGTCCAGCACATGGGAGGAAGAGGCAGGAGAATCATGAATGAAAGCCATCCTGTGATTCATAGAGAGGTCCTATTGCAGACATGCTTGCACATGCATGCACACACACTAATTTTTCTGTTATATTCCGAATGAAAGAAAAAATATACTAAGGAAAGGCATTTATGGTGGTTTGTGAACTTTGGATGGGGTAGGAGGCTCAGCAAGGTAAAGTGCTTGCCACATAAGCCTGGTGACCTGAATTCCAATCCCCAGAACCCATGGTATCGGAGAACTGACTTGGAAAAGTTGTCCTCTGACCTCCACATACGTGCTGAGGTATGGGAAAAGTGCACATGAATTCACACACACACACACACACACACACACACACACACACACACACACACACCACACATGCACACACACGCACACATACACATACGCGCACACACACACACACTATTAATAATAGACATTTTAAAAGAATTTTAAGTTTGCTTTAAATTTGATCCCTATTTAAATGGGGTCTTGTATTATATACTCTCTGGATGTTCCATTTCAAACACACAGTTTTTTACCTCCAAGGAGCCAAGAGAGACCTAGGTGACAGGATACAATGCTTTCTTTCTTTCTTTTTCGTTTTTCAGGGAAGGGCTGGCAGGAGGGCTCATCAGGTAAGATCACCTTCCTGGAAAACCTAATAACCTGAGTTCAATCCCGAGAACTCATGGAAGAAGAAAACAACTCTATAACCTTGTCCTCCTATTTCCATGGGCTCCAGGACACTCTCACCCCAGACACGTCATGCACACAGAAAAGACAATGTTAACTTTTTTAATCTTACAAGGAGCTTAAAATAGTTTGTGGATTTGAACTATTTTACCTTTTGTTTTCTAATTCGAGTTTTTTCATTGTATTAGGATTGTATTAAGGGAACCTTTTTTTTTTCTTTTCTTTTCTTTTCTTTTCTTTTCTTTTCTTTTCTTTTCTTTTCTTTTCTTTTCTTTTTTCTTTTGGTTTTTCGAGACAGGGTTTCTCTGTGTAGCCCTGGCTGTCCTGGAACTCACTCTGTAGACCAGGCTGGCCTCGAACTCAGAAATCCGCCTGCCTCTGCCTCCCGAGTGCTGGGATTAAAGGCGTGTGCCACCACTGCCCGGCTATTAAGGGAACCCTTCAGACTCCGGCTATATTTCTTTTTTATTTGTATCATTTATCTATAGCGTGGGCTGTGCGCATGCCACAGTGCGCCTGTGGAGGCCAGAAGGTAAATGTATGCAGTTGGTTCTCTCCTACCTTACATGGGTTCCAAGGTCAAACTCAGGTCATCAGGTGTTGGGATACATCTTTATCTGCTGAACCCTGACTGGTCCTACTCCTGTTATATCTCTTTTTGTTTAGAATGAAAGGTCTTCAAAAAAAAAAAAAAGCACTCTTAAAAAAATGTTGGGAAGTTTATCTGGGCAGTGGTGGCACACTCCTTTAATCCCAGCAGCACTTAGGAGGCAGAGGCAGATGGATCTCTGCGTTCAAGACCAGCTTGTCCTCAGAGCGAGTTCCAGGACAGTCAGGGGCTGTACAGAGAACCCCTGTCTTGAAAAACAAACAAAAATTAAATGTTGACAATGTATTCATTTCAACTTAAATCAATAAACCAAAATCTCAGAGCTGTGCATAGTGGCAAACACTGTTATCTTAGCGATCAGGAGGCAGAGGCAGAACTGCTGCAAGTTTAAGGTCTAGTCTACACAGCAAATACCAGGTCAGCCAGAGTTACATAGCAAAATGCTGTCATTAAAGACAAACAAGAAAAATAAAATAAGATTAAAATCAGAAGCCTGCACAGGAACAGCTTCATACACATGCTTTCTTCTGCTGTTCACAATGTGGAAAAGAAGAAATAGGGTGGGTTTGTTTTTGTTTTTGTTTTTGTTTTTCCATCTGCTATGACTGGGATATAATTTTAGTGTGCCCAAAGACCCATATGTTGAAAGCTTGGTCCCAACATGATGGTACTGAGGTAAAGGAGCCTTTAAGAGGTAGAACAGTCCTGACATGGCATTTCTATTGCTGTGATAAAACATCATGACCATAAGCAATTTGGAGAGAAAAGGGTTTGTTTCTATTTATACGTCCAGGTAAGTCAATCACTGAGAGAAATCAGGGCAGGAACTCAAGCACGGCAGGAACCTGGAGACAGGAGCTGACGCAGAGGCCATGGAGAAGTGCTGCTTACTTCCCATGGCTTGCTTCCCATGGCTTGCTTCCCATGGCTTGCTCAGTCTGCTTTCCAATAGCATTCAGAACCAGCATCCCAAAAAATGGCATTACTCATAATGGGCTAAGGGTCCTTCCATATCACTCATCGATGAAGGAAATGTACCACAAGCTTGCCCATGGCTAATTTGGCAGGGGCCTTTTCCCAATTAAAGTTCCCTCTTCCAAAGTAACGCTAGCTTGTGTTAAGTTGACCTAAAATCAGGTGGTACACTGTCTTAGTTAATTTCTATTCTTGTGAGATACCATGACCAAGGAAACTTTTAGAAGGAGTTTATGAGGGGGTTTTTAGTTTCAAAAGGTTAAAGTCTGTGACTTTTTACAGCAGGGAGCATGGCAGCAGGCAGGCAGGCAGGCATGGTACTAGAGCCGAAGCTGAGAGCTCGAATCTTGAGACCTATGAGGTAGAGTGAGAGAAAAAGAGACACTGGGAATGACGAAAATCTTTTTTTTTTTTTTGGTTTTTCGAGACAGAGTTTCTCTGTATAGCCCTGGCCGTCCTGGTACTCACTCTGTAGATCAGGCTGGCCTCGAACTCAGAAATCCACCTGCCTCTGCCTCCCAAGTGCTGGGATTAAAGACGTGTGCCATCATTGCCTGGCGATGAAAATCTTTTAAAACCTCAAAGCCCAATCCCAGTGACACACCTCCTCCAAAAAGGTCACACCTCCAAATCTTCCCAAGCAGTTCTACCAACTGGGGACCAAGTATTAAAATATATGAGCCAGGCTGAAGAGATGAGCGATTTGAGCACTGGCTCCTCTACCAGAGGTTCTGAGTTTAATTCCCAGCAACTCCAAGGTTGCTCACAGCCATCTGTAATGGGATGTAATGCCTTCTTCTGGTGTGTCAGTGACAGTGTACTCATATACATTAGATTAAAAAAAATAAATCTTAAAAAATTATATGAGCCTATGAGGGCCACTCTTATTCAAGCAATCACACTCCTGGAAGGTTGTTAGGTCATCATGGTGCTATCCTTGGAAGTGCTTAGTGTATTTTTCCTTTGTGGGACTGCGGTTAGAACACAGGGGCCAGTATAGCATAGTGTAGTGTAGAATGCTATACTACACCCTCCGCCTTGATGTTAACTTTTACGAGAATAGATTTTTATAAAAAGACTGTGCCTGACCTCCAAAATCTCTAGTTCTCTATCTTTCATTAGATCTTATGCCCACATATTCTTGCCACTATGATGTTCCACGTCAAGAGGCTAGTACTAGAGAGGTAGCACAGGTGTGCCCACCTGACCTGGGACTTCAGTTTCCAAATCCAAACTAAATAAACTTTCTCGCAAAGGACCTAGGCTCAGGTGTTTTATTATAGTAGAGAAAGTAGATCAAGATGCCTTCTTCTCAAGTATGTACTATAGCTAGAAATTTGGTAAGGAGTCTTACATTTTTCAAAGCTGTGTATGATGTACACCTGTAATCCCAGCACTCAAGAGTCAGAGGCAGCCAGGCAGTGGTGGCACACGCCTTTAATCCCAGCACTTGGGAGGCAGAGGCAGGTGGATTTCTGAGTTCGAGGCCAGCCTGGTCTCCAGAGTGAGTTTTAGGACAGCCAGGGCTACACAGAGAAACCCTGTCTTGAAAAAAAAAGAAAAAGAAAAAAAAGCAAGAGTCAGAGGCATGAAGATCAGCCACAAGTCTGAGGCTAGCCTGATCTATATTAGGAGTTTCTGGGCAGTCAAGGGCAAGGTAGTGAGATCCTATCTCAAACAAGCAAATGTATGGTTTTCTTTCTTCCTTCCTTCCTTCCTTTCCTTCATTCCTTCCTTTCCTTCCTTCCTTCCTTCCTCTTTTTTTTTGTTTGTTTCCTGCTGACTTCTTCTGCCAGTTCTTCTAGGATTTTATCTGTGGGTCCCAAAGTAAATGATATATCCCAGAATCTCCTGGCAGGCTCACTAAATAGAAGAGGAGGAAAAATTATTTTAGCCCTCTGAGGTTTAAATGATATAGTTACATAGGGACATGTATATGAGTGAATATTGCTCCCAGCACTTGGATACCTGATTCTTGGTCGATGGAACTGTTTGGGGAGGATTAGGAGGTGTGGCCTTGCTGGAGGAATTATGTTACCAGGAGCAGGCTTTGAGAGCCTCAGGCCTCAACCTGTTCTCAGGTTGCTACCTGCCTGTGTTTCAAGACCTGAGCTTTTAGCATCCTGCTTAGCCTTCTGCTTGCCACTGGCTTCTCTGCTGTAATGGGCCTTCTGGAACCATAAACCCAGATAAACCTTTCCTTCTATACATTGCTTTGGTCATGGTGTTTTATCACAACATCAGAAAGCAACCAATATAACCTCCTAAGTTCATAATTGGGAATATGTCTCTAAGAAATAACAGATTATGCTTGGTAGGGTGGCATTTGAAAGCTGAGGTAGGAGGATCACCAGGTGTTTGAGTTCAGAAAGTTCTGAACAATGCATCTCATGCAGTGGGACTTCAATCCCCATCAGATATTGATTGGTTACTACCACAAGCTTTGTGCCACTATTGCACTGGGATAGTCCACTTTAAACCTCTCCTTGGGTAATTCTGGAGTTACCAGCATCAAAGTCTGTGAGCATTTTCTCTTGGAGTTTTGATTCCTCAGAATACTCCTCAGTCTTCTGCCTAGAACATAGAAGCACCTAGCTGCTGGTGAATGTAAATCAATTCTATTAGGGCCAGGAAGCGGAGGTACTCCTTGGTAGGAAGGAGCCAAGGAAGACAAACATTGAGTGCAGATGGAACACTTGAGCCTGTCCTAGGAAGAGAAAGTGAGGAAAACTCCACAGGCACTCATTCAAACTCCCCCATGCCTTTAAATTGTAGACATATGGAAGTGAAAAGGGCCTTGTCCACTGATAATGCTTTCGCTACTGCTTGGTTTCAAAATCAATAGTTATTCAATGAAGTTATTCATAATTTTCTAATGCTTTCAGTAATAGGGAAAGAATTCACAGCCCAGATTGTCTTATTTGTCAAAAAGCCTGTAAAATCTTTAGAGTTAAATAAAAGCATAAAATACCTCTTCTCTTCTTCTTTCTTTTTCCTCTCTCTTTTCCCTCTCTCTTTTCCCTTTCTCTTCTTGCTGCTACCTTGCTCCCCCCTCTTTTAATAAACCCCTCCCCAAAAAATAAAAGCATGAAATAAAATAATATAAAAAAGTCTGTCCTGTCTCGAAAAACCAAAAAAAAAAAAAAAAGTCTCAACTATGGAGCGAGACTCTGTCTCAGAAAACAAACAGCAGGGTTAGAACCATGGCTCAGAGGTTGAGAGTGCTTCAGAGTGCCTACTGCTCTTCCCAAGCACCCAAGTTCAGTTCCCATCACTCACAGGGCAAGTTCCTGTGACTCTGTCTCCAGGGCATCCAGTGGATCTCTTCTGGATCCCAAAGGCACTTGCACTCAGGTATACATTCTGCACCAACCCCCCCCCACACACACATGCAATAAACCTACAGCAAGCACATTTTAATGGTGTGCTGTTTGAAGCATTCCCTCTAAGCAATGTGACATCAATGCCCCAATGGCTGCTGTTTTCAATTCTTTCACAACTGCATTGGAGAGCCCAAGAAGCGCAGAAACTCAGTAAAATATTCATTTACAACAGATAACTCAGCACACTACTTAATGTTAGACCAACATATTATATATAATCTTTTATGTCACTGATAGACATATGTATATATAATTTTAAAACACTCTTTTTAGTGGCAGTGAAAATATGAAATGAGAAAGAATAAATCTAATAAAATGAAACAAACATAAAAAGTATTATACAAATTTATTGAAATACATTTAAGGACGTAAGTAGTGATGCTGTTATGGGATAGGGAGACTTTATCATGAAAGTACCTGTTCTTCCTAGTCAAATCCATAAACGGAATAAAACTCCAATAAAAATACACTTTCCCCTGGAACCTGACAGTGTATGAATAAACAAAGCGGAAAAGTAAGAATTAAGGACAGACAGTGAGTTAGATGAACAAGAAGAGGTGGGAGAGCTGGCCCACAGGGCATTAGGCTTGTTAAAAGATCCGTGGCACTAACACAGGGTATACTTGAAAGAGACTAGAGACCCAGTAATAGACTCATGACAGTACGCAACAGCAGGAGGTGGGTATGCTAGTGCACACCTTTAATCCCAGCACTGCACTGGGGAGGAGAGGCAGGCAGATATCTGAGTTTGAGGCCAGTCTGGTTTGCATAGTGAATTCTTGGTCAGCCAGAGATACATAGTGAGATCCTATCTGAAACAAACAGAAAAATAACAAACATACCAATGAGGATAAGCTGGACTACTAAGTGTCTGGTAGAAACCGAGAGAAAAGAATTAGATTTCTGACTTGAAAACCAAGAATCAGCCAGGCATGATATAATGCCTAAAAGCCCAGCATCCGGGAAGCTGAACGAGGAGGATGGCAAGTCTGTGGCCAGTCTGGGCTATGGACCGTTTTTAAAAAAATCAAAAACAGAAAACAGACAGCAACAACCCCAAGTGGAGGAAAGGTCTAGATGTGAATAGAAACACTTTGGCAGAAAATGAGATCAACTTCTTTTCGGGACTGAATGTAGAAGAAGATGTGTACTAACACAGGAAGGCCTTTGTAAGACACAGAAAGCACTGACGACAGCTTCATGGGCAGTATTTTATGTTATGATAAAAATGTAACTTTAAAAGATACTATGTGGGGCTGGAGAGAAGACTCAGGGTTAAGAGCACTGCCTGTTCTTCTAAAGGACCCGGGTCCAATTCCCAGCACCCACATGGCAGCTCACAACTGTCTGTAAGTCCTGATCCAGAGGATGTGACTTACTCAGACATGCCTGCAAAACACCAATGCACATAAAAATAAATAAACAAAATAAAATAAAAGATACTGTGCTCATGCTTAAAAAAAATCTCATGATTTAGAGGATTGTAACTAAAAATTTAGGGAGGAAATCCCTGGAATTCGCTTTAAGGTGATCTTAGAGCAGTGGTTCTCAACCTTCCTAATGCTGTGACCCTTAAATACAGTTCCTCAGGTGGTGACCCCAACCATAATTACTTCCATTGCTACTTCATAACTGTAATTTTGGTACTATTATGAATCTTAATGTAAATATCTGATATGGAGAATATCTGACATGTGACCCTTGTGAAAGGGACCCCACCCCAAAGGGTTGAGGCTGCTGACCTACGCGAACAAAAGGAAACCCACGAGGGACACGTCAACATGGACACACCTTGCAAACATGTCAAACAAAGGAACACACATTGTGATGCGATCTGTATAGAAGATAAAGTCATAAAATCAAATAATGCTTCTGGGGTGCATACATCTATGGAAACTTTATACAGAAAAGCTCAAAATAATTCAAGATTCAGAATAGTGGTTATTTTTGTTAGGAAACTTAAAGGGCCTGGAATTCAGAACACAAAGGAAACATGTATGTTGGTAATAAGGTTTTCTTAAGTTAGGTGGTAGGTGCATGAGTATGGTACATTATCCTTTAGATATTTTTTTGTTTTTGTTTTTTGAGACAGGGTTTCTCTGTATAGCCCTGGCTGTCCTGGAACTCACTCTGTAGACCAGGCTGGCCTCGAACTCAGAAATCCGCCTGCCTCTGCCTCCCAAGTGCTGGGATCAAAGGCGTATGCCACCACTGCCCGCCTGCACTTCCAATTTTTAAAAGATGTATGTGTATGATTATTTTGCCTGTATCTATAGGTGTTCCACGTGTGTACCAAGGAGGTCCTGTCAGAGACGACAGGGACTTCCAGATCCCCTGGAAGTAGAGTTATATAAGGTTGTGAGTCACCATGTGGACCCTCTGCAAAAGCCACAGGAGTTCTTAGCCACTGAGCCACTGTCTCCGAAGTCCTAGAGCTGCATTTTTTTTTCTTCCTGACTTCTTTTTTTTTCTTTTTTGATACTTTATTTATATTTCAAATGTTTCCCCCTTTCCAGGTTTCCACTTTGGAAACCCCCATCCCCTCCCCCTCTCCCTGCCTCTATGAGGGTATTCCCCCACCCACCCACCCACCCACTCCCACCTTGGCATTCCCCTATACTGGGGCCTCTAATACCCTCAGGCCCAAGGGCCTCTCCTCCCCCTGATGGCCAACTTGAAAATATCATCCTGAGCGAGGTGACAAAGAAGGAACATGGTGTGTACTCACTGATAAGTGGATAGTAGGCCCAAAGTTCGGAATACCCAAGTTTCACTTCACAGCAACCGTTGGACTGAGTGTGAGGTCCCACATGGAGGAGTTGGAGAGGGGACTGAAGGAGCTGAGGGAGTCTGCAGCCCCATGGAGGGAGCAACAGTGTCAACTGACCTGACCCCCCTGGTGCTCCTGGAGGCTGGACCACCAACCAAAGAATACACATGGAGGGACCCATGGTTCGGACCATATATGTGGTAGAGTTGCATTTTTAATGACATTTTTTTCAATAGGTGAAATTCAGGGTGGGGCTGAATGTGTCATCCGGCTTTATGAAGCGAGTTGACATCTCTGGGAAGACGTGCGGTAGTGTGTGTGTGGAGGACTGGATACTTGCCACCTCTTCCCAGAACTTCTGGCTCATCAATCAGGCTCATCCCTCTTGAGGATGTGGTACCTATTTCCCCCAGTGTCTAATGCCAGGGGACGAAGACAGCCATGTGTCAGCTTCTTATCCAGTTAAGCAGCAGACAAGACACTGCTGACTTTCCTGATAGCAGTCTCTTGACAACTCAAATTTCTGACTTCCTCGTTGTCTTCCTGGGGGAGTCCCTGGCTTCCTCCTGCCCTTCTTGGGGGAGTCCCCATCTTCTTCCTGGTCTCCTTTTGGGGGTGGTTCCCATCTTTTGCCTGGCCATCTTGTGGAGCCCACAGTAATGGAAGCTGGTGGCAATCTGATCCGGTGTCATGGCTCTGGCTCCTGATGCCTCCTACCGAATATATTGGACAACGACTGCTGTGAGCTATTTCCAGCGTTTCTCATGAAAGCTTAAGTGTCAACTTAGTGTCTCCAGATCTGAAAGAGACCAAAGAGAATCACAAGGCTTGTCACTCTGCCTAAACCCAGCACATGGTTCCTCCCCGCTTCCGTTTTCATCCTGTTTTCTGCCCCACCTGCTACAATATCCCTCCTTTAACACACTCACAGGGGGCAACTGGTTTCTGTTACCTTTCCCCATTTTGCATTGCTGCACTGATGTCACTCCTGGCATCTGCCCCGCTCTTGGAACACACCTCTAATCCAATTTCAGAGAGAGACCTGGTATTATTACTAATGCTACTTGCTAATTATTGTTAATTGAGGATTCCGTTTGTGGTAGGCCCTGCCTGTTATGAATTCTTGACACGTGCTCATTCTACAGTAACAGAGTCCTAATGACCAATGAAAACTCAGGGTTCAAAGGGGCTAAAGTAACATGCCCAAGTAACTTCTCAAATGCTATTGGGTGAAGGTGCCAGTGTACAAATCCAGTCAATATTCTCCAGAAGCTCTCTCAATCACTGGCACCACAGAGACTATCTCCTAAAGTCCTTATATAGACACTGCATGAGTCCTCTCTCCCTTCCCAGCCCTCCTGTATCTTACAGTGAATAACAGCCTCCTTGACTTGGTGAAAGCCACCGTCCTGGCCTCTGCCATCCACGTAGTACATGAATCGGAGTTCCGGAGGATAGGCAGCTCTGGTCAGGCCGGATAGCAGGGGTATAGTGCAACCCTCCGCCCCCGGGGCCTCCGTCAGGGCCTGCAGCATCTGGTACTTGCACCAGGGGTCCCGAAGGAAGCCAGGAGTGATGAGCAGCACGCGGCAGTGACTACCACTCAGCGCCTGGCATAGCTCCGAAACAATGGCGCCACCTGGGGATGCATCCCGAAGCTGCAGGAAGCAGCGGAGACTGGCTTTGCTACCCTCCAAGTAGGAGACCAGCTTCTGGGCCACCTCTAAGTCCTCCTCACTGTGGCACACGCAGACATCGTAGTCTTTGCTCCAGCGGCCACTGCTGCTGCTGCTGTCCACATGTGTTGGTGGCGAGGTAGGAGACAGTACCGAACTGCAACTCTGGGGCGAGCTGCGGCTCTGAGGTGAACAGTGACTCGGGGTTGAGCTGCGGCTCGACGGTGAGAGACCATCCTGTGTGGCTGTCTGTGAACCATCACTGAGGTGGCTTTCCCGGGAGTTTGGCATCTTCTTGGGCTTCTTCAATAGAGCCTGCCTGAACCAGTCTACAGGGGAGAAACACTGAGCTGAGACTTGTGGCCAGCTAGCTGAAGTCCCTTCCCCAAGGCAAATGGGCAGGACTCTGCCAGCTTGGCTTTACCCTCAGAGTACTACTGCCCTGCTGTCTGGCACACCCCTCAAGTCTCTTGTCTAAGAGTTCCTGCTATCTTTAAAGGTTCCCCAATACTGAGATTCAAATCCCCAATTTGAATACTAACCAAGTGTGTTAGCAGCCCAATTAAGAAAGGCACCTTAGTGGGGTAAGGTCATCTTACAGAGGTAGAGTTTGTTGTGGTCTAGCCATCCTGGAGGCTGAGACAGTGAGGGGCTAGTAGTTCAAGGCCAGGCTGGATGACACAGAGAGGGTTTCTTCTTTTTTTTTTTGCTTTCAGATCATATTTTATTTTTGGCAGAAAGCATGACGCAAATATTTGAAAACAAATATTCAAAAATCTCTGAGACTTTTGCTTTAACATATTGCTGAATTGATTACTTTGTCAAAATCTATTATCACAAATTTAGGCATTGTATATCATCTACTGTAGTAGAAAACATAAATGTGTCCCTGATACACATTTATATTTAATGTTTACATAAATAACTCCAATTCTTGTTAACAATTTTTTCCATTTTACACAGGTCATAAGATTTTATAAGTTAATGAGAAATTTTGGACTATGTAATTTTGATTTGATTTTACAAATTAAAAAAGAGTCTAGTCAAATCATCCTTTTTTTTTTTTTTGGTTTTTCGAGACAGGGTTTCTCTGTGTAGCTCTGGCTGTCCTGGAACTCACTCTGTAGACCAGACTGGCCTCGAACTCAGAAATCCGCCTGCCTCTGCCTCCCAAGTGCAAATCATCCTTTTGTATTTAGTTATTTTTGATGAGTGATGAATATTTTTTAAGAAATACATTTTAAATTTTAATACATATTAATAAATTGTATTTATCATTATAGTTAATATACTTTAAATAGTTTTAAAAGTCATTTTTTTTTTATTTTTATTTTTTTATTTTTTGATACTTTATTTACATTTCCAATGTTTCCCCCTTTTCAGGTCTCCTCTTTGGAAACCCCCTATCCCTTCCACCTCCCCCGCCTCTATGAGGGTAATTCCCCCTCCCACCCACCCGCCCACCCACTCCCGTATTCCCACCTTGACATTCCCCTTTACTGGGGCCTCAGAGAGGGCTTCTTAAAAATAAAATCTGCTGCCGGGCAGTGGTGGCGCACGCCTTTAATCCCAGCACTTGGGAGGCAGAGACAGGCAGATTTCTGAGTTCGAGGACAGCCTGGTCTACACAATGAGTTCCAAGCCAGCCAGAGCTACATAGTGAGATCCTGCCTGAAAAATAAAATAAACATTTTACTTACAACAAAATAATTTATCTAATTATAAATTAATAATTTAATTCTAACATAAAATAGATGACTTTATTCTGTTCTAGATCATTTGATATCTGCTACCTGGAGCCCACTTAAATCAGGAGGTCTACAGCCATAGTCAACTGCCTATGCGAGTGGACAAAGAACTATGTCTACATTTAAGGACTAGTCAGGCCCGGCTGCAGCTCTGAGAGGAGGTGGATTTAGATGAATGAAAAGGGCCAGGGAAGATGGACCCATGCTGTAGGATGATGGACTATGTGCCTGGAATCCCCGCACTTGGGAAGACCAGAAGTTCAGGGTCAGCCTCAACTACAATGGCAATTGCAAGGCAGCCTGGGTCAGCCTGGGTCAAAGCAAATGAATAGCTACCTAAGAAGGAAAAGGGCCAGGGAACTGGAATCAATCGGTTCTGTTCAGAAGCTAAGGGCTATTAGTCAGAGCCTCCAGAGAACACAGAACTTGCTCACACTCTGGCCAGCACCAGGTTTGACTGTAGACCTGCCATACTGCTTGGTCTATGGCCTTAAGCAAATTGGCCTAGATCTCAACTTCCTCATCTATAAAACGGGTCTGTTTCATTCTTGAAGGTGAGATGAGATAATGCAGTGCCAGTAAATTGTAAGTACTCCATAATATTAAAACTCAGCTGTTCTGGGGATTGTCTCTCTCTCTTTTTTTTTTTTCTTTCCTTGTTTCTTTCCTCGTAATGGTTCTGGAAAAAGATTCAGATACACCATGTTAAGTACTCAACACAATGGTTTTCAGGCCAAGCAGGCTGTCAAAAACTCTGAAATACAGGCCCGCAGAATCCATTATGGATGCCTTACACCTCCTTCCCCAAGAAGCTTTGGCCTTTCCCTATCACCAGCCTTTCTGCCATCTCTTCCCTGAGTTTGGACAAGTGAGTCCTTCCACCTCACCAGCAGACTGGGGCTTATTCTCTTAGGAACCAGAGCATAGTTAGGAGAAAGGCTCCACTTACCAGCTATCTTGTCTCGAGGTTTCTTGGACTGAGTGGAGGAGGCTGGGATGGAGGAGGATGAAGCCATAGTGTAAGCCTCCAAACTAACCATGAAAGAGCAGGCATTGGGGGAATGGCAGGAGAGAAGAGATCCGGTCTTAACTTCATGGAACAGCCATCCTGCAAGGGACAGGGAATCACCAAAGCTACAGTTACCTGCCCAGAAGTTCTGCTTTTCTCCTAGTCTCTAATGGGTTCCCGGGACCAGGGGAATAACCCAGAAATGTGCAGCACGACCAGACTTACAAGGTATGAACAAGGTAGAGTGACTGTTCTCCACTTCACCTGGCCAGGAGGACATTTGGGATCTGGGAAAACACAGAGGATAGAGAGGCAGTTCTTCAGAAGGACTTCCTGGGTCCATGCTGAAATGGAAGGACTGACCATTTGGATAGGTAGATGAGTGCTGAGCAGTAAGAATACTTGAAGTGAGTCTTGCTACATTTCCTGTCTGTCTTCCCCTGACCCCATTTGTTCACTCACCTAGCCCTTACCAGTCAGCCAAACAATGTCATAAAATGGTGAAGACTGCTGACTACAGGTAGATTGCATGGATTTGCACCTCCTGCTGACCATGGTCTTCAACAGTTTTCCTAGGTCCTGGTGTCTCCATCTGTGAAATGGAAAATACTTTAATACTAGAAACTGCAACTCAGCATTACCATGTGAATAACATAAAGCAGTTTATTTAATGTGGTAATAGAATCTCATGTGTAAAAACCTGTTAAAATATCGAGGGTTAGTATGTCCTTAAAATAATCTAGTCAGGGGCTGGAGAAATGGCTCAGTGGTTAAGAGCGCCGACTGCTCTTCCAAAGGTCGTGAGTTCAAATCCCAGCAACCACATGGTGGCTCACAACCATCCGTAATGAGATCTGATGCCCTCTTCTGGGGTGTCTGAAGACAGCTACGGTGTACTTACATATAATAAATAAATAAATTAAAAAAAAAATCTATCCAGAGTCAATGGCATAACCGGTCATTCTGGGTACACAGGAGGTTGAGGCAGGGGGATCACTTATATCTATGAGTTTAGACAAATCTCAGAAATCTGTTGAGACCCCATCTTAAAAAGAAAACAAACACCTGGGTATGGTGGCATACCCCTGTAATCTCAGCACTCACAGGAGGATGGCTACAAGCTTCAGGCCAGCTTTGGCCATGCAGTGAGTTTCAGACTACCTAGGGATATAAAGTAAGGCCCTGTCTCAAATAAACTAGCTATGGGAGAGAACACAGTGCTTTTAAATCCCAATCCTTAGTGCTAGAGTTTAGCCCTTAGTTTTAATTCTTTTGTGTGTGTGTGTGTGTGTGTGTGTGTGTGTGTGTGTGTGTGTGTGTGTGAGAGAGAGAGAGAGAGAGAGAGAGAGAGAGAGAGAGAGAGAGAGAGAGAGAGAGAGAGAGATTCTGCAGTACAAGTGTGGAAGACAGAAAGCAGCATTTGGAAGCTGGTTCTCTCCTTCCATCACAGATTCTGGGGACCAAACTCAGGTCAGCAGATTTGTACAGCAAGCATTTTTACTCACTGAAGTCATCTTGTACTAGACATAAGGAGATGTATTTAGTTTGTAAGACTCAATGTTATGGCATTTAATCTTCCCCAAACTGATCTTTAGTTCAGTGTTATCTCTGATTCCAGAAGGTTTTTTTGATTTTTCATTTTGGAGAAGAGGTTATCAAATTGCTTCAGAATTTGTATGAAAATGCTAAGGACTAAGAACTCTTAGATGAGTGACTTTACACTGCAAGGATAGAGTGGTCCTGATGCTGGAGGCTCTTTTACCTTTGGTACTAAGGAGAAGACTGTGGGGGCAGAGCCCGTTCCAATGCAGGGGAGCCCTAGCATTCTAGAGGCAATTCTCCAGCTAGAGGACTGGTAGGGAGCTGGGATCAGGAGCTTTCTGGCTTTTTGCTGGATCTGTAAAAGTCATTACTAAAGCTCCCTCCGGGAATTCATAGAGAAACAAATCTGATGATTAGATACACTGTAATCAGAGGTGTCAAAATTAAAAAAAAAAAAGTGAGTCTGTTAGATATTAATGAACAAGTACCACAGTTCTCAAACCCTTCCACTGCTGCAGCATGGAAGGCTCGTGGTGATTGATCTTAATGGTTGGCCTGATTAGAATGAGAAATGCCTAGGAGACTAGTAAGGCACTCCCCTGGGGATATTTGGGAGGGTGCTCCCAAGATGATTAGAAAATGAATGCATCAAATCCCTTGATGGAGTCATAATTTGAGGACTGGGAGGTGTGAGGGCTGGAAGTATAGCCTAGTTGAGAAAAGCAGGTTACTGGAGGTGTGCCCTTGCAGGTTAGATCTTGTCCTGTCTCCTTCCCATATTCCCTCTCTCTGCTTCAGAGCCACCAGGGCTTGAACTATTCTGCTCCACCACACCCTCCGGCTATGCTGAATCAAATCTTCAGAAACCATGAGCTCTGGGTAGCCTCTCCTCTAAGTAATTCTCGAAGGCATCTGTCTCACTAACACAGAGCAAGAGTGCTGGAGACACTTGAAAGGGAAAAGCAGTTACACCTCAAAGGAGGACACCTAGAGTGGACTGTGCCTGTCTGCAAGAGCTTCTTTTCTTCCTCGTGTCCTCTGGGCTTCTGACAACCTAAGGAAGAGCTGGTAGCTCTGCAGTACCTCTGACCATTGGCAGGCTTTGAAAGACTTTTACTGGTCAGGGGCTGCTAGCTCTCTATACCTCAAGAAACCATTCTAGGAGCTGGAGAGAGGGTTCACTGCTGAAGAGAGTTTGTTCTTCCTTCGAGAGAAGCCCAGTTCGGGTCCCAGCTCCCACATGGGTTACAACTGCCTATAACTCCACCTGTCCTCCAAGGCATCCCCCGCCACACACAGCATATACTTACATAGACATATGCACACAAATAAAAGTATATCTTTAAAATAATAAATAAAAAAGTCTTTCTTCCTGGCAGTGGACATAAGATCACTCAACTCTAATATTCTCTAAAGATTTTTTTTGATTTTTGTTTTAAAATAAAATGTATTGTGTGGCCGGGCAGTGGTGGTGCACGCCTTTAATCCTAGCACTTGGGAGGAAGAGGCAGGTGGATTTCTGAGTTCAAGGCCAGCCTGGTCTACAGAGTGAGTTCCAGGACAGCCAGGGCTACACAGAGAAACCCTGTCTCGAAAAACCAAAAAAAAAAAAAAAAAAAAAAAAAAAAAGTTTTGTGTGGCCTTGATACAATCTGGGAAGTCATTCATTCATTCATTTATTCATTCAGTTTTTTTAAGGGTTTCTCTGTGAAATAGCCTTGGCTCTCCTAATACTCATTGTGCAGACCAGATTTGCCTTGAACTCAAAGAAATCCTCCTGCCTCTGCCTCCTGGCCTACTGGGATTAAAAACACATGCCACCACACCTAGCTTTTTTATTAGTTTGTCCTGTTCCATCCCCTGCCCCTCCCCTGAGAGCTGAGGATTGAACCCAGGGCCTTGAGCTTGCTAGGCAAGCTCTCTTCCACTGAGCGAGGTCCCCAACCCTCATTTATTTTTTTAAAATAATATTCTAAAGCTTATGATGACATAAAAACTAGTATGGGGACAAAAATTCATGTCATATGACATTATACTTGAATATAAAGATATGAAAGCTTTATGAGACAGGGCTGGGGGTGTAGCTTAGGGATAGAGCACACACTTAGCATGTACAAAGCCCTGGGTCAATCCTCAGTACTGTGAAGACAAAAGGAGGAGGGGGGGAAGGAAAGGGCTCAGGAAGAGTAGGAGAGAAAGGAAGCGGGGGGGGGGGGGGGGGTTTGCAA